>JARYHS010012519.1:86490950-86753044 GCA_031002005.1 Vandiemenella viatica
AAACTCTAATATTTAACTCTGACTGAATCACAATTACAAGCAATGAATAGGTGTAATAGAGGGGATAATGAGCAATGTTGAAGAGAAATAAAGAAATTTGGTCAAGAAACCATTGTAAGGTCCTTTCTTCAATATGATGGGAAACTAAAGGAAACATATTACAGGTATCAATTTCAGGAAATATAAGGAATACAAATGAGATAGTTAGATCTATCTATGCAAAAAATCATAGAACACACTAAGTGACTGATGATAAGGAAAGACAGCAAAAATGAACCTCAAACTCATCACATATGATGGCATGAGAGCCATAGTGAATACATAAATACTAACTCATTCACAGTATTTAGGTATAAACCTTAATCATGATTAGAGGAGGACATATGGCATGGGAATTGGATGTGTACATACCGGTACTGAGACAGTAAATGCCATGCCATGTCCTGAGGTGATGCAGGAAAACAGGGCATAAATTCAAACTAATAACTCTAAAAACTTCTGCAACAGTGAACTGATAATTAAGTGTTGAAAAATGCATACATATTTTATCTAAAGAAGGGGCAAGTACTTAAGCTGCAATGGAAGACTACTCAACCAGTAATAGTTCTTCATCTTCTCACTACATTTGTCCTAAATTTAACTCCTCATGTCACCTCTGGTTTCACAAAGAAAACACTCTGTTAGTTCAAAGTATACTTTAGTTTGCAATTATTTTTACAAAACAGGTATTTTCAGAAGTAGTGTGAATAATAATTCCAGTTTGTTATACAAGGACGAAAAATGCACACCGTAAATGGAAATACTTGTTGTCAGCAAGTATTTTGGTGTACTAAGGAAAGACTGAGCATGAGAATGGAAGAAGGGAGGGAGAAAGGAACAAGGAAAAGGAGGTATGCACAAGGGAAGAAAACAGGAAAGAAAGCAATTGAATATATCAAACTGTTAACACATGAGAAGTGCGCAAAAAAAAACAATTGGCAGGAAGAGGACTGAAGGGAAACTACAGAACTGGGCCCCAGGGGATGTTAGGCGGAGCGTACACTTCATCCAATGTGTAAAAAAACATCGATAAATGGTTATTTGGTAAAAAATTAATGTAATTAAGAAGATGTTCAAGAGAATAGATTTGTCAAGAGGCCTAAACAGTGTGATGTTTGAGGGTTGCTTAGGTAGGAAGACACAATAATTAAAATATGGTATGTTGGCATGATCATAGTATTTTAGTAACAATTAATAATACTACATAATATTTATTTTATAAAAAAATATCGTTGACATTTGGAATTATATAATTGGTAGCATTTGCATTACTTGGTTGAAGTGGGAGAGTTTTATTTCTTCTTTTTATGGTTATGAGTTTACACCTCCTCAACGTCACTGTCATTAGTGGCGGAAAGGACTTGGAAGAAGGAGTGGGAAGGAACTCGGCCAATTCCTTTTGTATGAACTATCTTGGCACAGGTCCTAATTTTTCGATTTTTCCTTCCATTGGGTACATCATATACCCTGCGACGTCATCTAACAACTGGTAAACCCTACTTAAGATTTTTTTTTTTTTTTTTTAATTTGGTAAGTAGGAAATATCACTATAGAAATGAAAATCAACAGTTACAAACTTAATAGAGCGAAGTATTCGAATGTACATATAAAAAATAAAAATAATGTCAAATTGATGTGTCGAGCCCTTGGCAGCATGACGTTGTCTATGCTAAATGTAAACAGTCAGCTCATCCTTGATGTTTCCATCCGCGTCCTGCCGAATTCCGGCCCAAGTTTTACTGCTCACCCATCTAGCTCAGTAGTTGTTGTTTTAGGGCCCATCAGCCCAGTACATATATGAGACTCTGGGACAGATAAAGGCCGAGTTAAGGTCCTATGACAAATCAAACCGCAACCGAGTTTTGTACTGCTACTTTCAGATTTCAAGGCAGGAGCGTTCATACTTAGTTACTATAGCCGATTAAGTACTCCCAACTCATTTTGTATTGCGCTGAGGATCTTATTTATGTAAAGGAGAGAGATTCACAATCATTGTAATTTTAATGTAACAAGGATATCCATAAATTTTAATTTACCAAATGGCAACATAAAAGAAATGATTATTCAAATTTATGTTTTCTCACATTTTTAATTTTAATTTAATTTAATTGCGATGGAACATATCCTGTGTAAATTTTTCTACACATCTAATTTTTCAAATCATGATTTTTTCTTTGAGGACAATTATGAATTAAAATTTTTAATTCTTTCAGTGTTTCTGGTCAATGTTTGAGGATTTCAATTGGTAATTTATTCCAGTCCTTGATTCCCACAACTACTAATTTGTCTACCAGTATTCATTCAGACCTTATCACCGAAATACATTTAATACACTTCCATCATACTCTTCAGTGGCTTTTGCCTTCTAATGATTTCCAACATTTAACTTTTATCATTAAGAAAGGGCAGGGAAAATAAACTTGTTACTCACAACAAATTTAGGCAGGAAGACCACGACTAACGCTTCACAATGGTTAGAGGCAGTGGTGTAGCTAGGTCAACAAGGGCCCTGGTGCCAAAAAATTATTCTGGCCCCTCAGGCCAGACTGGGCTACCTTATTTTTTTTTTTAGCTCTACCAAGTTGCTGGTAGGGGCCCCCTGAGCAGTAGTGTATCTAGGTTCCATGGGCGCCTTTGAGCTGCGCTTGGGGCCCCCCACAGCTGCGTTCGGAGGCCCCAAGAGCGTGGGAGCCCCGGTGCACTGCACCGCCTAGCCCTATGGTAGCTACGCCCCTGGTTAGAACTTAGAGTAGGTAATTTTCACAAGCAAATCTATGCAGCCACTTCAACTCTTGTATTTGCGGTTTCCACATCTTATATGAACATGTATTCTGTTATAATAACAAAGAATTTTCCTACAAATGTGGGTATATCACTAATCATTGTTTTTTTGAAACGTATTTGTAGCCACTTGTTTTTTTTTATCACAATTCTATTACTTATTAGCTGAGGTTTCTATTCAGTTTGTTACTCAAAATCTAAAAACTTGTTTAGAATAGAGCTAAAAATTAAGTTAACAACATCATATCGTGAATAGCATTTTGTAATGTACCACCATGTCTCAAACATGGAAGAAGGAATACATGGATACGACGCAAGGGACCTACACTACGCAGCAGCACAGCAGCACACGAAATTACTGTCAACTCCACTGGAGTTGACAGGACTAGAGTAGGGGTGCCTGTCATTCTGTTGATGACATCTTCCCCTGCTTTTACAATTTGGTTATAATTATCATTACGTTTTTAGGCATTGGCTTTGCTTTCGTGCAATTGATTAACACATTGTCAGAGTTATATGTTTGCAAAATTATCTTATGGTTATTAGTACTTTAAAATTCTTATATACTAGGTCCACAGTTGTGGAACAGATTGTAGTCAAGGATCATGGGTTTCCCCTCTTTGACTCACTGCACTAGATAGTTTCACACGGATTTCTGCGATAGGCGGAAGGGGGGGGGGTGCACTTCTTTTCTTTGACTCACTGCACTAGATAGTTTCACACGGATTTCTGCCACTGGGGGGGGGGGGTGCACTTCTTCGTCACTGTGTTGAGCACTAACCTGGATCGAAGATCGATTTTGGTCTCTTGTGCCTCAGCCCCTCGGTGTCGTACTCGCCCAACTCGTTGATCAGGTGGTTCCTGCATGACGCTGCTTTGGTGAAGAATTTCTCCGCCGTGGCTGCCATCCTCGCAGGGAGTGTGGGTACCTGCGCCAGCTGGTGCAGGTCCGCCATTGGAAATCTCAGTGGGAGATGCAGTGCTCTCTTCAGAGCTCTGTTCTGGAGCACCTGCAGCTTCCGCATGTGGGTCTTGGCGGCGTAGGCCCACACTGGGCTGGCGTACTCGATTACTGGGCGAACGAGCGCCTGGTAGACTCGGACACCGCAGCGTGGAGGCAACGATGAATTGTGGTTGAGAATTGGGTACAGGACCCCCAACCTTTGGTTGACCCTGCTCCTGACGTCCTCGATGTGGTGCCGCCACGTCAGTCGCTGGTCCAGGGTAACGCCAAGGTAGCGTACGGCATTCTTTTGGGGGATCTGCTCCCCAAACAGTTGTAGGCCCAGCCGTGGTGGTAAGCCTCTTCTGCAGAAGACCACCGCTTGGGATTTGGTGGTGTTAATCTTCACCCGCCACAGGGTCGCCCACTCCTCTAGCTCGTCCAGCGCTGCCTGTAGGCGTTGCCAGATGACCTGTATGCTCCATGATGATGTGAAGTATGCAGTGTCGTCCGCATAGAAGGCTGACATGATGTATATCGGTCTGGGGATATCCGATGTGAAAATGATAAATAGCACCGGCCCCAGTACCGATCCCTGTGGCACCCCTGCTCGGATTTTCCTCAACGTGGACAAATAGCGTTCGACCTTGACCTTAAATTTCCTGTTAGACAGGTGAGCGTTCATCACTTACTGAAGTGGGGTCTGGAGTTCCCCAGGGAAGCGTGTTAGGGCCACTGTTGTTTCTCATATACATCAATGATCTATGCGACATAATAGGGGGGATGAAAAGATTATTTGCCGATGATGCTATAATTTATCGCGAAATCAAAACCCAGGAAGACTGCGCTTTGTTACAAGACGATATTATGAAAATAATTGCGTGGTGTAAAGATTGGCAGTTGGAGTTAAACGCTAAAAAGTGCCAAGTCATGCGTGTAAGTAAAAAGGTGACACCATTTAACTATGAATATACGATTAATGACACTGTCCTTAGAACGGTAGATTCTGCTAAATACCTAGGGGTAACAATTCGTAATAATTTGTCGTGGAAAGAGCATATCGAGAATGTAATGGGAAAAGCAAATCGTATGCTCCGATTTCTAGGTCGTAATTTAAATCAATGCACCCAGGAAGTTAAATCGATTGTATACAGGTCACTAGTTCGTCCTCACTTAGAGTATTGTTGTTCTGTATGGGGTCCCCATCAAAAGGGGTTAATTGAGGCATTAGAGATGGTCCAAAGAAGAGCCGCCCGATTCGTGACAGGTATATATAGTTGGAGGGAAAGCGTAAGTGCGATGTTGAAGGAGTTAGGTTGGGAAGACCTGGAACACCGAAGGCGTTGCTCTCGACGGAAGCTAATTGAAAAATTCAAGACAGATGTATTTCGGAATGACAGTCAGCAAATATTGCTACCAGCAACATTCATATCTCGAAATGACCATGAAAACAAGATAAGAGAAATCAGGGCCAGAACCGATTCATTTCTGTACTCATTTTTCCCACGAGCGATTAGGGAATGGAATAGAAAGGATTTACCGGGCGAGTAAACTTAAAATCCGACAGGAGTAGCTTTCGATAAAGCACTCCAGCCATCCTGATCTGGGTTTTCCATGGTTTTCCCAGATCACTCCACGCGAATGCGGGGATGGTTCCTCACAATAGCCCATGGGCGCCTCCTGCCATATCCCTTATAACCCTTCCAAACCATAACCCTTTTCGATAGGTGCAATGCACCCTCCGCCACACACTTTTAGTGAATCGCGGAGTAACAATAATAATAATAATAATAATAACTTCTTATGAGCAGCACGAAGGGTTTTGGTATGCCGGCTGTTTTCAGTTTGTGTAGCAAACCCACATGCCACACGGTATCAAAGGCTTTAGCCACGTCGAGTAGTACCAAGCCGCAGTACCGGCGTCTGTTAAAGGCGTCGGTCGCTTCTTCCACCACTCGCATCAGCTGGTGCGTTGTTGAGTGTTCTGGGCGGAAGCCGAACTGCTCTGCGGGGATTAGTTGCAGCCTATCTACATGGACCTTTAGTCGCCTCAGGAGTACTACGCACTGGAGTGAAACCAGGTAGAGAGAAGTGGGGTGGGGAGGTCGCCGTATTGGTCGGCCGTAGAAACACGGTGAATAGGCACAAAAACCTCAAGGGAATCATACAACAGCCGTGGCACCGCAATTTGATGATCGATTATTATATATCTCGAAAAGACATACCAAAAATGAAGAATATATATATATTTTGATATCCTGCTTAATTCTCGAGATATACTGTCTCAAAAGTGAGGTGTTTTAGGTTGAACTTTTGAAGAAATTCAAATTTGATAATAGATTCTTATGTCCAGGACGAGAGAAATTGAAAGTAAATATTACAGATTTTCGATATCTCGTTTATTTCTCGAGATATGCTGTCTCCAAAAGTCAGAAGCTTAGATGGGAGTAGTAGGCCTATACATTGCGATACGCGATACACGTTTTGTCACTAACATGGTGCTTAGGAAATTACAAACAACTAATAATAAATTGTTTGTCCCTTCTGATACAGGCTACATATCAACCTATCCACATTTCCATTAATATTGTCGCTACAAAATCAAACTATGTAGACACACCTAAACACATGAAATGCGTCGCGAACTATCTTGTCTGTTTGTGCAACCGTATGCAACACAACTTGGCATTATAGAAAACTTTAGAATATTAGAAAATGAAATATTCTCAGCAGCAGACACAGTGAAAACAGTTCAATGTTTTGGGGTCATTCCTATGGCCGCAGCTCGTGCCCAGTAGGAGACGAGTTTTTATATGAGGCATGGGCGCCGGCAGGATTACTTTAAGGGGGGTGCATCTGTCTTTTTGTACGTTATATATAACAGTTATTAACTAAGGATGCTGAATTTATTGACAAGGTGTTGGACAAATTTGAACAACAAACTGGGCGCCTTTAAGTTAATATTCAAACAGTGAATTTAATAATAAAATTTTTGTTTCTTAATCTTTTTCTGTGTATTTTCTTTCATAGCAGGGGGGTGCAAGTGCACCCCCCTCCCGGCGCCCATGATATGAGGTTTCACAGATTTAGTGTTATTTCGTCTCCACATATTCCTTCCTCCATGGTCCCAATGAGGAACAACATGCAAGCCTGAAACTTCGGATAAGCGCATATCGGCGCCAGGCCTGCCAACCGTCCGGTTTTCGACCGGACTGCTCCGTTTTGACACAATTTGTGTGTCCGTTTCATTACATGCGACAGGATTCAAAACATGCGGTTTATTGATAGATTTTAAAAATGACGCGTTAATAGTTATTTTCTATTGGTTTTCTCGTATGTCGAGGATGTAAACAAGATCGCTTGCAATGAATGAACAGCCACGTCCGCTCCTTGAATATAATGCAACTGTTTCAATATGTATTCACAAGTGTATATCGAATTGGCGCGAAGGGATTGATGTTTTTGTTTCAATTATCTACCCTTCCTCGACGACGACTTGTTTTATTCGCGGAGAATTAAAGAATGAATATTGTTATTAATTTTTACATTTTAAACACATAATTAGTGAGCTACCAAAGAAAATACAGAGACTACTGGTTGTCAAATTACGGGTTTAAACGTTGGCTGCTTAAGGAAGAAGATTGCACCACATATTTCGAAATGTGTAGAATGACTTTTACTGTGAAATTTAATCATGCAATTCAAGGAGGTCGCCTGAGGAAAACAAAGTCTACTTTCAAAACAGTTTTAACCATGAAAAAGAAAAATGTTAGTGTTGAAGAAGACAAAGTTTCTTCCTCAGAGGTTTTGTTGACATGCCATAGTTATTTATCTTAGAATAGTAGTAACAAATTACGTCTATGATTGAACTATATTCCAATATATCACAGAAAGCATGTTTTTGTCACATAAAAAGTGAGGCGACTGTGGAAAATATATTAGCATCACACTCTTTATCTATAGACTAGTAACAATTTTTAATTTCCTGTGCCATATCTTATAGAGGTAATTGTAAATTATTTCCTGTAGCAATTCGTTTTTTCTCAAGCAACTACGTAACAGAACTGCTCTCATAGTTTTCTATGAACATCGTGTCGAAACATCTGCTGCAACTGCAAATAATATAAGAATTTGAAGACGTCGCGTCGGTTTGGATTTAAGTAATTCAGTTACTTATCACGCTCAGTAAATTTTGGATAAAGTAAACAAAAACATTTTCCCAACATTTTGGTGTGATGAGTTTTACTCGTCGTTGGCTTGGTCAAATTTCGAAATAAGGTTTTACGACGGCATGTCCAAACATTTTGTACCCACTGCCAGGTTTTATTAAGAACTAATGGCTAAAGAAAAATGTTTCCAACTGTCTCTGAAACGTGTAACTATGTTCAGAGTGTGATAAGGGTATTTTTTTGTTTGTTTGTGAAATGTGCCGTTTATGAGGCAGAGAGGCCTAAGAACCACAGTCAGGACGACCGGTACGCAGAGGCCTGGGCTTGTGCCCGGTCCGTTGTACTTCCTCAACTAAGCTGGTAGGCAGAGAGAACAGAGCACCTTCCGCAAGGACCCGTCGACTAGCTGCCAGGAGTGTCCGAAGGTAATTTTTTGGCCGAAGCCGAATGTTCGGTTTTGGGATAACCTTCGGCCGTAGCCGAAGGTTCAAAAATAATCATACATCTTAGAAAACTGACACGAAGTATATATGACATGCAAATACTGAACTGTTTTTGTGTTATATGTAGTATTTTTACACCTTTACAATAATTATAAACACAGTTTTTATTTAATATTTATTTATTAGAATAAAATAAAATAGTTAAATAGTACCAAACCAGGTTTTGAACAACGGAATTTAGCAAAATTAAATGCAAAAAACTATAAAATTTAACAATAACAGCCCGAATTAAATTAGAATAATTTGTCTCGTGGATTAAATTAATAATCAATTACCTGGAGTTTTAGCTTTGGTAAACTAAATACTAGCTTAAATATAGAAATACTGTCATTTTTTAATAACTATAAAAACAAGTTTCAATCTTCTTGTCTAACATAAATTATTCTAGCTTTTAAAATACGATATCCTGCTTTCTAAATTAGCATCGCATATTTAATTTTCAGTTAGAACCGAATCAATATCAATATTTTTAAAGTAGTTTCACGTGTAAATATTATTTAAAAATGTACTAAATATAATCAAAACAAAAGTAGATCAGCACTAATAAAATAAGATTTAATAATCAAAGCCAAACAGCCTGATGTTATAAACTAAAACTAATAGTTTTTCAACATTTTCGCCGCTTAAATTAGCTCTTCTGTCGTCATAGATTTGACAGACAGCACTGAACAATTATTCGCTAGGAAGACTAGTGGTATGAGCTGACAGATATTTGGTTGCTATCGCTCGTAAATAAGTACACAGACTGGAAGCCAAGTATTGAAATATATTAGCGGTACTCAGCAGCAAATGTTCTTTTAAATAAAAATTCAAATGTTCTTCAAACGGCAAGTGACAGCTGTCCAAATATGCCAATTCAGTCTCAGTCAAATTCATTTTGTTAAGGGTACCCCTTAAATCGCCTGCTGGGAATTAGTTTTCAGGAGTAGAATTTGGTGTTGAACTGGTGGGCCCAGGTTCATCAACATTCAAATGATCCGTTTTATTTGATGTTGTCAGTGCACAGTTTTGACGTAGAAATGCCAAAATTTCAGTCTTCGTTTTTACAATTTCGTCGCTAGTCAAATACTTAGTTTTAAACTGTGGGTCGAGTAGAGCGACAATCGATAACTATAACTGTAAGGTTTTTCTTGCGAAAACAAATCTCCTGTTAACAGATCCACACAAGCGGCTTTTGAGCAATATTATATGATCAGTCTTTATCCTTTGAATTTAAGATAGCAATCAATGATATAATTAAAGATACTGATGATAAATCATAGAAATATACGTTGTTGCTCGATAAAAACACTTCAGCACGGTTATAAAATTGTTCATTTGTATCCATTCTTCTGCAGTTGGAATTTAACAGTGTCAGTAATTTTTTGTGAAATATATCGCCCTGTATGATCTTCTTCCAAGAAACTATCTGCCAGTTTATTTTATTTTATTTTCCTTTTGTAACCATGCCATGTGCTTTGATACTCAAAAACGTGTTTGTTTGATCACTTCATATGTTCGTGGTAAAACTGATCCATTCAGCCTTTTTCTAAATGCAATGTAACTTTACTGTTTACTTTTTCGTACATTGACTTAAAGACTTTCTAAAATATTTCTCTCGCTTTTGTTTGTATTTGGTTGAGTTTGAGGATCAGTAAAATTAAGTCTGGGAAGTGCTTCTCCTTCAACGAGGTTGTACTGAAGAATGTTTACGATGATAAGGTCCATACGTAATACATTAATCCGCAAAGAAATCCTATGATTATCGGGCCAAGATGGCGCTACTTTTTTTCTGCGATATCCCATCAAGTAGATTGTTAAACTTCCTTTTCTTATGGTGCATACAAGATCTCAGATTTTTTTTTTAAATGTATCAAGCTCTTCGTATTTAACATTGGCTTCACAATAGACTTACCACTCATTTTTATGATTTTTTTCCAAATGGTTCTCTATCTTTGCTATAGTCTGTTGGTGCGCTACGTTGACGGTGTTCGTGAAAGTTGGTTAATTTTCGGTGGCTAGATGTAAAACTTCGGCTTCGACCAATCATTCGGCTGATTTTGGCCGAAGCCGAATGTACGGCCGAAGATGCTATTTTTGGCCGAAGGTGGCCGTAGCCGAAGCCTAAGCCGAAGCCGAACCTTCGGTCGGACTCTAGCTGTCAGTATCTACTCGTTAGCGATCTGCAAGCAGGCAGGGTCTTTCACTTAATGTACAGAAACATTTAATAGTGGGAATTTGTTTAACAGAAGGCGGTCTGGATCACAAGCTCACCGATGTGAAGAAAAGTTTAGTAGAAAAAGTTAAATGTAGGGCGTTGCTTTGCAGCACGATACTGACAACAACAACAAAAAAGCTAGTTGTGAGCAAGGAACTGTGAGACATGTAGAGATGTGTATGTGTTGTTCGTCAATTAAAAACCTGGAATGAAGCACAAGAAACTTCCTTTCTTCGAATGTGGCCAACACCAATTTTCAGTTGGCCAATGGGCTTCCCCTTGTGAGGTAAACAACCTAACCTTTTGAGATTTTAACATTAGAAGTTTTTTTTATTTAGTAGATGTAATTGTAAACACTAACATTGAATTTGTAAGTCCCAAGGTCACAGAATGACAAATATATGAGATCATTGGCGAATAAAGAACAGTTGAAAAAAGTTGAAGAAAAGGTTTTGTTGGAAGAGGATGAGTTGATTTGAAGAGAAAATGTATTGAGAGAAGAGGTGAAAGAGAAAGGCTCGATGGAGAAGACACGAAGAATCCTGGCGGGATTAGTAATTGGAAAATATTAGCCTGAGGGCAGAGAAATTAGAGTAATGATGAAGATAATAAAATTTGAATTTGTAATTGATAATTGGTTGTTATGTGGAAAATATAAGATATACGATGAGTAGAAAATGTTTTATTTAATATTGAAATTGTAATAAAGACAAAGGAGTTGATTTTTAAAGTTCGTGTGGTATGGTTTTGTTAATGGTGATTTGATTTACAGCGTGGGTATCGAAATCAGTTCAGCGACGGACAAAGAAGGATAAATGAAATTACTATGCACTGGTCTGACGCTGGAAACATAAGTAAAAGTATTATATTTAAGTGGTTAAAGTACATTTTCATATTTTCGAAAAACAAATAATCTTACATCCTCTTCGAGGAGGACGACGTCGACGCGATTTCGGAGGGTCTTGGGACGGAGATCCAGATTCCGATGCGATTCTGATTTGAGTCAGACCGAGAGAACAACAGAGGACCTTCCACAAGGACCAGTCGACTAGCTGTCAGTATCTACCCGCTGGAGAGCTGTTAGCAGCTAAAGTCACTCACTTAATGCTAAAATTTTGTCAAAATCACGAAAATTGTTAACAATTGTCAAAGTTTGTTAAAAACATGAAAAGTAGTCAAATTTCCAACAAAACTGCATCACTGTGGTGGAGAGAAGTTTGCATGTATAAAATGTCACTTTCCGTGAATTTCATAATCTTAGCTGTGATGTTTGTCACTACCGCGGTATTCAAACATTATGCATTAGGCTTTTACTTCTAGTGTCACATCAACAATGTGGTATTCAACAGTTAAGAAATTTCTCCATTTGCAGTTAAGTCTTACAAAGCTTCATAATGGGCCTCTTCATCAACCAAGAAGCATGCAGTCATCTCCATACAACCAGTAATAACCAAACGAACATAACCAACACTCACCAATATTGACACAGACGTCATCTAAGAGGATGGCAATGAGACAACGAACTAATCTTTATTTAAGAATTTGAGTGGCACATTTTGACTTTTTATAACGTCAAACATATCGAAAGACGGATAAGACTGATAACTGTAAGGTAGTAACACAGTTACTGCTGTTATAATTCTAAAGTAATAGGTCATGAGTGTCTCAAACTTTAAATTGTAAAATTCCTTCCCTTTATTAGTAAGTAAATTTTTGAGTACGCTAACAGTACTTGGGATACCTCTGCATCCATACCCTTCACGCGATGTTAATTTCATATTTCATGTACCCGCTTATTTTTAATATCGTTCAATAAAACAACATTTCAATTTTTAGTTGTAACCTATATCTTTCGAAAGGATATCTCTGACGAATACTTGTATAATTGATTAGAAAGAAAACCAAAGTCCTGACATTGTAACCACGAATCATGCCCTTAAAAACCTCATTGAAATTACATTTCGTAACAAACAAGCATTAATAGACAGATTTCTTCTTGCACACCAAATACAAACGTAGGTACACCCAACACAGACAAGCATTATCTCACAAACATATAAGACTCAAGCCCATGAGACATCAATCTCACAACTCTAACATCTTCCTACAATCCCCAACAGATACCAAATACTTACACAGGGTCACCCAACAAATGCAAACATCATCTCTAAAGCATACATCTCACCATACTTACGGGGAGCAAGGGAACTATATGTTCTACGCCACTAATCAGGTCAAGTAGACTGCAATCACAATTCACATTTTAAACGATCTTGCAATTACAATGTCAATTTTTTTTAATGTTGTAAACATTTAACAATTTCCGTTAAATTCATAAAAATTTTATATATTTCCGAAGGTTTGTAAAAATCATGACAATTGGCAAAAAAAAGTAAAATGAGTAGAATCGAGAGAATTATACAAATTTTTCCCAAGAAACACGTCATTTGTCCGTTTCGGTTGTCATGGCGGTCTACTGGAGGATAAAAACCTACAGAATTCATGTTTCTAAATCCGATCCTGTAGTAAAATAAATTGAATAAATTATATACCACTTTATTATTTATCAATACTCCAACTTTAACATATTTAATTAGTGTAGATAAAATAATAGAAAGAAATCGGATATAATGTTAAAATTAACATATTGGTGATATCACATGCATCCGTTCTCTCTATAAAATACTTTAATTCGTGGCTCACTTTAGATATCAAGTGGCCATAATATCAAAGAGCGTAAGAAATTAGAAATACACCAAGAAACTTCTTGAGTGCGATCGTCAGGGTGTCACCATGGAGGAAGGAATATATGGAGATGACGCAAGGGACCTTCACCACGCACTGGTGAAGCCGGTTAGAGAGATATGGAGTGGGGAGGTCGCCATATTGGTCGGCCGTAGGAACACGGGGAATAAGCACAAAAACCTCAAGGGAATCATACGACAACTGTGGCACCGCAATTTGATGATTGATTATTATGTAACTCGACGAGACAGACCAAAAATGAAGAATATATTTTTTTAATATCCTGCTTAGTTATCGAGGTATACTGTCTCAAAAGTGAGGTTAATGGGTTGAAATTCGGAAGAAACATTTCCCCAAGGAAAAATTTGGTATTAGATCCTTATGTAACACGACGAGGCAAATTGAAAATAAAGAATAAAATTTTTCGAAATCTCACTTAGTTCTTGAGATATACTGTCTCAAAAGTGAGGTGTTTCAGGTTGAAATTCAGAAGAAAAATATCCCCAAAGTCAAATTTGATAATAGAATCTTATGTAACACGAAGAGAGAAATTGAAAGTGAACAATAAAAATTTTCGATATCTCATTTACTTCTCGAGATATGCTGTCTCCAAAAGTCAGAAGCTTAAATGGGAGTGGTATATATTGCGATACGTGATACACGTTGTGTCACTAACATGGTGTTTATGAAATTATTAACAACTAATAATAAATTGTTAGTCCCTTCTGGTACAGGCTTATTTCAACCTACCCACATTTCCATTAATATTGTCGCTACAAAATTAAACTATGTAGACACCTAAACATATGAAATGCATCGCGAACTAAATTTCGGGTAACAACAACGTTTGCTTCATCACGTTTCATAGTTCGCACAGCACAATTTATCACAATTAATTTCATCGTACACTTTCAGTGTAAACTGAACTGGACTAAAGCAAGCAGAATACCATATTCATTGTATCGCGATGTAATCTTGACCCACTTAAATTAGACTTCCAACACTTGTTTATAATAAGGCTAGACCTTTAAGTGCAAAGTAGTAACATATATTTGAGAATGACATTATCCTGTTGAGAGCAAAGAATAAATTTATATCGATAGGCCCCAATGTTGCAGTTACCTATCAGACACTTCAAGAACAATAATTACAATGTGACTTAATTATGAAACGTTATTCCAGGTTGTTTCCTATCTTGTCTGTTCGTGCAACCGTATCCAACACAACTTGGCATTATAGAAAACTTCAGAATATCAGAAAATGAAATATTCTCAGCAGCACACACAATGCAAACAGCCAAATGTTGTGGGGTTATTCCAATGGTCGCCGCGCATGCGCAGTAGGAGACGAGTTTTTATATGAGATTTCACAGATTTAGAGTTATTTTGTCTCCATATATTCCTTCCTCAATGGGTGTCACATAGAGTGGCGCAAGAATTATCGCAGGACATTGTATTCAGACTGACGTCACCAAAAGATTGCATAATCGGCGAGCTTATGAGACCCGTTACAAAACAGACTTGCTTCAAGGATATCTTATAATGAACCAAAGGTTGGACTGGCTTGAAATACCTAAGTGCAACAGATACATTTTACTTCGCTAAAGCAACTAATCTTATAAAATTACTAGTAACGCAAAGGCAATAGGAAGACTAGTAGCTACAAAAATACTATGATGAAAAGGAAGCTAAGTATTTTTTCATCAGTACCCTCAAACAAAGAAAAGAATTAACATCTTAAATGCATTAATTTCGAGCGCTGAGGGTAAAAGTAAATGAAAAATCGTATACAATATTACGATTTTTACTCCGTCCCCCTTAACAGCACAAGAGACATCACGGAAAACCAGCAATGTTTCATATAAACGAAGTAGTATTCTTAAACGCGTATAATCCAGTGCTGGTCTGATGCTATACGACAACTCACGTACAAAAAGCACGTCTATTATTTTTTACACTTCAGCTCGAAAATTTTTAGGTACTGAGGCACGTCTGTTTTCTGAGGACAATTTATTACTTAAATGTGTTCACAGCCTCTTTGTAGCACCGTACAATTAGTGGATGCCATAAATTCTTGGTGGTGACGTCGACGTCCGCATCATACTGGCCGTCGATCAGGTTTCGCCATATTGACTCGCCAATGAAGAAGACACTGCTGGTAGAATCAGTATTGTGCATAAAACAAAGATTTAATTTAATTTAATTGCAATGGAGCACAGGCTCCGGTGGCAATTTCCCTACACACCCATATTCCCCTTATCCTGCACCCACCTACATTTGCCCTCTACAAATTTTATCTTTAAATTCTTTCAAAGTTTTCGGTAAATTATTCATCATTTCTCTTGGTAACTCATTCCAATCCCTGACACTCTTACCTAAAAAAGAAAATCTTCCCACACCCTTGTGCCTGAAATCGAGTGCCAGTTTATGGTCATGGTCATCTTTTCCCTTCCATGAACTACTTTTCATACCTACTGCAATATCTTTCCATGCCTCATCGCCAGTATACGCCTTGTACACTACCATTACCCTCCTCATCCTCCTCCTGTTCCAGCTCCTTTATCATATCTGTCACTGATTGCATTCTGCGATAATTTCCAGAAACAAATCTAGCAGCCCTTCTTTGAACCTTCTCCAACTCCTGTATTTGATACTCAAAATGTGGGTCCCATACTACACTACCATATTCGAGCAATGGTCTTACCAAAGTTTTGTAACCCAATTCCTTTACTTCTCTCGTGCATCCCCTCATCACTCTCTCCAACATGTGCAGAATTTCGAAACCTTTTCCTACCACCTGTCCAATGTGTCCTGCCCAGTTAAGCTTGTTATCAAATGTAATGCCAAGATATATTTACATTTCAAGTCTTCAGCAAGCAATTCTTTCCCCACCTTATATTCATAATTAACCTTTTGTTTTTTATTTGTGTATCTAATTAGCTGACTCTTCTTTGCATTTATCTTCAGCCCATGTTTACCAACCCAACTAGATATCCTGTCCAGATCACCCTGCAACTGTTTACAATCCTCTATCGTTTTGATCCTTTTATACAGCATTATGTCATCTGCAAACAATCTAATTTCAGATAGTAAACAATCAACACAATTATTCATTAGAATAATGAATAGCAATGGTCCCAATGCGCTACCCTGCGGCACTCCCATTTTTACTTCCACTTCCTTTGATACTGCATTTCCCACCCTAACTTTCTGTTTTCTACCTTTTAAAAATTCTTCTACCCAGCAAATCACTTTCTCATCCAGTCCAATAGTTTTTACCTTATTTACTACCATTTTGTGGCTTACTCTGTCAAACGCCTTTGAAAGATCTAGTGCTACACTATCAATTTGGCCTCCCTTATCCATTTCATCTGAAATATCTTGCATATATCCCACCAACTGAGATTGGCATGAATATCCTTGCCTGAACCCATGTTACCTACTTGAAAACCACTTACGTTCCTCACATACATTTCTGATGTGGTTGCATATCAATCTTTCCATTAATTTACTACCACTGAAGTCAAACTGATTGGTCTGTAATTTTCGACTCTATTTCTCACACCTCCTTTATGTACTGGTACTACTATCGCACTTTTCCAGTCTTGTGGTAAGCAGCAAGTATCCAGACTCAATTTAAATAATATTTCAAGATAAGGTACAGTGTCACATCCGACTATCTTTAAGATATCTGTAGTAATATTATCTGCACCAGCCCCCTTAAGTTTTTTCAGCTTGCTTATTTCCTTCATGATTTCTTCAGGATGAATTTCAAATTTTTTAGTATCTTCATTTCTAATCGTATTGTTAAGATCGTTCTCCGAATTAGACCTTCCCGTTTCTGATTCATTGTCCCTAATGCTCTCACTAAACCAGTTACTTAAAATCTCTGCCTTTTTCAAATCCTCAGTAACTACTTCTCCATCCTTATCTATGAGTATTCTACACCCTCCCTACCCCTCAGTTTCCTGATATAGCCATAGAAATTTCTATATGCATCAGTCAGTGGTCCTCCTGCACTGACAATACTCTTCATAAACCCATCTTTAGCCACTTTCTTTGTTGTTATTAAGTCCTTGTTTAGTTGTTTCAAATATTCCCTACTACCCTGCTGTCTCTTAACTCTGTTATGTTATGTTCAACTCTTTCTAGCACTTGTTGAAACTCTTGACTGTGTCCGACCTTGCCATTAGAAATTGTCCGGTGTGGGATTCGAATCCATGCTTATTCGGGAACATAGATTTTATCAAGGCACCTTAGATCACTCGGACAACTTGACCACTTGTTGAATAATTACCGGGTAATAATATAGTAAACTGAAAAAATCTTTGTCTTGGAAAGGGCTGAACCAAAACTAGTAGCATAATAATTGAGACAGTCTTTATTGTTATTAACGCTCGACACAATGATTTACATTCAGTTTAGTACAGATTATAAAGAAAAGATTAAATTAATATTCACAGTGTTATAACAGAAACCATTTTTATTATTATGAACAGCTGAGAAAATGATCTGCTTAGATTTACGTGGAGATGCTAGAATAATTGATATTTTTCTGATCAAACAAATATTACAAGGCAAGGACTGAGTGAGAATTTGTAATATTGGAGCATCCATAAACTACGTCTCTACATTTCGGCCTCCCTTGAACCCATCCCTCCTCCCCCTTCCCCCCTCGTCAACCCCTATCCTCCCTTTTCCCTCCCCCCACCCCCACATAGCCTGACGTGGGTTTTGCCTCAATACCCCCTCCCCCCTCGTAGATTTTTTTCCTATTAACTGGAGAAGACATTTTGTACTGTTTTCTCTTAGCAGACTATCGTCAAAATTATTGCGTATACACATTGCATATAAATATTGTGAATGAAAGTCATTCCTGTAAATTTCAGTTACTGAGAAAAATCTCTTTCGCAGGTACAGTCAGAGATTTTTTTTTTCTAAAAACATTCTCTTATTCTCATTCATCATTGTTTATTGATTGAAAAAATAGAACAAACTATACCTGGCGAGTAAAAAAATTAAGAGGAGGTGCAGTTTTTACTTTGTTTATCTGCAGTTTTGTCACCTTTCTTTGTACATTATCGGGGAATGATTCTTTGATGTGCTTAAACGATAACAAAAACTCGTTAGAAAAACGTTTTCGATAAGCCTCATAAAGTTTATTGTACAGCGCCATTTGACACCACAATTTGAACTTGAAATAACACTTCCGCGTGTTACTCCAAAATTCACTCGACAGAACAAAATTAACGCGCGAGATCCTAATTAAAACAGCTTTATTTCAAACCATCAAAACAATACGTACTGTCACTGCCTCGGAAAATTCCAGAAGATATCTGTTAACGAATTTGAATCCGTGACAAATTCATCGGATAATTTTACCCCCTTCCCCTTTGAGTGCTGAATTTAGGGGAGGGTGTGTGGCGAATTTAAAGGCGACAATTTTTTTTTTTAGCTCCACTACCTCCCAAGACGGCGGCATTGATGGGGAAGGGCTATTTTTAAGCATGCGGTAGGCCATCTCGGGCCGGGATCCCTCCAGATGGGGTCCCCTCCGGCTGGGAACCCTTGGCATTTTGCCCGTCATGCAACCCTATTGTTACGCCACTGGGTACAACATGTCTAATGTTTTTCGAATCGTAATGCGCCGTCGCATATCTGTTAGTTCAAATGCGCCAGCTGTGTGCAACCCAATGCTATGACTTCTATCCAAGCGCATCCGCAGCACTGTCAGTATATAGGATATCTAAATTACATACGGAGATAATTAAATGACAGAAATATAGTTGTGTACCTTATTTTAACTGTGACAAATAATATGAATGAAAAGTTACGTGGCCTGGCTCTGAAACCCCCATTCCCCCAACTTAGCCTAGCATAACTTCCTACGAAATCCCTCCCTTCCCAAAGACAGAGCCACGTAGTATATGGCCGCTCCCTATACAGTATTTGCCCAGTAGGAGCGACATTCCTTTCTGGTGGTGTCAGAGTATGCCTGCGGAGCGTGTCAGAACTTATGCACCCACAATCTATTATCCTGGTATAGAATTAAAGAGGTTGCCATTTTATGTCACGTTATCGGAAGTTCAGCCATTTTGTCACGTGGCCGGACTTGTATATAACAAGACCATCGACACCGCCATTATACGCCATGTGACTTGATGTTTTTATCATGCGCCTCTGTCACGTGGCAGAAAGTTCCATCATTATATATACAACAATTTCATTCCTCCCAGGCAGAGCCGGTTTAAGGCTACCGCAATAGTCCTAGAGCTGTTGAAAATTTAGGGTAGGTATTCGAGGCACCGTCAAAATTTGTATAACACTTCCTTTGTAATTTCTGAACACAAAATCGAAGACCTGGCTGAAGAGAATTGGGGCATAGTCCACCTCTGAATTTTTAATTACAAAAAATGTCCTTGAGGCATTTTGAAATTTTAATATCTTTAAATTTGGTATGTAAAATAAAATTAAAATAAATAAGCCAGATTATTTGATCGGGCCTAAAATATTGCCAGGCCGTTTCAAAATTGTATTTTTTAATTTTCGAAAAATGTATTTGAGGCACGCTGAGATTTACACAGCCCGCTTGCTATGAGTCACGTGGTCTGGAGAGAGCCAATCGCACCGCAACACGTTTCAAATCAGCCGGCCCCCAATATATAGTCCACTCGCGTTATCGTATATTTCCGATCACCTGGCAGGTGTTAAGTACCACCCAAATCGCCTGTCTTTTCAGAATTATTTATTTCTAAGTGTAAATATTATCCTGTGTAAATCTCAGTGTGCCTCAAATACATTTTTCGAAAATTAAAAAATACAATTTTGAAACGGCCTGGCAATATTTTATGCCTGACCAAATTATTTGGCTTATTCATCTTTATTTTCTTTTACATACCAAATTTGAAGGTATTAAAATTTCAAAATGCCTCAAGGACATTTTTTGTAAATAAAAATATGCAAAGTTAACAATTCAGAGGTGGACTATGCCCCAATTCCCATCAGCCAGGTCTTCGATTTTGTATTCAGAAATTACAAAGGAAGTGTTATAAATTTTGACGGTGCCTCAAATACCTACCCTAAATTTTTCACAGCTCTCGGACTACAAGTACCGCAGTTGCTGGGGGCCCCAAGCTTGAGGGGGCCCCGTCACGATCCCCTTCAAAATTTGTCCTTACTTAACGAAAAATTTTCCTGCTAAAATAAATTATCTAGAAATTCATAATGTTAAAAAGCTGCGTTCACAATAGACGTTAACGAAGCGTGGAGTACCAGGAAAAGTCCTTCATCAGATTCAGTTTTGAGAAAGTCGTATCTGATGTAATTACAATAGGTCTACATATTTAAAGGCGTGTATTGCTCTCAACCTGTTTCAGCAATTTATGTAATTTCGTTCGAATAAACTCATTAATCTTTTGACGTTTGATATAAAAAGTTATTGAATTAAAATGTGTGTGCCTGCTCACGTGTCTCCAGCCACAAAAACCAAAGAAAGGCAAGAAAAGAAATGTCATATACAAAAAGTGAATGTAAATATAATTCCTATAAAATTGAATATAAAAGCAATTTCATTTGACACAATGGGCATCAGGGCTTAGCCAGAAATGAAAGTGACAGTAGTTGGGAGATTCATATGAGATGCATTGATAAAACACCGAAGACTCGGCGAAGTTGGTCCCGTTAAGCTAATACTCAATAAACTGCTGGCCCTTTTGTACACAGATTTAGAGAAAACTCAGTCCGCCTCTTTAATCGTTGTTTGAGCTCTACAAACAGATTATGTGTGTGTGTGTGTGTGTGTGTGATTACAAAGTCACGAAAATTATCAGAAGTGTAGGCAAAAGTACATCTAGAAGTAGGGGGCCCCGAAATCAAAATTCGCAGGGGGCCCCGAAATTCCTTAAGCCGGTCCTGCTCTCGGGTGAACCGTGGGAGGCGGGCTGATGGAGGGTCTCGAGGACCCTTTTCAGCCGACTAACTTACAGGGGCGGGAGGGGGGATGGAAGTCGGCCGTGATCTTGTAGGGAATCATCCCAGCATTCGCCTTGATTCACAGAAGAAAACCACGGAAAACACCAATCTGGATGGCCGAACGGGGTTGGCCCCCGTCCTCCCGAATGTCAGGTAAGGTGACTGCATATTATATCACATCACCAGAAGTTCCTCCATTTTATGTAACGCGACTTGCGGTGGCGTCATATAAAAACTTAAGCGGTGACGGTACGTGAGGTGGGTGAGTGTAATATCTCCACGGGTGTCCAAAGAACATATTATATCATAATTAACCTTTAGGGACTACTGCATAAGGTACCCTTCCTGAGTTTTTTAACATTAGTATTCTTCGATTCTGCAGCCCGTATTCTGTAACACTTAGAAACTTTTTACTCCATTAATTACGTGAGATATTTTTTCTTATATTTGCCCCCCCCCCCTCATTTTACCCGTTGGTGAGATTTGGTAAGATGTGTTGGGATCCCATCCTCCTAACATAAGATTTATCTTATGGCTTTAATTTTTAAATAATTAAATTTATTTGATATATTCATGTATTTTACTTCATGCCACTAAATACTTAAGCGGTAACACTGATTTCTTCTACTTACTACGTACATTACTTCTGTGAAATAAGAGGGGGGGGGGAAATACATAAAAAGTTGACGTGATATTTTTATTCATCCCCCCACCCTTTAATTGAGATTTAGTGCGATTTTGCCGAACACCTCTCCCCCCTATATTGAACTCACGTGATTAATGGAAGTCCTTTTAGTTCATCTGCTTTAATTATTAACACTATTCTACCCAACTTACGTCTCTGTAGAAATTATTTAGTCCCTGACACGTAGGTCCAGCCACAGCAGTGGCTGAATTAGTGGAAGGAACTCACTAAGGAAGTCTACGAACAGTGGCGTAGCTAGGTCAACAAGGGCCCCGGTGCAAAAAATATTTTGGGCACTCAGGCCAGATGGGCGACCTTTTCTTTGCTTTGTGTTGCTGATAAGGGCCCCCTGAGCTGAGGATGGGGCCCTTGAGTTGTGCTTAGGGGCCCCCCTGAGCAGTGAGAGGGCCCTTAGTGAGAACTGTTCTTGGGGGCCCCCGGAGGTTCGCTTTGGGGCCCCCAGAGGTTCGCTTTGGGGCCCCCAGAGGTATGCTTTGAGGCCCCCAGAGGTATGCTTGGGGGCCCCCTGAGCGTAGGGGCCCCGGTGCACTGCACCGCCTAGCCCCTACGAAGCAATTCTAGAAACACAATTCCTTGAAAGTGAGGATCAAGTTGAAGGTAATTAGATTGAACCACCAGTATTAAGATTTTTTTTGGTAAGACCTAGTGTTGTAAAAAAAACGTTTTTTTCTGACTTGAAAAAAAAAACATGAAAAAAAACAATGAAAAAAACACGTTTTTTTCTGGGACATGCTTTTTTTCATAACTACTAAGTTTCAAATTTTTAAGGCATTTATCGTTTATTATGACTGTTTTATAGTTTATACTAAGTACTTATCTTAATTTTTAAATCTACTATATTTTTCTGGTTCAGTTGAAAAGAAAATTACGAAAATATTGGCAACATTGACTGAAGTTTTTACGAACGGGGACTTCCCGAAGAGGCTAGGTGCGTGAGAAGAAATACCCGTTCCCCGTTGTTTGGATTGATACTCGCTATTTGAATTAATGCTGGCAGCCCTACAAATGTATCTGTAGACCAACGGATCTTTTCAAAAAATTAGGAATTTTAAATTTATCAACGGTTTTTTGCCTCTTTTTATTACTTATTGTGCTTTCCTTATATTCATATACTTGTTAAACTCGCAGCGTATAGTGATACTGAGTCATTAAATTGTCAGTAATCATGAATCATTTCCTTGCAACCGTTGGCATAAACCAACGATTGAAAAGAAATGCAGCTCCTATTTTGTGTGATAATAGATTTAAATTCAAACTTAAAAGACCGTAATACAGAACTATCGGCGCAGTCTTTATGCACAGTGTGTACTTTGCTCACAATTTAAAATTGCAATCTCAAAAGCATTTGCGTACAATACAACCAGACAAAAAAAAAAAAAAAAATGTGACTACTTCTGAAGTTATGGATCTAGAGGAGACAGAAGAAGAAACAGAAAATTCAGACACCGACTCCGACTGAACTAGTGTTGGTGGTACTGATATTAGTGAATGTGGTACTGACATAGAGGATGAATAAAATTATGTTACCTATATAGATACATTTATGAATCATTATGTAAATCATTATATGATTCAGTAAGATTTAAAACACACATGTAAAATGTAAGTTCCGTAAATAAAACTATAATTTATCAAATATATTGTTTTCTGAAAAAAAAAAAACAAATTTAGAAAAAAAACAAGGGTGCTAGGTTTTTTTCATGTTTTTTTTCACAAATCAGATTTTTTTTTCAATTTGTAGCACAAGACCTGACGGAGTTAAAACACAGAAAGGTTTGACGACCAGATGGAATCCCTGCGGAAATCTGAGAGACAAATCCAGGGGCAATCTATACAATCTGAAAAAAATGAAATTTAAATAACAGGAGGAATTCCAAAAGACCTTTAGTAAGCTGTCCTTATTCCGACCCCCCCCCCCCAAAAAAAGTATAGACACCAGATATGAGAAATTCATAGAAGGCTGAGCCTCCTGTCCCATTCCTCTAAAATCATAACTCAAATTATCTACCACCGAATAGAGAGGAAAGTAGAAGATCATTTTCAGAGAGGTACATGGCACACATGAAGTCATGCTACGTCTATCGAAAAAGCCCTAGAAATAGAAAGACTAATGGTAATTGCGTTAATTATTATAGAGAAAGCTTTTGATAACGTAAATTGGAATATACTGTTTACAATTCTAAGAAAGCTGGAAATAGACCCCAGATACAAAAAAATATTCTTCTACTTTTGCAACAACTTAAAGATGTTAACTGACAAGGACACAATAGAAGCAAAATTTGGAATTGCTGAAAGACAAGGAAGCGGACTATCACCATTATTATTTAACACCTATACTGAAAAAGACATTAGGAAATTCTTAGATACCAACTACGAGTGATGACAAATTGTACAGTACCACACGGTGATGTAGCTCTGATAACTGAGAATGAAAGATATGTGGAAAAGGCACTAAATCACATGAACGAATTACTAAAAGAGGGGTGCAATATGAGAATAAATTAAAAGAAGAGAAGGATAATTTTGAATTTGCCCGCCAACAGCAGCGGTCTAGAATATGCTAGTTCAAAAACTTCTGCAAAGGTCTCATTGTTGTTTTTTACTGTTTGATTATAATTAAAAAGAACCACTGCAAAGGTCTCATTGGTGATTTTTACTTTTTCATTGTAATTAAACTGTGATACTTGTATCTATGTTGTATTTAAATATCTACTGTAACTATATGCAAATGTTATGTAGCGCGCAGGCTAACTTAGAATCGAAATTATGGCCCAACTCTAAGATTGGTTGGGCAGCCTTGAAGTCAGTGGCGGCTGTACCTTAAGTGCGCTCGTGCGCTGAACCACCAATCCAAAAGATTTAAAAATGACAAAATATTAAGTACCTACTTCATCTTTATTTTTATATTACCATTTTAATATTTATTTTTAAACATACAAAAACAAAAACGTATAAAAAATTAAATCTCCAATTATGGTGAAACAGTTTGAGGGCTTTACTAAACTATTAAGACTTATTTTCCTGTAAAGAAAAATTCTCGTGCGCTTCGGCGAGTGCACGAGGACTGCTAATACAACTTGTAGGTGTACGAGTTAATACGCCTGACGCGTGAAACAAAAGATAGTTCATAGAAACGTATGGAGTAATGAGTCAGTTGTCGAGCGCCGCACGAGCAAACCGAGGATTGCCGAGAGCACCCGATGTTTGACGAATTGGCTGGCTGGGCGCGCGAGGCGACGGCAGCCATGATTGACATCTCGTTATTAGACTATCAGTATAGTTTCACTGTATGTGTGACGCGCTAATAATTGTTTATTTATATTACCGTAAATAATTGTTTTTAGTTTTTGTTTCGATTTTTTCCGAGAACTTTTATTCTATACTGTGTATGGTGTTAGTGAAAATGAGCATAAACATTGATTATATTAAAGAAAATAACAGAACTTTTCAAAATAAAGTGAACATAAAATTGGCCGGACCGCCACGGCCCTTTTTAAATTTAAAACAAGAGTGCAAATCGAAAAATAAAGCATTTACACGAAGTTTTAAAAGTGAAATGTATGATAGAAAGAAATGGTTGTGTGGATGTGAGCGTCTTAATGCATTCTTTTGTTTTCCTTGCATTATTTTTGGCGGAGAATCGATTTGGACAGAAACAGGAATCAAGGATTTGACGCATTTGAGTGAAAAAATAAAAAAACATGATTCTTCGCAAGTACACCTACAAAATGTAATGAGTTTGTCTGTGTTAGGCACGGTCGACATTCGTAATCAGCTAGATTCTGTGTATAGAAGCAATATCCAAAAGTATAATGAACAAGTTGATAAAAACAGGTATATTTTATCACGTCTTATCGATTGTGTCAAGTTTTGTGGTGCACCACCAGTTTGATAACCCACCAGCCGCCAATGCTTGAAGTAATGAAATTCAAATATCTAGTAAGAGAGATGATGGAAAAGTACAAAATATGTAAATGTCTGAATTGTATTATAAGGGAAAGAAGTTTTCTAAATAAGAAGCGTCTACTAAAACATGACCATCAACGTGGGGGTACGAAAGCACTTTGTGAAAAGCTATTTATGGAATATTATAAGCTATGGATGAGAAACATGGGACCTGCGAAAAGCGGAAGTACTGAAATTCAGGGCATTGGAGATGAGTCGTTAGCGTCGACCTTGAACTGATGAAGTCACCAACGAGATAGTTCTACAAAGAGCAAATGAAACAAGCATCTTTGTTGAAACCTTAAAGATGAAGAAAAAGCTTCATTTACTGTTTTCTTCGTCAATCTGAGTGATGCACCGACTTGTTTGAAGGGAAGACCATGTGTAAAATAATAAAATTTATTGAAATCTTTAAAGGCAATCTCACCTATTTCCACTCGAAGTTGAATGAAAATTTGGCTACAGACTGTGCGAAAATATTTTGAGAAATTAGTAAACACTTTTAGCTCCTGCTGTCAAATAATTGTAACAAGTAAGACAATATGTCTAAAACTATTTACAGCTTGCTCTGAACTCGTTAACTAGGAGTTGATGAGCAAATTGAGTTCATTTTGAAAAATTGCTTATTATTATTTTAGTGAGTTGAGACTGAAGTAATTTGTTTATAAAAGTGATAAGAGAGCAAATGACTTGTAATTTTCTTCTGTGTCACCAAGCTCAAACAAAGATGTATGCTATGTAATATAACAGAAAAACTTCCATTTCATTTGTAAGAAGATCTTTTTACATCACGGAATTTTTTTTAGGAATTCATTCCATATTTCATTCCATAACTATTGTGTGGATGCAATGAAGGAATTAAGGATCGTAAGATTGAGAATTCAAATGGTGAAATATCAAAGAATCCAAACCGTATGAAATTCTTCCCTTAGTTAACTTTTTATTTTACAGCGTATCTAGTATTTGAGAATACGAATCCGTCGGGTGAGGGTAACTCTTTGGCTTCTCATTCGGGAGGACGCAGGTTCGAATCTCAGTTATTCAAATTTCCGTTTTCCATTTTCTTTCCGAAAACACTCCAAGCGAATGCCGTGACGGTTGCTTGAAAACTCTATGGCCGAATTCCTTCCCGTTCGTTGCCCCCAGTCCTATCTAGCCTCTAATTACCTAGACGTCGACGAGGTGTAAAGTCTGATAATAGCTGAATCGAAGAAACTATGACGGAGAGTCAAATTATTTTTTAAAATTTTATGTATTGTTTCTGAAATGGCGGAGATAAACAATACTCATAGAAATTAATACATGTGTTGAGTATTGTCTACAAAAGCGTGTTAACACGCGACATAATTTTGAGTTTAGCTTCATTTTTAGAAAGATAATACATAACCGAGTTATTTTAGGCGGTTACAAGAGGCGGCATGCTCTCCATAAGGTGGCCTAACAAGCTATCGGGTCTCAGATCAGTGAAATTACATTTGATCAGTTTTGTTGTTTTAAATTTCTCTTGTCTTTTCAAAAAAAGGAGAAAAAACTAGAAGCTACAAACAAACAAAATCTTTAAAACAGAGAAAACTACGCTCTAAATCCATTAATGTTTCAAAAAAAAGGAGAACAAACTAGAAGCTACAAACAAACAAAATCTTTAAAACAGAGAAAACTACGCTCTAAATCCATTAATGTTTCAAAAAAAGGAGAACAAACTAGAAGCTACAAACAAACAAAATCTTTAAAATAGAGAAAACAACAGTCTAAATCCATTAATGTTTAATAGCAGCTAAAACTTGTGAAACAGTTGATTCTTTGGCTTAACGAATTCTTACGAATCTATTAAACAATGATAAACTCTCTCTCTCTCTCTAAAAAAAAAAAGGCATGCTAAAGTTGAGCCACTAATTAATCTGATTTATGGCTTTCAAATAAAATATTTATTTGAATATTTTCTCCGTCCTATAGCAGAGGAAGAAAATGAGAAAAAAAATCGGATGATTCTCGTCGAACAAACAGATGATGAATAATTTGCCTGTAAAACCGCGAATGCGTGTCCTCGTAATACGAGCCGACAAGCTGCCGTTTCCTGTTCATTGTCTGTACAGACGGCAAAACAACAGGCATGCTGACACATGCAAAAATATAGTCTGATATTTACTTATCACAAAGATAGTGACATTAATTTTGAATGCTCTTACAATTAAAAAAAAAAAGAGATGAATTACAGAACAGAAAGCCATAACAGATGGGTGGTAAAGGAGATTTACGTATGTAATGCTCAAAGACCGTAAACGATCACAGAGCGAAAAAGCGACCACAAATTCTAATTTCTTAAGAACGGCCACAACACGTTATTCGCATTATGACTCATACAAAAACCAGACAGAACGCTTTGTGGTTAACTCAAAAAGACCACAACGCGAAATTCGCTATTAGTACATTTTTTAATTATTATTATTTTATTTAGAGCCTTGTAACGCGACGGGACCATTAGTCTAACATCACATGCTTCAAAATTACTGTCCAGAATAATATACAGAAGAATGGAAAAGGTAGTAGAAGAGATAGTAGGTGAAGATCAGTTTGGGTTTAGGAAAAATCGTGGTACAAGGGTAGCAATTATGGCTTTAAGATTAGGGCCTGAAGGGTGGATCATGAAAAACAAAGATACATTTATGGCATTTGTTGATTTAGAAAAACCTTTTGATAATGTTAGGTGGGACAAGATGTTCAAAATTTTAAAGAAGTCAGGTCTAAAGTATCGAGATAGAAGAATACTCTATAAACTATATAAGAATCAAGTGGCTATAATAAAAGTAGAGAATCATGAGAGACATGCATCAGTTAAAAAATGGTGTGAGACAAAGTTGTAATCTATCCCCGATAATATTCAATTTGTATTTAGAAGAAACAATAAAGAAAGTAAAAGAAAATTTCCATGTGGCATATGTGTTTAGGGAGAAAAAATCAGTATGCAACAATTTGCTGATTACATTGTCTTATTAGCAGAAAGGGCTGAGGATATTGAGAAGTTACAGAATGGCATGAACAAAATATTTAAGGAAAATTTTGGACTGAATATAAATCAAAGCAAGACAAAAATGATTAAATGTAACAGAAATGATATCAATACCAGTAGATTAAATATAAAAATAGGATCGGATGTAATAGGAGAAGTAAGTGAATTCTGCTACTTGGGAAGCAAAATTACAGCCGATTGCCAAAAGCAGGAATGATGTTAAAAGCAGAATAGCACTAGCAAAAAGTAGCCTTCATGAAAAAGAGAAATCTTTTAGTTTCAAATATTGATCTAGGAATTAAAAATAACTTTTTAAAACTCTATGTGTGATCTTCTGTCAGTGTTTTTTGAAAGAATTGCTCATCTGGAACAAAGTGATCCGTGGCCCATATTTCTTCTATCTCGAAGTGATTTTAATTTCTGCTCCGTTCCTCGGTCATAAGTTACTTCCGAAGAATTTATTCCGGACTTTAAGCTCCAAAAATTTTAAAGCACAGTCCAATTTATGCGGTAACTTTTGCGTGATACAGTTTCAAACCCTTAGACCCATGCAGCTTGCTTACAGATTTATAATGGTATAGAAGATAGACTAACAGTTGTCCGCTACTTCGTTCGCGTGGACAGTTACTATTCACACTGGTCTCTGCCAACTTGGTCAAGAACTATAAGATCCGCGCGGCCTATGGCTCATTGAACGCAAAATATTTTTGCATGAACGATCTCCAACACAAACTGTAACTTTATTCCACCGAATAATATCGTGGCACTCGTACACTGCAATCACGATAAGTATTTCGACTTCAAGAAGTAAATTACTGTTAAATGAATAAACTAATTAAGATCTATTTATTTTAATTTCTCAGCTTGTACTCGGCACATCAAAGTGAAACATATCATATTTTACACGCGGAACCACAGGCTGTGCATTAATCAAAAACCCAATCAAAATCCAAATAATTTTCCGTAAATAACGCTCACGAAAAAATTATCTTAAATTTATCTGCTTTATTACATCATATCAAAATGAAACATACAGAACAGCACAGTACAGTAATTTGCCCACGGCATCACAGGCAATACATTGTTAGAAACTCCAACAAATTACGACCAATAGTTTTTGCATTAACCGCATTCAGCGAAAAATTATCCTAAATATATCATTTTCGAACTTAAATCCAAATTAAACATATGCTATTTTACCTGTGCAAGCAAGGGTTGTACGTCAATTGAAACCCTCAAAATCTCAAAAATTGTGTGAATAGCGTTCAACGAAAAATTAATATTAAAATTCTCAAATTTCCAAAATTGCATAAAAATGAAACAAATCGTGTTTTACCCAAGTCACCACGGGCTGTATGTTAATCTAAAACTCATCAAAATCTGACCAGATTTTATTTTATCGCGTTCAACTAAAATGATGGTAATTTAGCAAATTTATTAGTTTTCCGACATTACGTCGAAATGAAACTTATTTTAACCACATCGTGACCGACTATACATTAATCAAAATCTGATCTGTATTTGGTGTGAATCGCGTTCAACGGAAAACTATCCAAATTTCCCATTTTACAGACGTCATGTAACATACCAGCTGTTTCACACCCACGACCACTATTTTTTTGTGAATCGCGTACAACCAAAATGGTACTAATTTGGTAATTTTCTAATTTTTATCTGCTTTAACACTGCTGTAATTTAATATAAACTCTATAAAAATGCGACAATTAGTTTTTGCGTGAATCTGGTTCAACGAAGAATTATCTTAAACATATCACATTATGATGTCATAAACTGAAAGATACCCTATTTTACCCTTGAGACCATAATTTGTATATTAAACGAAACCCCATCAAAATCTGATAAGTATTTTTTGCGTGAATTCGGTTCATCCAAACGCAGACATACAGAATCATTAAAAAAAAAGGGCCAGTTGATTCCTTCTTTGTAACTTATTATCGGGACCTCAACTAATGTTTTAAAAATATGTCAGATGTGTAGACTATTTCCTGATTACAGATTTATTATACGTATAGTTTTTGTTAGTTATGTTTTTTTCCTTGAATAATCGTCGTACCATGTGAAAATCAGCACATCTGGGACTCGGCTTGAACCAGAGATGCTGCGATGTGTATCCCAGCGAATTAAGTTTCCGCACACGAGACTGTTTCACCGATCTCTCCTGGGTTAGCATAAATCATGCCTGTTTATCGACCTTTGCTCCGTTCCCGCTGACTCCAGACGAAAGCACTTCTTCAGCGACTTTAAAACAATCACAATATAGCAAATATTTTATCTTGGAGTAAGAGTTTGTGGTTTTCACAGCTGAAATCTTTCAGTTTTAGGGAATTCTAAAGAAAGAAATTTCTGTATTAGTTCGTACAAATTTTACTTCAGCGAGTAATGATTTTTAAATCATTATTTTATTGCCAAAAAATATTTAGTTACTACAGTAAAAGTTTCAGTTCAGAAGTTTAATCGTGTTGCAACATTCTGTTTAACTAACATGTCGTTTGGTAATGTTTTTATTTGCTGTTCCTCCCTAGCTGTTTCTGTTTGATTAATTTTTTATGAAGACAGCAAGTTTATCCATAATTATTGTAACTAGAGAAAATTTCATATATATCTGTTGCTTGTGGCTCATCGATGTCATTATATTTTCGTGCTGAATTTTGAACAGTTATGTTCTCCTGTTCCGTATCTTGTCTTGAATAATCTTGCTAAATACTACAGATCTTTCAGTAAGTGAATACATATTTTATTGAATTGGCCGAAGTATGTGATTTAATACAATTTTTAAACCAAATTCAATTAAGTATTTCTATTTATTTCGTATATCAACGTTCCTCCTAATACAAGAACAAGGAGGATACACGTTGGTTTTTTCACCTGCTGCGAAATAAGGAAATGCTACCGATTGTTGCCTCTGATTCAAAATCAGAGGGCTAGGGAGCGTGAACAAACTACGTGGCTTGGTCCGGGAAAGGGGGGGGGTTGGCTGGAAGGTTACGCTGGGCTACGTGGGGGGGGGGGGGGGTGGAAGGGTTCCGAGCCAGGCCACGTAGCTTACCTTTCATAACATTTTTCACAGTTAAAATGAGGAACAGAACTCACAACAGCATGTGAATATTTATTTCCTTCAGTTAATTATGTCCGTATGTAATTTACAATAGTCTGACAAAAGAAAATGGTACAAAATGTCTTCTGGAATCAAAACGTAAAAAAGCTACGTGCCACGTGGGGGGGGGGGGGTAGAGGCAAAAGCCACGTAGGGCTCCGTGGGTGGGAGGGGGGGTCACAGGAGGCCAAAATTGAGCTACGTGGTTTATGCACGCTCCCCTATGATTAGATACGCTCCAAGTTTTTCCCCGAATGTGGAGGGTGAGCGGTAATGGTTTGGCATCGCATTCAGGATGACGAGGGTTCGTATCACCCGTCCGACCACCAAGATTTTGATTTTCCTTAGTTTCCCCAAAACACTCCAGGCGAATACCGAGATGGTTTCTTCATAAAGGACATAACCGAATTCCTTTCCGTTCCTTGATCCTTTCCTTTTCCGCCTCTAACGGCCTCGACGTCGACAAAGCATAAAGCTATGGGCCAAAAACAAAACAACAAAAACAAAAAATCCAAATTCTCGATATTCTATTCTTAAATGTGAACCGAGTAGAAAATGCCTCTGGAAAAAAAAAAAAAAAACACAGTTTAAGTAACAGCAGAACTCGAGTGTCCTGCGATGCTTAACGTCCTTCAAATGCTGCCAACTGTGCGAGATGAACTTCTTCACCTCCTTTTCCTAACATTTCGGGGTCAGTTGCCCTCGATGAAATTTACTAATCGTTGGCATGGTCAAATTTGGAGTTATGGCTGTAAGGCCGCCTGTTCACGCCAGGTAGTAATGGAGGAAGTGAAGTGCTGCCATATGTCTGTGAGAAACGTGTGATAAATGTGTTCGTGAAATGTGTAGTATATGAGGCGGAATTGGGGATGATGAGTGCAGAAAACCGCCTAAAACCGCAGTCAGGACGGTCGGTTCGTGAGGTCCTAGGGTCGTGCCCGGTCCGTTGTACCTCCCCGATCCAATGTGCGGCACCTCAGCGTACTGAACCACACTGGCGGGTTGTGGCGAAATAAACGAGGAGTACCTAATGTTTTGGGTTCAATATTCATCTACATATAAACTCTGCAATTCACAAAACTGTGGGTGGCAGTGGGTGCTTAGCACCAAACCTAATCTTTTCGTTGTGCATTCCAATCCCTAATGGTACGAGTGAAAAAAGAATTCATATAAGAATCAGTGCGGCATCTTATTTTTCTAATTTTATCTTTCCTGTCATTCCTACCCAAATAGGTTGGTGGACGAAGTATTTCACTACACTCGTAAGTGAAAGTGGGTGTACGCATGTTTACCAATAAGTTTTTTACGAAACGTGCGTCGTCTATCTACCAGAGACTCCCAGCCTAGTATACTAATCAGTTCTGTAACGCTTTCATAAGGACTGTAGCAAGCGGTCACGAATCGACGGCTCTTCTCTGTACTTTCTCTATACTTTCGATCAACCCCTTACGAAACGGATCCCAGATGGCACAACAGTAGTCCAAATGTGGACGCACAAGAGATTTGTACGCTATCTTCTTTGTTTGTTCATTACAATTTTTCAAGATTCGACCTAGGAACCGCAGCCTAGAATTTGCTCCTACTAACGAATTAATGTGTATGTCCCATTTCATGTTCCTTTGTACTGTTACTCCCAAATATTTCATAGAATCGACCATATCAATAACTGAACTGTTTACCTCGTATTTCTGAACAATCGGAATCTTCTTGTTAGTTATGCTCATTGTCTTACACTTTTTACAATTTAGTGTGAGTTGCCACTCAGCGCACCATGCCAAAATAACATCCAGATCTCGCTGAATTTCTAAGCAATCGGCCAAATTCCTTACTTCCCTACAAATAACCGCATCATCAGCAAACAATCTAAAAATGCTTTTCACTTTGTCTCCGAGATCGTTTATAAAAATTAAGAAAAATTCTCGTATACTGGAGTTTACTGCGAGTAATGTATGTGTGTGACAAGAAACGGGAATTATTTCGGTCATGGCTACTTGAAGGAACTATCCATTAAAAACTTAAATATGATTGGCTGCTGGGAGATTCGAACCTTCGTCCTACCGAATGTGAGGCCAGAACGTTACTGCTTTGTCAAGGTGTGACGGCGTGAGACCTATATTATGGGTATAAAATGAAGGAGAGGGGATGCAGAGGAGGACAGGTAGACCTGGTTGTTAAAATTACCGCGAAATAAAATCAGATATGATGAATGATGGGTGGAGAGCAGGGGTGGCCAACCCAAATGAACTTGCGGGCCACTTTGGAAATGCTTCATAACTCCGCATCATAAATTATATATCGCCGTACTAGATTTAGACCCACTATAGACATTTTTTTTGGAATGAAAAATTGAAACATAATGATTTATTGTTATTGTGTTTACTATTATTCTTACATGTAAACATAGATAATATAATAATAATGATACTAACAATATCTGTCGTATATTCGTAAGAATATTATTTTAAAATCAAAGTTAATTTTTTCTCATAATTTCCAGAGTTAATTAATGAATATATGGATGCACAAATAATGCATTTTTTAATACATTGGTTGTCACTACTTTGGCTATTATAAAATAAATATATCATGTAAAAGTGTGATGAATCTCGCGGCCGGAAAAATGTTCAAGGCGAGTCGCATACAGCCCACGGGCCGCGGTTTGGCTACCCCTGAGTGAGAGGAAGAGTTAAGACGAATGAAGTGATTGATGTAATAAGGCATACCTTGGCGATGAGGGACAAAGTGTAATGACTAGTACGGCAAATAGAAGAAAGTATCATCACTATACATTAACACTTGATCTGCTGCTTGAAGAAGTAAAAATGTTTTTATTTGCAAGGACTGGAATATGCTAAGGAGGAAGATTCTGAGTGAAATACTCAAACAGTCAATGGTTTTTAAAGTAGGAATGTGAACAAAGCATCGTTAGTCCCGTCATAATTAATTAAAAGAGTTCAACGTTTACGTGATGAAATCGAGCCTATCTGTGATCGATTCAGTTTTACAACATGGGAACTAGAGACCTTTTGTAACAACGTATTTAAGCTGTCATTTCTTCAAAAGCAGGAAACTACTTAATCATGTCACTTCATGAGCAAAATTTTATGTTCGTACCTTCCACGGAATAGTTTAACGAACACGAAGTCACACATGTCGTTAAATTTAAACCCATCCATCATAGTATACGAAATAACGATGTGTTCTTGTTGCTTGTCAAGAACTTATTTCCAACTGACTCGCACTACCCAAGTGCTAGAACCATTTATTATTTTGTGGAATTAATGTTTGTTCTCAGGTTCGAATCTAGTTTCTTTGTGCGAGCCAGATCGTTACCGCTCGCCCAACGCTCGGTTATCATTTAGTTCCGTGTCATACCCCTTACAACCTAAGCCATCAGTTATCTGCTTCATATTTTCTAAGCTCTGTCTTGCTCTATAGTTCTTACTTTCGACTGTTCTCTCCACTAAAAAGTTAACCAGTCCCGCACGTCTTATAATGTGACCAACTATGTTGTCTCTTCTTTCTGTAAGATTTTCCACAAAACTTCTTTCCTTATGCACCAATTCCATAACCCGTTCATTTTGTATTTTATCTGTCCACTTAAATTTCAGAATTCTTCTATAGCACCACATTTCAAATACTTCAATTTTACTTTTTTCTGACATTCCTAAAATCCATGTTTTGTTACCACTAAGTACTGCGCTCTACACATAGAATTAAAAGTTCTTTTCGAGTCCTAGCTCAATACTTAAAACTAAAAACTTTCTCTTAATCAAGAAGGTTCTTTTCTGCTTTTAAAATTATTTCTGCTTCACCCATCAGTTGTAATAATGCTTTCTAAGTAACTTGTTTCTTCTATCACATCCGATCCCTTTTTTTTTTTTTTTTAATCTACTATTACTGCTATCATTTCTGATAAGAATTCCGTAATCTAATATGGCCAGAGGATGTGTTTATAATGTTTCGATGTATAAATGCTGCGATTCGCTTATTTGGGTAGAGGAGTTATTTTACTAAACATGCTCTAGTGAATGTCATTTTTTTGAGCAATATTTCAGCCAACTGCAAATATCCGCTCTTCGTTAAGTTTTCGTTCCAATCACTAGACTGTCTATATGTAATAGTTCAAAATTTAATACAAATTTTTGCTATTAAAATTGATGCAATTGATGCGATTGGCTACTAATGAAATGCTAATCGAAATGAACTGTTCTGATGTTGTTTTATTTTAATGATAAAACAGCTATATTACTAAACTTTGCAAACATGTTAAGAACCTTTAAGTTACCATCTCTGTGTTCCGAGATCACAGTCGGAAGTGGGAGAGGTAGATATAGTTTATTTGGCTAATTCTGTCCTTCACAAGCAGGCTTGTAGTAGCAGCGTTTCTAAGACACAAGTAAAAGCAAAAAAACCCATAACATGCAGTAATTTATCTTTTTAATAACTCTTATGTTTTTAGGACACTCACTGTCGTACTTCGGTATCAAATATCTCATTAATAATAATAATAATTTTGATAACATGTATCAAATGTTTGCCCCTTTTTATATTATCTATCAACATCTCTTACACCGCTGCCACATAGGTGAAGCCGTCTATTAAATCAGTACTATATAATAAAATCGTAGAATAGTTGTGTCAGTGCAGAAAGAGTAATCTAAACATTTGACAAAATCCAGAAATAGTAAAAAAAAACTGCTTCCGAGGGCTCTATATATCCGTCAAAAACCGACATTTTTTTTATTGCAGCAGTTTCTGTGCGGTATTGCGTATGGGGAAATTGAGCTTCTAGTTCAGAAAACTATAACCTGGTGCTCAGCGGTTGTAAGAAAACGCTGCGCTTGTGTGTTCAGAGCCTATGCAGCAAAATCTGTAGCGACAGATCCTCTGACAAAGCCAAGTTTTTGTTCGAGAAGTCGGCAAATTGTTTAGTATCCCGCAAACAATTTGTAGAAAGAATTACAGTATTCTCACAAAATTATAGAGTCATATACTCGTTATGGTATGGTATACCAGTGTCTCCTGTTGCTCCGTTTGAATATTTCTGACATGATATCCTTTATCTGAATGAAGATCTATAATTAACCGTCATATCCGTCAATTAATTTAGAAACAATATTTTGTTGATCAAAAAATGCGGGGCATTAGAATGTTACATATTCCTACGAAACTGTTAATTGTTTTCTATCAATCAACTAAAATCAGACAAATGTAGCATCTGACCAGTGGTATAACACAGTGGTATGTTTCGCAGCAACCTGCTTAAAATACGGTATAGTTAGCAATTGTTAACTGATAAATGTAAAATAATGAAATTTGCCACAGAAAACAGATTCCACTGGTTTCACAAATTTCATATTTGGTAGTTTGGCTTCAGGTTTTCTACTGCACAGCTCGATTTTGTGGTGAAAGTTTTATTTTACAGTTTTAATTAGTAACAAATAATATTTCGGATAAAAACCCACACCAAATTTATTTATAGTGAAGTGTATGTAAGGGTAAACTACAATTATAGCTTTTATTGCAGAATGAATTAGTCGCAGTTGTAATGTATTCAGTGGCAACATACGCTTAACCAACCTCTCGTGATATTAGCTGAGGAACTGAATAATAATGTTTTTAAAAGTAACTTCTAGTCCTACTTAAAAGATTCTTCCAAAATGACGCAGGTATCCGTTATTTTCACTTGATTTGTAATGACAAGCTAATGTCCATGAAACGCACACAAAGGCAGCTCTCTGGAAATCGTAAAATTACGGTTTCCAATGATCCTATAGATTGATTAAAAACTAAAATTTTCTTTAACTGCAGTGGTTTCTGTGCCCTATTTTGAAATTGATGAATTTATACGTTTCAAACGTAAAACGAAATGTGGGAGCGTGCATAAACTACGTGGCTCGGTCTGGGAGAGGAGGTGTTGGCTGGAAGCTTACGCTGCACTTTGCACTACGTGGAAAGAGGGGGGAGGGGATGAATGGTTTCCGAGCCAGGTCACGTAGCTTTTCATTCATATCATTTTCACAATTAAAATGAGGTACAGAACACACAACAGCATGTGAATATTTATTTCTTTTATTTAATTAACTCAGTAAGTAATTTACAAGAGAAAACGGTACAAAATGTCTTCTGGAATCAAAAGGGGAAAAAGCTACATGCTACGTCGGGGTGGGGGATGGAGGAGGGTGAGTAGAGGCTAAAGCCACATCGGGCTACGTTTGGGGGGGGGGGGGGGGGGGGGAGGGGGAGAGGAGTTTACAAGAGGCCAAAATGGAGCTACGTGGTTTATGGACGCTCCCTGTCATGGCGGGATGCACTGAATGGTTGCGGTGCGTCGTTATAAAAAATTGCCTTGATGCCTCAGAATGTATCAAGGAACATTTACTAGGCCTGTAGAAATATTTTCCCCAAATAAAGTGACAAATAGTAGATACGGAAATCATTTACATTTAACGGGAGGACGGCGGTTCGAATCCCCGTCCGGGCATCCAGATTTGGGTTTTCCATGGTTTCCCAAATCACTCCAGGCAAATGCCGGGATGATTCCTTCAAAAGGCCTTGGCCGAATTCCTTCCCATTCCTTGCCCCCCATCCTTTCCCGTCTCTAAAGACCTCGCTGTTGAGAGACGTAAAGCAGTTAAAAAAAAAATACATTTAACGTAAAATCCGAGACAGAATCATCGGATTCATATACTGTACGTATAATGCAGTGGCGGATCCAGGATTTTTTTTGGGGGGGGGGGCTAGGATTTGGTTTGGGAGGGCTTGACTTGGGCGAGGAGGGGGTCGTTGAGAGGAATCTCATTACTGCAGATTGCCGCCTTACGGTAGAGCAAAACAAAAGGTCCCCAAAATCCATTTCGTCGGGGGTGACCTTGGTGCTTTTGGAGGGGGGGCTTCAGCCCCCTAGCCCCCCCCCCCTGGGTCCGCCACTGGGTTATATGTATAATGATACTATGAGACATATGACTCAAAGCCAAACACAAAAGAATACCACTGATGCATTTTTGAATGTCGTGTCGTCCGGAGTATCCAGTGTTAGCAGAAAAAGCAATAAACATTTCTGATGGCTTTTGTGAGGTCCTATAATTGTGAAGCCGCTGGTTTACCTAAAAAATAAATACAGAAACAGTTTGGAAATCGAAACTGAGCTGAGAATAGTTATCATCTTTTCCTCCAAATATGAAGCTATTGTTGGCAAGAAACTGCTTCACACTTCTCAATAATTTGATCTTATTTCAATCATTCTGCGTGATATAATAATTTCGTATAAGACTTAGGCTATAAATAATTATTAAAGAACATAGAAATTATTTACATCCAAATAATTTATTATTTTAGGTTCATATCTCAAAATAGGTAAGAGCTTTTAGTGGGTCTTGAAAAATAATTCCAAAAATAACAAGGTCATAGGAAAGAAAACTCTGGGAAATGCTGATATAGACGATAAATTGGGAATTACAGAAGAAAATTTATATGGTAATTTCTTTATTGATTTTTATAAGATCTTGAAGACAATGATGATAGCAGTTTAAGATTATTCGCTGATGATGCAGTTATTTATAGGGAAAGGGAGCAGTTTGGTAGTTCAGTGGATAGATTTTATAAACTCGACAGGATATATTATTGAAATGTAATTATGTTGTTTAAGACGACTAAGATGATTACGAAATAATATGCTTCCGTTTATTTCAAATGAATTAACCAAGGAAGCCCTTCTTCAAAAGACACATATTATGTTCAAACACCGCTTCACAGGATGTAACAGAACAAACATTCTCGACAACACGCTGCAAAGTAGACGCAGCAGTTGGTTAGTGGACGACATCTCCACATACCTCCAAACGATAATAAAAGCAAATAAAACATATGGTGTTGTCCAATTAATCTAATTAAATTTGATGGAGCCCGCGCTTAGATGACTATTTTCCTACACACCTATTTTTATCCTTTCTTGTATACATGACTATTTTTGCCCTCCACGAATCTCTACTTTAAATTCTTTCAGAATTTTTAGCAAATTATTCATAATTTCTCTTTATAACTTATTCCAATCCCAGACTCCGGTAACTAAGGGGGGAGGGGGGAGGGATCCAACACCCTTGAGCCTGAAATCGATTGCCAGCTTTTTGTCATGGACTCTTGGTCATCTTTCTGTTTCCATGCAGATCTTTTAATTCTTCCAACAATATACAGGGCGTTCGCCGGGAAACGCAACCCACTGTTAGCGCTACAAGGAAGAAACTGCTCCCGGCGAGCGAGCGCTCAGTTTCCGGCATTGTTCGACCGTCGGCCGCGGACTATTTCATAATAATTACGATTCATAAACTTCATAAACTTGTGTGCTAAGCATTTAAATGTGACGTAATTCATTATCTTACCTTATAAAAGATGCTGGAAGTGTTGACCCTCTTGTGTAATGCACATTTCACATCTTCTGAACATATTTCGAGACACACGCTGCCCTAACTGACTTAATGATTTTTTGGGTGACTGTTCTAGTCGAAAAGCGATATCGTCAATTTTCTCCTCTGTGAAAATACGGTTGACCGACAGTCTCTTTTTGTTAAAAAATGAACCCGTTTCTCTTACTTTTTTAACCAGACGCAGAATTGTTGATTTAGCTGGCAGTAAAGCGCCAGGAAATTCGCGACGAAATTTACTGCGACACTTTTTAAACGACTTCTTCTTCACATATGTATCGTAGAGAAATATTCTTTGTTGCAAACTGTAACGTACCATAATTTTACTTACACTCAAACACGGTACAGATTAATAAGAGTATGAAGCCCCAAACCGCAAAGAAACGTTTATTCACAACACTGATTAATAAGAGACTGAAGTCACAAACTATCTACAATGCAAAGAAACCGTTCTTAACAATGTAAGGGTCACTGCACTGCACTGTTGGGGCAGCGGAGGTGTTAAACAGTGCGGTGATTCACGGTGCCGCGTGGCGGAAACTGCTGGTTCACTGTCCGAGCAAGTTGCCGACGGCAACAGACTGGGAGGGTAGCGTTTTCCGGCGAACGCCCTGTATTTACACGCCTTATAACAACGAAATGGAATAGGTCAGAGCTGCTTGGATTTGCCTTTCTTTTTTCCACATGCTAGTAAAAAAACTCTAGAAAGTGTACAAATCAACTCTAAATAATAAAATTGTAGAAAAGTTTTGTCTGCACATAAAAGTTATTTCAGAGCTGTATAATTGGGAATTTTTATCCGTCTGTTGGGTAGCGTATCTGCACACAGTAATACCTAGGATCTATGTTTTTTATCCAGACCAGTAACATACTTCACGACAGTAAAGATGCCAAAACCAGAGTTCTGATTTTTGTTGTTCTTGTTTTTTTTTTTTTTTGTCCGTCGACGCATCATGCAAAAACTAATTAACGTATTTTAAAAGTTGCACTTAGTGATAGCTATTGCCACAAATTAACATAGAGGATTCCTTTTATTCATTGGTAACTTACTTCTTGATGATACAAAGGCCTATACTACAAATTTTGAAATTTTCGTTTGACTGTGCACGCATTTTGAAAAAAAACTAACAGATGTCAACGAAACTAAACACAGTGACAGAATTTGACATCTGTTAATATGTATTATTTTATTTATCACGATAAGTTACAAAATTCCTGGAGACACAAAGGCCAAAACCATAAATTTTTGTGGTTTAATCTTTCTGTGGACGAATCAGGTATAAACTAATGAATGGATTTTACTGAAATAACACATAGTGATACGTTACGGCGTGAGTAACTTACAGGATACTTTAAACCATGCAGCCAAGAAAAACGCAGTGCTTGTTTTGATTTTTTTTTATATAGATATGTAAATACGGGCATAGTTCAATTATTTGCCAATAGATGGCAACATTGACTTAGTGACGGTGTGATTAAATCTTAGAAGTTAATTTGTACAAGGTAAAGGTTACGGGATTTCTACGGCTACTGCTGCTTCACGCAGGATTTTCAGACGTAGAGTTCTACATTCCCGTAACAACCACTTTGGCACAGAAGGTGTGTGACGGAGTCAGCGCCACGCTTCGGCCGTTTTTTACCTTCCCACTGAGTTTCCTCCAGGGTACTCGTCGGATAACAGGCTGAGTGGTCGTGAGGAGCCGTTTCGGATATAGTAATTCATATTCATACAACTAAAGCAACTACAGCGAGCGTGGTGGGAGAGCGGTTAACGCTCTGGACTCGCATACGGGAGGACGCCGGTTCGAATCTCCGTCTGGGCATCCAGATTTTCCATGGTTTCCCCAAATCACTCCAGTCTAATTCCGGGATGCTTCCTTCAAAAAGGCCATGGCCAAATTTCTACCGGTCCAATGTCCCCAGTCCCATCCCGCCTCTAATGACCTCGACGTCGACAAGGCGTAAAGCCATAAGTTAAAAAAAAGAAAGAAACTAGCTCTTCTCCGCATAAGTTCCGACCACTTCAAGTACAGTTTATAAAGAAGTTTTGTTAACAATGCTGAAGTTTGCCTATGAGTCATCCACAAACATAAATTGTTACGAATTAGTAGCGGTTTTAAAAGGTTGAAGAAGCAAATAATATGCACTTATGTATTTGAAACGTTAAGGATGAAAAGAGGAGATCCAAAGAAGAGAAAAAACAAACAAAAGTCTTTCTCTCTGCTTTTTCCATTCCAGTCAACGATTCTTTAATAGTTTATCTGTAAATTAAGAGCATAAATCTCAAATTCCACAAGAATGAAGTCGCAGTGACCGCTAGTATATAGCAAAATTGTAAAAAAAAAAGAAGTAAATAAAATAAAAGTAATAGAATTTATTTCAAAAATGATTACTGAAAAGTACTCTTACTGATGATAGTGATGTCAAAACCGTAAAATTTCGAATTTTTGTCCGTCTGCGCATCGCGCAAAAACTATTGGACAGATATTACCGATAATACACATAGCTATAGCATACGTCGTGGATTAACGTAAAGGATACTTTTTTTATTAATATTTATTTAAGTTACAATCTTCCCTATAATTCACTGGTCAAAACCGTAAATTTTGAAGTTTTTGTCTGCCTGTGCGCCCATCACGCAAATTCTAATCAACACGTTTCAACGAGACTTCACATAGTGATGTTTTATGTCATCAGTTAATATATGGAACACCTTTTATGTAGATCAGTATCTTGGTGTTGATGATAAAGATTCCAAAACGGTAAATTTCAGATTTTTGCCTGTGTGTGCGCAGTAAAAAGTTATTACTGTATTTCAACGAAACTGCGCCTTTGTGGCGCCGCTCTCTGGATCAAGGCGATACAACAGGACCGAGCACAGGCTCCAGCATACCGGCCGTTCTGACTGCGGTTTTTAGGAGGTTTTCGCAGCCATCAAGCCAAATGCCGGAACGGTCCCCCATATCCACCTCACAAACTACATAATTCACAAACAAAAAATATACTTATCACTAGGGTTCGGAACTTTATGAACAAAAAAAAAAGAGAGAAATATTCAGCAAATATGACCTAAAAATTGGCAAATATGACCTAAAAATTACAAAATATGACCAAACATTTAAATTTACTATGCATCAAAATATTCTAACCTCATCAAAATAATCCTGTCACTAAATTGTTCATAATAACTCACCCGTTTCCCTACTTTCTTGTTCATTACAAATCCTACAACAGTGACTCCATTGACAGCTTGTGTACTAATTATCCTGTGTTCCCCAGACCAGAAATCCTGTGCATCCTTCCATTTAATCTCACTAATCCCAACAACATCTAACTTAAGTTGTTCCATCTCCATTTTTAAGTTTTCTAACCTACCTGCCCTATTCAGAATTCTAACATTCCACGCTCCGACTCGTAGAATGTTTTTATCCATTCTGATGACTCCTCCCTGAGCAGTCCCCACCCGGAGATCCGATTGGGGGACTATTTTACCTCCGGAATATTTTACCCAGGAAGAAGCCATCATGATATATGTAATTTGAGAGGGTTACATGTCCTCGGGATACCCTTTGGGTCTTTAATGCAGTGGTTTCCCGTTGCCTTCTGCATCCCCATGCCGTTGATCATTTCTGATTCATCCGCCTTTAGGGGCCGTTTCCAACCCCAAGGGCAAGAGGGTGCCCTGAACCGCTCCCCGCTCTTCCGCCCTCCTTTCGGAGGCCGTTGGCAAGCAGTGGATGACTCCTTATACCGGGAATCTTTCAGTCGCCAGAGCCTCGTCCGTGCAAACAGGGTGCACCACGTGAAGGAGAGGTTGACATTTGGTTGGAAAAAACTAGTATAGTCTCTCACAAACCCTTACACCCCATGCTCAATTACACATCATTTGTTTTATCTAGTAGTGTCGCTTTCATGTAGACAGCATAATTTGCTTCCGTACACTCGCTGCACCATTGGGAAATTAAATTTTAAATCGTTTTGAAGTCACTTTAATTTCAGATAATTTGCAGAATAGAACTATTTCATCTGTACCAAAATCTTCCTCTCTAAATTCCCTTACGTAACTTCGCACTTTCAGGAAATTTTACTTCCGGCATGGCGGTAGGTCTACTCAATGATCCACTACAAATTTAACGATGCCTGAAGATTTTTCTTTGAGATTGTTGATTGACGCAGATCGACACAGGCATGATTCTGCTGCACTGTCGAGATTAAAACGCGGGATAACATTACGATTAGAGAATGACAATAATGATTCTTGACTAATGAATTCTGACAAAAGTGAAAATTAGTTTTTTTCCCCATCTGTATAGCAGAAGTACAGTTCTGTGAAAAATTATCTTAATTTCTTCTCATCTATATCTAGTGAATTCCCTGTACTATTAAAAAAATACCAGATTTTTCCTCAAAATATAACCACATGACAATAAATATCGATATATGACCAAAACTAGGAGAATGGTCTGAATATGCATGTATATGCTATATAAAATACATTTAAATACAATCAGAAACGTTGAAATCAGCATTTCAGTTCAAAAAAATGGCAGGAGAAAAATATGACGTGTTCTAAAGATGCGAACCCTGCTTATCACACACATAACATAGCGGTACTTACACATTCCGCAGACAGGTGGCAACATCTCATTTCCCCCAATAGTACGTAATATGGCCTGGCAGTAGATATAAAATGCTTGGTGTCTGCAAAGACATGCACTCGTAAAATCGAAGCTCCAAATCTGAGCAAAAACTCATAAAGGCAGCTGACCAAGAGTGGTGGGTGAGCGTTTAAGGTTCTGGCCTCCCATTCTGGATGACGAAGGTTCGAATCCCCGTCCGGGCATCCAGATTAGGATTTTCCATGGTTTTCCCAAATCACTGCAAGCGAATGTCGGGATGCTTCCTTCAAAGATCCACGGCCAAATTCCTTCCCGTTTTTTTGTCCCCAGTCCCATCCCGCCCCTAATGACCTCAACGAGGCGTAAAGCCATAGATAAAAAAAAAAGGCAGCCGCCCACAAATGTTGGGAAAAGGAGGTGAAGAAGAAGAAGCTAAATTTCACTTAGTGATAGCCATCAGTTAATTTACAGGATAATTTTGTTCCGATTAGTACCACATTTCGTCCATGATGCAGAGGAAAAACAATAATTAAAAAAAAAATACTGTAAAATTTTTGTCTCAAACCACACTTCATTGATATTGATCCCTGATGCTGATTCATTCTTGCCAAATAAGGGTAATTTACAAGGCGATGGAAAAACGCTTCTCCGGTACAGTGTACAAAGTCACGGGCGTGGCTAGTATCATAAAAAATTCTATACTTACTATGAAAATGAAGTGCCTATTCTGTGAATCATAAGTTATCTACCAGCCCAGTGACGGAAGTACCTGGTAAGTATTTAACTTTTCATTCCACGACTAACGTCAATTACCTTCCTTATCTTTCATTGCTGTAATGGTCCTTAATTACAATTGTTTATTGTAGAAAAGCTTCTGTTACTTCTTTCAGCAAATATAATTTGAACACAAGGAAAATGAATTAGATGCTCACCTCGAGATCCATTGTGCGTATATGATTCCCGGTACGAACAGGAATTTTTACGCCCTTTACTAGAACAGTTCCTTCAAAAATTTCATGGCTGAATTCCTTCCTGATCCTTGTCCACAATCCTTTCCCAACTCTAATGACATCGTGTCAACGAGCGATAAAGGCTGTGCAAGAAAAGGGAAGCTTTGTTTTGTTCTTATGAGTACTGAAGTTCAGATTCCACGTTAAACTGTAGGGTCTAAATCTAGCCACGACATGGATGGAATATGTGGCAAATCGAAAATCTGTCACAGTCACACCACACGAATTTACATAAAGGGAAATAACCAATTATGCCCAGGTAGCTCCGTGGTTCGAATTCCACGTTAAGTTGTAGCTTGTAGGTCTCAGAGGAAAAGTACTGGTCATCCTACCTCTGAGACACTACTGGCTTAGTACGCCTCCTTCGAGAAGATCAAACCAACCTTCGGGTTGTGGACTAAGTTTTTAGCAAAACTTATGAAACTCCATAACATATTAGCATAGTATGGCAGTCACTGTACGTATGCAAGGACAAAGGAGCGCAGCTACATTTGTCTGTGTAATTTACCTTAAATCACGTTCCTAGATAACTTTTCTGATTAGTGGGCAGAGTTAGAAGTCAGTGGCGATGAGAAAGAGATCGTTAAAGTAGGTGCTGGACACATTATAAGGCATACGTTGTCGATGAGGCATGGTTGGCTGCTGGGAGAATTATTAGGATTAGGATACAGAAGGGAAGAGAATACCAACAGCATGAATTAGCAGTTAATTTCAGAGGCAAGGTTATTAAAAAATTTAATTTGTTGGTAAGAAACTCAAGAATTTCAATGATATACAGAGAGGGTGCTGAACAATATATCTGTGACAATAAGAGAATTCGAAATAAAAATGCTCATTAAGCACCAGCAGGTATGGAGACAAATTAGTACACAGCAATTAATAATACCAAAATTTTAATATCCTGCAGCTTCAAAACCCGGTAATTTGCACGTATCGTCTCACTTCCTAGAGACCGAGTGTGGTGGGTGAACGGTTAACGTTCTGGCCTCGTATTCAGGAGGACGCGGGTTCGAATCCCCGTACGGGCATCCAGATTTGAGTTTTCCATGGTTTCCCCAAATCACTCCAGGCGAATGCCGGAATGCTTCCTTCAAAAAGGCCACGGCCGAATTCCTTCCCGTTCCTTACTCCCAGTCCCATCCCGCCTCTAATGACCTTAGTCTTTGCCGCTGATGAGGCGTAAAGCAATAAGTAAAAAAAATAAAAACATTTCCTAGACAAATCATTACACCGCGTCTGCGTCACAACCGTTTCCCGATTTTTCATAGTTTGTTAAAAGACAACATACTGAATGGTAGAATGATTGTTCGATACAACTTACATCAAGTTACCATTCATTGCGAACAATAATCCCTGCAAACTAGTAAGGAAGGAAGAGGATAAATCGAAGTTATAACGTTCTCAGAAAGTCATCTTACCTTCATATGGCTTACCAGGGCGATCTTAAAAGTTCTAGGACCCAACCATAGATTTTCTGTACATTATGCTGTGCTGTAATGACGCATAAATCTGCAGAATACTGCAAGGCTAAAACTGACGTCCAAATGCTAAACTTTCGCTATGCATGAAAATTGTGAGACAATAAGGAAGAATCAAACCATTCTGGAAGGTGCAATGCATTTAGAAATTAACAACTGGATTTTGTGGGCCATTTCCCAATTGTGATATAATTAATTTGTATAAATAAATAGTCACGCCAATGCAATTGAATTTGTTACTGTACTTTCTTATTTATTTTCATTTTTCCGAACGAGTTTCACTTCAAACTCTGAAACATCTTCAGCGGTACTGCATTTGTAGGCTATACTATTCTCGGTGTCAGTGGTTGTGTAGCTGCACTAAAGACAATTTTTCTGTATCTTTTTCAGTTTCTCTGCACTATAGCACCAAACGTGAAGTGAACAAAACACCGGCTAATAAAAGTGGAAACACTACATTTCAGTTCTATAGAAGTGAAAAAAAAAATAATAGTAATAAAAAATTGGCGTGACATTAATTATTCATACAAATTCATTACTTTGAAATTATCAGTGTACTTTCCAGGTTCACAATATGTTACTGATGTATAAGAAAAGAACTTCAGAATATTACCACGACTGGATAAGACACTTGCATCGTCCGTGCGAGATTGAGATTCAGCGTTGTGCGGTGTCGGATCTGTCAGCAATTCTATTGAGAGGCAAGGTATAAAAGTGCAGCGTCTTGGAATCAAGCGAGCTGCATTCACTTCGGCGTATCAAGGGAACGTAAGTCTTCTGTGTCATATCACAGAATCTAGACTACAGAAATTCAAATAGGTTTTGTTAATATTAATGCTGTTTTTTTAATTTTATTTTAGGCAAGACACCATGAAATTATTCACAGTACTCTTACTGTTGGTGATTGGGGTAGCTGCTACTTCGGCTGCACTCTCTTGGCCTCCAGAGGAGAATTTAGTGCAAGAAGCCGAATCATTTATAGTATCTAGCGACTTACCGGACGATGAAGACAGCGACCTCGACGCGGTGAGTTGCACATTTATTTAGTTTATTCGTATACAGTACGGTAGAGATAATCGAAAATACTACTTCTTGTTTACAATTTTTTTTTTTTTTTTAGTCGTTCGAATTTTGCATTTTATGAGTATATTGCAAAACCAATTGATTTGTGTTCGTTTTATTTTCCGAAAGTTATTTGCGTCTTTCACTGTAGCTCTATTAACAGCAATTTCCGTTTCGGCAATTAATTTTTACTGTTGATTATTTTGAATTGTACTTAAGTTACACTGCTATCCTTTTTATGAAACTGTGTTCAGTGTATCGTTAATTTCACCAATTCGGTTCGCAGGGCCGGCGTTAGGGGGGGGGGGGGGTAAGCGGGTCAACTGTACCCGGGCCCGAAATTCCTAGTGCCGGCCCTGTCGGTTCGTCGCAGTACAGTGCATACAAAAACAACTTATTCTAAAGTGTCCAAAAAATCTGCACGGAGACTATTGACGCTGAAAACAGAGCATTATATAGTCATAACAGAAAGAAAGTAAACAGCTGACAATGCTTCACTGAAAGAAGCGTAACATGTTCTCGAAAATAAAACAACCAAAAATCAATCAACCGCGTTTGAGGAGCATGGCGATAAGCTGCAGATTTTGAAAGTTTTAATATGTGATTTTTTTTTGATGTGATTAAAGTTTTCTGCTCTAGTTACAAGCTACTTTATGTTCTGTCCATATCATTCAATAAATCCGCAAAATTCTTACTCATATATTCTAAATTAACAAACTCGTACGGTATTCCTGATAAAATGGTAATTTGATATTTATATCGTAAACTGATAAACGCAATTACAGTTCCTAGTTGTTGATTACGGGCTTCAAATTGTAAGTTTCCTGGATAAGATACCTAACACTGGTTCTAATGTTATTTAATGCTCAGAAGCTATTCCTCATTTTTTTTTAAAATTAAAAGATTGAAATTAATCTGTTCAGCGTTAGAATTTTTTTAAATTTTGTTCTCGCAGTAGCTGCGTAAGCCGTAAAGAGTAGTCTTAATGCAAATACTTCTATAACAAACCTTTTTTTTATACTACAACAGGTGACAAAATTCAGTAATAGTCAGGTAAAAATTACAGAATTAAATTTTTTGACAGTTTCATTAAAGTACTGATGTAAATGTCCAGGAGTTAATGATATTTTCTTCCACATTTTTACGATAAACCTAATAGTTATTGAACATTTCCGTGAACAAATCATCAAAAAAGAAATATTGTCATAGCGCAGTAAAAATTATATGACCGAAATGGTTATATGATCAATTATTTGCATTTTTTCTTATAAGAATGTTTTAAACTTCTAAAATATTTGGCACAGAATTATTACTTTGCCATATAAAAGGAAAGGTGAAAGTAACTGTTACATAATTAAGAGTCTTTACCACATCTGGGTGTCCTGCAGTTCCAGTCTCAGAAAACGATTGTTGAACTTGCAACAACTAGTACGTATAACGAACACAAAGCGTCGCACCGATATGGTATGATATCTTAATAGGTCAAAATAGACCAGTTCACACATTTTATATTTAGACTATCACGTATTACTACAATAAATGTTCGTATTTGTTAACAAATGTATAAATCTCGCTGTTTACCTAAGTCTCAGGTAATTTAATATTTGTTTCTGATTCAATGAGTTTTGGTAGAACTTCTCATTCACTTAAAATTTAATTTTAAAAAATTCCAGAAAGGACAGTTTTTCAAGCATAAACATTTATTTCTTTAATTTTTATGAGACTTCAATATGTCATACAGGTTGACCATTTTAGCATATATAACGTCGATTTTAAAGACCAGATTCTCAAAAGGCTGAACGAATGCTCTGAGACAGAAAGAAGATGTGAGTTTTTCTTAAACGAATAACGTTTCACCATTTTGTATGAAGGATCATATTAGCACAATAATGATAGGTTTATTAAGGAATGATTCTTTCGTTGAAGAAAAAAAATCTGTAAACTGCATACTATAAGTATGAAAACTGCATACTATAAGTATGAAAATGCTGTCTTTATAGTATCATGAAAAGAGTTTTGCCCAGTGTTTCCCAATTTGTTTTTTCCTAGTACCACTTCAAGAAAAAGCTCCGCCTCGCTTACCCCTTATAGGCGAAATCAGGGGCCCATCCAGGGGAGGGGTTCTAGGGGGCTCAAGCCCCCCACCCAAAAGTATCTCAGGTCCACCCCCGACATCGTAATTATGGAGACCTTTCTTTTTTTTAGCTCTTCTGATCTTTCAATCTGAGGAAACTATAAAGACTCAAGCCTCCCCCCCCCTCCAAACAAAGTCCACTCAAGGCCCCCCCAAACCCAAATCCACTGAAGCCCCTCTCAAACCAAAAATCCTGGATCTGCCCCTGGGTGAAATGATAAATAAAAGCGAAACCTGTTTTTTTGCGATTTATTAAATTTTAATCCAATAAGAAATGTCACAAAATATCAACAGATGCCCAAATGGTAGTAATGTTTGCATAATTCTTTTAAATTATCTTAGTGATTATCTTAGATAAGAGACTACCACGCATACCCATTGAAGGAACTTTACGTAATCCTGGGGATACGTGTACCACTAATCTGGCTTGCCTATCATAAATAACTGGGGAGAAAAATATTTTCTCGTACATTAAATAGTCCGTTTATCTTTCATCTATTTAACTGAAATAATAGTGATGCAACTAAAGAAAATGGAAGCGGCTTCTAGGCGATATAAATAAGAAAAGAAAGGGAAATTAACCCACCACATACCAAAGTGGACGGATGCGATGAGAGGACACTAATGCTGACAAACAAACAACACAATATTTCGGCATATGCCTTGCTCACAAATAGAAGAAACGTTTCTTCTATTTGTGAGCAAGGCATATGCCGAAATATTGTGTTGTTTGTTTGTCAGCATTAGTGTCCTCTCATCGCATCCGTCCACTTTGGTATGTGGTGGGTTAATTTCCCTTTCTTTTCTTATTTAACTGAAATAATAGTTCACATTATTATTTCTTTTGCCGTGAGCCTGTTTCCACCTTATTTTTTTTACTTTTTACTTTCGTTGTTTGACTTGCATTTTATATACATTTTCCTTCCGTATCATATATATTTTCCTTTTGAACTGATTTTTTAACACACTTTTCTTCACATGTAACTTGACTGTATGTGACATAGTAGTTGTATATAAGGGGAGGAGCTATTATTAATTCCCTTATACGTGTAAAATGAAATATCTCTTTTGATATTGCTGCATAAATACAAAAACAAGGATATGTTCTTTCTTAACAAAGCCACTTTATATAGATTTTAGTTTCCTTTTTGTAAAAAGTGAGTATAAATACAAAATTCAGATAAAATATCATATAATATAATGTTTCCCACAGCCAGAAATTTAAATGTGGTGGGAGCTTGTTGGAGCTTATTAGGGGGACGTTCATTAATTAGTAAGGTGTTTTTATTTTTTTATTTCCCCCATGGCGAGATCTGGTTGGACCCTTCCTCCCCCTAAGGTGAGACTGATCTTTGTAACTTTTAAGACCTCACTACTGGTCTTTGAAGGGCGACAATCTGAAATAAAAGGTTGACGTGACTTTTTTATAACCCCCCCTTTTTCCTCCGGTGAGATTTTGCCAGACCCCTCCCCCCTATTTCAAGCTCACGTAATTAATGGTATACAGTGAAAACTAAATATTATTCATGAGTGTAGGATGAGGAAGAAATTGCTTTCTTTAGACATCAAGTGTAAATATCTGGGCATAGCATTTGGGTATAAACTCAACTTGTTTTTTGTATCATTCGAAATAACCTTGTATGTTTTTAAATAGTAGTACATCATAAAAAGTGGTTGAATAATTGTTTCATATAATTATCAGATCTATTATTCATGGCTGTAATGTTACGGTAAGAAATCATTTACATTATTGTTATTACTAATAAAGATACTTTTGTATTAAGTGAATTTTTAATTCGAACTCTAGCACTATTTCACATTTGTCAAATGTAAGGGAAAAATTCACATAAAAGTGCTATAAAAATGTGCCTAAACTGTTGTACTCAAAAATTTTCTCTTGAAATTGTAGACAGTCTATTTATTCTTATAGGCATTATCAGCTAAAAACATGCCTTCAAGCAATCCCATAATTCAGCTTAGTCTAAAATCTTTTCAAGATATGGGACTAACATCCTTATTACATCAGGATAGGAAGAAACCATTTTCCTGCTTCCTCATAGAATTTTCAAATCAGAGTCACTTCAGTCTTGTTAGGGCATCTTTACACCCCCCATAACAAACTGTTCTGCTTGAAACATATATAAATAAGGTTCTCCAATCAAGCTAAATGATACTTATCATCTCATTATTTGTAATTGCAGCCAGAATTAATCAAGAAGTATGGTTATCCTTGTGAGAAACACAGCGTTACCACGGAAGATCGTTATGTGTTGACAATGTTTCGTATACCATATGGAAGGAATTCATCATATAAAGCAGGAAGACCTGTTGTTTATTTGCAGCATGGTCTAATGAATAGTGCAGATGATTGGGTTATTTTGGGCCCTGAAAAGTCATTTGGTAAGTATGTGAAAAAAATGTATATTATTCCTGGGAACAACTAAAACTAACCAAATAAGCATTGATGGAAAAAAAACACACACACACAATAAATTAATCTTCAAGCCACTCCTAAGTCTTTTACGCTGTTAGGAAATTCAAATGTCGAAAAGTAATTATTTATGCACTGCTGTAAATTTTGTTGAAATCCAAATAACCTTTAGATTTATGAGTGGTTACTTTTATATTCTTTGACATCACCCTATATCAGGGATTCTCAAAGTGGGTTATGTAAACCCCTCAGCTTTGCAAGTTGATCATAGGGAGTTTGTGAAAAGATTTATGTTATGGCAGTTGATGTTGTCTCTAGTTTCCAACATGCACAATGATGAATTGAGACTGAACCTGAGAAAAATGCTCCTAAAATTGACTCAGTCTGCAGGAAGAATCAAGCCCATCAATCACATTAATTAATAACACTGAGCTCTTTGTATTACTTTTGTAAAATAAAAATCCTTACTTAAAAAAAAAAAAAAAAGTATTTTAAAGGAGGTTCACCATTGTCTGGGAAATTTTATAGGGGCTACACAGAGCTAAAAGTTTGAAAAACACTACCCTATATCAATGGATCTTATAAATAAATAATTAACTTAGTTTTGTACTAGCAATGAAATTAACATTTAATTTCATTATGAAACAGAAATAGTGGCAGATCATCATATATTATGCAAAACACTATTTTATATTTATAAACCTTATGCAATTTATAAATTATGAGAGCTTTACTATAAATCACTGCTCACATTATTGGAAATAGTGAAACTTAAAATAAAAATAGAATTTTACTGAAGTAGAGTTACTAAAACTAAAAACGTAATTTATTTTTAGCATATATTTTGGCTGATGCTGGCTATGATGTATGGCTTGGAAATGCCAGAGGTAACTGGTATTCACAAAAACATCTTGACTTGAGATCAGATGATCCATTGTTTTGGAAATTTAGGTAAGTATTCTGTCTGTAAATGTTAAAACTTTGTTACCAATATTATTAAAGCAACTTCATTGTGGTAATATATATTTTACTATATTTTTAATAATCAATCCTCATTTAAAAACTTCTTTATTATGTTAAATCTATGTACCTTATATAAAAAATTGTAGATGTACTTAGATGAACACAAAAATTAGAATCATGATGTGTAGAAGCTTTGTCTTGTTCTTATTATTTTTCCTTTCTACAAATATTAGACCCTTTGGCCTGTTTTGGATTCCTCTCCTGTTCTTGCTTTAGGTTTGTACTCATATGCCATTTTTTAAATGGCCTTTCCCTCCATTCATCTTAAATGATTTTTGATATTTTTTTAACTCTCCTGGAGTCTTTAATTTCTGGATATTATTTAAGTATTTCAGTTTCAATGCCGTTGTGTTTTATTCTGTATTTTCTCATACATGCCTTGAGTAATCATAACTTAATTTCTGCTGCCTATATGTGACTTCCATTTTTTTAAAAAAATAACAATAATAATTAAAAAAATCCACGCTCTCCCCATATGATAATCCTGCCTCTTAGTTTCCCTTTACCAAAAGTGTATAACTTGTGGTTCTACATATAAGTTAGTATTTACAGAGTTTATTTGTAATGTTCTTCTCATAATTATAGGTTACTTTACACCACAAATATTTGAAACTTGCACAGTATGTCTACCATCTAATTGGATGTTTACTTTAATTGAGTATATAACCTGGAATGCCACTACCTTCATCTACTAATTGAAAATCTGTAAGTGGCATCTTGAACATATTTGGTTTAGCTCGTGGAGATATTGCTGCAGTTAACTTTTCCCTTCTAAATAAGGACAGAATCATCTGCAAACATAATAGTATTCAATGTCACATTCCTACTCAGCTTTATTCCCACTTATTTACTTTTACACTTTGTTATTTTAGGAGATATTTGATGTATGTATATAGTGCAATGCTACTTTACTCACTAATAATTGGTTGAGGTGTCATTTTTACTGAATTGTTATAATTTCTGTACAGCCTCAAAGATTTCTACAACATTCTGTCAAATGGTTACGGTACCCATACATCCTGAAGTTATAATAATCTATTTTGTCAAATGCTTTCTCAAAAACTGTAATTGCTGTGAGTATTTCAAAATTATTTTCTCTTCCTTTTTTATTACAAGATATTATCAGTGTATGAGCATCCTTAGCAAAAACAAACGTTGTTCTTGCTCTAAATTTGCTTCAATACTGTTAAGAACTTTGCAGTAAATTTTGTAAGCATTGTTTAAGAAGCTAATTCTCTTATAATGTGCTGTATTAATGCTACTGCCCTTCTTTATATGTTATACTACATTAGCTGTCTTCCAGATCTTTGGTGTTCTTTCTTCCATTCAGCACCTGTTCTGTAAAAGATATATTGTATTGACACATTCAAAGCTCAGTAAATTTCTAGTTTATCAGTTTGTTAAAGAATGACATGGATAAACAGTTATGGAACATTAACAGTTCTTCATATTAATACTAATCGGTGCCTAGCATTCTATAATTTATAAGCATTAAAGCTTTAATTTTTACATACATTGAATTTTATACATTGCAGCAGCAAATTTAAACCATCTATATGGAATGAATTATATTTAGTAGTTATTTCATATGCCTGGTGTGAGAAAGAAAAACATTGAAATAGAAAAATCTTCTACTTAGAATTATGTTATGCTGAGCTAATTGGAACAGGCATTTATTACAGAAGTTACTGGATTAGTGTTCCATAACAACTACAAAAAATTTATTGATTCTAGAAATTCCTGCAACCATTTTTTGTTTTTCTGTAATGAGAATTAAAAACTAACTATTCTTTTTATTATTGCAGCTGGCACGAGAATGGTATTTATGATGTAACTGCACAAATAGATCATATTATAAATTCTACTTCTCAGCAAAAAATATTCTATGTAGGTCATTCAATGGGAACAACAATGTTTTATGTGGCAATGTCACGAAGGCCTGAATACAATGAAAAAATTCGAGCTATGTTCAGTCTGGCACCAATTGCATATATGAATCACATGTTCAGCCCTTTCCTGCAATTACTCTCCCAGTTTCAGCAACCTGTTGGTGTAAGTAATCACTTATCATATTTTTACCATTAAAAAAGTTGTTAATACCATATTTCTTTGATTAAGTTGTATTTTCAAAAATTATTTGAGTACTGATCAGTTGATTTCTAAGCTTTCAGAATCACTCTTGAATTTGGTAAGCAAAACAATTATAATTACTCAACAGTAAAGAGTAGTGCTAGTTACTTAGGCATATTCCTATCTCACTTGGGCATTAGTATGATTAAAAAATTCTAAATCAAAGAAAACAGAAAGAATAGATAACTTAATAAATACCTATGAAAGATTCAGGTTGAAGAAATACTTTAATGTCAGAAATAAGGAAGACTTAACGTGAAACCATACATGGCCTATTAATACTCAATCCGATTAACATTTATTTCAAAATATAACCAATTCATTTGTGAAAAATTTTGGATTCTAGTAATTGTTCTGGAGTTGTAAATTATAATACATATTAAATCAATTAAATCAAATTAAATTTCAATGAAGTGCATGCTTTGGTGGCAATTTCCCTAAACACCCATCTTCCCCCTTTTCTGCATCAACCTACATTTACCCATTATAAATTTTAACTTTAAATTCTTTCAATGTTTTTGGAAAATTATTCATCATTTCTCTTGGTAACTTATTCCAATCCCTGACACCCTTACCCAAAAAAGAGAATCATCCTAAACTTTTGTGCCTGAAATCGAGTGCCAACTTGTGGTCATGGTCATCTTTTCCCTTCCATGCACTACTTTTCATACTCCAATATCTTTCCATGCCTTATCACCAGTATATGCCTTGTACACTCACAATCTTCACGCTCCTCCTGTCTTGCATTGAATCCGATTCCAGCTCTTTTATCATATCTGTCACTTATTGCATTCTGCGATAATTTCCAGAAACAAATCTAGCAGCCCTTTTTTGCACCATCACCAACTCCTGTATTTGATACTCAAAATGTTGGTCCCATACTACACTACCATATTCAAGCAATGGAATGACCAAAGTTTTGTAACCAAATTCCTTTACTTCTCTCTTACATGCCCTCATCACCCTCTCCAACAAATGCAGAATTTTGAAACCTTTTTCTACTACCTGTCCAATGTAATCTGCAGGTCAGATCTCTCACAAAACTCGCTTTGTTTATGAAGTTATTTCATTCCAAATGTATTTGAAGCTTTTGGTAAATGCAAAATCAGTACATGATTTTTGGGTGCACGTCAGCCAATATTGTCACTTATTCATACATTAAGCACTAGCATTTGTTCATACCTACACACAGAATATACTAGCCTTTGCCCTTGACTTTGTTTATATAGACTGTCTCAGTCATCTTTTCGCATACTTGTAAGTTATCGTAATTGCTTGACTAAAATTGGTTGTGAATTATGTAAGGAGTTATCAGCACAAATGACATTTTTTGTACATAGTTTCCTCAGTACAGCAATCTCTTTTGATTTTATAAAAAAATTGCTGTAATCAAATTATGTTTTCTCTTATCAATGTTTGCAAACTCATCAGATTTTCTAAACTACGACCATCTGAATAAGTTTATATAAATGTATGTGCAACTTAGGAAAACCAGTACTACGAAGAAGTAGTTAACTACAATATTAATTAAGTCTTGTTTCAATACCACTACAAAATCAAAAGTCTGTTATTGTGAAATATCAAAGTTCAATATGGTGAATTTTTGTAAATGTAAATTTGTAATGCTCCCTAGTACAGAAAATAGCAACAAAAAAATCTGAGACATGCATATAGGATGTGCTTACCATAGGTCTCAGTAGTTTTATATTGTGATTATGTGAGTCAACTTTAGATTATGACACAGTGAATGTAATAATGTGGATGATTGGATTTTCAAGCAACAATTTTAATAGAATTTGCGTTTAGGTTGAATAACTGAACAGAATGTACAAACTTTAGAATTTTTTTTTTTTTTTTTTCCCATGAATGTTCACTTTTGCTGTGGTTACTCTAGGCTAGCCAATTAAGACTCAGGTATAGAGAAGCTCCAGGTACAGAAGCATTCTGTCGCACTTCACATAGCACAGCAAGCTGTGCCAAAAGTGAAGGTAAGGTTAAATGCCTCTGATAATTCCAGTTGACACTGAGGCTTGAACTGGGGACCTTTTGATCCCCAGCTAGATACCTTACCCACTGAGCCGTGAGCCCACTCTAGTTAGTACCAATAAAGATTATCTTTAAAATAGTAATAATAATTGAACCTCCTAATAAACACCATGTAATCATTTTCACCCTCATGATGTTTCCAAATTTTATATTTTAATGACATTTGGAGTAGTAAGAAATAAAACATTATGGAGTTAATTTTAAGGGATCAAAAATTTCAAGGCTGTGACTGATGGACTAACGAAAGATTTCAGAAGGATTCTATTTTTCATTCAGAAAGTGGAGCTCCGAAAAAGATTATTTACATTTCAAGTCTCCTCCATAAACATTTAAAATTTCAAATTGTTGCTCTAAAGTTTGCTAATGTAGAAATCGATTATTTCTTTTCAGTTGAGTTAACAAGTTTCTGCTTTTATATTACTTTGGTTTGCAGCTTATCCTTCTACCAGCAGATTAATTTTTGATTACTAGTATATATAAAAAAGCTTTCATTAGTTTACCTTTTCTTTCATAAATTCACTTTAAACTAATATTACAGTTATTGCCATGACTTATCCATGTTTTAAATGACCAGCTGTTGGTCCACAACTTTATTAATTGACTTTGCTTCATAACAAACATAAATTTTTATTAAAATTGTTTATTACTTCTGGTACTTTTAGTTTCATGTAACATATATTGTATTTACAGGTAATAGCAAGTTTAATTGGAACTAGCAAGTTTACTCCAAATCAAGAACTATTGAAAATGTTGAATCAACCACTTTGCAAGAAACAAGCAATTAACCAAGCTTTGTGTTACAATCCCATGTTTATGATTTGTGGTTTCGATTCTCAAGAGCTGGATAAGGTAATTAAACTGTCTCTCTATTTGATTCAGGATTCTATAAATTTTACGGAATAAAATACTGTCACTTTGTTATTGTTTTAGTATTCCAAAACAATGTGGTCTTTACAGCAAACTAAAATGACTGAAGCTTCCCATGATTCATTTGCCCCTCAATGTAAGACTTTGAAAAAACTACATGAATAACAATTTCTACTTGTAATAATGACATATGTTATTGAGAACTTTCTATCCTAACTATTACTAACTTTTAATGGAAGTTCCTTATATAGGGGTGGTTAATAAATTTTATTATATATTATGAAAGTTAAGGAAATAAAAAGTAAACCTATTACCATTGATGAAGGCACAAGGACTATTTTATAATATTTTGGTATAAAACTGTATTCCTTTACAAGGACAAAAATAAAAAATAAATAATTATTTTAAAAAAATTTCAAGAGGACATAGGTTGTGTCCTTGTGATATATATATGAACAGTATTATATCATTCTCATCCTTCTGTTAATCATAATAGCTGCTATTCAAGCTTTCATATGGAAGGGAGTTCTTATAGGTTTTAATTCTATTTTTTAGTTGTCTACAATAATAATTATTTAATTAAAATAGAGGTAAATTTTACAAAAATTGTATTTCAATTTTTTTTTATTGCATTCATATTAGTCGATCATGGCTGCCAACAATTTATTCCTTTTCTCACCCTCTCACATGACTGTGTGGTCAATGACATTTTTTAAAATTTGCATTCATTTGTTGCTGTCCCAGCCTTCCTATCTCATTCTTTTGAGAGAGATGCATTTGCTCTTGTAGTATTCTAATACCTTACTGATCATGTCTGGAATAAATAAAAATTGTATTTCTTGTTTATAAAAATATGTAAGGGAAAGACCATACTATCAATAATGGAATGACAAAAATCACTGGTTTATATTTCATTCTGATTGTTTAGAAAATACAAAATAACATGGTCTAATACTTTGTTCAGAAATTTTCTGTTGTGATTAAAATAATATTACTTAATTTACTAATGGTTCCAGGATAAACTTGCAGCTATATTAGCTCATGTTCCAGCCGGATCTTCTGTCGGTCAGTTTTTCCACTATGCTCAAGGAATAGACAAAGGTTTGTGTTCTTTTTTTTTAAGTGGGAATTTTCTGACAGACAAATCTGCTATTATAATAAGATAATGCTAATGAATATTATTTTGAATGCTGACCTTAGCTAATTAATTTAGTTTTTGCTACTTTCTTTTTATCTCATTTATAGCTATTGTGCAAAACTGAATACAGGGGGTTGTCAAATAAGAACTTCAACTTACTAATCTAAATTTTGTTTCTAATTTCGCATAATGGTCAACTGAAATACTTGTATTCACCTACTGACACCCAGAAATTTCCTAACTTACATTGGTTATAAAAAATAAAAGTTACTTGCCATCTTTTTAGCACAGTCAGTTAATCAGCATTTAGTTTAACATTATGTATGTGACCTTTGGTTGTTAACAGAGGAACAAAAATATTTGAAAATGCAAAAGATAACTTTTGTGTAGCTGCTGTTGGGAATAATTTGTCATAGAAATGATAGTTAACTAATGATTGAAATACAATCAGTCCCATTTGATCATAGCTTCAAAAAATCTAATTGTTTTCTACTTTCATAAATTTACTTTCAGGACACTTCAGAATGTATGACTTTGATGTGCTCACCAATCATCAGCTTTACGGCAGCAGTTCACCACCAGACTACCAGCTTTCTAAGGTTACTGCCCCTGTAGCACTGTTTTTCAGTGAAAATGACTGGCTAGCAGGACTACCGGTAGGTTGATAGTTGTTATAAAAATGTAAATGAAAAAATTATTCAGGGGAAGAAAATACAGTCTTAGAAATTACAGAGAAGAATTGTACTTTTGTTTAGAAGCATTGATGCTTTTGAGATCGTAGAAATGGCTGAGCAATTTATAAACATTACTCCTTAAATCATTAATTAGTACAGCTACACATGACCTCATTCTATGTAAAATAGAAATAAGAAAAAAATTTTGTTGTTAGTTTCAGCAAATTCAGTTTCTAATAGTGCATAATTTGAGTCTAGTAATTTTTGTTCCTTTTTTGTGAAATAAAGATATTTGTTACCTAGTAGTGCACCTTGACACCATTTAATATTAAACGAATAAGTCAATACTAAATCACATCAAACATAAATGATTTTCCTAAATACACATTCATTCATTCATAGATAATACTATATTATGCTGGTAGGGTAATTGTTATTGTAATATGGTAGTAAATTTATAAGACTTCTAAACTAAACATTTGAAGGATTTTGCATGATTTATCTTGGTATTGTGCCATAAATAGTATTCTTACCACAATATTGACAGTAGTTGATCATAGCTAGTGAGACAGACTCATCTCAAATGAAATTAAACTGCATATTCTAATCATATATTCTGTTTCCAGGATATTGACCGTTTGTACCTCGAGTTAGGGAATGCAGTAAGGAAGTTTAAAATCAAATTGGATAAATTCAACCATATTGACTTTGTTTGGGCAAAGAGTGCAAAATATTATGTCTATGATCACGTGATGAAAATGATGGAAGAATACTGAATTTTACGCCTCTCAGTTTGAAATACTTGGATTTAGTTTTGGAATATGGCATTGTATAAGGATGACAAGCATCTCATAAGGACTTACAACTGTATTCATTTATCATTCATTAAAGTTTTGTTCTCTTTACTGATTGTTTTTATTTTTTTGCCCTATTCCAGCTGTTTATTTATTTATTTATATTTCTTTTTATATGGCTTCAAGCCTTGTTCATTAGAGGAGGGTAGTGGTGTATGAACCACACTCTTAGTTGGTATGATTTTTCAGCTAAGTTATTACAAAATCTAAATAAGGAACCATGATAGTAACAATTCAAAAATGTTTTATGTTTATGATCATTTTCCCATTCAACTGAATTGATTCACAATGAAATCACAGTAATACAAATTTTGTGGATTCCAAGAAAGATTAAATGTTTTATATCTTCGTTTCAAATAAGTTCCATCTCACAAGAGCATTTTGTGTGGCATGAAGACTGATCGAACGGTAACTCTACCATTTTGTGCTGACAGGGCAAAGGATTGCTACCAGGGCATAAATGATCAACTAATCAATTTTCCACTGCAACTAAAAAAATCTTTGTATGCTTCACATTAACAAAGCAAAGCACAGCCAGAGGTGAGGGCCAGTTTTTTATGCAAATATTAAAGATATATAAGCAATGACCATATTGAATAAATAAATCAAAATTACCTGTAATTCAGAAACACATTAATTTAATCTGTGTCATCTTTGGTGAATCATCATTTGTGGATGGAAGGGATGATGAAAGAATATAGGGGTGGGTGGGGGCGGTAATGGATCTATGAATTTTCCAAGACCTAAGCATAGTCGCCCAGGGTAGTAGCAGAGCTAAAAAAAGGTCACCACAACATAAATCGCCGCCCTACAAAAACAATTTTAGTGCCCCCTCAAGCTGCCGCCCACGGCAATTGCCCCAGTTTTCTCCCCCCCCCCCCTCAGATCTGGCACTGTACGGGGGTAGGGGAATTAGAGGGGATGAAAATTGGTGAAAATGATAGCCAACCAGTATAGCCAAAATTTCTATTTCAACAAATGACATAAGTGCACATCGCACTACGATGTGACAAGAGTTATTTGGCTCTTTTCTGAGTATATGTGATTCCACGAGACCTTCTGAAGAAGACAATCTTATGATTGTTGAAACCGCGGTCAAGGTTAAATAAACCTAACTGATGCAACTGGTTGGCTATCATTTTCATCTGAACTGCTATATTTGTTTTAGGAGCTTGTTATTAAAAACTTACGGGGTGCAAAGAAAGCCATATTCATCTCTTCAACAATGCATGGCTAATACGTAAAACTCATCACCTGCCTTTTGTCTTCCAGTGATTCCAAATGAGTTACTATATCATAGCTGTTTCTAATAGTGTTCTAAGGCGATTTCCACAGACAAATTTGCTTTCCCATCTCCTTCATTACCTGTTTTTGATCCTCCTAGGTGTCCCACGCCATCCAACTACTCATGCAACTGCTCTATACAGTTCATTTCGTTTACTTTCCCAGTACATACATTTGGTTCATTCTCAAACGCACACAAGGCTTCTTTAAAACCTTTCCTTTCCACCTCTTGAGTATGCCCTGCCAAACTGAACTAATCATTAAATGATATGTTAATGGTGGCACTGCCTACTCTTTTCTTGAAGTGATTTGTGTCAGTTTTCTACCTAAATAACTTCAGTCTGGAAGACACTACATGCCTCAAATTTCTATTATAATAGATATCAGTAAATTTAGCACAAACATTAAATTTTCTTCCATTGATTTGCTTAGTTTGGAAGTTATCCATATGAATTCACCAGTTTTGTCACTCACTCACACACTGACCAGCTGATGATCTACAAAACTCTGCATTGTTTTGCCAAAAGCTAAATAAAAACCAAAACTCTAAAGTACTTCCAATAGTCATAGAAAGTTGAAATTTGGTAAACAGTTATAGTTTTACCCTAAAATGATAAGAAAAGACTAAAATATTGATTTCCCTAATCTAACCCATGAAATTATTTTTTTTACTGTAAGATTATGCTAACTGCTTTTGGCATTATGCCTCTCCGACATCGAGATCACTATAGGCAGGTAAGGACTGATAACAAAGAACGGGAAATAATTTGGCCATGATCTTTTTTTTAAGGAATTATCCCGGCATTCAGGACTGTATTTCTTTTGGGAAACCAGGGAAAATCCAAATCTGGATGGACGGGAGGCAAGACAAGAAATGAACAAAAAGAAAGGACCTGAAATAAGAGTTATAATAGTTTTATAATTAAATTAAGTTGAGATATATTTTTCATGGAATCACTTATGTAACTTAAAAAAAAAATCAATAAAATTGTCTGGAAAAAAAAATAAGCAAAATTTATGGCAGCATGGTTTAGGAATGTGTTGGTGTACGAAAGATCGTGGGCTCAATTCACGCATGGCCAAGATATTTTTTATTTTCTGAGTGCATTTGTATTCGCTGTATCTGCTGTTTATAGTATTACAGATTAATTTTTAGGAAAATTCTCCGAAATAACAATTTGTGTTTCTTCAAAGAGTTAGCAAGTTTTTTTGATGATAGGCGCCGTACAATAATTTGAAACATAAATTGCTTTCACAACGGCAATATTTATTGAAAGATATCGTTCCACAATAACAAATTTTTGTTACTGAAGTGAGGAAGAATAATCTTGCTTTTTCTCTGTTAAACTGAATCATAGCAGACATACATTATTATCATATAAGTAAATGTTTCCAATTTAACAGATAATAATCGAGAACTTATGTAAATAAAAATAAGCTTTCCACTTCAATAATGATAAAAAAAATTTGTGGCTGTGAAAGGATATTACCATTGAGGAAGCTATTTAGGTATTAAATGATTCTTCCCTATCATAAAAAAATTGTTAATCCTTAGTAGAAAAACAAATATATCAGAGAATTTTCATAGAAACGGATATGTAATGTTATAAACAGCAAATAATAGCGAAAAGAAATCCACGGAGATAGTAAAAGCATTTTTGTCAAAAGGGTATCGAATCCTTGACCTTTAGTATACTAACCTAGCCATGAAAAAAACGCGAATATTTGGACGCCTTTACATCTGCAGCTTCTTTGCAGGTACAGATTAACATTAAATTTTTTTTCAATTTTAACTCTCAGTTTCTCATAACCAAAAGCCCACCAGGGCGAACAGTAGAAGGGTAAGATACCTGGAGCGCTATACACTGAAGAGCCAAAGAAACTGGTACACCTGCCTAATATCGTGTAGGGCCCTCGCAAGTATGCAGAAGTGCTGCAACATGACGTGGCATGGATTAGACTAATGTCTGAAGTAGTGCTGGAGGGAACTGACATCAAGCATCCTGCAGGCCTATCCATAAATCCGTAAGAGTACGAGGGTGTGGAGATCTCTTCTGAATGGCGTGTTGCAAGACATACCAGATATGCTCAATAACGTTCATGTCTGGGGAGTTTGGTGGCCAGTGGAGGAGTTTAAACTCAGAAGAGTGTTCCTGGGGCCACTCTGTAGCAATTCTGGATGTGTGGGTTGTCACATTGTCCTGCTGGAATTGCCAAAGTCCGTCGGAATACAAAATGGACATGAATGGATGCGGGTGATCAGCCAGGAAGCGTATGTACTTGTCACCTGTCAGAGTGTCTAGGCGTATCAGGGGTCCCATGCACACGCCCCACACCACTACAGAGCCTCCACCAGCTTGAAAAGTCCCCTCCTGGCATGGAGGGTCCATGAATTCATGAGGTTTTCTCCATACCCGTACATGTCCATACGCTTGATACAATTGGAAACGAAACTCGTCAGACCAGGCAACTTGTTTCCAATTATCAACAGGCCAATGTCGGTGTTTACGGGCCCAGGCGAGGCGTGAAGCTTTGTGTCGTGCACTCAGCAAGGGTACAGGTGTGGGCCTTCGGCTCCGGAAGCCCATATCGATGATGTTTCTTTGAATGGTTCGCACGCTGACACTTGTTGATGGCCCAGTATTGAAATCCGCAGCAATTTGCTGAAGGATTGCGCTTCTGACACGTTGAACGATTCTATTCAGTCATAGTCCCGTTCTTTTACAGCCGCGATGTCGGAGATTTGATGTTTTACCGGATTCCCGATATTCACGGTGCACTCGTGAAATGGTCGTACGAGAAAATCACCACCTCATCGCTACCTCTGAGATGCTGTGTCCCATCTCTCGTGCACCGACTATAACGCCACGTTCAAACTCACTTAAATCGTGATAACCTGCCATTGTAGCACCAGTAACCGATCTAACTCCTGCGCCAGACACCCGTTGTCTTATATAGGAGTTGCTGACCGCAGCGCCGTACTCTGAGTGTTAACATATCTCTGTGTTTGCATACGCATGCCATGGAGGAAGGAATAACATGGAGACGACGCAAGAGACCTTTACCACGCATGGGAGTGAAGCAGGCCGGCGGAGGAGTGGGGGGGCATGGCCGGAGTGGTGGGGGCTTGACCGCTTCCCAACAAACACGGGGAATATGTACAAACACCTCAAGGGGACTCTAGGATAAACGTGACGCTGCAATCTGGTGATGGATTATTATGTAACTCGATGAGACAAACAAAAAATGAAGAATAAATTTTTTTGATATCCTGCTTAGTTTTCGAGATATTCTGTCTCAAATGTGAAATGGTTTTGGTTGAAATTCAGAAGAAAAAATTATTCAAAGTCAAATTTTATGATGAATTTTTATTTAAAAAGACGAGACAAATAAAAAATAAAGAGTAAAATTTTTCGATATTTCACCTAGTTCTCGAGATATACTGTCTCAAAATTGAGGTGTCTTGAGTTGAAATGCAGAAGAAAAATTTCGCAAAAGTCAAATTTAATGATGGATTCTTATGTAACACGACGAGACAAATCGAAAATGAAGAATAAATGTTTTCGATATCTTGCTTAGTTTGGGGGATATACAACATCCAAATTGAGGGGTTTAGGTTTGGATGCAGGCTGGACCAAAAATTAATTCTGTCAAAGCCACAATGATTACAATGATGGTTGACATGCAGAATGGATATTTCAGTTTTATTACTACCACTTGTGGTTAGTCTGAAATGTGTCCTAGACCAGAAAAAAAGTAAGAGGACCCACTCTAGGGATGAGCAACCCAGACATTTTGTAGGCTGGTACCAGAAATAAAATGTTTATTCAGTCACCTTAATGAACATTCTCTTGATCAAGATGTGTTGTCTAATTTCACAGCCCTACTTATTAGGACAATTGTAAAAAAATTATCTCTCAGGGGGAATGTTGTACAAAAAAAAGAGACTAAATTAGAAACACATTCCCCAAATTGATTTTGTTCAAAGGCCAATAACTTCTTTATTTATGAAGCCCATTTTTATTTCTGCATGAACCTGTTTCGACATAAATAGATGAGAAAGATTTCTAAATCGGTAAAAATAGGTATAGACGTATTTATAAACAGAAACAAGTCTTATATGAAGCTTTAAAAATAACCTAAGTCAATGGCCTGAAATAGCTATTTAAAAAATTAATAAAACTCACAGCTTCTCACATAACAGTTAATTTCATCATCCATTGTCAGTATAATCAGCAACGTGACGAAAGAAATCGTAATAGTAAATTCACTGAATCGCGAAGTAAAACACGCCCCTTTAAATCTCATTTTAAACACTCGTTAAAAATAATGCTAGTCTATTATGTGCAAAATAGCAAGTTTGCTGATTTTCTACACTACACCAAGAAAAATTTGAGAACAAAGTCATCCCATTGAGAGCTATGACTAAATATTTATAGACGTGCTGCAAAGTTTGCGGTGTCTACCGCTCACTTCAACAACGATAATTACAATTCAACTTACTTATGAAATGATATTCCAGGTTCTTTCCTGTCTGGCCTATTTGTGCAACCGTACGCTGGCATTTTTAAACACTTATACACAATACTAAATGAAATAATCACTGTATCTACCACAATGTGAACACCTTAATTGTTGGGAAGCGCCATATGGTCGCTGCCGGTGCTGCCACCATGCGGGAGAGTTTAGTGCTTGCTTCACCGATTTAACGTCACTTCTCCTCCATATAATTCCTTCCTCCATGACGCAAGCCTATACCAGTTTCTTTGGTTCTTCAGTGTATTATAAATCTAAATTGATCGTACGTTGATTCCGATTTCCGGAGCAAGATCTCATAACTTTTTGTCTCTAAACAACCATGAAACTGGGCTCATTTTTGAAAAATGGTTTAATGGGATTTACATTTTATGCCATTCTCTGCATAAACACGCAATATCCGTATTTTAATATCCATATGTTGGTTCTCCAGGAGGAGCCGCCTCGGTTCTCTGATGAAGACCACAGTGCGATGGCCGAAACCTTAGGTTTCAACAAATCGACGCGGCTCCATCCAGAGAACCAAGATAATACCTATAACTACAGCGGAAGCCTGCGCAATTATTTGAACTGAACATTTTTTAAATTTCTCTTCATTTCATCCTGTACGAAGCCAGAAATCCTATGTCGATCCCTTCGTGATTCAACCCTATTCTAGCGCAACATTTTCACATTAAAAACATGTAGGCTAGTATTCAAAATGGCTATTAACAAATTATTGTTAAGTTGGATGTCTCATAAATTATGACCGTTAATAGCGACTTTATTTGTTTTATTTCGTAGTCTTCAAGGCTTGTTTGCAAGAAAAATAATAGTAAGCAATCTATTGAAATAAAAGTATCGTCAGTATAGCTGATAAATAAAATCTGTGGCAAAGCTATATGATCTTTGGCGGCATTCAACTATTTTTTTTTTTTTTATGTGATGGAGCCGGGCGATTTGCTTTCTAAGCCGTGTACAAGCGGGCGGCGTTGCGTATGCCTCGCTGTGCCTGGCGTAGCGGTGCCGAGCGCCTGGCAGGAATTACGGGTGTCTGGTGAACTAACAGATGGCGCCGTGGCCGACCGAGATGGCCGCCAGACTCTGGTGCACAGGGCCATCGTGTGTGCTGCAGTACCAGGACTGCTCGAAGCTTTCCGTGATCAGGAAAGGGCTGGCGACGGAGATCATATCAGGTGAAACATAGAGTACACCCAAAAGTAATCAATCGCCCCTATCATAATTCTTCAGCGCTCCATGGAATTTATTCTATAGCCTACAGGATTTTTGTAAATAACTGAATATCAGCGATTTCACAAATTTATTGTAGCTATATTATTTGTTATATTGTCACAAAAGGGTGCTGTGCAAAGTACGGCCAGTAGAAAAAGCTGTTATTTCTCGATGAAAATGTGATTAACGCATTCCTTAGGCATTTCTATTTAAGAAAAAAGTGTACCCGAAGCCGAGAAAACCGGTAGGAAAAAAGTAATATAGTGAAAATCGTCGGGTTACGTGCGATATTAGCCGATGTGTAGCAGCCATTTTTACTACGGTATTCCTCAAGCTGTACACATGTTGATTTTGAAAGAGCTGTATTGGTGGACGTTGTGGTTAGGTTGAAATGCAGCCTGGACCGGAATTACGACTAATATTCCGTATAGTGGATTTTGAACGACTAAGGAGGCCGCCATGCAGCATTCTGACTATAATGACGTCACACACGGAACGAGACGTCTATTGCCGCTAATGCCTTAATATACGTAACCGTGTAGTGTTTAGGCTGAATGGCAGCCTGGAACCAAATGATTACTAATATTCCATGGTGCTTAGAGGATTTTTAGTGAAGAAGACAACGGCTACGCCAAATTCTGACTATAATTACGTCACAGGCGGCTCAAGATCTCTATCAACGCAAAGTCAGTAATGTGCGTAAATGTAGATATTTCGGCGCGGATTACACCTTTGTTGGTACATATTTTACGGCTTTCAGGTACACTTTTCCTTAAAGCGTAAGCGCCAAGGAAGAAGCTAGTAGTATTTTCAACCAGAATTAACAGTTTTTTCTACTGGCCGTACTTTGCACAGTAACCTCACAAAACTTTACAGTCATATCTAAAAACTCAAGTTGTGGTTAGTCTGTGATCCACCAAGGTCTAGAATGACAGCAGACAGTCAATGGTACAGGGGTGGGGTAGCATATTCTCCACCAGCGAAAAATTGTTACTGACCTGTTGAAATTTGGATTAACTGGTTCCTTATAATGTCCTCTTCACGTTTTGCACTTTCCTTTTCCGGAAAAGTCGCCACCAATTAAATTAAAAATGCCGAAATGTGGGATGCTCCGCAACGGCAAATTGTTAACAGCACTGAATCGACTCTAAGATGGCGAACGTTGTACTTCATTTTGGATAAATATTTTGTATCTGTTAATTTCATGTGACGTTTTACAACGGAGTGAAGCTAAAACGGCAGTAAAACATTACAACAAAGGATTAAAATAACATTTCAAGAGATTATCATTCATTTCGCAGCGCCGCCGGGCAGTGCTGGATTTCCCATTAGGCTGTGTAGGTTCCAGCCTAGGGGCGGCAGCGTTTTAGGGGCGACAAATTTCCTAGGGTGCCCGCTTTAGTAAACCATCAAATTTGAGTGTGATTATAAACATAATAGAAAAACGTCTACTATAAATTTTCGTTTAAATGTTGACATCTAGTAGTGACGTGACAAACTCGGAACAATTAACAGAAAAATACGTTTACTATCAATTTTCATTTAGGTAAGTGGTGACAGCGAACAATTAGCAAAATTATTAATTTAATTCTTCATTAGTTTCCTGAGTTTCTATCTTGTTCAACGCAGTCTGTAGCCCGTATTTCCCAAGGAAGACTGTATAGACAGAGGTAAGTTTCTGTTAACAGACGTTACAGCCACCGCTAATATTGCTGCTTGAAAAACAAAACATTCAAAGCGCGAAACACAACACAATTTTTGGCAACATGTGTCATCCACAATATAGAGTAGAATGGCGTTGTCAGATTCCCGTAAACAACCGAAGATTTCATTTACTTTACATTACTTTCATGATCTACATATTGTCATTACTTTAACCGAATGCAATTCCAACTGTATCGTGATCTGTAATTCATCCAGAAGGTAAAAAATGAAACAACGGATTAATTGTGGATTTGCTGGTAAGGGGATCTCGTGAAGAGAAATACTTTTCTCGATTCTTAGCACGAACCAGTCGTAATTGCGCTCTGCGATTTCTTGGACGATGCGCTTATTTATCGCAGGTTTGTCAACTATGTAGCGTGGAATTCTGCCAGTCGTTTCATTAAGCATTTCACTAGCATTAAAATTTTTCTCACCTAATTTAATTTTTGTCTAAACATCATATGAAAGTAAAACCATATTGGTCCAACCAGCTTTTCTCGGAACGATTATGGGGAGAGGTGGCCTAATCTATGTGGAGAATTTAGTAACATCTTGCGAAAGGAAGGCAACCGTAAGGTATATGCATCGACCGCTAATTGCTTACTGATATTGACAGTCAAATGAACGCAGTATTCGGTACTGGAACTAATGAAAGTATGTTGCTGAGTACAAAAATACTTGGATGTAGTCTTCTTGGGAGACTAGCCGAGTAAACATGATGCTTCCACACGATATTTCGGCGATCTCAGGCTCCGTCGCCATCTTCTGGTGAAGATGGCGTCGGAGCCTGAAATCGCCGAAATATCGTGTGGAAGCAAAAGAAGATGGCGACGGAGCCTGAGATCGCCGAAATATCGTGTGGAAGCACCTTGTTTACTCGGCTATTCTCCCGAGAAGACTACATCCATTCTCAACGCCGAGAAAGACTTCGTTCCTATACAAAAATACTTGGCTGGACATTCTCTGCAATACAATGGATTCATTTTTCATGGATCCCAATATAAGAGACTGGCTCTGTAGGAAGTGTAAAGTTGTCAATTTACAGATAAACTATACACCAAAAGATGAACAATTACAGCATAATATATGCATTTATTATATCAAGTACATTAACAAAAATTACTGGCCATTATTATGTAGATATCATCATCATCATCATCATTATCGTTGGGGACCATCTCCAGTTTCCCGGGTGTGGTTTACGAGCCTTGGTTATTATATACGATTGTTTTCCACCTTTTCCTGTCCAGAAAGGTTTCTCTGTCTGTGATGTACTCCCAATTCCAGCCTCTTATCTCTACGTCCTCCTTCAGTTGGTCTGTCCATCTTCTTCTTGGTCTTCCCACTGGTCTTTTGCCCAGTATCCTTTTTTCCAAATAAGTTTTTGGCAGTCTTGTACTAGTCATTCTCTTCACATGCCCAAACCATCGAAGTCTTGATGACCTAAGTCTCTCTTCCATGGATTCCCTTAACTCTAGGTTTGATCTAATTTCATCATTCTTTATGCGGTCAAGTCTAGTTTTCTGGAGGGCCGTTCTAAGAAACTTCATTTCACATGCTTGGATCTTGCTAAGGTCCCTTGATGTTAGTGTGCATGTTTCCAAAGCATATGTGAGAATAGGAATGAGATATGATTTGTACAAGACAATTTTTGTTCTTCTGGGAACCTTCATGTCCCATAGTAGGCCTCGCACGGTACTGTAGAAGTTGGCTCCTTTGGTTACTCTACTCACTATTTCTAACTCACTTCTACCATTATTGGCAATTATGCTCCCCAGGTAGCTGAATTGGTCAACAACTTCAACTTCGTGGTCTTGTAATTTTATATGACAGTCTGTATTCTTTCGGCTTATTTTTAGTGCTACAGTTTTTTTTGGATTCAATTTCATTCCATATTCTTCAAACTTATCATTCCACATCTTCAATTTGTTTTGTATTCCTTCTTCTGTTTCATCCCATACTGCTACATCATCTGCAAACACCAGTGCCTGTAGATCTCTATTGAATGTTCTTTTTAGTTCTTTTAAGATGTTATCCATCACCGCTATGAACAGAAGGGGTGAAAGGGCACTTCCTTGTTGTACTCCTTTGGTTGTACTAAACCATTCAGAGTAACCATCCCCAACATTGACACAGCTCTTGCAGTTATTGTACAGCATTTGGATCTTTCTTATGAGGTACTCTGGTATTTCAAGTTTTCTTAGACTTTTCCAGATAGTTGATCTAGGAACATTATCGTATGCCTTTTCTAGGTCCATAAACACAATAATTAGGTTTTTCCCTCTTTCCCAATATTTTTCCACCAGCATTCTCAAGGCAAATATTAGGTCTGTTGTGCTTCTTCCAGCCCTAAACCCATGTTGTTCCTCTTCTAAGATGGGCTCTAATATTGTTCGTACTCTGGCTTCAACTATCTTTTCCATAATTTTGAGGCCGTGGGATAGGAGGGTAATACCTCTATAGTTTTCACTTTTCCTTCTGTTCCCTTTCTTGAATATAGGAATTAACACCCCTTTCGTCCAGTCTTCTGGTATTTGGTTATCATTCCATATTGCTCTGAGAACTCTATACAGCCATTGTATCCCTGGTGGACCGGCAGCTTTAATCATGTCGGCTGTAACTTCGTCGGCTCCTGCTGACTTGCCACTTTTCATCTTATGGAGAGCTCTCTCGACCTCTGACCAAGTTATTGGGGTGCCTTCATCTATTATCCTCTGACTTGTTTCTTCGTCGTTTATCCCATTAGGTCCATTTAGTAGTTTGTCAAAATATTGTTTCATGGCTTTCCTGATACTTCTTATATTGCGAACTATATTTCCATCAGCTGATTACTTAGAAATAAATTCTTCGATATAGTAGAAGAAGTTCTCAATTAAAAATTGTTGCAATGAGTCTTAATAAATACTAAAATGGTTCGCAATTTCCAATTTCTAAGTTAGTAGTTGCAAAGATTCTGTTTGACCCCAGTTTTTTTTTTTATATCTTAACGACTTGCAATTAGCTATCTCTAATGTCCGTAAACCGTTGGGATGCGATGTGGATGGTGGACATGAATGATATCACAATAGGATACAGCACCCCGTCCACATAATGATGGGCTGACAAAGTGCCTTCAACCACACCAAACAGATCTGTTGTCGAAACTGACTGCCCCCAAACCATGACACCAATGGCTGGACCTGTGTGACGTTCTGAAATCATAGAGTAAGCCGTTTCTCCAATAGGCCTGCATACAAGCATTATCACTTTATCACAGACAGAATCGAGACTCGCCTCTAAATACAAATTTAAGCCATTCATGTGTCCATTTGCGTTTTGCATTACACCAGTATAGGCGATTCTGGCAATAAAATCATGTTAATGAAATACTTTGAATAGGATTCAGAGACTGTAACACAGCTGCAAGCAACTGGTTTAAAATCGTCTGGGGGGGGGGGGGGGAAATTGTGTGGGGGAATTGTATGGGGTTATCTCGGTAACCACTGCTTACATCTGTTTGGAGTCACCCATCTGTCAGCAACAACCACCCACACAATTCGACGGTCTTCACGTGCCGTTGTCCATCTTTATGGAGCCGTGCCTGCTCTAGGAGTACTAGAGCCTTCTTTTATCATTACACAACGCTCAATCCTTCGGGATATTTCAAAATATGATGCACCCATTTGTAACACGCCAATTCTCCGACCTCTCTCACAGTTAAACATTTGGGTGTAGGGGGTCGTCACTCTTCGCCTTGACATACTTGGTCAACTAGAACTTGTGGCCAAAAATTCTTATGTTACACCACACTTTTCACCACTATAAGCTAAAAAACATAACAATTTTGCATAATAAATAGCCCCGCGACTCATATTATTACATGTAAAACTTTAAATTTTTAAACATTTAATACTCTTCGAATGATGTGGCCAAATTTCATTCATCACAACTCCGTCTTGGTGATGCACATTTAACTATCGCAAGTGTAATCTGGGCTTGGCAAGAGGCAGAGCCTAAGTAAAGCTTCAACAGTTAAATCATACTTACAGTTATTTATAGAAATACCAAGTGTTTTTAATATTGATTAATGACCACCATTCAGATCGGTAACGATTATAGACGGCAACGATGCAGAAATGGTACTATCACCGGCACTTTCATGCACTATACTCTTTTGATCTTGATACTGGCGGCAAGGTTAATATTTCACTTAAAAAGTTTGTCTCTATATTTACATTACTTTTTAACGCATATTGATGACATTAAATTATAAATCGGGAATATCTTCGTACTCAACAACACGCTTCTTTAAATCGGCGGTGACTATGTTGCTATTCTAACACCATCTATCAGATTTAAGGATATGTTAACCGATACTTCCTGATGAGAAACAATATACAGTGTTAAGAAAGCGTCTCGGCGTTTCCACTAATAACAAAAAAGGTTTCACTTTAAGAACCTTCGTAAATGTTAAAGTAAGGAAGATGTTAACCACACAGATGACTAATGGAATATTTCCCACCTACGTATTCAAAACTTTAAATATATTAAATGAATAGCACAAGGCAAATTAGCACATAGCATTCAAAGTTTGCAACTAGATTGCAACACAAGCTATCCAACTGCCGTTTCGAGTGACCAGATTTGGATTGAAGCTAATTCCATAAGTAAGTAATTGCTGGATAAATGTGTGTTTATCGACAGCACCGAACATTTTACAGCCCCATTCTCCATACCAGGTCGGCCGTGCGACTAGATGTGAGTGCCAGTATTCTCCAGTGGCTGCTGGACTGGGCCTACACTGGAGACTGTCCGCTGGGACATCACAACGTGTCTCAGCTGCTGGAAGCTGCACACAGATACGGAGCCGTCTCACTCAAGCAGAGATGCTGCAGGTATGGTCGCCAAAGTTACAATTTACATTTTTCATCTATGTCCGTATTGTGGTGCACCTTACAAAAATTAATCATGATGGTTTACTGTTTTGAGGTTTGTGTTCATCAGAAGTGAGAAGGGTGCTAATTTTAGCTTATCATGACAAAGCGATGATTTTTTGGCTCGAATTCGTATCAGATTCCTCCAGAAAGCATGATTGTCTGCAGTGCTACCTAGTTATATTCCAAAAGAGAGGGTTTTTTGTGTGTAAAATCCACATTGGCTTGCTCTCTCAATATTTGTGTTACTCGATAACTTATTGTCGAATTCATATTTAGGCTCAGTCAGAGATCTCAAAAGTTTTTTATTTATTTATTTTATTATCATTATTATTAATAATAACGTCAGTTGTGCTGGAATGGTCTGAAAAGTTCTAGGCACAGCTATAAAATTGAGAACATGAAATTATTTGAAAATTTAATAATCATCACTTTGCCATCAAACGATTTCCTTCTTATTATTATTATTATTTCTTATTTTATTATTATTCCAACACAGAATAATGTATGCCCAGCCTTTGTTTCATCTGTGAATTAGATGTAAACAAGTTAAAATATTCTGTGACAAAACACATGAGAGAATATATATACTGAGAAGTCATTGTAAGAATATTGAGCTTTTAAAGAGTTGTCTGCACGAAGTTCTTATAAAATTTAATTCAATGCTATATTACAACACTTTCGTTCCTCCAACTATTGTCGCGTAACTGTAAAAATATTTCATATGAAGTCGGTTCTATCATTTTCGGCATAATACTTGTCAGTGTACCCATAAGTGCTCGTCATTCGAAATGGAACATACTTCGAGTACGAAAAATTATGTTCACTCAGTTTATAACAACTAATTTCACTGAACAAGTATTCTTCGCTTCCGCACGGAAATTGTAAAGTAAATACTTCCTTGTAGCGTTTTTAAGATCGGTTACTTGCTTAGCCTCGTTGCCTCTGAGCTGCATTTTCTTAACTCAGCCAGAGATTTCTTCTTCGTTATCTTAGAGGCCACGTCCCTGAAATTAAATACACTTCCCTTCGCAATAGAGAACTTCACTCAAGTCCACCTACTTTCCAAATTCTTTATCTTAATATCCTTAAATACTTTTTAGTACTCGTGTCTGAAGTCAGTGATTACATTAATATATTTTTATTACTTCATAATAGTGGACAAAAAGACGTAAGTTTTCCATTCGTAGTTACCAAAAACGACTGCTCATTATTTGCGAAAATATTATTCAAAGAAATTCTTTACCATAACCGAAATAAGTTCCCCAGCAGTAATGGCGGAGACAATTTTTTGCCTAAACGCATTTTGGTTGACTATGCCTAAATTCCTACAAAAAGTTCCAAAAGTATTAGATACCATGAATCCTTTTACTGGGAGAAGGTGCAAACTTTTGCCCTCCAATTTCTTATGTCTGGAGATGAATGGTGTCATGTGTTTTCAACATTAATATGCGACAGCATCGGCCGTGTTACCAAATGGCACAAATTTAGATTTTTTTTTTTTTTTTTTAATCAGATGGGGTAGATCTGCGAGGTGTCCTTGAAAGCAGCCAATTAGTTTTTTGTTGTAAATTGTTATGAATCAAAATTCTTTGGTTGAATAACATTTTTTATGGTTTTCGACATGACCAACATCTAAATCGTTTCTATGTGATCATCCTCTGTATTGGCGTATTTTCAAATAGTTGTAGCGCATACAAAGGAAAGACAACACAAAACGCATACAACTGTGAAGGACTCGAACCATTGACCGAGCGTTGTGGGTAAGCTATAATGCTCAAGCATCGAATTCGGGTGAGCGCTGGTTTAAATTCCGTTAATTCTACGGATTTATGTATGGTTAATAGAAATTACCCGATGAGAACGGAGATGGTTACTTCAAAAGGCCTTCCCTTTCCTTGTCCCTTCCCTCCGTCCTCTCACACCTCTAATGACCTGGACTTCATCAAGCCATTACGAAAAAAATTATCCAACCGCTGATCTCCGGCACACGGAGCCCATTCGCCGTAGTGTATTTGGAATTAGGATTGAGAAAGAATTCTACCATGATATTTTGAAGGAACGGCATACACATGGAGCGATTTAGGGAAACCATTGAAAATTGAATTTGGATGGCCGACGAGATTCGAATGTGCGTTCTATCAAATACCAGGCCCAACTGTTACCTCTCACCTATCAGGCATGATCAGCAAGAAGTAATGCATAACACAAAACTCTAGAGAAATATCCGATATGTTTAAAAATAATGGGAGATATAAAAAGTTTCCTGTTTGCATTCGTTGCGTTTGAAAACGCTAATTCTGATCAGATACGGATTTACTGTACTCAATCATTTTTTTATCAGTTCAATTTGTTATATTGTTATTAATATTATTATCTTGAACAGATGGCTTTAATAAGGAGATACAGCGCTAGATCCCATGATTAATAAGTATCGCCCTTTCCTCTTAGTCGCTTTTGCACGTTGCTATGTTTCGCCTTTGTGGTCGAAAAAATCAGGGATTTATTTTTCTGAGAGCTAATTAATTCAAATTTCGTGGCTTACGTCACCAATTGCGTGCTTTCGTAAGAGCCCCTTACGCTTAAATTTGAAGTTCAGTTGTAAAATACGGTTCTGCAGAGCTAGAGAGACTTAGTCCATTAAACTCTCTCTTTTTTCAGTGCGTTTGTTAGATAAACGATTCAGCTTTTGTCATATAACTGCCTTTGTGAAGTTTCCGCTGTTTATTAAAAAAGCTGCGACGGTTACGTAAGTTATGAGTAAAGCAGTGTCATTCCTCGAAAATCAATCGTTTTAGTTGTTTAGGTAATTATTACAACTAGAAAGAGTATATTCATATTGTTTTAACTGCAGAACTTTGAACTATGACTCTGCGAAGTTTTTTAATTTTGTGTAAAGTACTGGGAGTTGAAGCTCTGTTATATCTTGAATTTATCGAATCTCCTAATAGTTAATCTGTCCCATCAGGTAGTCTAATCTAGAACCAAGTATAATCGAAAGACGAGGGGTCTCACGAATTCTTTCTCCAACTGTATATACGTGTTTCTACTTAGTTGTAACGCCTTTTTGAAAATTTCCTAAGAGGATTACAGCATAATACTTGAAAACATGTTCGTACTTCATCTTTCATTTATGCCTGATTTGCACAATGGACCAGGAACTGTCGATAGATCCCACAGTCGAAGTTTATCCTAACTCCTTACGTCCCTTTTTTGTTACGTCCTTCACAGCTCATCATCAGTGTCATTTAGAGCTGGGGGATGAAGGAAGCACGGAGCAAGATGGAATTTGGCCGTGGCCTTTTGAAAGAACCATCACATGGAATGATTTCTGGAAACCAAGGAAAAGAGAAATCTCGATGGCTGGTTGGGGATTTCAGCCCACGTGCTACCAAATGTCAAGCCCGAGCGTTACCACTCACACACAACGTTCTGTCCTTACGCAGGGAGACGATTGCGTTCAAGAAACGGTCTTGAATTCGATAAAAGCCTATTGGAAAACACATCCCGGCAAAATATGGAAAATTGGAACATGCATGGCCCAACCAAGGAACGATCCAACGTCTTGAAGGATGATAAGCCTGCACTTTACCTGCTCGCTTTCCAGGTTTGGAAAAGAAACTGATAATACACAAGGAAACAACGTTTCATGCTCATATCAATTACCAGTGTAGTTCTCCCTTGAACGCTGGCTTCATCAAAATGGACTAGCTCGAAACAATGGTCATTGTTGCATTACAGTAGAGCCCAGTCAATGAAATGAAACGAACCTCACTCTTGAACTTGTCTTCCTTGAAACTTTTTTAAGGTATTATCTTCTAAAATCGATGTGGGACGTCTTTGGACTGTGATTACAGATTTCGTTTGTGGTCATCCCCATCTTGAGTTACTGAACCAACAAAATCATGACTTGGTGAACTCTACCATTTGATGTATTACAGCACTTTATTTCTTGGCGGGCAAACCACTGCGTTTCACCAGTATGGTGATAGAATGTTTCCTTCTGCCGACTAACAGGTTCGTGCTTGACCATCTGACAGCTGAGAGCTGTCTCTCTTGGCTGTCGGCGGGCAGGCGTCTCTTCTGCCGCGGTCTCAAGGACCGCCTGCGCGCTTTCGCTTGCTACAACTTCTCCCGTGTGATGGGCAGCCCCCAGTTCCTGCAACTGTCCGCTCACGAGGTTTCGCAGATGCTGCAGGACGATCGGCTCAACGTGCGCTGCGAGGAGCAAGTGTTCGAGGCGGTGGTCCGCTGGGTGAGCAGCGACCCAGGGAGACGCAGCAGACACCTCCCGGACCTACTACGAGGGCCGCGGTACGGGCGAATGAAGCCCTCATACTTCATGAGGACTGTGCTCGAGAACGAACACGTGCGCTCTAACAAGGTATCTACTGGAGATAAGCCGAAACAGAGGCGTAGCTATCGGAGGGCTAGGTGGTGACGTGCACCGGGGCCCCCAAGTTCAGGGGGCTCCAAGCGCAGCTCAGGAGACCCCCAAGGTCAGCTCAGGGGGCCCGAGCTCAGGGAGCCCATTTGGCATGAAGGCCCAAAATGTATTTTTGCACCGGTGCCCTTGTTAACCTAGCTACGCCACTGAGCCGAAACACAAAATTTAAGAAAATTTTAACTATAGGATATAACATTGTGATTTAATTTACCACTGTTTTGTAACATAGGCCACGGTAATGATGCTCAGGTTGTAATCGTAGGCTTCCGCGGCCAGAGTCAACTGATTCTTGGCTATCCGGGTGGCGCCGCGTCATATTTCTTAAAACCGACGTTTCGAACCTCATTCTGGGGTCTTCTTCCAGGGCAGAACTGCGTCTTCGGTCAGTGAGCGGTCTCGATTTATAGCGGAGGTCCGCGTCCGTCTAGATGGTTCGATTTGCCCGGCCAATCAAAGGTCCGAGCCATCACGTGGTCCGTTGGCCTGGTGGGGCACGGTGCTGTCTGGTGGGGGGTGACACGTGACATGCTCTCTCCGCACCAGAGAGAGCCAGGCGTCGTGTAATTTGAGCCCGTTGTCATCGTTAATATTATTTGGGCGTTTAGCGATTTCTAACGCCTCCTTTACTCTCCTTGGCCACCACTTTTCCTCGCGCACTATAAGTGTAGTGTTGTCGAAATCTATTGCATGATTGGTTTCGGATGCAAGACGTGCTATGGCGGATTTATCAATGTTATTAGATTTGTAGTTTCGAATATGCTCGCGCAGCCTGTCCCTTATAGTGCGCCCTGTCTCTCCTATGTACATACGACCACAGCTGCACGGAATTTCATAGACCCCGGCAACCTGTAGTGGAGGCAGTCTGTCTTTAACTTTGACGAGCTGGTCGCTGACTTTCTGACTTTTACGCCCAAGTGGAAGGAGCGGCCATGGGCTCACCGATATCGCCGATAGCAGCAGACATCTTTATGGAGGCGCTGGAGACCGAAATTTTGGATAACGCGCCCCTCAAACCGCGTCTGTGGTTACGCTATGTCGACGACACATTTGTGGTGTGGCCCCATGGACGAAGTGCCCTTGACAAATTCCTGGATTATATAAATAAAGCACATCCAAAATTAAATTCACAATGGAAACGGAGGAACGAGGACAGCTGCCGTTCCTAGACGTGTTAGTAACGAAACGTGACGACGGGAACCTTGGACACTCAGTATATCGGAAGTCGACACACACAAACAGATATCTACACGCCGCATCGCACCACCACCCAGCGACAAAAAGAGGCGTCCTCACGACCCTGTATACAAGAGCGACGAAAGTGTGTGACGCAAATAGTTTGACGACGGAGTTGGAGGCGCTGCAACATACATTCAAGTCCAACGGCTATCGCAATCATTGTATTAGACGGGCTTTGCAGGCAGCCATGACAGAAAAAGACGCTAATTCTACATCTAATCAAGCCACCTCTCAGGAACGCAAAGTAGTAGTTTTACCCTACATAAGTGGCGTTACTGACAGAATCGGGAAGCTGTTCAAAAAAGTTGACATAAAACCTGTCTACAAAGCGCACAGCAAAGTCAGCGACCAGCTCGTCAAAGTTAAAGACAGACTGCCTCCACTACAGGTTGCCGGGGTCTATGAGATTCCGTGCAGCTGTGGTCGTATGTACATAGGAGAGACAGGGCGCACTATAAGGGACAGACTGCGCCAGCATATTCGAAACTACGAATCTAATAACATTGATAAATCCGCCATAGCACGTCATGCATCCGAAACCAATCATGCAATAGATTTCGACAACACTACACTTATAGTGCGCGAGGAAAAGTGGTGGCCAAGGAGAGTAAAGGAGGCGTTAGAAATCGCTAAACGCCGAAATAATATTAACGATGACAACGGGCTCAAATTACACGACGCCTGGCTCTCTCTGGTGCGGAGAGAGCATGTCACGTGTCACCCCCCACCAGACCGCACCGTGCCCCACCAGGCCAACGGACCACGTGATGGCTTGGACCTTTGATTGGCCGGGCAAATCAAACCATATAGACGGACGCGGACCTCCGCTATAAATCGAGACCGCTCACTGACCGAAGACGCAGTTCTGCCCTGGAAGAAGATCCCAGAATGAGGGTCGAAACGTCGGTTTTAAGAAATATGACGCGGCGCCATCCGGATAGCCAAGAATCAGATGCTCAGGTTGTTTTAGTAATAGTATGTTCGGAGACGTAATGAATTGACTAACTTCTAAGCAAACAGATATAACGATGATGCTAACCAATGTGTTCCATATTAGTTTGTTAGTGAAATAATAATTGCTAAAATATAATTTTCTTGGTTGAACTGGCATAATTGACTTGAATTGAGATTCGCTGGCAGAAACTACAGCAATCCACGTAGTTACAAGATACGTCTGACTTAAATGAGATGAACGAACGTATATGATATTCTTGTAAATATGCGAATGGGTGTTCTATGTGGAGTTACTTTAAGGCATCCTCCAATACATCAAATTTATATTGACGTCCTTTCTTAGAAAATTTATACTATTTTCATGATATGATTTTTTAACCAATTTCCGTGATTTTTTACAAAGGTTATGCATATTTTGCCAAAAACTATGTAATTTTTACACCGATTCACAATATTCAGTCCTCTCGATGGGAGAGGTGAATTTTACTCAAATTTAACGTGATCAATCAACTTCAAGGACAACAATGGGGTCAGAGAATACAACAAAAATAATCTTCATAGTTACATAAATCGCTATATTTCATCATTAATTTATTAATAATGGTTATGAACGATATGATGATTATAAACCAATGATAAAAATCAATAATTTTTAAAATAGAATGAAAATTATTTGCTATGGTATATAGACAGCAAATTAATATCTATAGCAGTGCCCGCGCATTCCCAATTTATTTTATTATTGATGTAAATATGATAAAAAAAATTATTTCAACATATCAGTTGAATTTTGTTCAGGATGTAAAGCTGGACTGATGTTAAATTTTGGTTACGTATCTAAATTAACGATGAGTCCCTGGGGTGCACATTGTTCGAAGCCAAATCAAAATCCGTCCAGTATTTTCTGGGTGAATCACGGTCAAAGAAATAGACATTAAAAAAATCAAAAAAACGGTGTATTTCGTCTCTGTAGCTTATTAACAGTGCCCCAAAATTAATTTTTTGAAAAAATATTTTAAATATAGTGACTTTTGTTATATATAAAAATAAATAGTAAGAAGTTAACAACTCATGCCTTTACTCAGCAATCCCCACCAACCATATCATCATATAAAGCTCAATATTTTGACATTCATCTTCGCTCAGTGTTAACCTACCCATCTAAGTATATCAAGATCTGTAGCTGTAGCAGTTTTAACAATTCCATTTCTAACGGGAATGATGAAATTTAATGTCTGTGTGATATAAACAATACTGGGAATGAAGGGAATCAAACGAGTTCGAACAGTTCACGTTATAAACAGAGGTGCAGCGGCTGTTTTCAGAAACTGCGGCGCTGCCTGTACCCCGCGCGTGTGCTGTTCACTACGCAGGCACAGCGCAGCGAGGTAGATCCCCTGTGCAGGCCTCGCCTCCCCACCGAGATCTTATTCGCCGTAGGCGGCTGGAGCTCCAGACGTGCGTCCAGTATCGTCGAAGTGTACGACGTGAGGTACGTTTAAAGCCGCGTTCCCACGATCTCTTGTAACGGAGGCGGGACGGAACGGGACCTCATTAGCCGAAGTGTAGGGACGAGCGCGCGCCGCAGGTTAGCCCTTGCTTACCTCGCCGCCACCTCCCCACCACGTTGCCTAGTGTCGTTTGGCACAGAGCACTTTACAGCAACAGAATAGGTGTGCACCGCTGCTGCAAACCGATTACAACAGCGCACCTCTCCACAAGCCTGTGATGTTTACCGACACAGAGTGGGTAGCTGCGTCTCATCTCCGCTAGCAGAGGCAGCCCTGTTCCCATGGCGTGTTCTTGAGTATTCGTCCCGTCCCGCCACCGTTTCAAGAGATCGTGGGAACGCGGCTTAACTCTCAGACTGGAAAATCGCAGATCGCTTGTGAATCGGATTAATCTTACTGGCTAACTAATGACTTTTAACGTTTTCTTTGCTGAAGATAGAACTATACAAGAACCAAATTGCTTTGAAATCGCCTGGTCTTAACTTCTAAAAGCAATATTATCATAAGACAGAGAAGTGATTGCCTCCATACAGGCGTGAATTCTGCAAGAAGTTTTGGAAGTGTGATACTGTCTGCAAAATGTGCATATTGCAACATAAAGTGCAATTCCCTTAGATGAGTTTGCTAAACCACCTTGAATCTGTTATTTGGCATTAACGTATGGGCGCGACCACTTCTGATTCAAATCCTTCATCTGGAGTAATGGCTATCCTAATCACAATCATCTGAACGAAGTCGGAATTAATATTAGCTTTTTTCCATCAAAAATACACAGTGGGGAACAAAACTGCTGATAAAAACTGTCACTAGATGATTTGTACTCAATTAGCTTATTTCTTTTGCAAAGCATCGACAAGGTACCAGGCATAATTCGGCGAAAGGTTCCTCCAATGCAGCTCCACAGCCAGTGACGAAAAAGCTCTTGTCGGAATTAAGAAGCTGCTCCAGTTCCTTCTGCTTCAATAGCGAATCAAGCACTTTGTCGAAGTCCGTGCTGATCCTAGAACAACTCCGTAAATTTGCCATCAGTTTCATTCATTTATAATGTGATTTGATATGTGAAATGTGCGTGGAGTAAAGATGGAAAGTCACAGAAGATTATGAAATTTTGTAACAAATTCTCTATCGGTCACCGGGTTAAACTAGTCGAATTGATGACCTTGTGCTACTCGAAGTCCTGACTGAGTCCAGACAGCTACAACTTGGGAATGCACTGGCAAAACTGCAGCTGAAAAAATATTATTTTGCTATTAGTACCCTTCATGATGCAGAGGATTTTGCTGTCCTAAAACTTAGCCGCCATCATAATCGCAACATAGGCAGACACGAAATTTAATTGTTTCACATTGCACTGGCTGTCCTATGGTTCCATGCCCTTTCCATTGTTACAACTGATGAAATGAAGCAAAAATTATTACTCTAAACAGGGCATAGTTGCTGTACCCGTATTTAGCTCTTTAGCTAACGCTAACAAAATAAAGATCTTTCAGCTTGAACGATAAACTAAGGACTAGTCGGTGGAATGGTTTAAAATATATTTCTTTTATAGTCTTATTTGCGAACTCATGTTTTCAAGTTGTATTTTGCAATTTTCTGTGTAAAAGGTCTAAATGAATTGGCTTTAAATTTTTTGATTAAAATTTATGAGTGCTATTTTTCTTTTTATTTTCTTTTTCTTTTTTTTTCAAATTGGAATGTACGTAGTTCTGAAATAATATTTTCCCACATCCACTGTGTCGAGGACTAAGAGATTTTTCTGTTTAAGTATTAATCAAATTTTTTATTCGTGTTTGCTTTTTAGAAAGCATCCATAAAATCATATCAACGATGAATAATAATTGATAAGCAGTACCTGATAGGTGAATAAAGTATAAATATATATGTAATGAAGAATATTAAAACAATGTAACACGTATAAGCAATACATACTATACAGTTAGATAAAACATTATCACACTTTGTTATTGAAATGAAAATAACGCTATTTTTATTTATTTATTTAATTTAATTGCAATGGAGCACAGGCTCCGGTGGCAATTAACCTACACCCCCATCTTCCCCCTATCCTGCAGCCACTTACATTTGCCCTCTACAAATTTTATCTTTAAATTCTTTCAACGTCTTCAGTAAATTATTCATCATTTCTCCTGGTAACTCATTTCAATACCTGACACTCTTACCCAAAAAACAGAATCTTCCCACACCCTTGTGCCTGAAATCGAGTGCCAGCTTGTGGTCATGGTCATCTTTTCACTTCCATGCATTAATTTCAATTCTTACATCGATATCTTTCCATGCCTCATCACCAATATACGCATTGTACACTCCCATGACCCTCTTCGCCCTCCTTCTGTCTTCCAACGAGTGACATTACAGCCCTTTTATCATATCTGTTACTGATTGCATTCTGCGATAATTTCCAGAAACAAATCTAGCAGCCCTTTTTGCACCCTCTCCAACTCCTGTATTTGATACGTACATAAAATGAGGGTGCCATACTACATTACCATATTCGAGCAATGGTCTGACCAAAGATTTGTAACCCAATTCCTTTACTTCTCTCGTACATCCCCTCATCACTCTCTCCAACAAAGTGCAGAACTTTGAAAACTTTTCCTACCACCTGTCCAATGTGTCCTGCCCAGTTAAGCTTGTTATCAAAAGTAATGCCAAGATATTTACATTTCAAGTCTTCAGTAAGCAATTCTTTCCCCACCTTATATTCATAATTAACCTTTTGTTTTTTATTTCTGTATCTAATAAGCTGACTCTTCTTTGTATTTACCTTCATCCCATGTTTACCAACCCAACTAGATATCCTGTCTAGATCACCCTGCAACTGTTTACAATCCTCTATCGTTTTGATTCTTTTATACAGCATTATGTCATCTGCAAACAATCTAATTTCAGATAGTAAACAATCAATACAATTATTCATTAGAATAATGAATAGCAATGGTCCCAATACGCTACCCTGTGGCACACCCATTTTTACTTCTACTTCTTTTGATACTACATTTCCTACCCTAACTTTCTGTTTACTACCATTTAAAAATTCTTCTACCAAGCAAATGACTTTCTCATCCACTCCAATAGTTTTTACCTTATTTACTACCATTATATGGTTCACACTTTGTTCTTGAAATGGGAATAACGCTATTTTAAGCATTCAAAACACAGATAACTTCAACCGTTGTCAAATGGGTTACGTACACGACAATTTAGCTAACTCTTCTTTTAAATAAATCGTTCCTGTCTGCTTCTGTTCCGAGAAAAGTATTAAGAGACCTGTGAGATTTTGTATACCTTGTAAGTACAAGTTAAAGCCACTCGGTCATGGCCGATAAGGGAGGACACCAGTTTGTATACATAGAGAGATGCAACACATTCTGGGTGGTGGTCCCATAGAAAGTTTATATTACTGGAGTCAGACTGAATTTCACATCAGTCAGCTATTATCGTTTCTCAAATTCAAGGACGGTCTCGTACAAGTCTCCCAGGTGCTATGGCCAGACCACCAGATTAAGATCCCTCAGTTATTTCCACTATAGCTCTGGGAAGTATATTCAGCAACGATTCTTTATGTATGACGCTGTAGCATAGTAATGTAGAGACGTAATTGCAATATGCTGCTTGGTCACCGAGATTTACGCGATCCGTGAGCTTGCAACCTTAATCCACATTAGTAACGGAACGTTGGGCACAATGTCCAGGGCGGATTCGTGGCAGACAGTGACGTGCCCTGAAGCTACTGGCCGGTCGTACCATGGCTGCTGCTCCCTCGGCGGCCTACTGTACGTGATTGGTGGCTACGATGGTGGATGCTACTTCAACTCCGTGTCCAGCTACAACCCGGAAACTAAACAGTGGGCTTCTAGGGCTCCAATGTACCGCGCCAGGTGCTACGTCGCCGTATGCGTTGCAGGTAAAATCAGTTCACTTGTTTGTTTTAAGGAACAGTGTCTAGTGTGTATGACTACCTTGTAGACAAGGCACTATAACAATACCAGGCACCCGCTCCAATTCCCTACTTCGTCAGCATGATACAAATTGTGTTGTGGTGGTGCAAAATTCCCGATCATCAAATTATGTTGCAGTGCGCTGGTATATACGAAACGTCTATGCGTGAGGTATGAAGTAAGGACATGTGCTGTTATGCGTTAAAGTATCCTTTCTATCTGCTATCAACATTCAGTTACATATATATTAACCTGTTACAATTATCAATTATAAGTTCATTGACGCACCTAGTGATAGGGCATAAAACACCGTAACACGACAATATCTCACGGGCTTACCGGTTGAGGGGTAACACCCACCATAGTGATCGTCTGCGTTCGGATACCGCTTGTGGCGAGCACTATATTTCCGTTGCCGATCTTTTTCAGGTGGGATGATATACGCGGCTGGAGGGTATGACGGAAGAAATCGCACCAACTCTGTGGAGCGATATGATGCGGACAGTAACCAATGGCAGATGGTACAAAACATGAACCATCAGCGTTCAGACGCCAGCGCAGCCTCTGTCGGAGAAAAGGTAACTTAGAATACGTGTCAATGAAACTTTTATTGAGATTTAAATTCCTGCTTAAAAATCGACGTATTTCCTTGAACATTTTCCGGAATTTTTGGAGCACTGAATTTATATGTTCCCAGTTTGTGTAGCAATGGTGAAAAGAAGATACAGGCTTCTCCTTCACGTGAAATTGCAATATCTGTAGCAGGCCGTTGAGAGCATGTTGCTCTACTACTAATTAATATTATTTTTCTGGAATTTAATTTCTAAAAGATTTTCGAAATTCATTTCCTTATATAGATAATTAGGAACGTTTCTGTAGCCATCATTGGAAATTAAAGTTGGCTAAACCCACGTATTACAGAGATATGACATCAATGTGTACTACTATCGCGAAAGGTTCAAATTCAACCATGACCGATTCGCGATAATCTACATCGTACAGGAATTCTCAATTTCACATTTATGAATGTAGTGGTGGGAGACACGAATTTTATCTGATTTTGCTACAAAAGTATTGGGACAGGAGCAGTCAGTTATTGTTTGATATATTCAAGTGTATCGACATTGGTAATCAATTGGTGTAATATATCATACATTAGCGGCGAATATATACATGGATTCTGTTAGAACCCATTCGGACACAGCTGTTGTGATAATGCTTAAGTCAGCAAAAATTCTTGCCTGTCCCACATTTGGCCATGTTTCCAATAGTCGCATCAATGCTTTCATTCTCGTGGAAGGGGAAGACTTGTAAACTGAATAAATGGGCCTTATTTGGTACTAACGACATGATGACTGTGTTTCGATTTTTCTTCGCCCATCTCAACTCTATCGTAGCTTGATATAACAGGATAATGTGTTTAACGGGTATTCTGAACAACAGAGCATGAACAGTGAAGTTCGCGCTTTCAATTGAGGCCCCTCAGTGAAGTGTTGCAAGCTGAGTAAATTAATTGGATTTCCCCCTCGTTTTCTTAAGCGTATATTGCTCGGAGAAAAATAACACTGAAAAGTATTTGTCTAGAGATAAAAACTGGATTTTTGGAAGTCTCCTATTTCGCCGGTCGTGCTTATTATCAAAGCAAGGTTCCATCTGCTACAGGCTTGTTAGCCCTGCCGTAGTTTTGATAAAGGGAAGCCGATGTATTGCCATCTAACTGTGAAACGTTTAAGTTGTGTTCTATATAATAGAGTACTTTAGTTTGTAAAAACCGAGCGTGGTGGGTGAACGGTTAACGTTCTGGCCTCGCATTCGGAAGGACGCGGGTTCGAAACCCCGTCCGGGCATCCAGATTTAAGTTTTCCATGGTTTCCCCAAATCACTCCAGGCGAATGCCAGGATGCTGCCTTCAAAAATTCCATGGCCGAATTCCTTCCCGTTCCTTGTCCACAGTACCATCCCGCCACTAATGATCTTAGCCGTCGAAGAGGCGTAAAGATGTAAGTAATAAATAAAAAGTTTGTGAAACTGAGGTGGAGATTAGGGACCGTCCCAGCGTTTGCATAGATTACTGCAGGAAGCGGCCTGGTGGCTCAGTGGTTAACGCGCCTAACTGGAGAACTGTCTCGGCGGGGATTTTCAGTGGCGCTTAACCCGACCTTCACCTCTGGCACAGCTTGCTGTGTAATGTGAAGTACGCCAAAACGATTCCGTGGTTCGGATTCCACGTCTGTAGGTCCCCTGAACCCGATAGGATTGCCGGGTTAGGTTAAAGGCCCGGTCAAACAGAGCGCGGGCAGCGGGCGCGTGCAGGGAAGTCTGCACGCAGCGGGCACTGTATTACAGTTGTACTGCATCAGCTCTGTCAAACAGAAGGCGGGCAGAACGCGCGATCCAGCGCGGGCAGCGATCAGGTTGTGCGTGCACACAGATATCGCGCGATCACGTCAAGATGGCGAACGTCGAAATTGAGGAACTAATTAATTTGGTGCGCGAAAAAGATTATCTATTTGATTCACGCCACCCTGACTACAAAAATAACAAGAAGAAAAGTGAAGCTTGGCTTGAGTTTGCGGGGAAACTGGATATAACATGTAAGTTTCATTTGCACTATTAATTATTTATTTCAATGCATTTTATTATTTTTTATCATTTGAAAAACAATATTTATATAACCATTATTTATTTTCAAATTTATTTACTTAAAATGTGCAAGTAAATAATAATTATTTTGACATATAACATACAATTTGATTTTTTAAGACAGGAAAGTAGTAAATATGTACATTTATGATATTTTTCAATATTAATTACAATAATTAAAGTAAGTGACGAATTGAATTGATCTCTCACTTCAAAAGCAGATGAATTCGATCTCTGGTTTGTCGGCGTTATATTTGGGAACGCCGTTCTGGACAAGTCTGGACTATCTGATATTTCATCAATTGTGATATTTTTAGCATTATTGGATCGAAGGTAATTGTGCAAGCAACATGCTGCTTTTACTACATGTACTGTAGTTTCAACTTCCGTCTCCATAGGCCTAAAAAAAACACGCCACTTCTGGGCTAAAATACCAAAAGCATTTTCAACAACACGTCGCGCTCTGCTAAGCCGATTGTTAAATATTTTCTTCCTTTCATCATGCATTGTTGTAGCTCTCGGAAAAGGGCGCATTAAATATGTCTGTAGTGCGAAACCTTCGTCGCCAACAAATACAATGAGGCACCGGGGTATCCATACCAGGCAATGGTTTCGGGGGTAGAATAGTTTTACAGTGAACAAATTCACGGTAAAAGGAGGAATTTTGAAAGATACCACTGTCGCTGTGCCGACCGTAACTGCCAATATCAACTACAAGAAACTTGTAATCTGGATTAACAATAACCAGTAGAACTATGGAAAAAAATTGTAACAAAAATAGCTTGAGCCACTGTTATTAGGACATGTTTTCCGTCAACACTTCCAAAGCAGTTCCGAAAGTGCCAACGTTCTCTGAACCCCCCCCCCCTCAGATTTCTTCCACACATCCTCGGTCGGAACAGGTAAATATGACGGCTGTAAAAAGTCCCACAATGCTTGAGACACTTCTTTCACTATGCTGGAAACAGTCGTACGACCGATCCGGAAGGAAAAAGCGATAGTTTTGTGCGAGTCACCTGTGGCCAGATACCTGAAACAAAACAAAAAATTAATACTCATAAACGTTAATAAAGTAAAAAAAATTTTACAATAGTATTTCATTCATTCATTATTTGATCATTCATTATTCGTGCATCAATTATTTTACGTAAAACCCTAAATCCTTCTTGTTTTGGTTGGCAGGTGACGCAGTCAAAACCAAATGGAAGAACCTGAGAGATTGCTACAACAAGCACCTCAAGTGCATCAAAGGCACCACAGGATCCGAAAGGAAATACCACGAGTGGCCATGGGCTAATCAGATGGACTTCCTACAGGATACACTCCTACCTCCTCGACCAACTATTTCCAATGCCTCTACTTCGTTCTCAGAAACACAAGGGTCATTTGATAATCAGCAGGATAATCGTGATGGGGGTAACGGTGAATGTACGGATTCTTTAGCTAGCAGTTCTTCAATGAAACCTCCAAAAAAAAAATCGAGAAACTCCAACGATGCAACTGCTATTCTGGAATACCTTGAAAATAGAGATGAAATGAAACGTAGCAAATCTACGAAACAAATATGGCATAGATTTGCTTTTTTTTAGCTATGCTGATACATTTAGAACGTTTTCGCCCAGAACTAGAGCAGAGGTAAAAATTGAAATAGCGAATTTTTTGGGCGTGCAGAAATGCGGTAACTAGATGCACAAGTCCCTAGTCGATCCATTTCAAACAGTTCTGCAATGTCATCAGAGTGAGAGTCGTCTATACCGCTATGCTCAGATGAGTCTTCCTCGTACTGCGCACCTGCACATAAAACTTTTGTATTCCGTCACTGATGTAGATTTGATGACCGTCAACGGTGTTCCCACTTCTGAAAGCACACAAGCTACATATAGGTCGGCGAGAGATGTGTATGACAATGCAAATGTAATATTTTCACCATAAGAAAGTACATGTAATATTCATTGTGTATTTATTTATTTATTTATTATTGCAGCTATATCGATCCTTTTTTCAGGATTTAGCCTCTTTAAGCCTAATGAGCTATATATTAGAATTTAATTCTACATAGTGTTGCTGTAGTTCTTTCCAGGCCGATCGATCCTGAGCCGCCCTCTTCCAGTTCACGCCTGTAACTCGACGTATATCCTTATCCCAGCGATCCGGGGGTCTTCCTCTTGCTCTTTTCAGGTTTCTCGGTATCCAGTCCAGCACTACCGTAGTCCATCTTTCATCTCTTTTGCGAGCAACATGACCGGCCCATTGCCATTTTTGGGTCATGACTCTTTTTAAGATGTCTGTTACTTTAGTTATTGAACGGATGTTCCTGTCTCTTCTTGTAAACCCTAGCATTGCTCTTTCCATACTTCGCTGGGCAGTTCTCAGTTTTTGCTTCGTGTGACTATTTAGGGTCCAAGTCTGGCAGGCATATGTGAGGACCGGTAATACACATTGTTCAAATTCCTGTTTTTTAGGATGTATTGGCATGTTCGATTTAAAAACTATGGAATTTCTTCCACATGCTCTCCAGCCCAGCTTTATCCGTCTGTAGATCTCAGGCTTTGAGTCACCATTCATATTGATCAGTTGGCCAAGATAGATGTACTGATCTACGGACTCAATACCAGAATCTTTCATGTCCGCCTTGTCTTTATCTTTTTCTGCCCATTTGTTTTGCATGATTTTGTTTTTTGATATATTTATTTTAAGGCCCACTTCACTGCACGCTGCCTCTAGTTAATTTATCAGTTCTTTGAGCTCTTCCAGATTGTTTGAGAGTAAAACTATATCATCAGCGAATCTTAAGTTGTTGAGATTTCTTCCATTTATTCTCAAACCTCGGTTTTGCCATTGGATTTTTGACATTGACAACTCTAGGACTGATGTGAATAGCTTGGGGGATATAGAGTCTCCTTGTTTTACCCATCTTTCTACTGGGAACTCTTTGGTGACTTCAGCGATGTTGACAAAAGCAGTGGAAGTGGTGTAGATGTTGTACAGTAAGTCGATATAGCCGGGATTCACTTCTTGTTCTAAAAGGGCTTGCATGATTGCTGAGTGATGGACTGAATCAAAAGCTTTTTCAAAATCGATAAAGGCCAAACAGAGGGGCATCTGGTATTCATTTGCTCTACTTATTACTTCGTGGATGACTTGGATGTGATCTACTGTGCTGAATCCTGACCTAAAACCAGCCTGTTCAATTGGTTGCGCTGTGTCCAAGGTGGAACTGATGCGGTTATTGACGACCTTTGTAAACACTTTGTATATGACAGGAAGGAGGCTGATGGGGCGGTAGTTTTTAATATTGTAACGACTGCCCTTTTTGTGTAGCAACACAATCATTGCTTTGTTCCAGCTGAATGGGATATTTCTCTCTTCGAGGCATTGTGAAAACACCTTAGCTAGGTGTCTGTAAGTTTCTTCTCCAGTCAATTGGAGTACGTCAATAGACAGGCCGTCATAACCACTAGCTGATCCTTTTTTCATTTCGTTCACTGCCCTTCTAACTTCATATGGGAGGACTTAAGGAATTGGTGAGTCTGGGCTTGATGTCATTAAAGGATTTTCATCTTGCTTGCTGTATAAGGACTGATAGAAGTTCCTGATATGAATCAATACTGCCGTTTTGTCTGTAATACGCTCATTATCGTCATCTAAAGCTATTATTTGTTTCTTTCCTATCATTAATCTTTGTTTTGCTTTCTTATAGCCTTTCTTGTTCTCTATAACTGATCTGAGCAGGTTTTCGTTATATTCCTTGATCTCAGCTGTTATTTCCTTCCTAATGGTCTTGCACAGTTCAGCATATTCAATTAGGTTTTTTTCAGGTTTTACTTTCATATTCTTCCGTTTATTCAGGAGAGTTTTTGTATCATTACTAATTTTACTTAATTTGGTGGTTTTAACAGTTCCTGCAATTTCTATGGCTAATGTGTTAATAGTTGAAGCTAAATTTCCATTGGCGGTGGTAGCTAGTTTCTCCGATAGTGTGCGTTTAAAAATGTCTTTCTTTTCAGTGAGATTGATTTATTTACTGATGTTTTATTGGTTCCTTTTATTAGCTTTCGCCTTTCCTGTTTTATGCAGATACTAAGTTTCGCTCGGACCAGCCTCTGATCACTTCCGGTGTTGAATTGATTTAGAACAGTGACGTCTTGAACAAAATGTCGGCTATTGGACAGGATGTAGTCTATTTCATTTTTAGTTTTATGATCTGGACTTCTCCATGTCCACTTTCGACTTTGATGTTTTTTAAAAAATGTGTTCATGACGTGCATTTTTGTGTGCTCTGCAAACTGCACAAGTCGTTCCCCTCTGTCATTCCTAGTTTGTATTCCGAACTTATCGACCACAGTGTCTCCTTGTTTCCTGGTGATATATTTGTGTATTAACCTTTTTTGTACTTTGCTTATTTCACAGCTTTTGTACCTAATGTTTGTACGGTTTCTGCGATCTTATGATAAACGTCTTTAAATAAAGTGAACTTCTTACAGAATTATAGGTAATTGATTACTTACCTCAAACAAATTGCAAGACGTTGTCCCGATTGGTCTTCTCCAGTTTGTCGTCAGCTTTTCGATTCTTGGTTTTATGAGGTCGTGAATGTCACGAAACTGAAGTCGAGATAACCGAAAGTAGTTGAAAAATCTATCTTCGAATGAATTCAGTTCAATGCATATCATAGACGGTGATATTCACCGAATTCTTCTCTGTTTTTATTAATTCCATGGACCCACTGCCTTACGACCACACGGAATTCTTATTATTACCGCGAGAAACCGCTCAAAAACCGCAATTCGGACGGACAGTACCCGGTACGGGGACCAGTTTTACCTCCCTGGTCCATAAAGCACGCAGCCACAGTGGCAACTGAATCTATCGCTATTACTATTAGAGACTTGCGGCTCGTGGACGGGAGGTAATACAGTCCGGCAAAATATGAAAGGCTGAACAGGGAATGGAACTGTGACGTCACCGTGCAACGATTTGTAAGGCTACGGCCACACTTGCGTTTTTTTCACGCCGAGACCCAGCGGGAAAAAAACGCGAAGTGGCAATCCCGCAGACTATGTCACACTTGCGTGTTTTTCCCGCGCGTGCACATACCAGCAGTTTTTGAAGGTTCAGCTGCTTGTCAACTAGACTGCTCTCGAAATTACGAACAGAGTTTCAGAAAATCATAAGAATGCAGTAATTGCATTATGTACCGCGGTAATAGTTGTGCGTCGCCGCCGTCGTGAGAGGAGAATTCTGTATAATATCATGCACAATGTTTATTAAATTATGAGTAAACTTACCTAAATTTGCTTTTGTTTCTTCATCAAAACCTTCCCACATGCCATCCAAAACGGCAGAAGTCACTGTTGTCCATGAAACCCTATTGGGTCATACAAACAGGGATATTTTTGTACCTCCAGTATTAGCAGTTCATTATCTACGCAATCAGGGCCGGCGCTAGGACTCTCGGGCCCCGGGTAAGCGATCTTAGGCCCCCTCCCCCCCAAATATTTTTACTTTACACTTTCTTTTTTATATAAATTCAGAACATTTTTATACAAAAATGTTTAATATTATTGGTGCAGATTTTAAAATTTATGTTTGTTTTCTATTTATTTTGGCACCCAGGCCGGCGGGCCCCCCTTTGGTGACCTAGGCCCCGGGTACTTTTGCCCCGCTTAACCCCCCCTAACGCCGGCCCTGTACGCAATCCATAATGAGAACAAACAATGAGAACGCAACAAACAAGAGTCAGTCACCGCGGCGTGTTTTTCACGCAAGTGTGGCCACTCACTGCAGCTTGAAATCCCGCTGAAAAATGGGCCGGGGCGCGTTCTGCTGCGGACGACCTTGAACACGCGGCTCTCTTCCACTTCCCGCTGCGTGAAATCACGCCAGTGTGGCCGGCCTCATATACTTTAATGTAGTTCATATTGTCGCGGGATTTCACGCTCAAATCCTGCGTGAAAAAAACGCAAGTGTGGCCGTAGCCTTAGTGTACTTCATCGTTATAAGGGATCCGGAGTCAGATACCAAAGGCCTGAATGTGCGTAGACTCCGCGAAAATTAGCCTGTAATGTGAAAGAGAAATCTTGATGGTCACACACGAGGAAAATATATGTACTTCAGAATAAATTTCCGTGATAGTTTCTTTTTAAGAGAAGAGGGTAGAGAGGTAGTACTACGCAACATCATTATCCTTAAGTAACTGAACTCAGCGGAGATAACGTGAAAAAGTTAGAAGTATTATATAAATGCATAGTTATGCACCTCGTTGCTGTAATCGAATTTTCTGCGATCTAATTGGTGACTGAACCAAGTAACCTCGCGAGCTGTAACTTTAGTTATTGTACAACTTTAGAAATTGGATATCAGTTCTGAATCATTTGAGTGAAAATTACTGACATCTAGCATCGAAGCTGTCGTCCGGGTAATTGTCGCGCGATCGAGTCTCTAAGCGGGATGACTTCGGTGTTACTTCCCTGTAATAATAATATTCACGAGAATAATTTTTTTCACCTCAAATAGAGAAATAATTTTGGGATTACCTGTTTGGAAAATTGAGGCACGTTATAATTATGTTTTGGCATCCGTAAATTTATGAAATACATATGAATGGCTGTTAACTGAAAAATGGAGGACTGCGAATTATTTGGCATTTGCAATATTTGTGGAACGAGTTTTCTGTGTCGTCTGACTAAGCAGTAATACTTACGAATTTAAGCCTGAAATTACAAAAACTGATTGTTTTACCGATGCCTGACATCAATCGGTTCAATTAAAAAGGAAATGTTTGGTGCTGAAATTTTGAAAATTACTATTACAATTTTATAAAAACTTCTTGGGTTTCAAGCGTACATCAGTGATGTTAAGTGGGGCTTGACAATGGAAGCAGTGCAAGCTTCCGAAACGTCGCCAGACGGCTCAATTTTGACGCGGCTTGAAACCCGAGAAGTTTTTAAAAAGCATTGCCGCCGCGAGAACGTACATAGTTAACTACGTATTACAGTTATCTGACATCAGAAAAATTGCCACTCCGTATCTGCGTGGCCTTCATTTATACTTTATATTCGAATTTGTTCAGCCGCATGTGTCTCTTTATAATAAAGTATGTTTTGTTTATTGCCGCTATCGTCAGATATCGCACTCCGTGTCTATATACACATTTATACTATTTACAGTCTGATCTGTAGAAAGGCTACGACAAGCCCGTGACTCGACCGCCTCCCCCTCCCCCCCCCCACCCCCCTTTCCACCGCTGTGTGACCTTTGTACCCCTTCCGACATTTCAGCCAGCCATAGAGCAAACTTGTGTTAATCAAATGGGACAGGTACGACATACCCCTTCTATTTATGTAATGTTGTTAAACAAATACGGAAAGCAAGCCAGATGTTCCCAACTATTTATTGATGTTCTATCCCTATCGTGTGCTGCAGACTGCAAGTGACCCTGCCGTTAGTTCTGCTTACAAAGACGATATGAATTTATGCACTGATAGAACGAGATATTGCCGTCGTTCTCCAACAGTGTCGGATTAACCTTGCGACGGTTTCAAGTCGAGTTACACCTTGACTTGCTAACATTTAGTGACCTACTGGTTCCCATTGTGTCGTCTCGTTACATAGGTCAGTGTTTAGGTACAATTAAACCTCTTAATGGAATGCTTACCGATGGTCTGGCTAGTGACTCAGCAGAACTACGCTTTTCGACTTTCTTTCAATTGAGTTCTTTAGACCATCCCTCGAATGGGACAATGTTTATCCCTGATTACCGCAAGTACTTCTAATGTTGAGGTACACACTAGTGATGTCTGATATACCAGCCAGGCAATACCTGTCTTCTTTAGAATAAATTCGTTCACGCAGTGAATGTGCCTGATTGAAGAGCAAATGGTTGAGTCTCAAAATACGAAAACCAGACATCGTGGCGATTATTAGTTTATATGGTACCAGTGTAATACATTGTTGCCTAGGCTGAATTCGAAAAGGAATACAATTCAGTCGTCGGGAGGCACAAAGACATAACAGCTTTTATTTATTTTTATTTTGGCAGGTGTTTGTGGTTGGTGGCTTCGACGGACAGTCGGTGCTGAATTCGGCCGAGCAGTTCGACCCTTTGACGGGGCAGTGGACAGACATCTGCCCTCTGCTAGACCCACGCTCAGGACTGTCTGTGGTCGCCCATCGCGGACTGATCTACGCCCTCGGCGGCTTCAACGGCTTCACGCGTCTCGCCAGCGGTCAGCGAATTCTTTAAGTTAATGGACTACCCACTCCTCCGTCGTCAGTTGAACTTGCCTTAAGCCACTGCGCAACGATAATCAGTTCCTGACTGTACCAGAAATCACAATTCTTATCTCAATAACATCCCATACGGAGGATTACGAAGGTTTTGTCACAGCGAGACAATGACCACGACGTATTCCAACAGAAAGAATTTAACAAGCAACATCGAACTTCCGGTGATTCCTCTTACTGAGCGTTCCAGTATAAGAGATGAAAACATTTTATTGTGAAGCAATGTTTTATTGTTATAAAGATATGTGTATTCTAGAACCTATCATTCGAAAGTTCAGAGCGCTAATGACCCCGCCGTCGACGCGCCCTTAAACCCCAAAAACAACGAAAGTTCAAATTTTCATCAATTCCGATTTTTTCCTCCAATCTTACTATCGAAAGGAAGTTCCCAGCGTTTTTTCTGTAGATTTATCATCTGTAGGTCGCTTTCATACGAAGTATTTCATTTACCCTACTCCTTTTCTTTTAAGTTGACTTAGTGCACTGAACGTGATGGATGAGATATTAACATTCGGGGCTTGGGATGCATGAGGGCTCATTCAATTTCACTTGTTCTTCTGACTTCACTCCAGTCGAACACCGCAATGGTTCCCTCAGATATTTTACTCTCAATCAATCATTTCATGGCAGAATTTGTATTTGTCAGTTTTTTACAAACACTATTCGAATGGTATAAACTTCTTACACGTCTCTACTTGGTAGTCCTGATGCTGCGTTGCCGTTAAAGTACAATGGACTTTCAAAAGTTTTATAACATTTTGAATCCTAGCTCAATATTTGATAGAATTTTTTCCACTTTCCAACAAAAGTCTTTTTGCATAGCATTGATACAGTAATTGTAATTCTGATCTCTAAATAACTGATTTCTCTTAAAACAATGGTGACCAAAAGATACTTAGCTTTTTAATTTTTAGATAAATTAAGTTTCTATAGATAAATAATTTATGAGTTTTGAGGTTAAGTTTCATTTACGAAGAGATCACCAAATGCGAGAAAAATCAATGTCTGGTGGTCTTGTTAGTTCTTACTGAAGAAGTATAAATATTTTCTTGCTACAGTTGCCAAACGATATTGAAAATTTAATGGATTGTCATATAATGAGGTGTATGTCAAAAGTACGTGAAACTGCACACTATTTGAATAAAATTTGAATGGCAAGCAAACCCATATATGGTCAAAATACAAAAAATGATGGGAATTGAATGTATAAACGAAATTAAAAGAAAACAGTATAGATTCAAAACAGAGTTCAGCTAGGAAAACTAAACAAACTAAAACTCGAAACCTGAGGAAGAGATCACCTAGATCTAGAAAGGAAGCAAAATTGCTGTTTACCACTGAGTGACGTCACGCGCTGTGATATGTTTGGCATCACGACAGACGTATTTATTTATTTGAAAATAATAGACTATATTTTTATCTGTTATTGAACAAATGAAGTTGATTATCGGTATCTTTACGTTATCATCGACAACAGCAGTTTTCTTTTTACTGTTATACACCTCATCGTCGATACAACTTTTTTATACGCTGCTCTGACATCACGTACACAGTTTACAGGTAATCGCTCATCGTCTGCGCGGCCATTGTATATTGAGTTTAGCCAAGATGTAATTAAAATAGTGCAGTTTAAGACGTAAGGCGTTAATATCCTGGGTACAGAGATAGGAAGGGAAAATTATTGGCCACCATTTCACCTGCTCCAGTTTTGGTAGTTCAGAATAGTCGTTTCTGGTACCCTTTGTATTTTTTTTTAATGTTTGGTCCAAATGCCTTTCCAATTATTTTATTCAATAAATTCAGTAATTTCTCCAAGATGCTTTCTCTGATCCCGTGCTATGTTCCGTTTATAATTTACGTACGAGAAACTGAAAACTAAGGTTAATTTGGAATTTTTATGTGGTACACACATACTGAAAAACATATTACTATTGTTTTATTTGCAGGTGAGGTGTACGACCCTGACGGCTCTGCGGACTGGCGATATATCAACGAGTTGCTGATCCCTCGCAGCAATTTCGCCACAGCTGTACTCGACGATCTCATATTCGCTATTGGAGGTTTCAACGGTAAAAAAAAAAGATGACTTTATTTCAATCAGTGTAATAATCAGTCGTAGGAAAATTATTTTAATAGCTGTGAAAAACTTAAAATTAGGCGATGGTCAACATTCGCGCCGTCACATATAAAGAATGTAGTTGGAAGATTCTTTATCGCCTCGACTCAAATGAAATGTATCAATCTGAAAATTTCTGACTACTTCTTTCAGTTTCCCATGTTTCAACAACGAAAAGTAGGTACAGGTATTGCATTAGAAGGAAGGCGCAAGCATTTTCGTACAGTTAATACTCGCCGTTAGTACGAGTATTGCAACCACGAATTCGCTGGTGTTTAGTCCTTGCCTTGTCGCACAGTAGTAGAAAGCCACCGTATCAACCCATGGCCACTGTAACGGGTTAGTGGCATTTCCCCATTACTTTGGAAGCTAATTTGAGAAGTTTTAAATATTAGCGGTTTGCGTGGTTGTCTGGTGAGTTCAGCATCCGCCAAGTCCGTGGGTTTAGGGAAGTAGGACCCACTTGTAAAGCATGTGTTGAAACTGGTCGTCGTCTAGTGACGTCAGCATCTGCCGGGTCCGTGAACTCGGGGGTGTAAACCCCAAATTCGGAAGCATGGTGCGCTTGGGAGAAAGAGGCACCTAGGCTTCTGGGCGGGCAGTCTGCCGTTGGCCGTGGAGTAGGTGAGTCCGTCGTGAAAGTGAACAGTCAGTCGAGTCGACGAGAACGCGTGTTCATTATGATACAGAATTAATTGTGTAGAAGGTGATTTCTTTGGTGATATGAAGGAACTTCATTAATGAAGAAAGTATTTGCAGAATTTTATATGAATTGTTTCGTGGTGAGCCATAGGCATGTTCTGAGAACTAGTAAGGGTGTTGTATGAATGAAAAGAGTGCGTGTTATTCAGTCTAATTTTATCGGAGGCATTACCTGCAATCTTAAAGGATCGAAGTACCGATAGCGAACTTTCATAATGGTTAGGAGTTGGAGCGAGATTATCTTATTAACTATTAAATGCACGTGTTTCAAATAAGAAGGTGCATTTTCATTTCATTTACCAACGTAAGTTTGGTTGGCGGCCGTCGGAGAAAGTACCAGAATCTAGTGAGTGCGCGGAAGCTTTAAAGGTTCACAGAAAGTATTGTAACCGAAACACCAGCATAACCGCGACACCACGAGAACAATATTATATTAAAAATATATATATCTGGAGATCGACGAAAATAAATACTCCACAAGAGGCGCGTATTCCAAAAATATTTTCTTTGTTTTTATAGTATAACCGAATTATGAGTTATCAAGTATAGTCATGTAGTCTAAAAAACATCTTTGATACAACTGGTATGAATTTAGTACAATAAGAAACATTGATAGTACTTCCTAGATCTCTGATTTGAAAGACGGTAAGAGCGTTTTTTTCTAAAAATACTTCCGCGTCTTACAGTCGTCAGGCGATTCTTCTGTCACCGAAACATAATGTCTAGTGAGAATTGGATTCCACTTGAATAGTTCTCATTTGTGGAATGGTGATTTTATAGTTTAAGAATGAATTATGATAATAATATTTTATCATAGCCCCACAGTCCGAGCGTTATAACTTGCTTGGAAGTGATTATATGGTTTAATTACCAGTACTTTCCCTATTTTGATCGATATACATTACGATTGCTATGAAAACTAGAATTGTTACATTCGGTGGCAGTGGGTTCAATCTATGTGGAACTGAATATAACTGTAAATATTGTAAAATAATGATGCATAAAGAAAGGTTGGGCAACATTATAACATTACCCATTTACTGCAACATTAGTGCATTATTTATTTTAGATAATCAATATCATTAGCTGGAAAATAATCACTGTACCATGACAAGAATTCGATTTCCACTGTTACAATTATTGTTACGCCCCGGTTCACTGCAAAGTGAGAGGCGCCTATTCCCTAGATTGTTTGCTACCTTCAGTAAACGGTGCATGAAAGCGACGAACCATTTGGATACTATTACAACTTTTGTCACAACCAGAGATTAATTCAAGATAAATAATCAATGTAACATTGTTGCTTAATGAACAACAGGATAAGTTTCGAATCCATATCTCTTCGTTTACCAGATGGAAAGTCCTAGTAAAATTTCACAACCGTGCAAGTAAATTTTGAAATTTCAGTTTCCAGAGACAAAAAACAACAAGTTTTCACCTATACGACGATCTTCTCGAAATTACGGAAGCACTTGTTTGCAAATACTTACCTGGTCTTCCAACAGGTATGTTCTTAACTGAAAAAATTATATCAACATACATTTTTATTTCTCAAGGTCTGTGAACTTTAATAAAAAAATTGATTTAAAAAAAAAGTTTCCTTCAGAGATCATTTTATTCTTTGTCTTCCAGGTTAAAGTGTTTATTTATCCTGTGTTAGGTTCAGTTCCTCAGATTGAAGATAACAAGAAGTAAACACATTTGTAAATCAACCCGCATTGCAAAAAGACGTTAGTTGGTTATTTTATACTTGAAACTATTTTCTTCTTTATTTCTGTTATTCTATTACTGTGCAAATTGCAGCAGCAATCAATTTAATCACATAGCAGTTGAAGATAACATACAGCGATACTTACAGAAACAGTGTTGACAATGCTTCACATCATTTATTAACACTTAATCAATCGAGTTTGTTAAAAAATATGACCACTCAAATAATTTTAGCTACAATCAAAAGTGTTAATCTTGTTCTCCATTGTGTCTGATCGAATCAATAGAAACTAACAATTTTGGTCTACAGTATTTCGTGATTACTAATAACAAATAATGAAGTAAAATCTATAATGGTTTACCGATCCAACAGAAAAGTGAATTTTCGATCCCACTGCGATACGTTAATCAACTACATACTTATTCAAGGTTCGAAACTGTGTAAGCCTTACTTCATAAAACATTAGACGAGATAGACAGTTAGTAACGTGATCGAAGGAGACGGGAGGCTTACTGTTTGAATTTTAACCGAAAGTTGGAGACTCGATTTTCGTCTTCCAGGGTGCAGCACGATGCGTGAGGTTGAGCAGCTGGATCCTTCTGGAACTGGAGGCTGGAGACTTGTGAGACCAATGACGAAGGAGCGGAGTGCCCTGGGAGCTGCTGTGGTCCGGGGACTGATCAACGTCAAAGACTACAGTTCCAGCAGCAAACAAAACATCAACGGCTGACCTCGCCTAGGCCTGGTATACTTGATTCTCCAATACTTGTTTAATAATTTCCGTACCCCTTTTGACACTGTCCGTGCTCGGTATCCCTCTAAAAGTGTGAAGCAGATGAGGGTTGCACTTAACATAGCCACGCGGATCATAAGAGGATTCTTACAGCCGAGCTCTGTACATAAATTATACACATACTTCAGACCCTCCACACATGTGAAGATAAACTGCGTCAGAAGTAGACAAAGCAAATCAGGAATCTAACCTGCGCTACTTCCAAACAGCCATTACCCAGCAGCACTAAGATCCGGGGGTAATTTCCTGTCGACAACATTTAGATACTGATTTGACTTGGTTTCTAACCTGCGCACTTTCCCGCGACAAGAGATCTCACTGAGATTTATGCGCTGACAACGCCATCGCACCTGGGTCGAAGGTCCCTCCCTCTTAAGTCCCCAGCCGTCTAGCATTCGTATTTAAGAAGGCATACACAGAAGACAAGGCCTCCAGAAGAAGTTATTAGCTATGGTTTATTATATATGATTTTTTTTCAGCTCTACAAACAGGCTGGCCGACAATGGCCGGATTCTTGGATTCATGGCCTGGGGAACCCTACAGCCGGTGATCGGGACCACCCATCATCCGGAGGTACCAGGGTACATTTGACCCGCTTACTTACCCCCTAACGCCGGCCCTGGTTCCAGACACACTTTCAAATTTAACTTGTTTTTATTTCTCGTAAAACATCAGACTTCAAGGATACTGGACACATGTAAACACAAGCTCCAGCGATTGGAGATAATACTGTTTCAACTGAGTGTCTTTGCCGACCTGTGATAACTGAACGGGAGGACACCGGTTCGAATCCCCGTCCGGGCATCCAGATTTGGGTTTTCCATGGTTTCCCAAATCACTCCAAGCAAATGCCGGGATGCTTCCTTCAAGAAAGCCATGGCCAAGTTCCTTCCCATTCCTTGCCCCCCATCTTTTCCTGTCTCTAAAAACCTCGCTGTTAAGAGACGTTAAGCAGTTTTTAAAAAAAAAAAAAAAAAAAATAACTGAATCTCTGCCTCTCGCTTTATATAATTTTCATAGAAAGTTCCAGAATAAGACAAAGGCTTCCGACAGATATTTCTCGAACTTTTTTTTAGCTGTCATCAGTCTTTCGACTGGTTTGATGCAATCCTCCATCCTTTTCTATCTTGAGCTAACCTCTTCATCTCTACAAATCCCTTATAACCCACGTCCTCAATTATCTGCTTCATATGTTCTAATCTCTATCTTTCTCTACAGTTCTTTCCTTCGACCGTTCCCTCCACCAGCAAATTAACCAATTCAGCATGTCTCAAAGTATGACCTACCAGTCTGTCTCTTCTTTCTGTGAGCTTCTTCCACAAACTTCTTTCCTCACCCATCATTTCCAAAACTCGTTCATATCGTACTTTGTCTTTCCATTTAATTTTCAGCATTCTTCTGTAGCACCACATTTCATATGCTTCAATTTTCTTTCTTTCTGGAATTCCTAAAGTCCATGTTTCGGTACCATAAAGTGCTGTGCTCCACACATAGAGTTTTAAAAAGTTCTTTCTAATTCCTAGATCAATGTTTGAAACTAAAAGATTTCTCTTTTTCATGAAGGCTCTTTTTGCTAGAGCTATTCTGCTTTTAACATCATTCCTGCTTCGGCCATCAGTTGTAATTTTGCTTCCCAAATAACAGAATTCACTTATTTCTCCAATTGCATTCGATCCTATTTATATATTTAATCTGCTAGTATTTGCATCATTTCTGCTACATTTCATCACTTTAGTCTTGCTTTGATTTATATTCAGACCAAAATCTTCCTTCAGTATTTTGTTCATGCCATTCAGTAATTTCTCAATATCCTCAGCCTGTTCTGATAACAAGACAATGTCATCAGCAAATCGTAGCATACTGATTTTTTTTTCTCCCTGAACCCTTATGCCACATGGAAATTTTTCTTTACTTTCTTTATTGCTTCCTCTACATACAAGTTGAATATTAACGGGGATAGACTATAACCTTGTCTCACACCCGTTTTAACTGATGCTTGTCTCTCATGATTCTCTACTTTTATCACAGCCACTTGATTCTTATATAGTTTATAAAGTATTCTTCTATCTCGATACTTTAGGCCTGACTTCTTTAAAATTTTGAACATCTTGTCCCACCTAACATTATCAAAAGCTTTTTCTAAATCAACAAATGCCATAAAACTATCTTTGTTTTTCTTGATACGCCCTTCAAGTATTACTCTTAAAGCCAGAATTGCTTCCCTTGTACAGCGATTTTTCCTAAACCCAAACTGATCTTCATTTACTATCTCTCTTCTACTACCCTTTCCATCCTTTTGTATATTATTCTGGTCAGTAATTTTGAAGCATGTGATGTTAGAGTGTTAGACTAATGGTGCGATAATTCTCACATTTGTCGGCTTGTGCCTTGTGTGTGTTTTTCGGAAGCGTGAAGATGATATTTTTATTAAAATTAGTTGGAATTTCTCCTGTTTCATAACTTTTTGATAGCAGCTGGAATAATCTTTTGATTCCTTCTTCTCCTAGGGATTTAAGAAGTTCTGCAGGGATCTCATCGATTCCAACTGCCTTATTTGCTTTCAAGTCATTCAGAGCTTTATTAAATTCTGTCTTCAAAATAGGGTCTCCTAAGTCATAAATGCAGACATCGCCTTCCCTTTCCATTATGCTACTATCAAGTCGTCCCCATCATACAGTTTCTCAATGTATTCCTTCCATCGGTTAGCTCTGTCGTCTGTGCTTAAAAGAGGTTTCGCATTGGCAGCTTTAATGTTGATACCTCTTTTCCTTCATATCTCCAAAATTCTGTCTGATCTTCCTACATGCAACATCTACTTTACCTATGACCATTTCCTTTTCTACTTCTTCACACTTTTCTTCTAGGCATTTTTTTTTTATTTCCTGTTTATTTGATTTCTAAATTGCCTGTATTGCTCTCTTCCTGCTTCATCTTGAGCATTTTTGTACCTTCTCCTCTGATCCATCAGTTTCAAAAAAATTTCTGTGATCCTAGGTTTTCTGGCAGCTTGTTCCCTAAAGCCTAATGTTTCTTTACCAGCTTTCATTATTTCGGTCTTTAATGCATTCCATTCGTCCTCGAGGTGCTTAAAGATTTAAAATTATTATTTTTAGGCAGATTTAGATTTTAGTATTTAATGACTGTTTTTTTTATTGTAATGGTCTGGTATCGTAATAAAATATTTCTGTTTCACTCAAAGCTATACTTCACTCATACAACACTACTTAACCAACTCGCAGTATCATAAAATTAATCTTTTATTGTTGGGTGAAAGGTAACTATTTGGCCTCGCAATTGGGAGGAGGCGGGTTCGAACTCGCATCCGGACATCAAGATTTGGGTTTTCCATGGTTTCTCCAAACCACTTCAGGCGGATGCCGGGATGCTTCCTTCAAAAGGCCTTGGCGGATTCCTTCCCGTTCCGTGTCCACAGTCCTTTTCCGCCTCTAATGACCTCGACGTCAACTAACCGTAAAGCCATAAACAAAAAAGCATAAAATTAAACACATCATTACTGCTACAGCACTACACTGCTGGTTATAGTGTTACGCTGTGTTCACACGAACCAAACGAAAGACAATGAACTATCTGCGTTCATCTGGAAATTGTGAATATCAAACAACTGTCACAATTTCTCTCGGCGATTTTAAAGGAACATGTAAGAGATAAATGAAACGATATTTGCCGACGAATAATGTTGGTTTGTATTCTTTTTTTTTTAATGGCATTCGGCTACTGGGCCATACAGCCAGCTCAATGTGATTTGTTTCTATCAAGTATTGACACAAGGACACTACAACACGGAAAACACAACACTAAACACCCATGCCCTCGGCCGGACTCGAACCGGCGACGTTCGGTATGCGGAGCTAGCACTCTAGCCCCTACGCTACCGAGGCCGGCTGGTTTGTATTTGTTGAGCTAAGAAACATAAAAGTATTCAATATTGAAAAATATCGATTTTTTTAAGCGATGCATCGAAAAACATCGATGCAGAGTTCCTATGTTCTACATCGAATAAAAACATCTATGTACACACTTTGACAATAAATTTGGCCGCCACTGAAAAATTCTATCACTTTTATTTTGCACAATCTGACATCAATGTCATCCTAAGAAACAGCAACGCAATACTGGGATGAAATTGATGTCAGATTGTGCAAAATAAGAGTGAGAGAATTTTTCAGCAGCGGCCAAATTTATTGTCAAAGTGTCACGTGTGTACTTTATAAGTGAAACACAGCTAACTTATGGCGTTAGTGAAACCAAAGAAAATTAAAAACAAATCTTAATAACCTACGTTATGCACTGTAATATTAGTTTTAATTTTAGTCTAATTTGCATAAAGCGCGATCAGTGTGGAACTACTTTCATTCAAACGTAGTAATGATTTCATTAACAGGAAGCTCATGAAAACAATTTTTTTTTTAAATTTCTCTTGCTCTTTGTTGTATTTCTGACTCAAACTATATAACAATCTAATCAAAATTCCCTAACATTTCTGATCGAAAATTAAAGCTTTTATCTTACATAACTGTGGGCAAAAAATTTAAGGGATACTTCTACATCGAATGAATATTAAATATAAGTAACTAATTATTAATATGTCGATTTAAACGAAATACAATTACTTTTTTTTTTTTTTTTTTTTTGATGATTCTTCAATTCATAAGATAAGACAGAATCAAAGCTGGTCAGTCGCTAAGTAGTCTCGCTCAAACTCATGAATCTGTGTTGCTGGGCTCCAAACATGTCTTCGGAATTTCTTTTATTACTCTCTTCTCTGTTCTCTTACCACTTTTTTTTTTAAAAAACAACGATTCATCAATAAATGAATATACTAACAGTCATATTTTAAGATCTTCGTTGATAACTCAAAAAATAATAAATCGTTGTAAATAACAGCCCATAGGACAAATATTTATTCGCCTAGAGTATTAAATATTTCCAGAATAATTATTTGAAGTTAAATATTTAACTTTAACGAAGGTCCATAAATTTATTTAAATATTAGCTCCATGCATTAGGTCGTATCAAAATGTCAGAATTGGGACAAAGTCATTCCACATCTGTAGTCACAATATTGTGCTTGAAATAAAATATTGCGTTTTCAGTATTTGGACTGATGAGATACTGTCACGTAAAAAAACGGTAAAATCTTTCTGACATTTTCTCATGTTTAATACAGCAGTAAACAGAGCAGAGGTGGCTGGAAACACCAGTTTCATGCGTGGGGAGAACGCAATGGCGTAAATCACGGCAGAAGAAAAATAGTTTTTGGCATTTCAGAGGAGATCACTTCGACCACAGCGATTATTTGTTACGCTGAAGATCGTTCAAACGCATTAATCCACCATTATCCTCGTCCTTCAATCCCATAAACTTTGACCGCTCAACCATCGAGCAACACGTCAATCGGAAGGTTTACCACAGCGAACTTATGCATCAGACTAATAACTCGTTTTTATTTTAGGTGAAAATGATAGCCAACCAGTTGCATCAATTAGGTTTATTTAACCTTGACCGCGGTTTCGACGATCATACGATCGTCTTCTTCAGAAGGACCTATAGGACATTTTAACATTTTTTTTACAAACTAAGTTAGTAAATAAATAGTATAATAAATATCATTATAAACACCTATACCTTAATACTCACTCGTGTAATCACATATACTCAGAAAAAAGCCAAATAACTCTTGTCATTTCGTAGTGCGATGTGCACTTATGTCATTTGTTAAAATATAAATTTTAAAACCACAATTACATTGTGAAGCATATTAAATACATATGTCCACCGGTCCAAAACGTACATGTTGGGCGGGTGATTTCCGCCGACTTGCTAAGATGTGACCATACTAATAACAGGTAAATAAAGTAAATGGCGTTTTTATTTCACACACCATAATAGTTATATTTTTCGGAAAAAATCTCAGCGTCCGTTGACAACTAAAATTACTTTATTCCTGGCTATTCCAGTTAATTCAGAATTTCAGATTTAGACTTTGTCAACTGCCTACGCTTAGAACAATTTATACATAGCCTTTATGTAGTAATAATTTTGCTAACTATTTGCAGGAATCCTTACCCGCCGGACTCTGGCCATAATGAAAAACAGAAAAAAATCGGCTCCATGAAGAAACTGTTGGCGAATATTTGCACAAATCATGTTGTCTACAGTTCTTTCGCTTGTATTGTCGCCCGTTCCAACCAATAAATTTGACTGTTTTAACGTGACCTGGATTGTGGTCATTTATTGTTCACAAACCAGAAAAAAAAGCTTTTTTGGATCTTAGTCAATAGTTTCTTAGCGAATGAAGGAACAAAATTAATTTTAAATGCTTCTGTTTGATTGATTGGTGGATATCGTAATAAATAAAAAAGAGGTTCGACTGCGAATACTGAATTCATTTGGTGAAAATTGTATTTTTTATAATATTTCTTGTTGAAGAAAGAGCCCCTCGTGGTATATAAAATACCTCAGTGGGCCGTACTATCACAGAAATATTCAAATTAAGATGGTAGAGGATATTGGAGTTGAAACGAATCTACCATGTAACTGATTAAATTATTTATTTAAAGAAAATAAAAATTACATATTATTTTTACATAGTACAGGTAATTGAAACTTATGTAGGCATCTTAGAACTATATAGGAGCCGACAGACCTTTCAGAGCGCCATTATTACAGAAACAATACTAATCATACAAAAAGTTAAATCTTGCACAAAATTACTTGAAATCTTTAGCAAACATCTTTAAATGATAATTGAAAATCTATACAAGCTGTCAATAGCATATTTACCAAATCAGACACTTTCAAACATTTAAAATCTCACTCAAAAGATTGTATCACATATATTCTTAATTATAGTCATCTAACTAATATTCCATGGACTCTACTGCTTTTCATACATTCACAAGTCATTCAGTTCATTTGAACAATTTTCATCCATAAAAAAACACATTCATGGACTAATCACATAAATTTACAATTGCTTCGCTTCTCTCTCCAAAATAAATTCAATTAATTACACTTATAATTAATGTAGACTAATCTGCGGTACAAAACAGTAAATATAGAATTATATGTTAAGTTTATATTTGTTATTGTTTCTGGTAAAATTACTCAGTATTTGCATAATATTACGAAACAAAACACCGTTAATTTACAAGAATTATGTACGGTTTAGTTCATTTCCTTTAATTTATCTCAGTCCACTTTTCGCGAATTTGGCAGTACATTGTTTCTTTCAAGTTTAGTTTTGAGACGGTTATTTGAGTCGCCCTATCGAATTTCTTTGTTCTGTCCCATTTATAAGCAATTATTTCTCTCTTAACATAAATGTAGCGGTATATTTTCATTAGAAAGTTAATAGTTATAAGATTAAAATGAATTAAAAGGACATTTACTCATGTGCAGATACTTTGACAAGCCTCTTCAATTACTTCGTGAACCACCGATGACAGGATTTCACCGATCTAGGAGCTAAGTCCTACACATAGAAATTTACTTTTAGTCTCTCTCAATTAAAAAAGTAAATATTAATTAAGGAATTATTGTTTCTTATGTTATATTTGCTAACATCGAGAAGAAACGGAATCAGTGGAGGGAAAAGACAGAGCTGACGGCAGATTCGCGCGAATCTGCTTTTAGTGTATGGGGTGTTTTCGCGCCTACTCTATTCGCGCGTATACAGGCGTATCCGCGCGAGCATTTTTCGCGGAAAGACGCGTCCACTGTACAGCCAGCCTAAATGGTGAACACGACGATGCTCTCGCAACCAGGGTCAGCGCTTGGATTCTCGGGCCCCGGGTAATCGTTCTCAGACCGCCCTACAACATTTTTTTTTTACTTTAAACTTTGTTTATATATTGTAGTGGGTGCCTTGGTGGGCAAACTACGTTATAGTTATCTTTCATAACTTTATGATTAATAAAGTGGATTTTTAATTTTTATGAAGGAGTGAAAATTTATTAATTTTGCAAGAATCTCGATGTCAGTTGGATTATAGGATGATTGTCACAATACGACATTTATTTCTTATCATTGGCGATTACAAGTCTGAGCGAATTTACCGTTAACATTAATACAAATTGGCAAAATCATCAAAGCAATGCTCAGAGGTACAATTAGCTGTCATGAGCAAGCAAACAATTGTGTATTTACTTTTAAATCCATCTCAGAATTAATATGCATGAAACAATGATATTTGGAAACAATGAAAAATACAAGTTATGACGACCTCAGACAAAGGTATCATAATACTATGACTTTACAGTTAAAGGAAAATCATGGGCGCCACTGATGAACAATATATCATTCGAAAATAAGTAGTTCTGGCTAATTACGCCGCTAGCTCAGGTTTTTTTTTTTCAATTACAAAGTTAGAACATGGATCTATCCTCTCAAAGTCGCTTAAGTGTTCAGTCTCACGGAATGCACAATCAGATGGCTTGGTCGTAATAAGTTACCATTGTAGTTCTGCGTCTGATGTCTGCGGTGTTCGGAGATGACCCACGGTATGTGAGACTGTCTCACAAGGCGGCTACAGGCACGTCCGGTCTGGTAATGCACATCTTCGCATTACTGGCGGTGTCGCCGTGATAAGCCTGCTCCAGCAAGCCGGCAGCGTGTGTTTTCCGACACCAAGAATCGGACAGCAGCAGTTGGCGAGAGAAGCCAACTTTTCGAGTCCACCACAGACTAGACTCGCATAGCATAGAATGGAGAATATGAAGCTCGTCGCTCTTCTCTGTGCGAGGAAAACTTCCGGCCCCATCCCTTGCAGTCTCGAAGATCACATTTAACAGAAAATTCCCAGGATTTTAAGTTATATGCTCATTTGGATTGGATCTTCAGGTTGCACCCAATGTCACGTGATATCCCCGATATCTTATTTGCCCCGCGTTTCTCACAGAGGTCGGACATATTCGGCCAAGTTCGACGACGACTCTGTGTTCGGGCGGCAGGCATTTCCCGCCAGGTGAGTGACCTTGTTGACCACCCATCCCCAGGGAGCAGAATATGTGGTTCGGCAAAACCCATATCCGCGACTTCCTGTCACTATGGTTCGGGAAGACCACGATTAGCTTCAAGCCTACACAGCTCAATAATTCTTTAATATTCGCTTTAACAAGATACACTGAATGTTCACCATTGCATTACAATCCTCACTTGGAATCTTGCGTACTTTAGGAAATTACAAAAAATCTATTTAGGTGGTCGCTCGAGATTTATGCAAATTACTCTAACATTATGATTTATATAATAAAAAATGAACATTAGAACGTGGCGACAGCGTGTCAGGTGACAATATATATATATATACTATGTGAGTAATCAAAGATCGCTCTCGAGCGATGAAAAGGTAACTGGAGTGGTGGTGGAAAGTTGGATACCTTTACCAGACTGACGATGATGTCTGACGATGCTGCAGCGATCTGTGACATTGTTAATAGGATCTGTTGAGCATTTGAGGTTGCCTTCTACCTCTCGGCGAGCAGTGGCGTCTTACAAGTAATTAGAACTGCCTTAAATTTAATTATCAAACACTACAAACAATGCTTGGTTGCATAAAACAAACTGCTGTATAACTCTGTATGGTAATTTTCTAAAATATTCCAAACAAAGAGTGCGGCAGAGTTGAAACCAGCTAAATATGTTTCGAACAAATCTTCCTGCCATTGCGTTTTCTGACAAAAGCGGTCCTATAGGGTTGCCAACCGTCCGTATTTCGGACGGACTGTCCGGTTCGCTACATAAGACCGGACGCAAAATGTCCGGTTATTAAGAAATTAAAAATATTATGGAAATAAACAAGGTAGTGTCGCACCTTATTTCCCTCCCACTGAACGTAATTCAACTGTTTCACTCTGCTTTAAAAAGTTGACAACAGTTGGTCGCATATCTGATTTCGTGAAGCGATTGGTTTATTGTCTCAGTTAAGGTGGGTTTACACTGTTCACTTTTCGTAATCACTCTGGATGAATCACTCGCAGTGAAAGGAAAGTGACAGAGAATCATCCAAAGTGATCATCCAAGATGACGGATGAAAGAAGTTGGCTCGGGTTCAACTTTTCGTTCACTTTTGGCGTTTCATTCGGATGAATCATCAGGAGTGACACGGTGTAACATAAACGCTACGACTCCGAGTATATAGTAAGTAGTTTATTTTTGTAATCTTTAACTCTTAAGTTACAGTCATTATTGGTCCGCGGGCGTGGCCAAACTAAGAGAGCAATAAAGTCGCGCGGTGTGGTTGGTTTTTGTGATCGCTGAGGTGGTGTAAAGGCGCCAAGTGTTTTAAAAATGTGAGGGTGTTTACTTATCTTGTTTTAATAAACGTTTCATGTTGGAGTATATGTGTGGTTTATTTTTATTTAACATCAGATCCAACCAACTGTATTACATCATTACGCACAACCTGCCAGGAGAAAAGGAAGAATCGGCAGGTTATAATCTGGCTTACCCTGTCATGGAGGATTGGCAATAGCAAGGTTATAACGTGTAAACAGTCAAAATATACAAGTGAAACCTCCTCCTGGATCGATCGCAATTGTTTGTTTCTGATTGTTATTGTTTTCAACACATATTGGTTTTTAAATGAGAAGAAGAAACATTTCTTTATTTTAAAAATATTTCCATAATAACAAGTGTTTATAGAAAACAAAATATGAAAGTTATGAAAATAAAAACATAAAAGATAGTGCTAGGAAGGACATCATTAATTAATTGAATCTCCCACTTTTGACAATAGTAGACATCAAGTGCAAAATTAAAACTATCTGAACCAGGTGTTCTAGCGACTTAACTAAAATTTTAAAATCAGAAAAATGTGGTGTAAATTGTGCTTCTAGCTAAACGCGTTTCAAAGCAGTTATCAGTTGCTGGAAACCTGAGAGTAGTTTCTAGCTTCGGCTTAGACGGAAAACTTTTTCTCATTAGTGTCCTGTTTTGTAATTATTGGTCAGTTTATTGATAGCAAAACTTTCTGATTCATACGTTCGAAGATTATTTTATGTGCCATTTTGTCCTGCAATACCCATTCTACCAACCCGCAAGGTACAATTTCTCGTTGAAAAATTGTTTTTTCAATCAACTTTCTTCACAATATAACTTTTAATTCCTTAGGCGAGGTTTAATTAAAACCCAATCCAACACGCACAAGTTTGTTTGTTGCCATCTTGAAGTGAACTGATTGGTTCATTTGTGGTGATACGTGTAAAAGAAAATTGAATTCACCTTCACTTTCACTGCGAGTGAATCATCCTGAGTTATTACGAAAAGTGAAACGTGTAAACTCGCCTTTACCTACCCGGCACATTACGCATACATATGGATGATTTTCCGAAGAAAGTACGGAAACTTTATTGTTTCAGTCGCTCTTAAATGACAAATTTAAATTGTGGCAACGTAAAGAAAACTATTGTCAAGTGTGTAATATTAATTTTACTGTAAACTTTGAAGGTATAAAAGCAGTGAAATGTCATGCGAGTACAGAAAGACATGTGAGGAAATCAAAATCAACATCTAAAATTGCAGTTTTCACCATTTTTTATTAAAGAAAAAAAAGTGTTGAGTAAACAGCGTCTTCTTCAGCACAGCCAGAGGTTTCGTTGACATATCAAGGAGTTAACATGGAGGAAGAAACATATGGAGACGAAATAACGCCAAATCCGTGAAACCTCTTATAAAAACTCGTCTCCTACTGCGCATGCGCGGCGGCCAGAGGAATCACCCCCAAAACATTTCGCTGTTTGCACTGTGTATTCTGCTGTGAACATTTCATTTTCTAATATTTCAAAGTTTTCTATAATGCCAAGTTGTGTTGCATATGGTTGCACAAACAGACAAGATAGGAAACAACCTGGAATAACATTTCGTAACTAAATCACATTGTAATTATTGTTCGTGAAGCGTTTGATAGATAACTGCAAGATTAGAGTCTATCGTTATAAATTTTTCATTGCTCTCAATAGGATGATATCGTTCTCAAATGTTTGTTGGTGTAGTATAGACAATCAGCATATGTTACTACTTTGCACCTAAAAGGCAAGCCTTATTGTAAACAAGTATTGATAGTCTAATTTAAGCGGGTCAAGTTTACATCGCGATACAGTGAATGTGCATACTTTAGTCCAGTTTCAGTTTACATTGAAAGTGTACGATGAAATTAATTGTGTTAATTTTTGCTGTGTGAACTACTAAACTTGATGAAGCAAACGTTGTTGTTACCCGAAATGTAGTTCGCGGTGCATTTCATGTGTTTAGATCTGTGCATATAGTTTGACTTTGTAGCGGCAATATATAAAATAACCTACGTTTGTTTCTCGAAAGAAAAATATGAAACAATACAGCACTCTAACAAAGCTTAGCGACTTTGACAGGGACATTGTCAGGAGGACAGTACACGAATTTTAAGACAGTGATGAGTGGTAATATATAAACAGATAATTTTGTCGTTAATTATGCAAGTTTTTCAGTGCAGAGGATAACAAAATAAAATTTTGATTTTAGTTATAAATATACAAACTGAAAATAAAATTTAACACGTGTATTTTTAGCCACAAATAAAAGAAGAGTATTTCCATAAGTTTCCTTAGTCTGTCGATAAAGTCTTTTATTTTTTTTCGCAAGTAATATAATAATAAATAGCAGGTCTTTTGAAACCTCCAATTATATTAAACGCATCTGCAATGACATAACTTTCTTAACGAAATGACATGCATCAATATTTTATCACAGAATATTTATTATAAATTACTTAAAACTCGTTACAAACTATTACTACATAAGGTGAATACAACAGTTACGCGCACGGCTTGGCAACGGCGCATTTGACGCCACCCGCCTAAAGATTTGGCCACAGCTATAGACAATGCTGATTATGGGACGAGTTGTGATTTTCTTGAGTCTGAGTAACTTGAGCTGATTCGAGTGGCCGCTCGAGTTTACTTAATTCTATGACGGCATATGACTATGCATTAAGCTGAAGCTCTTACGTTTATAAACTGTTCTGAATGATTACTGTGAAAAAATATGTGAACAGCAAGCTGCGTTATTATAGAATTTATTTTTCACTTTTTGTGCAGATCTATCGCCGCACTTTCGGCGCCCGGTGCGGACGCACCGTCCCTGGCTCTATACTATTCTATTATAGTTTTACTTCTTCACACATTGTGTATCCAAAATATTCATCTAGATAGTATACTGTTAGCGCAGCAGTTTTTTCCACCAACTGCACCTTCACAAGATGTGTTGAATTAACTTTTACTAGTCATTACTACTATTGTCAGGGGCTGTTTGGCCAAGGCCAGTGGGAGAGAGTGGACGAGTGTGTTGACGAACCGACCTTCGGGAATTCCAGTTCTGCCCGAAGTGCCTTCTTCAGTACTCCTAGCAGCTCCACTGGGACCTTACCGGCTGTATTGATGACTACAGACTGAAGTTTAGAAACTGATTTGAGTTCTTACTACATGAACCAAGGCAAGACTTGCAATTGAACCAGTTTATTGGCCTCGAAGACTGAATAATACAGTTTATAACGTGCCGCAAAGTGGATGCCAACTGTCGCCAATTTAACAAAACCCTCATACGGTAGTGAATCTCTTAGTGCAAACTGTAATAGTTAATTGTTAGGCAGATAGTCGCCCCGGATGGAAGGCACATGGCAGGGTGGCAGGCTCCTAACAGGTGGCTATGCTCTACTACTCTTGACGACCGCCCGACTGTAAAAGCCCACTCCTTGATAGCTTGTACTTCCCAAGCCGCCTCGGCTGACCTACAGTTAGGAAGGGAACTGCACTTTGAGGTGCTGACTGCAAGTGTGCAGATTCCCGGCTAGTCAGTGCTCGAGTGCGCTCAGCATGTCACTGATCGGCGATTGCCAATAGCTCTACCACTGAATATTCCTATAATTCCCCAAATAGTAAACGTCTTCAAAATGACCTTTACACTCCATCCGATAAACAGGAGCAATTTATTAAAATCATATTTGTGAATCTTACAATGATACGCGACAGAGGAATGATAAGTCAAACATATTACTAATTACCATGCTCCTGGCCATTTACCAGCCGATGTCACTACCAGAGCAAGACGACTAGTGGGGAAACATGACGACTGCTGCGATGATGGAAACCAAAGCAGTTGGCTTCACTACACTTGCACTTACTTTTCGTAATCGAAAAGCTTCACTCGCATTTCGGCTGCAAGTCCAAACGAACAACTTATTATTACGACTGAGTGAGCTGACGTGCTGATACTATAGCAGCATGTCTGGAAGTTGATCGAATTAAGCATTTTTACACCATTACCATATAATGGGCTAGCAAGGAGCGTGGTAACGGCCACACAGACTGCAAACTGTCCAAGCAAAACGAAAGTGGTAATTCTTCTGCTATTATCCAAAGGAAACTGAAAATTAATACACGTCAACTGCCTTGGTGATAAAAATCATACAAAAGACTCATTTGCAGCCTTTTTCTACTGAGCTAAAGCCATTCACTTCTGTATAAAACCATCTGCTAGGCGTTAACATAATTATGAAACAAAAACAAGAAAACAACTTTCTGTAACCTACTTATCAATAAATTCATTGGATGATTAAAGTTTTCTAAATCTTTAGAACGAGTCAAAGGACGGTTGGTGTATCTATACTATATGTAGAGTTTCCATTTGACTAAAATCAATATTTGTAGAAATTATAATGCTACCTTTGAATGATATAGAAATTTATTGAGAACTTAAAGAACCGGTAGATGTGTTATTTTGTAGCAAACCACCTGAAGTTTCGCTTAAAGTGTCATTTTAGTTCGATGTGACTACCATTTGTCATGCGGTAATCAATTTCTTCCCACTCGTTGCAGCAAATCGAGCGTAGCTTGTGCAACGACAGCGTAGATTAGATTTTTCGAGTAGCCCAATTGAAATCCCCAGAGAAACAAATCCAGTGGTGTCAAGTGTTAGGAGCGATTATCGAAGAAACCTGGCACTTCCGTGAGGAAATGAGGTGGTGCACCATCTTGCTGGTAGTAAACCATCCCATCTCGGTCATCTTCATCGATATGTGGAATTAAAAAGTTTTCAAGCATATCCAGATACATAATACCAGTGACATTTCTATAAAGAAGAAAGGGCTGTAAACTTTCAATTTGTTAAGGTCACAAAACACATTAACTTTGGAGCTGTAACAAACGCATTCCAGGGTTGTATGTAGATTTTCGCTGGCCCATATTCTGTAGTTGTGGGTGAAATGTTGACTCATCGCTGAAGATTATTGTGTTCAGGAATGTCTCGTCGTCCTCTATCCGATGCAGCATATCCGCACAGATTTTGCAACCTTATCGGTGTCACTAATGTGCTGTGTCATTGTGAATCTGTATGATTTTAAGTGTTAACGTCTACGCAGTATTCGAATGCCAGTCTAGTGAGACGCACGTCGCCTTGATTTTTGTGGACTGTGGGCAAAGCTCTCCCTACCTGTTCCACATAATCAACACGTTATTTAGTATCGTGATACAGTGAAAAAAATAGTCTCAACAAAGTTCTTGTGCCAATATTAAATCGTAGGGGTTCATGGAGGTTCTTTAACGTATTCGGTGCGAAATTTTCACCGAACAGTTGTTGCAAAGTTCGCTTCATTAAACCAAAAAAACAGAGAGCTCGCTTCGTGCCAGAAGTATCCATTTTAACTGTGCACTACGGTGGAGCTCTGGTGGTGGAATGGCGTCCTGATTCTCTATGTGCATCAATCAAACTTAAGGTTCTTTGCTACAAAATGACATCTACCGATTATGTAAGTTATCTCAACAAATTTCTATATAATTCCAAACTCGTAAGTCCTTTTTTACTCACTCTGTATTAATCCTTCATGTGGTCTTTAATTCATGAAAAATAATATCATCCCTCCCCTCAATTATATTTAATTATGATCAATTTTGGTTTATGAAAAACAAAGGTAACAGTCGTCAAATCCATGACTGAAATTTAATCTTATTAATTAAGAATATTGATTATGGATAGAGACTAAACATTGATTAATTGATAGTTTGAGTATTTTCTGTATAATTTTTTTTTTGATGGATGAAAATTGTTTAGATTAAGTGTACCGTAATTCAATTAAAAGTAGTAGAATGTTTGAAATGTTAATTGAAAGTTTGTTGTTATGAATGTTGTGTTTTAAGTATGATTTTTGGTTATATGGTATTCTTAAAAAAAAAATTTGTTTAAATACATATAAATAGTACCAATTTCCATTTTAAAAAATTTCTTGGTGATTGTACATAGTTTAGTATAATGTGTTTGTACTATTTCTATTATTTGGAGTGACTGTTAGCGATCTGAAGCTTTAGGTGGATCTCTTAAGGTTTTCTTGAAAATTCTAACTTCTACTTAAGATCCCAACTTTGCTGGAAAGTGCTTTAGAATTTTCGGAAGAAGCAAATGTCCTGCCTTATCTATGTTGTGTGTTTATCGAGATTTTGAAAGAATAAAACGTCAAGTTGAATCGACGGTCTTATTTCCTCAATTACATTCTAGACATTCAGAACTTATACGAATTATTATGCTTTGGTGATAGTTTAAATCACCTGGCGATCTGACTAGAAACATTTTGTGCTCATCCTCTGAGTACTTAGGCGAGCAGTTATGGTGAAGACTACTTCTTTAAGGCTCGCTCAAACGGGGCTATTTTAGTCGCTGTACTTGTAGTATATTGAGGGATTTTAGTTATAGTATATTGTAATTTTTGCTCGGGATAATTTTTCTCAAGCTACAGCTATGTAATTTAATTCCTCCCGGCGCAGCATAGTCCAAGGTTAACATGTTCTCTTCCCGTGAGAAGAGGCCTCCCCTCCAGGGTGCATTCAAAAAGTCCTTAGTAAGGAGTTTTAAACGAATAGAACTAATTTCACATGACTTCCCCCACTCCGCTCCAAAGCGCAGCTCTCTAAGAGTCTATTCGTCGAGCCTCAGAATGGAGCACAGTGCCCGTAGGCATGAAGATTTTATTAGGTAAAGGCTAATGCATTTATTCCCTTCTGCTGGCTTAGAAAGAATATTCCGATTGACAGGATTTTATTAGTAAGAAATTTATTTCACGAGAACTTTTTTATGCAGTATTTTTCAGTTATTTCAAGTGTATTTCTATGTGCCTATTTTTATTGAAGTTATTAAAGTCACTCCATTCTTTCAACTACATGTTTTCATTTGTATCGCTGATTCCTGCTCATTACTAGCACTAAGTGAGGGCAGAACATAATTGCTCTGATCCTATAACCACATATCTTCGGTAAAACTGATCGGGGAGTGGTTGATCAGAGGCGAATCCAACTTGGTTGTGGTGAAAAGCCGCTCGTTCGCTACATACTTGAATAGCAGCGATTAATCGCTTCATGTGACAATGTAATCACTGCTACTGACTCGACTAGCAGCTATCAAAAATAGCAGAGATTCGTTTTGAACATGTTCAATTCTAATCGCTAGTAGCAGGCGATTGTGGCAGTCAAATGACCAAGTCACCGCTACACAGCGTTGTGTCCGCCTTGTCTCTCACCTTAAATGCTGCTGTTTTTACTGTCAGAAGTAGCGTTCACCATTTTTTGGCTTGTTCCATTTTTTTTTTTTTGTCATCATGGAAAGCCGGGAAGAAAATGTGACCAAATGGTTGTTTATGTTCTTTAATGTTTATCGGAAATATGAAGGACTGTTGGACACCAATAACAATAAATAAATTAACAAGAAAGCGCGGGAAAAAAAATCGTTTGAGTAGGTAGTTTATGAAACTGGATTGATCATTCCATCTGACAAACATCTCAGAAAAAAATAACATTAAGGAGGCATAATTTAGCTATGAATAAACACTCCACTGACTTCAAGCTATCACCACATTTCATGTAACACAAGTTACTTTCTGGTTTAGTATTACATGGAATTGCACCTCTTATCAATTTATCTTTTTCATCATTTGAGGAGCAACCACTTCAAGTAATTTATCAAACTTTCCTTCAGTTAGCCGCTGAATATTTTTGTAGGCTAGTGGATCTTAGTTCTGTCAGAAGACATGCAGAAGCCTTCGCTTTTTCTATTCATCTAATCCAGCCGCGGCCCCATTTTCATTTTTTAAATTTAATTTAACAAATAACTCAGCAACAGCCGAATGAATCAATCGTCTCGGAACTATACGACACGATTTGTAAATCATAACCAACAAATAAGGTTGATACACTACTTCGCTAGGCACAACATAATCGCTCAAACCAGTAGCTCCATGTGACAGGCTAATAGCTGCTACTAATTGCAGCGAATGATCACCACGATTAGTAGCAGCGACAAAAATCGCTCCGTATCACTGAGCCTTTAGAAATTGTTATGGATAGTCTCTTTTGCTCTTTGGTTCATTAGCAATCTTTTTTGTAGAGTCGTAAGTTGTCGACTCTTTGGTTCGGTTACGATTGTAAATTACATTCTTTGTTGGTCTGATTGTTGGTTGCAGCAACTCGACGACTATTGTCAGCTTGGTGTATTGGGTGTCTGCTGCTCTGTGCTCGCAGCAATGTGTGGTAGTCTACACGGCTTGGCAGTCGGCTTTGTGCGTTTTCCATGTTGGGCTCCAATTGACTTCCTCACCTCTTGACGAGGCTTGATGTTGGTAGTTTCTAGTGTAATCCGGTGAACGTTTTTTGCGTATCGTCACAGGTCTAGAATAGTTCCAGTTTTTAGGATGAAAGATTATGACAGATTGACTTGATTTGACCAAATATAAACTTGACCTGTGTTTCATGGTGAATAAAATCTCTTCAGCTTGCAGAACTCAGAAGAATTAATAGAGGTAGGTATTAAACACGGACAGGAACCATCACGCTATCGTGTAACTGTTTCACAGGTCATGCACTCGAACTTACTTAAATATGAACTTGACTTGTATTTGAGCCTTGAAGTTCACTCTGCAAAATTAAAAAAAAGTCCTGTTTGCTTCGAAAGCATCACATTGCTTATTACTGGGCCTCGGCAAACACTCAAAAAGTAAACATTGATCATAGTATATGCGATGGCCAGAGAACTTAATATACATTCCATTTTATGAAGAGCAACTCCGCAGAAATGTTTCCAGAATAGTAGATTCTGGTGACACATTTGATCTGATGTCCTCTTTAAGCAACCCAGTAACTCAGGTACAGCAAACATGAACAAATACCATTAACAAAAGTGGTCAGTAAAATGCCTAAAAAGCAAATAAACCATAATGCATAAGTGAAGTTATAGTTAAACTGAAATTAATCCTAAGCAGAAATGACAATTGGCATTTGTGGTTACAGCAGAGACTATGAGTAATTTTTTTAATTTAAAAATTTAAGTTGCTTTGATTAGTAACATGTTACTGAAAAGCAGAGCCACATTTTTTCAGCCGCAAAATTTATTAATTTTTTTTATCTATGAAACGCTATGAAAGCAAAATTAATGAATGAATTATGCCAATTAATTTGGTAGCAGTTGCTTAGTTATTAAATTGTAGACATAACCATGAATTCCTTCTAATGGTATCTCTCGTCGCTGTTTTGTGAACGAAGGCTGACACGTGACACCGTTCTCCAGCCAATAGCTATCGAGGTGATTGGGTGACCTTATGAAATTATATAGCAGATTTAACTTTACATATTTGCATCATATGTGCATTACACCTGCATCAGTGACATTTTTATCCATATCTTTTTCAACCCTCACCACCCCAACTTTGTTCTCCTATGCATGCCTAGTCACCAAGTAAGCCAGATTGTGTATGCACCAGTCATGCCAAAATTCTCATACCTACATGTGAATAAGGTGTTAAAACAAAATATTGTTAAATTATGTTCATCTCATGTTTTGTATGACCCTCGCAATTGCACTGCCATCAACTTTGATGAATATAAAAAACGCACATTTTTATAACGAAGCGTCAGGAAGGCAGACAGATCACTTAGTACAGATGAACACAGCAGGAAATAGACAAAAGTGGAACATATTTCACAATAGTTATGCTTAAAACCTTATTCACATAGAAACAAGCAACAGCCTGAAGGAGGTGTGCACATGTCAACATGTACATGACTGGGTTTACCATGGAGCACATGGTTGTGTAGCAGGAAAGAATATAAAGTAACTACATGCCACATGGCTTGTCTCTAAATACGAATAAGGTTTTAAATAGAGTGAAATGCACAATCTAGTCTACCTGCAGAAGCTTTAGATTCCATCCTTTCAGGGGGAAGCACTAGTGACATGGCACTACTCGCGAAGCATGGAAACTAATGCGCCTTTTAGTGCGGTTTTTACCTTCACCTGAGGTATGATAGACAACTTTCTATATCATTTATTACTGTCAATACCTAAAAGCATCTCCCTTTTCCATGTTATTGTGTCATCTTTTGTAAGCAGCAATTTATTCCCTATTCCATTTTTATTTTCGTACCCTGGTTCTCTTGTTTCGTTGCAATGTAAGTATAAACAATAACAGTGTTTAAAGGCAACGAAAATATGGGCAGGGAAGACAAACCGAACACACACCACAGATGATAATAGGATTGCAAACAACAAATACACTTCCCAATATTTTGGTATAAACCCTGAATAAGTTTTAGAGGTGAGGCATATAGCAATGGAACTGGATGTGTATACGTCGAGTCCTATCACGACTCCACGTCTATCCTTCACATTGCCCTCCATTTGAATGGTATAATGATGGGCCCATGTTTCATTGCACACAACTTTTTTTTTTTAAGTCAACTTCCACTTCAGACAACATTAAGAGCCTTTGAGAAATTTCAAACTGTGCAGCTTACTAATCCGTATTCAGAATCTCTGGAACATACATCTCAGAATCCCAACTCATTCCATAGCTGATCTTAAGTTCCCACAAGATTTTAGAAACAGTTATATGCCAATTGCCTCCGACAAGTTCTTGAACAGTCCTGGTATGATTTCAACACTTCTGACCTTTCTTAAATTCATTACATCACCATGTTACCTGAGCCCAGTGAAAATTCTTTCCTCAAATTTCACTTGAAATTTTGCTAACAAGAAACTTATAGACATATTCTGTAATTGTGGGGCATACCTGTATCTTGCCGATTGTGACTGCTACTGGGAGTAAGAAATGTGTGGCGGGCCAACATTATGTTTTCTACATGATCCCTACACCTTCACCATGCAAACTGTTTCAGCCCTTTCACACCCCAGAGGGGAGCACAAATAAAAAAGAAGCCTTTATATTTGATCCACCCTGGTGTGTGTGTGTGTATATATATATATATATATATATATATATATATATATATATAACTAATGAAGGATTGGGAAATACAACCCAACACTTACCACAGATGAAGGTGGCTGGGTCGATGAACAAAAAACAAACACAAAAGAAGCGCAATATTTCGGCCTACAGCAGCTTTAAACGTGCAGAAGGTGAAGCACCAGGCGGCGTCACATGTGTACACATAGACGGCCGACTGGTGAATGGCGTCTCAGGCGCGGATGGTAGTTTAGGTGGAAAGGGGGGGGGGGGGGGTAGAGTAAGCTCAAATATAGGATCGATATATATATAACATTAAAAAAAGACGCTAAGTAGCAGAAAGGAATCAAATTAGGATAGGGAAATGAGCCACCACTTACCTTTAGATGATGGATGTGGGGCGCGAACACACAGAAAAGACAAACACAAATAATAAAGAAATTTTCGGGGAAAAAAACCCTTCGTCAATGAGAGAACATTATGAGAGGTGGGTGCAGCTGGAGATTGCCTCCCATATATATGGGAAGTCCTGCTATTGTCACAATCAAACAAACCTAGTAGTGAGAGATACATGCAGTGTTTTGCAACATGTTCCTCACCTCTCAATGTCTCCTTTACATTCTCTTCGCTACCACATGTGCACATCTAGAAGGGTTATTTTTTAAATAAGATCAGTTTTTTAACAAGAAGGAAAATACTGTAAATACCATTAAAATATATTTATTTCCATATTTCACATATTTTACTACATAATTTCCACTTTTTTATTTAAACATTTGTCATACTGTTTATCAAGCTTATGAATTTCAATGTCATAAATCTTTCACCTATAAAGAAGCCCAACCCATAACTGCAGTTGTCACTTCATCATCGTTCAACCGTTTACCATCAAGGATCTCCTTCTACTGAAATAGGTGAAAATCACTAGGTGCAAGGACTGTAAAGTGGACAACCTAACTGTTCCAACTCAAAAGGCCTGACTAGACATCGTGTTTGTGTAAAAACATGTGGCCTTGGAGCAATATCACACTGGAAGACAGTTATGCATGGCATGCTGAAGTTCTCAGTGTAACAATACATTTCAGTATTGATTGTTGTGCTTCTTGCCATGAAATCCAACAATGTAATCCCTTTTCTGCCCCAAAGACGGTTGCCAAGATCTTTTGTGTTTAAATTGTCTGTTTGGCTTTTGCTTTAGTTTGTTACGATGTGTGTCATCATTCCATCAACTAACACTGACTCCGGAGTAATGAGAGACACCCAAGTCTCATTTACTGTAACAATGTGGTCAAAAATTTTATCTGTTTCCTGATGGTACTGAGACAAACAATAAAGCACACCTTAAATTTTGCTGTCCATGTCACAAACCAAATCTTCAGAAGTCAGAATCATCATGCACATTAACTACCCCATTGTTGAACATTCTCACCCACTTTTGAACTTTACTATTACACATAGCATTATCACCTCACACTTCACATATTTGCTAATAAATGTCTGCTGCTACCAAATTTCTTTCACTCAAGAACTGAATTATAAATCTTCTCAGTTTGTACGTGAATCAATTTTCTAAATTAAATTTCTACAGCTCAGCACAGATAGATGATAGGGCTGCAAATGGCATCTAAACACAAGCAAAGCTTGTTGGGAGCAGATGCGCATGCTCATTGCGGAGTTAATGTCATTCTCACTGTTACTGATAAATCGACCTTATTAAAAAAAAAAAAAAAAAAACCTCACAGTTGCCTTCAGGATGATATTCATTCTACTACACACACTACAGCATAGCAAAAACAACCGTTTGGATAACCACAACTATATGTCTAAAGTAAGATCTGGAACAGGGGTATGTAGACGATCTTTGATGTACCCCCCACAGCAAAAAACAAAAGAGGGCAATATTAGGGAAGTATTACGGCCAGACGATTAGATCATCACATCCCATGTTTCCAACGTTACCAGACCAATGAGCAGAAGCAAGTAGACTCAATATCACAATAAAATGCTCTGAAATCTTCTCAGCAAAGAGTAGGCTGGTTACCCTAGCATAAACATCTGCACGTCCAAACAGTATGACTGTCCAGATACAAAGTTAGCAGCTTCACCAGACATCACCCTCCGATTTGGTACCCCTCGACATTTCAATTGAGGGCATCATGGAAGCAGCAAATCCAGAACACACAGGTCAGTCATTTCCCTGCTAAGCTTGAATAACTTGTAATTTATGGTCCAGAAGCTGCTTTTGTAGGACCTTATGAATTTTTGATTTTGGTATATACAGTTCTCATGAAGCATGACTGACCAATTTCCAAGAGCTGCCTTGAAATGAAACTTGCAAATTGTTGACGATTTCTTGTGACCTGCCTGGTTGTCCACTATATGGGAAGTGCGTTACAGTACCAATCTGTAACAATTCGATGCCCCATCCAATCACCAAGGCTTTGAATGGAGGATTTCATCCATGTTGCCCCAAGAATTATCACTGAACAGATACGGGTGATTTGTGAGACACAGCATAGCACCACATACACAGGGCCTTCTCCTGAGGTGTCATCTGCAACAAATGTAAAAAGTAAAAATTAAGAGCTGTATATCATGCTACTACAAACTGCATGCGTCTGTCTCGCATAGTTTATAACGTACATTTCATTCTAATGGTAGCAGGACCTTGTCGACAACTTGTATATGTGGTGAAAAACAATAATACACAATAACAAGTGAATATGAAGCAATTTTGTGAATCAGTTGTCTTGAGCCAGTGGCTGCAGTATGGAAGGTCTTCGGTTTCAGTCCCCACCTCTGCTGGAATTTTTACAGGCCTTCAATCTGACCTGCGTTTCTGGCAAAATTTTCCGTCAATGAAGATGCTAGGATGCTCCATGGTTCAGATTCCACATTTAACTATAGGTCCCCTTTACCACATTAGGTTAGATGACTACAATGATGACTTCATTGTGCATCTGGCAAGGAAGTGTCACTAGGTGTTTTGAAGTACTTTAAGTTATTAGTAAACCAGGTTATGTGAATAAACAACTGCTTACAATAGTTGATGGCAGGGTGCCATCAACATGCAACCAAATATGAAACATTATGATTATTGGATAATGGACTCAAAGAAACTGCCGTGATGCACTGAAAATAAGATAGGATAGGGAAAAATAAAAAGATACCCGTCACTTACCACAGATGAAGGCAGGAGGGCGAGACGAACACGTAAAAATACAAAAACATAAACAAAGTTCACAATATTTCGACATAAATCTTAGTCATGTGGGAGGCGAGACATATGGCAGGGGGAAAGATGTGGTCACATCCCAAATTCACATCCGAAGAAACGACGGTGATGCGTGAAGTTAATTTCGTGCAAGGTAGGTGTGTGGTATTAACAGGGCAGATTTTGATAACTGACACAAATCAAATCACTAAAAGAGGGTGAATTTGCAAATTCCAAATGTGAGGACTGAGGAATTAGCAAATGAGAGCAATAGCGACAATAGGCTAATGCAGCAATTCGGAATAGCTTCAAATTTTAAATAGAATACAGGATAAAATGAGAAAAGTCGTCAGTAAAAATGCCAAAAGCTCGTCAAGAAAAGTGCTTTTCAGAGTTGTACTGGTATTCATGGGAACAGTACATGCAGGAGAGAAATCAGAACAAAGAGAAATTAGGTATACGAATGCACATCATTTTGGAGAAACGTGGAAAAAATCTCAACACAAGACCAACCTAAAGACAATATGGAAGACTTAAAGGAAAGCATAAAAAGACATGGGGAATAAAAAGGAATGTCAAAATGGCAATCTGTGTTTTAAGGAAACCAAAGTTGTATGGTAAAACAAAAACAAAAAAATCCATGTTCTACTCCTCAGGAAGTTTTATATGCCCAATAATAAGAATGTTTAATGTGCATTAATATCTTTTTCATGTATCAATGTCTCTCCAGCCACTATTTGGCAAGTGGTAATTTATTTCCCTAACCTATTTCCGATCCCCTATCCAACTTCTTTTTTTCATTTCTGTGCATGTGTGTGTTTTTGGCACTGCCCTCATCTTTGATTATTTGGGTGAAGGGAATAAATCTTTCAACTACAGCGTTTCGTGCGTTTTTCTATTTATTCATCCCATTAGCTAAATATCTCTTAAAACTGAGCAAAATGTTCTATGGCACTGATGGCATCCTCACTAGGAATGGGAAAGAATTTGGCAATGGTTTTTAGAAGGAACAATTCTGCCATTCACCTGGAGTGATTTGTGGAAACCATGGAAAACTCAAACATGGATGGAATACGATTGGAATCTGCGTCCTCACAAATGCAAGTCCAGAGAGTTTCCACTCACCTGTCACACTTAGTTTGTCATTGCAACAGCCTACAGACATGCTGTCTTTGTGGTAGGACACTTCTGTGACATTTAGTTCAATACATTTATGAACAGGTCCAACAAGATCACATAATAGGCTCCTACCCTTTTCAAAATACACAACAAAATTATTCCACCTATAACCTTCCCAGCTGGTAAAACAATCTTTGCCTTATATGTGAATACAGGCTTTCCCGGCGAATAAATGACAACAAATCTTCTCGGGTTTGCAGCCGGATTTTATTACAACTATTATGGCAACTAGCTCAGTAGCCATCTTCAGGTCGATTATGTACCGGCGCGACCATGCCGTTACGAATACCAGGCGTTTACTGGTGTCAATTAGCAACCTCACAACGCTCGCAGTCCCGCTTCACTGTCATTGGTTGTAGGCGGCGGTCACCCATCCAAGTGCTCACCACACTTACCGTTGCTTAACTGCCGGAGTCTAGCTGTTGTGGCACGTAACCAATAGGTACCACAGTTAGGAAGTCGTCGAGACCGCGCCCTGATTGGTCGATTGGCTCCCTCTCACCTGGCTGTCCACACTCCACTGGATCGCCGGCAAACAGGGAACGTGACCCGCACAGTTTAGATAATCCTGGTTTCCAAGCATTCATTGCTCAGCAAATAACCCATGTCACGATTAACAAGATTGTCATGTGATCGTATTTCTATAGCTTCTTTAACCACAGACTCCCAAAAGAATGAACACTGTCAACACCTTCACGTTGTCAAAATCCATTCTGTGGCCATTTTCAATTACACATTGGGCAACAGAAGATTTCTCGATCTGAAATAGCCGGATGTAGCGTTGATGTTCCGCCACACGGGCCTTGATTGTGCGTACGGTCTGTCCAATGTAAGATTTCCCACATTCACACTGTACACTATACACTCCCGGCGTCTTTGGCCCCAAGTCGTCCTTAACAGAACATAACAGGTCATGTATTTTGGCAGGAGGACGAAACATGCTCTTAATACCATGTCGACCTAGTATCCTGCCTATTCTCCCGCATATGTTACCAGCAAATGGAATAAATGCCAGATCTTTATACCGTTCTTTAGGTTCCATTGCCTGTTTGTTTGGCGTTTTTTGTAGTGCCCTTTCTATTTGTCGGTTACAATAGCCATTTCTCCTGAACGTCATAAGGAGATGTTCCAGTTCCGTCGGCAGACTGTCAGCATCAGAGATTTCTTTCGCTCTATGCACCAGTGTGTACAATACCGCATTTTTCTGAGCCGGGTGGTGGAAGCTTTCGGCACGTAAGTAACGGTCCGTATGAGTAGGTTTTCTATACACACTATGAGAAAGAGTCCCAACTGGTTTTCGCCGAATGAGAATGTCCAAAAAAGGCAAGCTACCATTCGTTTCCAGTTCCATCGTGAAACGTATGTTTGGGTGAAGCCCATTGAGATGGTCCAGAATTCATGTAGACTGCTGATCCCATGGGGCCAAACAACAAATGTATCATCCACATAACGGAAGAAACATGCCGGCTTAAGAACAGACCTTTCTATTGCTATACTCTCAAAATGTTCCATAAACAGATTGGCAACAACAGGAGACAAAGGTGACCCCATTGCCACACCATCCGTCTGTTCATAGAAATCTCCACCGTAGGTAAAGTAAGTGGATGTAAGGACCGGCTCAAAAAGATTAACAATGTTAGATTCAAAGAGATTTCGTAGCAGTTGCAAAGTGTCTCTCAGTGGAACTCTAGTAAAAAGTGAGACTACATCAAAGCTGATCATAATATCAGTCTCTGACAGGTGCATCTTTTGAAGAACACTGACAAATTGTGTTGAGTTCACAATATGGTGAGGACCTTTCCCTACGTAGGAGCTAAGCATACTAGCTAGGTATTTAGCCAGACCATATGTGGGACTACTAATGGTATTCACAATAGGCCGTAAAGGGACGCCCTCCTTGTGAATTTTTGGCAGACCGTAGAATCTAGGTGGTCTGGCGGCACAAGGTCGAAGACCCTTGATGACTTCCGATGGAAAACCCGTCTTCTTTAGAAGTGCTGTTACCTTCACCTTCTTTGTCATATTTTCATCAGCCTCTGTGCACTAACAAACTGTTAGAAAAATTCCTGCTGACTGATTAAACGCCATACTGTGTTAAACTGTTAACATCACTACTCGTACACACAATCTGCCCTACAGGACATAGTCTACTTGAGTAATTGAGATGCCTACAGTGAATGTTCACTTGGTGGTATTCTATTAGAAGCCATTCATAAATTAGATCACATATTGAGGGAAGGGTGAGGGGGCAAGTCAAAAGCTTTATAACATCACAAGACATTAATACAAAAAATAGAACAAAAATAAAATGTTCCTATAATTACATTTTTTACACTACGATTTGTATAACTCAATATAATAAAGAGTATGTGCACACTGTGACAAACTACATGGCATGCGTAGTATAATAATTTATAACAAAACAAATATTGACTGGATGAAATTAACTATTTACATTATTTTAAAGTTGAATGATGTCAAAACATCTGCCCCCCCCCCCCACACACACACACAAGACAACACGATATGAACGACAGTAGGAGTAAAATTTGTATGAACATTTGATACTGTGGACTTTATTAAACAGAATTAAATGTATTTTCCAAGATCGTAGAGTCTCCCCATGAAGTTAAGATACCAACTGGTCTGTATGGCTGCCAACTTCAAATAAAGAGTTTTATCACTGGAGGAAACTAATTTTTGTTATAAATGCAAACACAGGTCAATTTAAATGGCTAAAACTTCATTATAACAAAATCCATTACTTAAGTAATGCACCACCTACTTTTGAGTATCAGTGTTAGCTTTTTAATAGGTTATTGGCATGACAGATAAATTACAACGAATATTACAGTAGTCATCTCTATAGCTGTAGTTTACACAATAACAAAAATTAGCCATGGGATATTTTATGAGAGATTCATTGCTAAAAATATTGTGAGCAGAAGTACATCACAGCTCGTAACAGAAAACAAAATCTTTAATGTCTTATTTAAAAAATAAATGGTGATCAAACCAATATTTGTAATTGTGTCATGCAGGACAGCTATAGAATTGAACTCATATGGATAAAATCATAACTCAAATGTCTCAAGTGTCCAACAGCTTGATTACGTCAGGAAACTACTCCCACAATTAATCAGACTTAAGAGTTTCCAACAATTGTAAAAAGAAGTATCTTTGTTAATACCTACAATTTTCCATAAGTGATATAATATGCAGTTTCTTGACTGGCAGGATGTAAAGACTTAAAATCAGTTATTTAACAACTGACATTAGCAGCATCCTGATTTTCCCTCCAGAAGGATGCTAAAAAATAAGAAAAGATTTTCAGTATCTCGCCAACATTCTTGTTTCAAGAATATCATTACAGCTCTTTGATGTAAACAGCTAAAAAGAAGTAATTAAAATGCATATCAAATTCACCTGGCAGTTAAGATATGAAAAAGAAATCTATTTTTGACCCACATGACTCCAAGTCATAGCACATGAAGCACAAGTTCTCTTTACTGACCAATTCATTTGTTGGAACTTTACCAGTACCTGTAATATATTACTTTTATTAGTGTTGAAGATTAGACCGAGTAAAGGCTCTACGAGTAAAGATACATTATATAGTTAAATACAAATCAGAAATTATATATTGCCTATGGGAAAAGATAACCACAAGAAAAAAACATTTCACTTTTGTGGTAATACTGAATGACATACCTTTAACTAAACCACACGCACAAAATTCTAAGGTGATGACTAAGTGAATTTACTGTAAGAGAGAAATTTCAACACAAATATTTCTTTTGATTAACTGACCTTTTTACTAAATTTACATGATTTTTTTTTTTTACATATTACACCAGTATCTTTAAGAGAAATTGCTATGAAACACTCAAAGCCTATTTCATTAATTGAGATACAATTTGAGTTAAAATATTGTTAATTAACACCCTGGCATGGCTTTGCATGGGTACAATTTGGTATAGGGGGGTAAGACTATCATTTTATCCATTTCAAACTTTAATATATCAGCAAAGACTTATGTTTAGTACTTCCATGTAACGATAATTCTGATGGTGAAACTGCTGTTACGGAACAGAGAAAAAAAGGATAGCAAAAGAAAACCACTCACTACAGATGAAGGCAGGAGGGCCACAAAGAACATACACAAACACAGCTTAATCAGGAATAGAGGCGATACATTTGGCAAGAAGATTAGATGCATGCAAATTGAGAACCACCACATAACTTAAGCCATAGATAAACAAGAAGAGAGAGAAGCGTACTAAAAAGCTCTATGGAAATGTGCGATTTGTTCCAAATACCTTGATCAGCTTTTACGAAATCTGTAATTACTGTAGGCCATTTCTACCCACAGTTGCTTCTTAAATTCTTTCTCCATTTCTCTGTTTTACCATTCACAAGGTACTATGTAAAGTAAATTACTGTTTATGTTCTTTTCGCATCAATTGGTGGCCAATAATTCGATTTGCTCTTGAGCATGTACTGCATTAAATGCAAAGGCATTGGGAGGAGGGGAGAGGGAGAGAATCACATTCTTCATTTAGTTCAATATTTAATCACATCTACCTCTTTCTTAAAGTCATGATCACTTACAACTGTACAGAGTGATTCAAAATGATTGTCGGGGTTTCATGAATTTTTTTACCGGCTGTGTACTAATCATACAAGTATTATCTTTACATGGATGAATAGACAAACTCTCAAAGTTTTGTTTTGTAGCAGCCGCTAATCTTGTATTTACGTTTTGTTCTGCCAGATGTCAGTGTTTGCAATATGGCAGCTAACACTATACAGAAGGCTTTTTGCACTCTAGATTTTCATGTGTCAGTTACCGTTGTCCAACGGCACTTTCAAAAAAAAATTATGAAGGATGCACGTTCAGACAATTCCATTCGGAGGTGGTATGCTCAGTTCGTGGAGAAGGGCTGCTTATGCTAAGGGAAAAGCAGTGGGCGTCCTTCAGTGTCTGAAGTCAACGTGAACCGCATCAGAGAAGCTTATCAACATAGCCCGCGGAAATCAACAAGAAGAGGCAGCAGAGAACTGAACATTCCGCAAACCACAGTTTGGCACATGCTAAGAAAACGCCTAAAAATGAAGCTTATCACCTAGGGCTGCTTCAGGTTTTAACACCTGACGACAATCACAAACGTCTCACGTTTTGCAACATTATGCAAGAAAAAAATGGAAGATGGGTTTTGTAAAAAAACTCATTTTTAGTCATGAAGTGAACTTTCACTTGTGCGTGAAAGTTAACAAGCATAATGTGTGGATTTGGGGGACAGAAAATCCCAGTGCTTTTATTGAACACCAGCGTGATTCTCCAAAAGTGCGTGTGTTCACTGCTGTTTCCAAGGCGAAAGTGTATGGCCCGCTCTTCTTCAATGGACAGACAGTAACAGGACTAACTTACCTAGATATGGTCTCTGAGTGGTTGCTGCCTCAGCTGAAAGAGGTGGATGATTTCATATTCCAACAAGATGGTGCTCCATCTCATTTCCATCGGGAGGTCAGAACATTTCTCAACGAACAATTGTCGCAGCGATGGATAGGATGCGGAGCCGACAGTGACCACCTCGTTCACCAGATTTAACCCCATGTGATTTTTTACTGTGGGCTTACGTCAAGGATCAAGTTTATCTTCCTCTTCTACCCGCGACTATCCCGCAACTGAGAGAACGGATCAGGGCCGCTTTTCTAAACATTTCTGATGACATGCTGCGTCGCGTGTGGGATGAAATGTACTATCGCATAGGTGTGTGCAGAGTGACACAGGGCGCACATATGTAACATCTGTAATGGATGTTAAAGAACTTGAGTTTCTTTACACATCAAAATAAGATTCAAATTCGTATCTCAATTGTGCTAAGTGTAGGAATTTTTGAAACCCCGACAATCATTTTGAATCACCCTGTATGTATAGAAGCTGCAGTGAATATGATTGAAGGGAAAACTTACTACTACTGCACCAAATTATAATAATAGTTCAATACGATTTGAAAATGTATTATTTTCTTTTAAACCTCACCATTATTTTCGTCTTTATTAAAATATTACTCATTTGTTCTTGTTTCATTGTGTTGTTCCTCATTAGCTCTTTTTGATCACAAATATTTTCTCCTTTTCTGAGATGTATAAGATGTATGCAACAAATAAAAAAAAGTCTTTTGATACTGACCATTTGGATTTCTAGTGAACAAACCAACGAACAATATATCTTTTATAAATATAAATGCAAGTTTCATAGCAATGGGAACCACTACTTTCAAAGTCCCACAACAACTTTCCATCACTAAGGCTGGGTACTCTCGACAGAAGACCTTCATTTTCAACCTTAAATGGGAACTGGTAAACACTAATGATAGTGAAACTGACCTATACAGCCATTTTTAAAAATTAACATCCAATTTTGGTACTCCACACTGTCAATAATAGAGGAAAAATATATCCGAGAAAAAAAAGGTCTGAACATGCTTGAAATATAATACTCAGCAGGCTATGATAGACAATTAGTTACTATGCTCTAACACATACTAGGGTTTATCAATATTCTTTAAATAGATGTTATTAGACCTTGACCAGTGTAGAATAAGTGGAAATTTCTGTAGCTCGATCATGAATTGCAAGGAGATTTTGTAAACAAATATACAATCAAAAACATTTATCCCAATTATCTCAAAACATTTTTTCTTCCAAATGGCAAAGGAGCTAGCAAGAGAACAAATACATATATGTACAATAACAATGAGCAAGAAAATGCTTTAAGGCAATAAAACTAAGGAAATATGACCCAACACTTACCACAGATGAAGGCGGCTGGGACGACGAACAACGAACAAAAAAACTACAAGAGAAGCGCAATATTTCGGCTTACAGCCTTATTCGTGCAGAAGTGAGACACCAGGCAGTCAGATATGGACACAAGCGACCGCTGTCTAGTGAATGGCGTCGCTGGAGCGGATAGTAGTGTAGAATTGGGGGGAGGGGGGGGGAAAGCTCAAATATTGGATCGATAATCAATACTGTTGACGGTATATTATCACAGAAAGTGGTAGACCAACATAATAGCTGAGTGAGGATACACATATAAAAACTGAATTTTGAAAAACCAAAAGTGAAAAGTAAAATATCAGAAATGTAAATAGTAGAGATAATAAAGTGCTGGGTCTGGTGTAAGGAATTTAATGAAGACTGAGGCCAGGATGATTTCTGATGTCCAGGATATTCAGATAGGCTAGTTCCCATCTACGTAGTTCAGAGGAGGTTGTGTTGTCAGGGAAAACTCGTTCCCACAAACTGAATAATTTTAACATTTGTTTCTCAGTTAGGGCGATCAGAGTTTTCAATGACTACACAACCTCCTCTGAACTACGTAGATGGGAACTAGCCTATCAGAATATCCTGGACACCAGACATCCTCCTGGCCTAAGTATCCAATAAACTCCTTCCTCTAGACCCAGCACTTATATCTACAATTTATATTTATGATATTTTACTTTTCACTTATAGTTTTTTAAAATTTGATTTTTATATATGTATCCTATTATGGTGGTCTACCACTTTCTTTAATAATATGCTGTCAACAGTATCGATCCAATATTTGAGCTTCCCCCCTTCCTCCTACACTACCATATACCAGACAGCGGTCTCTGTGTACACATCTGACTCCGCCTGGTGTCTCACTTCTGCACGAATAAGGCTGTATGCCAAAATATTGCACTTCTCTTGTGTTTGTTGTCCCAGGTGCCTTATCTGTGTTAAGTGTTGGGTCATATTTCCCTATCATTCCTTAGTTACATATATATATCCCCTATCCTTCCTTATATATATATATAAAACAGGATATGGATATGAGCCACCTCTTACCTTTAGATGACGGATGTGGGGCGCAATCACACAGAAAAGACAAAAAAAAACACACTAATAATGAAATTTTCGGGATAAACCGTTCGTCAACGGGAGAACAGAATGGGAGTTGGGCGAGGTTGGAGACTGTCTCACAGAATGGCCTATATATATATATATATATATATATATATATAAGTTGGCTTCTAGCTTCCGCGGGGCAGCCACCTCATCCTACAACCTGATGAAGAGCTAAGCTCGAAAATTTGTATTATGTTTGTGTGTTTTTTCGTGTTTTGACGCCGCTGGAGCCCTCATCTTTGGTAAGCGGTGGTTTTTCTCCTATCCCAATGTATACACACACACACACACAATTTAATTTTCGTTTATAATCACATACAACTGGAAATACTTTATTTAGGACTAGCATTTGCCCGCTGCTTCACGCGCGCGTACCTTGGCAGGTGTAGAAATTATTTACCGATTTTATTCTCTTATCAGACATTAACGTGGAAAGGCATGAACTGTTAATGTATTCTGAATAGTTTCGTTTGTTTCGGTTAATACGTTAGGTTCGGTTTTCATACTGATGTCAGAGAGTTGTTTTATTCATATTTTAACGTGATGCAATTGATTCAATAGTAGAAAAGGTTCCTGAAAAATTAACAGTAGTAATTCGTGGTTGTAATTATTGTGCGAAGTATAAACATTTATTGTTTAGAAAGGCTTTCACGGTTCAAACGACATTCTTTCTTCTGTGCGCTTTCAGAAGCTATGGATTTAGCGTATAGAACCCGGTTATAGGTCAATCGCTTTTCTCGGTGCAGGTTACTTTCATTTGCTCTAGCTATTTCATCTCGTTCTCTTTGACGTTGCAGACGATGTTGTCGGTCTATTTCACTCTCATTTAGCCGATTTCGGCGACATCTTTTAGCTGCAGAAGTTGACCCCGACAGATTAGATCTCTTTCGTAAGGGCATATCATAAACTTTTATACTTACCCAACTCACAGCACTAACAATTAAAACGTTTTCACAGCTGCAATTATCACTATGCGTGAACTTTGGCTGCGAGTATATAGATGAGCATAAACTTGGTTACAATATAGAATATCTGTGGTAGTAATAAATAATATTATTTCTGAAAGCAATATTTAACTCAGCTAAAACATAATATTTTTAAATGCTGATATGGAGGATTCCACGTTAACCGTGGTACCGAAAATTTAAATGGATATATAACAGTTGTAACGTTAAGAAAGCTGATATTATAATCATTATGTGTAATTTTTTTTGGCGATTTTATGTGTAAACTTTGCCTGGGATTATATAGCTAGGTATAAGCTTTGTTAAGGATGTATCTGTGGATATAATGAAAAATATTGTTTCCATGATACTTAACTAAAAAAAGTTTATTTTTAAATGTGGATACCGAGGATTGCAACATAACCGCGGTGCCATAAATTTATGTAAATATAGCAGTAATCTACGACTTAGTCCTCTTGGAAGTGTGCTGAAATATAAAAATTCGTTACGAATAATCACAGCATCTCAATTTTTTCTGATTTATTTATTTTTTGCTGTTTGGATATTGCTTTTTATTTTATGTTGATACACCATCAATTATTCCTGCTTTAAAATAGAAATTTACGTGAATTGGAGTTAATCTTGGTTTCAAATCGTCGTATCATTATTGTCATTATTTCAGTCAGATATAATTAATTCAAAAATGTCAAAATGGATCACGGTACAGTATATGTACTAATGTGCATGTAACTCAAGCAATTATTTCTGAGTGGCAAAATTATCGCAAGTTGTAAATCGATTGAAATGCAACCTGGACAGTGATGACAGCTGATATGCTTTGTTATAGGCCAAAGGGACGAAGCTTTTAGCTTTATAATTTACGCGGTGTAGCATTAGGATATGAAAATTTTTTTATTTGAGTTTCTTTCAATATATCCGTATTTTCTATGTAATTATTTGAGTCGCATGTACCTGAATTTTCGGATGCTAGTTATTTTGCACGTTATAGCCACGAGACATATTAATCGAATAAAGTACTTCCAAATATGTGCAATTCCGCACAAGTCATTATGAAAGAAGTATGTTTTATTACTTGCTGATATTTATAATAGCTGTTTTTCAGACATCGCTCTTCGAGAAAAAACTGAATTTCGTATTAAGTATTGGCTTATTGTGGCTGTATTGTACAGCGTTCACGTAGCAATTTTGTTCCAGAGACAAACTGTGTAACAGTCTACCAGAGACAATACATGTCTTCAATATTAGTAATATAACTTTTTCGTAATTCAACAGACCTGTTACGATTCAAGTAAATGCTGATTATACTTGATTCACGTATTCTTTTTATTTTGAAGTACTGCGGTCCAGAAAAATGAATCGCAGAAGTAAAAAGGAAATCCTAAATTTTGTCAGGTCTCTTTATGAAAGGAGTGACCGTCTGAATGTGTATAATTATCTGTGGTCTACAGTTTCACATTTCTGAAGTTTTTTACTGACTTTCTTCTTCCCATGGTACATATTAGTCGTTAGCTACTTCTGCAGATGTTGATCAGCAACATTAGCTTTAAAAATTTGGAAACACCATGCAAATTGATGCGGTAGTTTTTGCGTTATTAGAGATCAAGCCTCACTACAAACGCAGCTTGCTTACAGATTTATAATAGTATAGATAGATTTCATCTTTTACCCTTTTATAACATAAAATGCATTAAGGGGAAGGAAAAAAAATAAAATATTTCAGGCATAGGCCATTTTGTCAATTGTAGAATGTTTCTTTCTTCTTTTAATATAGTGTTACCATTATGGATCATGAAAGATTCATCTCGCATCAGATGGCAAACTTCTGATTGATGCAGCCTTTTTCTATCACCTATGCTATGTTAGACAGATGGATTTATAGTTTAGAATTAAAGTATCATCCATATGGCAAATTTACCATTAAAACAATTGGTGAATACAATCACTTTTCAGTGTTCAAGACTCCCACTAACCCTTTAAGTTAATCCCCTTGTATAAAAGCTTTGGTAAAGTAATGAAGTTACTAGAATTCTTTTTCAATTAAAAACTAACAATTTCTTAGAAATTATTTTCAAAGACTTTTTTTAATAACTAGTATCATTCAAAATTTTTGAAATATGTCAAATGATCCCCAAAATTCAGCTGCCTCTAAATGAATTTACAATGTCAACCTTTTGGAGAAATTGATTCATTGTATGTGAATGCTGATTTAAAACACATTTGACACATATTTCTAATGCATGAATGGAAACAGGAAAAAAACGCAAATTGTTTTGATTTATACTTTAGCTGTAACCTACTTTATCGATTACTATTGTTATAAAAATACAATAAGCTGTGGGGAGCAGATGTGCCAGAAAACAAAATTACATTTTTAATGTAACTTTAAATGTTGCGAAATTCAGGATAAAAACTGCATACTGTTAAAGGTAGAATATGACTTGCCTTAAGCTCCAAATACACCCTTCGTAAGGCTGCTGGAACGGCTTCATTATAATAATAAAATTAAATTTCTCATCTGAAACAAGAAAGAAACAAAAAATTATACTCTACTTTAGTTCTACAAATAATATATGTATACAGATTATTCCAAAGTATACTAAATATCACATCAAATCTACTTGGAAAGAATTAACACATAAATGCAACAAAGAGTATACAAAGTAATCAATAGCCAACACTGGTTCAAACCAGACCACTTTACTCCTAACACCCTTCTGTCCACAAATTATGTGTAGAAACTGTCATTTTTAAACAAGTATGGGTGATCATTCCAACACGATTCACGGCAATATTCACCTGTAAGATTTAATTTAACTGTGATGGAGCACATGCTCTACATATACATTTGCCACATTCTAATCATTTTTTTACATTAAATTCTTTAATTTTTGCCTTTAATCCTTTGAGTAATTTTCCCACTTACCCACTTTTGCTATTACAAATTTTAAATTCTTTCAGTGTTTTTGGTAAAATATTCAGCACTTCCGTCGATTATTTATTCCAATCTCTGATGCCCTTATCCTCCAAACAAATTTTCCTACTCCCTCATGCCTGAAAGCGTGACAGCTCATAGTCTGGATCATCTCTTCTATTCCACGAGACTCAACCCAGGTATGAGGGGTTTTTATGAGGCAGAGGGCTTGCTTGCTCTGCCATGCGTCCCTTGAAATCTACATTATGTAGAAAGTATTTGAATGAAAGGGAATATTTCTGCCAATTTTCTCAACAACGGCGAAGAAGTGCATGTCAAATTACACCTCTGGCCACAAACATTTATTACACATAGTATGAATTGAATCTGAATTTTGCAATTGGCGGCCTCCCCTTGTTAGTTCAGTCTCTCTTGGAGAAGACAAATTCTTCAGTCATCTAGTTCATAATAAATGAGCTTACACCTAAACCTGCACCTAACACAGAAGGAAAGTGAACGGATGAGACAGACAGTACAAAATGCCTCGAGGTACTGTATGTTAAGTAATAATGAAATTGCTGTTAGGCAATAATAAGAAAGGGTAAAGAAATGCAGGTGGGGAACAAGGAACACAAAAATACGAACACACTTTAAATTATTTCAGTAAAAAGCCTCCAACTTCAAAGTTTTTACAAAAAAATATTGGTGAAATGTTAGTGTTTTTATGTTTAGTGTGACCCTTGTGACTTAAAAAAGGTATTTTTAAATATCTATATCAAGAGTAAAAGTTATCAAGAGTTATCAGGTATACTACTGAATGCACATGAATGTCCCATGGTCAAAGAAACTTCTCATAATAAACAGTATCCAAAGGGGAATTTCAGCAATTGCTGAACATTGGAAATAGAAATTAAAAGGCTTTAAACACAAAGCCACTAGTTACAGTTCTATTACTATAAACAGTATGTCACAAAGCGAACAGATCTCCAATTCAAGTCACAAGAAGTCGTATTAACACACAAGTAACAAGGAAAAAACCAGCACCTTAGAAGTGGATGTATTAAATTGTAATGTTAAAAACTGTATGGTTAATGAAACATTACAATATAGCAATATAAAAGATCAAAATTATCATCAAAATTCAAAGTGCCAAAACTGCTTATTTGCTTAATCCCCAATTACCAGAACTGTAAGGTGCAGTTAATTTTCCTTGACATTATGAGCTTAACTAAGACAATCTCAAACATATTATGACTACTAAAATTTTCCATCGAGTTTTCAAGTCTAAATTTACATTACAAATAACGCAAATCAGAATGTCATAAACTTGGGGACACCCAAATGAACACTATTATAAACCGAAAAGGTATTCTCTACTTTAAAATCCCAAAATCTTATAAATACTTATAAAAATTTGAAGAATATTATACTTATAAGCTCTTTGAAAATATCTATTGCTGAAAAAAAGAAACTGAACGAAGTCTAAAACAATAACACCCACAATAGCCAACTTCATGAAAAAATAGGACTATTGGCAAGCTAAACATATGGTTTGATATATAATTGGGTGAAAGAGATTTGAGGAAAAAACAGTTTTACCCTAAAGACACTTATAAAATGAAAGAAAACTTCCCTTCAAACCACTATCACTCAACTCACTTATTCTGCCAGAGAATTACAACATACTGTATTTCAAATCAACCACGAGCATACGGTATACCGGATTAGATTAGCAAATGGATACGCGATTTTCTAACTGGTCGATCTCAGTATCTCGTTGTTGACGGGGAAGCCTCTTCTAAGATAGATATTACTTCGGGGGTTCCTCAAGGAAGTGTAATAGGACCACTTCTTTCTTAATATTTATAAACGATCTCGGTGACCACGTCAGATGCTGGTTGCGATTGTTTGCCAACGATGCAGTTATCTATAGGGAAATAAGGTGCTCCAACGATTGCTTAGAAGTTCAGCACGATTTAGATGCTATTTCTGATTGGTGCCGTAAATGGCAGCTTGCACTTAATTGCAAAAAGTGCAAGGCAATGCGAATAAGTAACAAAAAGAATCAGATTGCTCACAAGTACAAAATAAACAATTCAGCTGTTGACACAGTTGATTCCCTGAAGTATCTGGAGGTGATAGTACAAAGCAACATAAAATGGGACTTGCACACAACTTCCGTCGTAGGCAAGGCTAATTCTAAATTGCGATTCAAAGATCATATTTTGAGGAACTGTAATGCTCATACAAAGGAGATAGCGTATAAAACACTGGTGCGTCCGCATCTGGATTACTGTTGTGGAGTTTGGGATCCGTATCACAAGGGCCTGATCGACTCAGTGGAGAGCCGCTCAATTCATGACAGCCCTTATGTAAGCGCCACAGAATTGATACATAGATTAGGCTGGGATAGTTTGGAAGACAAACGATGTAGTTTGTGCCTGAAATTATTGGAGAATACGCGAAAATCTTTAAATTATGAGTGCAATGAAATACTTCTTCCGTCAACCTATTTAGGTCGCAATGACCGGAGGGATAAGATTTGAGAAATAACATACCGTACGGATGCTTTTATGTATTCCTTCTTTCCTCATGCTATTCGGGATTGGAATGCACGGGTTTAGGATTTGGTGCTTAGCACCCTCTGCCACCCACAATGTTTGTGATTTGCAGAGTGGATGTAGATCCTTTTAAACAGGTTACTGTCCTTTCAAAAATGTTTACCAAGTTACACATTAAGTTAGAAAAAAATATAGATAAAGATTAAGTGAATGTTACTGTTAATAAAATCTTAGTTTAAAAAACTAAAACATGCTTTTGTAGTAATGGGACTAAAAGGTTAAAAATAATCTTTAAATTTGAAGATTTTGTTTAACAGCGATATCAGTTGTCTTATTTTTTTTGTCGCTGGCTGTTTGTAAAGATAGATTCATTGTCAAAAGTTATGTAGAGAGCACCCCACGCTTTTTTACATCAAAGTTAATTTTGTAATTAGTTTAGAGGCGGGATGGGACTGGGGACAAGGAATTCGGCCATGGCCTTTTTGAAGGAAGCATCCCAGCATTCACCTGGAGTGATTTGGCAAAACTATGGAAAACCCAAATCTGGATGCTCGGACGGAGATTCGAACCCGGGTCCTCCCGAATGCGAGGCAAGAACGTTAACTGTTCACCCACCACGCTCAGTCAAAATCTTTAAATTTAAAGATTATTTTTAACCTTTTAGTACACATTACTATGAAAGAGTGTTTTTAATTTTTTAAACTAATATTTTATTTAACTTTTTAGTTCAGATTGTTTAAAAGTATGTTTCTTACTGTAGGCTTTTCTTCGCCATTCTCTTTTTCTTTGTGTTGTAGTTTTATTTTTAACTATTATTCCCACAAGTAACGTACAGTCAAATGATCAACCCAAGCAGAGGTCCAATAGCAGGGTAAATGTGGAAGACTATTGTTCTATAATAGTGCAAAGTAATTGAAAATGATGTTTCGAATACTCACTATTTAACATCACAGTAAGAGACTGCAGACACTATCGTAGCAGCTTGTATCAATGTATCATCAATTGCGCATATGCAAAAGGTTGCACAACAAAACCATTTTTCTGTTGTTACTGTTAAAGTAAAGTTAAATTATTGTGGTGTTAAACGTTTTTAAACGTAAACAAAATTTCGAAAAATTAAGACACCTGTAAGTTGGTAACTATATTAAATACATATGTCGATATTGGTCGGGGAATCTCTGAAGGGTCCGGCTGACAAATGACGAAAGTTTCTTGAATTGACGCAGTTGTGCACTAATGTTGTGACTGCATTTGCCTAACTCGGCAATCCCATCAGGTACAGGGTACCTGCAGTTTAACGTGAAATCCGAACTGTGGGTTAGTCTAATCTTTGCCACTTACAATATCCGTAAAAATTACAACCGTAAACGGGATTCGAGCAGGGAACCTCTGTTCGCTAGTCACTTCCCCTTAACCAACCGAGCCATGAAGGGTGATGCAGAAAGTGGGTGAAATTAAGCCACATCTGTCATAAGATGGTTAAATCACATTTGTTCTTACTGTCAAAGGAATGAGATTACCAAGACATAGATATGAAATTATTGGATTGTATTCAGTTATCAATACATCAGCAAAATTTCTAACAATTCGGACATATGGAATTGTGTTAGAATTAAATTGCAAAATTCCTTGACATTCAACCATTTTTCTGTTGTTACTGTCAAAGTAATTAGAATAGCAGGACATTGCTATGAAATTATTGTATTGTCACCGGTTCTTAATCTGTATGCGAAATTTCAAACAGCTCGGACATTTGGAAGGGGGAGTTGTAAAATTCCGTTACATTCATTGATACATACATACAGGTCAAGCTAATATAAAGTGGGTAAAAATAAAACACTAAATCTAATAAACAAAATGAGCACAAATGATTTAACTACGGAAAAGGAGCAATAAGTGGTCTGGCTTTCACCACAGTGAAGACAAAGACTTAAGCAAATACCTTATATACATTTATCTCTCTACACAATAATATATTTAGTGAGCAGTAAGGCTGCTGAGATTTAAGAAAAGATAATTATTTATGAATTTTTAAAGGAGAGTCTATAGAAAGAAGTATTAAGCATACTAATAATTCCCTAATTAAGTTTACATGAAGTGAAGTATGTGAAGTTAGTGCTACATAGTGAAAGTTTACATACCATTACAAATAGCAAATTTCAGTCAATGGCCTTTCACATAATACTAGCATCAATGCAGGAAATATTTACACACTTGTAACAGAATGTATTCTTAAAGCCTACGTATTATCCAAAGAGCAAAAATGCTAGACAAACAGCACTGTTTTACTTCCGATCAGCACCATTCAGAACAGGACTTCGATGGAAGACAACGCGGCGCAGTAACAGAGCCAATACATCACCACCGAAAATCACTTCAATCTTGTAGCTGGAAAAAACTCAGTGACAAACATGAAATGCAAAATTTATTGATATGTAAGGACAAGATCATAACTAAATTAAACAAATGAAAGATTTACTGAACACTCATTTACAAAGACAACTTCTTACAGGATAACCATCAGCAGAAAATCCAAGCAATGACAAAGTGAAAAACGCTGCACACAAGGTAGTGTAGTAAACAAATACTTGGACCTTTGAAGCACTGCAACAATAAAGTTAAATTACAGTGTGTGCAGAAAGGAATTTTTCATGAATATGACATTTATCATCCCCCTTCCCCCACTTCCTTTAAATTCAAAATCAAACTTTGAACAAATTTTTCGATCAATAGGAAATTAAAGACTGCATAAATGTTAAACGAGGATAAGAAAAACTTATCACTTACCAAAGCTGATGTCAGGATAGCAGAACAACACCCAAAAGGACCTTTTTTGGGTACAGACTAGGTCAGCCAAGGACAAGAGCAGCATAGAACATGAACAAAAAGAAAAAGATTTCTTCTTCTTATACTAACCTCATTCTGTTCTCCTCCTCCAGTCTAATCTATCCAAAGTTCGATATCCATCTGTTTTATACCCATATCTTGTGATTAAAAGGACAAAAACGAATAAACACCAAGCAATAGAAAGCATCACTAATCACACATGATGCTGGTATATAAACTCTTGTAAATAAAAAAAAAAAACCTCCAAACACAGCAAATCAAATGAGGAATAAGTTAACACTTCTGCAAGACAATACTACTTGTTCGCTTAAATCTAAAAACTAATGCTATCGGACAAATCGATGTAAAAACCAAGTCACGATTTAAATTTTTATGGGCGAATCTACCAAAATTAACCAGTTGCAAGTAAAAAATATTCCATATTAGAATTTTTGTAAATTATGTCATATTGCAAGAAGTGTTCATACACTTCTAATTGAAAATGTATGTTACTCCTAAATCTGCCAAGTTTCTATCTAATATAGCCAATAAGATGGACAATTGTTTAACTAGCTTATATTAGTAACAGAAGCCATGTTGATAATTTTAAAAAAAGGTTGAAACTCTGACAGTGGTACTTTTAACCATTTCAATCTCCTGAGAAATTTGACCTATGAATGATTTCTCAATGCTCAAGTTCTTAATGCTTCTGAAAATAACAGCGAATTCTGTAAAATTTAGAAGTGCATGAAAAGTAAGGCAGCAATGTGAGAAGGATAACAAACGTTGTGAGAATGCTGATTGGAATAGAGAGTTTACATAGTGTTCAGATAGGTGAACTTGTCGTAAGCGATTTTCTGAAAGATGGGTGTGAAAATGATTACAAACACTCCAAAGTCTCACACAAATATATTTTTTGAATGTTATGACAATTCTCCTTCCACATAATGTACCTGCTGGTGAAATGTCGATTCCATCCCCCCCCCCCCAGCAGCCCATCATCGAGTCAAAACAGGTGATACAATGGGATCATTCCAATTCTCCATAAGTAGTTGGCAGAAATCCAGTTAGCACAGATAAAGCCCAGTTTTCTAGAATCAGAACATAATGGATTTTATGAATAAAATCGCAACAAGTACAGTAATAAAATTCTCAAAATGTGTGCCCACTATTGAGATATAATGACATGGGATGCTTAAGTGTGAATGGTTTGATCAAGATTCAGTGCGGCTAAAATCTCTGCACTCTTCAAATATTCAGCAATTATAATTGGATTTTGCTGATTATATCTCTGCTAGTTCACACCTCTACCTATTAAATTTAATCATCTGCCCCACAAGAAATGTTTATCTTCAGTTCAAGGACAACGAGAAACTGAACTGTTGAAATTGCAGGTCTAGCAAGGACATAAAAACCCTTGTTTTTTAATATAAGAAAATTTCTTAGAACACATTAGTGATTAGATATAAAGCAGATATTTAGAAACATTGAAATGCTAATAGAAATAAAATTCCAGAACAGCCATTACTTCTCCTACATGCCAGTTAAATTACCCATGTTCTTTGAACACCTCTCCTATTAAACAAATCTTACACAAGGTTCTTTTGAAACCAACCATACTCAACAAGAAAACTGCTTTCCCTACAAAATTTTGCCACAAGAAGTGTTTCAGCATAACGTACCAAAATTTCTCCAGTTGACCAATTCAAGACGAATGCTGTAGAATATACCACAAAATCTTATAAAAACTGAGATGACCTAAAAAAAAGGGGTGGGGGGGTGAATCACAGCAGTTGATATCTCTATAAAAACAATTTTCTACCACAAACCCATTTCACTAGGAAAAGCAATCTAGGTACACTAGTAATGATTTTTACACTTGAGTGTGGGCAGCTAATAAAGGCATGAACTACAAACAAATCCAGACTTCCTGTTGACGTTTGCATTCCCACACATGACAACTTTTTCAGCAAAGAAATGACACATTACAAAACACTAAAAACAATCTCATGTGCCAGTTCTTGCTGTTTACAAACTTTCTTACGAGATTAAAAAAATTTGTTATAATCAGCATACATAGCCCACAAAGTATCTTAGACACAGTAAACTAAACATACATGGACAGCAAAATGCCAAAATATTGATTCTATATACAGTGCAACCTTAATATAACGTACCTCAATATAACGAATTCCTCAGATTTAACAAATTCTTCGTAATCCCCTTGAATTGTCCATAAGAGTCAATATAAAATATACCATTACATTGCGAACAACCTCTTTATAACGAATTTTCAACTATCAAGAAAAAGTATACATACCTCTAATGAATTTTGTCAACCCAAAACCTTTATATAAAGTTCCCACCAATCGCGACATGTTTCGACACGCTTTTGTTCGATTGTTGTTTGATTGAAAGTAATGTAAACACTTCTGCTCGTCACTATTGTTAAAGATTTAAGTTAAAATGGCTCAGAAACGTAAAAGGTGTTCCTTATCGGTTGCAGAAAAGCGAAACATCATTAATTATGTTGACAAAAATCCTATGACGAAAAAATTAGACATAGCTAATAAGTTCGGGATTCCCGCAAGTACATTGGCTACAATTTTAAAATTTAAAGATAAGTTTTCAGAAGAAAGTGGTTTGCCTGTAAACAGTAAAAGATTAAAATCATGCGAGTTCAAAGACGTAGAGGAATGTGTGTTGAAGTGGTTAAAACAGTGCCGAGACAAAAAAATCACAATCGGAGGCCCTATTCTTCAGGAAAAGGCTCAGCAGTTTGCAGTAGAATTGGGACATGAAAAGTTCCGTGCTAGCAACGGGTGGCTTCAAAATTTCAAAAAACGAAACGAGATTGTTTTTCGAAAAATATGCGGTGAAAGTGGTAGTGTTGATGAAAAAGTATGTGATGATTGGAAAAACAAACTGGCAGAGCTGACCACCGGATACGATCCCGAAGACATCTTTAACGCCGATGAAACTGGACTATTCTATAAATGTTTACCTGACAAAACCTTATCATTCAAAGGCGATGAATGTAATGGCGGAAAAAACAGCAAACTTCGCTTAACAGTACTGCTGGGAACAAATTGTACTGGGACTTACAAACTTAAGCCACTCATCATCGGAAAATATCAAAAACCGCGATGTTTTAAAAATGTCAATAATCTGCCAACAGAATTACACGTCCAACCATAAGGCTTGGATGACTAGTGATGCTTTTTGCAATTGGCTTAAAAAGTCTGGATAAAGAGATGAAGAAAAAAAACAAGAAAATTCTAATGTTCATCGATAATTGTACTGCACACGGAGAAATTCCTAACCTGGAAAATATAAAAATAAAGTACTTGCCTCCAAATACCACTTCAAAACTACAACCACTGGACCAAGGCATCATCCAAAGCTTCAAAATGCATTATAGGAAGGAAGTTGTCAGACGATTTCTTGCTGATGTTGAACGTCAAACACCAACTACAATTGACGTTTTACAAGCCATGTGGATGATCGCCAAAGCTTGGAATCTAGTCACTGAAAAGACCATTGCAAACTGCTTCAAGAAAAGTGGGTTTAAAGTAACATGCGAAGATGAGGAGGACGATTTAAAATAAAAACATAAGATGAAACGATTTACCAGTCGCAGAACTTGCTAGGACCTGGCAAAGAGTTCAAAAAGAATTGCACCTTCAAGAGACTGAGTTCGAAGACTTCGTTACCTTTGATAATGATTTAGCCGTCTGTGGAGAACTAACTGATGCTGACATCGTCACATCTGTTGTCGGTTACTAATGCAGAAGCGGATGAAGACGAGGAAGAAGGGGGGTGAAATGATGAGCATAACTTCACAATAAAAGATGCTTATAATGCTTTAAATATAATAAAATCTGTGTTTCTCAAAAGGGAGGTTTGAGTGACGATTGTAGTCAATTCCATCACGAAATTAGATTGCACTTTGGATGTGATAACTCTTACCGGTGGTAAACAGACAACTATTTATGACTTTTTTTCTAATCAAGATGAACAAAATTGAGATTAAGCTACTATAACCACATTGTTGATTCTTTACCTTTAATTCGTGATTTTTGTTGTGCGAATCTTTGAAATTAACATTAAATTACCTACATAATGTATGTACCCACCAAGATATGTACCTACTTTTACGGATTTTACTGCATTCAATTTTGAATATTAATGTAAGAAAAAATTTGTTACCTACCTAATTGTTTTTAAATAGAAAATACATACAATAATTTGATAAAAATGTGTTATTTATTAGTAGAAGTTGTTCGCTATAACAAGATAAGTACGTAATGTTGAGGTGAATATAACTATTTTTTTACCTCTTTATAACGAATTTTAGACCAACCTAACCTCAACATAACAAACCTTAGTTCAACGAATTACTTGATATAACGAATATTTTCTTGTTCCCCTCCGATTTGTTATATCGAGGTTGCACTGTACTTCCTAATCACAATTCACTATCAACAGGTGCAAAACAGCATTGTCTATGAGCTTATCTTATTTTATTGGTACAATGACTAGAAAAATAATTGAGCATTGTTTTGAATTGATTAAAGCTGACAGAGCAGTAAAATTTTATACCACTAACTGACTATGTAGAATTACAAACTCAGACCATTACGGCAATACCCAAGTCAAGAGTTTCCAGAACACAACTGGTACATGCAAATGAAATTTTCTTTGACAGTTTGAAAGTGAAAAAAATGTTGGGTTCTGTCATACTAAACATTTTTTTCTGATTTTTTGTCAACATGTAAAACACAGATATCCAATAATGGAAATATTTTAGAATATGAAATATTATAGATATTTTCATTCTTTTATGTTCAATAACAATTGTAGAACATAAAACACAGGAAAGAAATACTACATTTGCCAAGAGAGACAGAAAAAAACTTGATCCAAATAAAATATATTTTCCACTTTTTAACCAAGAATTAAAAAATTTCTACTTGCCAAGTAGAGTGCAACTTGAATTTTATGTTTATAGTGCTCTAGTAACTTGCTGAACAATAAAAAAAGAGTAACATACTTGAGAGTTCTATTCACAAAATATAATATTCTAATCCAACGATGACTGATACTGTACTCCTCAGATAAATATTTTCAGCACTTACTAAGCAGACGGCTGTATGTTCAGAATCATTTGACTTATTGGAACAGTCTTATCTACAGATGTGATTTTTTTATACACAAAAACAAAGTAGGAATCAGATTTTTAGAAACTGCCTATTTTTTACATTTTGGATTTGTCATGATGAGTCAAATGGAAAAGGAATAGGGTGCATTCAGGAAAAAAAAACAATATTAATGATAATTAAATAACCACCAAAGTCAGCAAAAATGAGAAGGAATTGATAAAGGGGTGATATATCAGATAGATCCTGGGCAATCAATACCAAGAATTCAACTTCTGCAATTCTGGTTTCACTTACTGAAACAGCACAACCTTCATTTCTATTTTTTTTATAAACAAGCTTAGGTTAGAGAAAATTTGTTCTCAGTTTGCCAAAACTAAAGATTTAGGACTCTGATACTATCATGGAAGAACAGGAATATCTAACATACTGTCTAGTATGCAGTGCACATCATCCACTACGTGCAGAATGTCAAACATGCAAATATAAAAACTCATTTGATTCCTTGCACAATCAAAATATCAAGTCACAGGAATCTAGAAAAATCACAAACATCAAATCAAAAATAAATGTAAGTAATATTTATACAGAAAATTTGACAAGGATGATCAAGTCTCTACAATAAGCAAATTTTTACTGTGATCAAACACGTCTTTAACAGATGTCTTCAGTCATTAATACATCAGATTTAATTACTAACAGCAAATCAATTTTTCATACAAGGAAATATTACACAATTATCAGTGGTCAGCAATACAACTTCAGGCATAACATCCTACTTCAGAACTGACTGGAGACAGACCAAAAAATTTAATCATTAAAAACATTTGTTAGTCAAAGGCTTTTTCTCCCACTTCTCATTAAAATTACTTCCAGAGTCCAAGATGCACAAAAACACTATCAAGGAAAAATACACCAAAACGTTTACAGTGAGCTTATTAGAACAATTATACTGGTTCCATCAGACATTTTAATCAGCGTGGCAATTTTCAGAAAAAATACATATGCCAATATTCATACGGGCTAGAATCTTCATGAACTGAAGGATATCATTCAAAGATAATTTGAAGTACGAAATCTGAAAAATACTGAATCAACTTCATGAGGGAGAAAGTAACAAAAAGATTTAGTAGTATGACGAGGGAAAAATTTTAACAGATGAATGTGATAAAGACAAAGTTTCCTCACAGAAATATTAACAGAGTACAGTTTAGCTAAGCACACCTATCAGCCCTGCCAAAGACCATTTAAAGATGACAAATCAAGTTGGTCTTCATTTTGGTTCCACGGCCCGCCATTGAGGAAGCAGGTGCCTTTATGGCAGTTTCCCGACAACCTAACTTCCATTTCCTCTTTCTTAAATTCTTTGGGTGTAGCTTCTCCACTTAACTTCTGCATTTTTCAAATTTAAATTGTTTCAGTGATTTTCATAAATTTCTCATCACTTCCCCAGATAAATTTTCATATTTATTGCAATCAGAAATGAGATAAACAGTTTCTTTTTTATGACTTTACCTTTCATTCATGTCTAGTTCGTTAGAGGTGGGAAAGGACTGAAGAAACCAGGAATGAATTTGGAGATTGCCTTTTGCAGGAACCATCTCTCCAATCACCATGGAATGATTTCAGGACACCATGGAAAACAAATATCAATGGCCGGAAGGATATTCATAACTGCATCATCCACAGTTTGAGGAAGAACCATACCGCTCACCCACCACACACTATACCAAAATCTCCTATGGCTTCTGAGATTTCATTCACAATTAAAATATGTCAGTAAAAGATTTAATTTAATGGTTTAGTTATCCCAGTCTTTCCATGTGTCCTGTCAGATTACCAATACCTACCATTTATGTCAATTACGCGAACTTTCACCATAGCCAAATCAAGCTATTCCTCAATTACTTGGACAGTTAAGAGACCACAAATTTTTCCACACACTGAAAATTTTGCATTTTATTGTGTGCTTTATGTAACAACCTGCATATGCTGAGAAGTTATAGAGCAATCACAAACTTAAAGCTACCAAAATTTTAACCTATGACAGCAGTATATGCTTACAATATTTATTGATAAAAGTAAACTGAAGAAAGTTTACACATCTCTTAACACATAGATTACATTATTAACAACAGTATTGTTCGCGGAGAATTTAAATGAAGCATTAAATTCTCCACGAACAGAAAACAAATAGCCTGCTTTTTGAAGAAATAAGTCAAAATTATAAATAAAAACCAAACTGTAAGGGTACTTTCACACCAGATGCGTCAAGTCGTGTCGAGCCTGTCCAGCCGAGTCAACAGGAAAATCCAACATACCTACTCCCCTTTGTTCATTCACACAGGTAGCATCTCAGTCCCCTCGAGTGAAAGGGGAACCCAACCTTTCTTGATTCTGGAGTGTCCAGTCCAGTCTCACTGTTTCCTACTTGGTGTAAAGTGCGTGTTTTGTGTATTTTTTTCATAACCCTCTAAAAATGGATGTTGAGAAATTAATAGAACTGGTTAGAGCGCGAAAGAAGATTTATGATGTTAAGCATCCGAAACACCGCAACAGAGATTTAATTGCTGCCATTTGGAAGGAAATTGATCACTTTAAAACATCTGGTCAGTTATTTTTATTGTAAATTTTATTTTTTACAATTATTACTCTAATTCACGGCAGTTTTTTTTAACTGATTAAGTAACAAATAAAAAGTAGATGTAACGAAGTGATATATGTTTGTACTTCAACAATCAATTTGATCATTTTGCCAAGGCACAGATCCTATTGGCGAGATGAAATAGTTAATGTTTCCCTGATTCTGATGGCTTCACAACTACTACTTTCAGAAGTTGGTGGGATAAGGCGAAGCTCATTTACTTCACTCATCTCGTCCAGAAATAGGTTTTCGAATGCATCATCCTCTTCATTTCGTCGAATGTAACTATGCAAAACACAGGCACTACGAATCATATTTCATTAGAAAATAATTGTAAAACTTTAACGGATCGTTGATCAAGTCCGGAAACAAATGAATAAATGTGCCATACATATCTCTTCCTAAATTGATTGGATTAACCTACAATAGACACCCTGATTTTTTTTTCGGCGGCCTATCCGTCGAAAAACTCAATCACAAAAAATTTTCTGCAACTGACTTGTACCAACTGGATTGGACCGGCTTGCACTTGACGGACCTAGACGTGACTGGATTGACTTGTAGAGAATGGTTTGTTGTGAAACCTGCCTAAAGGGTGATACATTTATCACTTAAAATTATGAACCATAGTTAATGGTATTAGATTTAATGGCCATAACTTCAATAGGGAACAGATCTCATGTTAGAAAACTGGTAATTACTTTGTCTACTATAAGAGGGGGGGGGGGGAACAAGAACCTTAAAACGGCAAATTTCGCATTTTTAATAAAAATTTTGATATAAGTCTGCAACGAAACATTCACAGCTGACATTTTGCAACTTGCCAGTTAACTAGTAGTTTTTAAATTTCTTTGACTATGCGAGTAATAAAAGCGTGTAGTACCTCAAATGAGTACACATCAATTGAAACTCTAAACAAAGCATTTATTTGCATTCCTAAGAAACTGTGCACAAAAAAACTGGCTAAAACTTATACCTTCTAACTAAATATACGAACTTTGATGTTAAGTTTATTCTTCATATTAAATAAGGCACATAGTTTAACTTTTTCTATATCAACCCTTAACTTCTCTTGATAAATAATGACTTTTGTGGTCATGAGAGACTAGCAAGGAGACCACAGGATTGCAGTGGCCACTGATTTTTCTCAAATTTTAGGGGTTGGTACCAGTATAAGAAATTTGGACATTGTTAACGCTTAGTTGTTACAGTAGGTTGAGTGATGGGGTAGTAACTTAGTGATTGGAGTCAAGTTATGCAGTCAGCTTCTTTGTGGTTAATTTCAACAGCAGTATTAGCATATTTTTACTTTGACCATTATTGTTGTATGTCCGTAAATTTTAACACTGGTATAGTTTTTCCTTGTCTCAAAGGTAAATACTATATGCTTACTGTTCTACTCTGCGATGCTTACATATAAATTTGAAGAGTTTTTGTTTACAGAGAAGAGTTATTACAGATGGCATCGGCACAGGAAGAGGCTTACAGTGACCACACAGATGGAAGGCAGTTAACACTCAATGGCAATATGCTAAAATCCATAGAGGTTAACCATGTGATTGACAGTACTGAGGCTAGGGTAAGGGTCTAGCAGTCTTAGCAAACAAGTGGAGAGAACTACCCGAAAGGTTTTTGGCCAGTCAGAGAGAAGGACAGAATAAATTAAGATGGACGGTGGAGCAACTGTTTCTTAGTGTGTAAAAATCACAAGGTTTTTTGAAGGTATACCTGGGTCATACGCAGAAGTTCATGAATGAGAGCCTATTGTTGTAAATATTTACTATGGCTTTAAGCGCTCATCGACATCATTTAGAAGCATGAAAGGGCTGGGGACAAGGAATGGGAAAGAATTCGACCATGTCCTTTTCAAGGAAGCATCCCGGCATCCAATGAAAGGCAGCAACTACAATTGCTTGTAATATTTGTTCAACTTTGTTTTACTCTCAGTCAATCATCAAGAGAAAGATGATGTTCTGGCCAAGAGTGGGACACTGCTCTCAAGGCAGAAAGGGATATTCGGTAGGTGACTGCCCTAAAGACATTCAGTTGAAACAGTTAGCCTGATACATCCAGTCTGTTAGCATTGAGAAAATCTGAACTCAAGTTGGAAGTTAGTCTTTAACCACTCGGCAATGATCTTTAAGCGGAAGAATGAAAATGCTTATCAGTTATGGAAAAGACTTAGCATATTTGTTGAATCAAGTGTCTAGTGATGAAAATTTGCTATAGAAAAGTATAGTTAATTGCTCACTATGCATATAGTGGAGGAAGTGGTGCATTTCTCTCCGGAAATTTGTGTGTGGCAAACAAGGTATAAAGAGTGTGTCTACAGTTGATCGAGAATTCACCCTGGTGATGTGAATCATCCAGGCAGAATCTTCTGTTCTGATAAATTTTGCATAGTTAGCAATGATTTAAATGATCTGCTAAAACATTCATACTATATTGTCAATATTGTTTTGTGTATTGAATTTTGAAGTCAGCTGTTTTTGTTTGGTTAAAGTAAAGAAGAGTAAATCAATTGCTTTGATTTGCTCTAATATTATATAAGCAATTGATGTTTAATTCATTTTGTTCAAATATCATCAGTCTGGAAGAATGTATCCACTGAGAGCTTGAGTTACTACAAGATTTTTATACTTTCATCCTGAAATACCTCGGTTACGACCAAAATGTAAAATTGCACAATTGTGTTATGTATGTGATATTTGTTCTGGGGACTGTCAAAAACAGTTAACAGAATGTTGGAAGCATCATGGCATAAAAAATGTTCTTAACATTAGCTGAAACAGATGAACATTTTTGTGACACGTACACAATTCCTTTTCAAATTCTCTAAAGACAGACCTTATTTAATAAAAAATTTATTCATAAAATGAAAAGTTGTAAGTGGGCGAGTATTTTAGAACAGTTTGGAGAACATAGGGGTATTAGAAAGTAGTAAACCATGGAAGAGATTTTTATTCTATCATCTATTGGTGCAACGAGGAACTAAGGCAAATTTTGTTGAGAATGCTAGTGGCACGCCTTAGCACTGCCCCAAACTATTACCACTGGAGTCTACGACACACCCATAAAAGCTGAGAAAAATCCATGAACCCAATCCTGGTGGTCTTGATATTACTGAATAGGTACAAATATTTTTTAATGACAGTTGCCAAACAATATGGTAAATCATTTAGTGGGAAAGTAGATTGCATTCCAACAACATTTGAGGGATAGAAGAAATACATACATCTAGCAGTACAAAACCATATATGGAGAGAAAAATTAATGGAGGACATTGAGGGAGGTGTAAAAGAATTAGAAAAAAGAAGCAGTTACAAAAACTGTTCAGTGAGGAAAATTTAAAACTAAGTCTACATTGTCAGAGGTGTTAATTAAACATGAACAAAACTGGTGTTTAGTGACAACTGACATCACATACTCTTGCTGGAATTTGGCATCACTTGACTAACACCTGTAGCTTTAAATTTTACTGGATAAAATGATTTTCAGTTCCTACACAAACTATTCTTATCATTAACAGCAAAACTTTATTACGTTCATCTGGATTTGAGCTCGTTAAACAGGCTAAGGACTGAAGTAGCAATTTGAGTACATAAACCATTCAGGAACCAACTTAAAAAATTGCGAGCTGGTATAAGAACATGTGTAATAACATCGCATCATATCTCAAAGACTAAGCTACAGTTAATTTTTCTATGATATGGTAAAAATATAGTGAATTGAATACTTGCCAGCAAAATTTCGTAAGCAATTGAAATAATGACCATACACACTAAAAGCTGTGGCTATTCCTTTTTGAACAATTACATATCGCAATTCAGCAATTAAAATCATTGATGTTGAAGAGCCCGTTTACATCTTCTAAGTCACTTTTCACAGCCTGGGATTTTTGTTATTTTTATTTTCATTAACGACAAGATGACTAGTATAAGAATTTGAGTAACAGCCAATGATTAATAGTAGGTACAAGAGGTAAAATAGTCAAACACTAACACTGGTACCACAAAACACATACTGTGTACAAGAGCTTTTCCTACCCAAAAAAGTTAGCAAGTAGATCTTTTTTTTAAAAAAATAAAATTAACAACAGAATGGAAAATACATGCTAGAATGAGATCCCATAGCTGAAAATCTTTAGTCAAGAAGGTAATTATGAAGGTTTTTAATCAATTAAAAATCTCATTTTCCACACGGCATATCAATGGTTGTGAATGTAAGACATTGCTGCTAACTGTGCTGTGTTGCTTCAAAAGAACTCTTCATTTCCCTGCCCTATGCCTGATGGCATAAATATTAGCCCACAAGAGTAAAAGAACTATAAATACACACTTTCAAAAAACAAAACACTCCCACAGTCTACTTAACAAGCTGACACAAAACCACAAAGTTTAAAATTTTAAGTGAGATTGGTTTTGGTTTCATGGGTGTGTATTGTAGCACATTTCTTCAGGTTTTACATTTTTATATAAACTTGTTTTTGGACAGTACTGCCATACCAGTTCACTGTTTTCTAATTATGTAAGAGTATAGAATAATTATGTTCAACAATATTATATAAATTGCAAGGAAAGGGAAAATGACTCATCACTCACTAAAATTGAAGGCAGCGACGGGAGAAGAACATATATCATGAACACACAAATATACAAAATATTTCGGTTATAATACCTTATTCGTTTGAGAAAATGAGTCATGAAGCTCAAGAGGTGTGCACACGCTGAAGGTTGCTACATGACTGGATGGATTATCAATATGGCAGTGGGACTGAGATTTTGTATATAAATAGCAGATGGTGGTAGAAATAATAATATACCAAAAGGAGGCGGGGGGAATTTAAATAAATAAATATGGACGGATAAATTTTGAGAATAAATAAAAACAAAAAATTAATAAAAAATACGGTAATTAGTTAAATGACAATAATGCTACTACTAATAATGAGTGATGCATCAAGGAAAGGAATATTATCGGTGGTTGAGGCCGGGTGGGTGTCTGGTATCTAGGATATTTTGGTAAGCAAGCTCCCATCTGTGAAGTTCTGAGGAGGCGGTAGTTTTGGGGAAAACTCTGATTGCCCTCACAGTGAAACAGTCATTGAGGTTGTTGGAGTTGTGGTGGTTAGCATGTTCTGGAATGGGAAGATATATACCGATAATATTCCTTTCCTTGATGCATCACTCATTAGTAGTAGCATTATTGTCATTTAACTAATTACGTTTTTTTTATTTATTCTCAAAATTAATCCGCCCATATTTATTTACTTAATTCCCCCCCCTCTCCCTGCCCCCTTATGGTATATTATTTTTACCACCATCTGCAATTTATATACAAAATCTCAGTCCCACTGCCATATTGATAATCCATCCAGTCATGTAGCAACCTTCGGCGTGTGCACACCTCCCGACTCATTTTCTCAAACGAATAAGGTTTTATAACCGAAATATTTTGTATATCTGTGTTCATGATATATGTTCTTCTCCCTTCGCTGCCTTCAACTTTGGTGAGTGATGAGTCATTTTCCCTTTCCTTGCAATTTATATTGCCTAAAGCAGTATCCTTTTTCCTTAGTTTAATTACAACAATATTATATAATCTTTTACAAAAAAACAAAAAAAGACAAATTCATTTTTCATTTGCTGTAAACTGCTAAATGGAAATACGAAACAGTGTGTACAATGAAAACATATGGATCAACATGGCAGTCAGTAGGTAGGTAGGAAAAATTTTTCAACAAATGGTACAGCATACCAACACTTCAACTATATTTTTGTCAGATTTGTCTACCACATTAAGTATTTACTTTCAAGAGTATAACATTTATTTTTCCAAATCTTTGTTGTAAAGTTCCAATCTTCAGGACAAATGACTCAACGGTTCATTTCTGTGAACTGAATCAAAAAATCCTGCAGGTAAAAAGTGACTTGACATGCTGGACTGCCAGACCATGGATGCTCCAGGATGAATTAAAGAACACTGCTTTTACAAATTTCCAGCCATTAAAACACAAAACAAACCATGTCACACTGACAGTTACAACTTTTTTTTCCCTTCACTTGGAAATCCAATACAAGTTTTTCTACAATGGAATAAGCCAAAAGAAACATGACAAGAAACAACGCAATTTTAAACTAATTCTGAAATAGTTTGTTCTGTATCTCTGACAAAATAGGATATAAGTATAAAAATTAGCATTTCAGATGTTCGGCTATATTTCTAGTTTTCTTTCACTATATAGAATTTAGTACAGGTTTAATATTTGTTTCACAATAAGCAATTGCTGAAAATCGAATTCCGTATCACTATTTGCATTACAGAAGCAACCTACAAATTTTTCCATATTCACAGAACTAAGCACTGCAAGGGCAAACAAGGAACTGCAGCACTGTTTAGCCTCATCCAAAACTTTATCCAATAAGCACAGTTAACTGAATTTAATTGCATTCATTATTTACTGGCATGAATTTTGAAACAATACTGCTTCTTGGGTGGTCTTATTGGCAAAAACTTGAGAATTCAAAATGAGTTATTTTGCCAAACATTATGTAAACCACAGTATGAAACAAGAGGTACTGAAATGGAGGAAAGATGCAAATAATGAACATTTTTCATTTTCTACTTTTCCAAAGACTTCCCTACCAAATGAATTAAAACATTTCTGTTCACACACTGCACATAAAACTGAGAAACAATAAAACCAAACTACAACTGAAACATATAAAAAGAAGAACATCGTGGTGAGACTCCTCTCATTCTGCTTATTCTTGTCTGTAGGACTTACCACAAGATTGTCAGAGCAAAAATTCTCCGAGTCTGGTGAAGAGCTTCTTACGCAACAAACCAAAATGTTTCTTTGATTAGATTCAAGTGACGAATCCACAACTTGACAGCCAATTAAACAAATATACAAGCTGCTGTGAAGAACTTGTTTACTGAAAATCACCCATAATCTTTTGAGCATAACTGCCCAAAGATCATTGAGGGTGTCATTGCAAAATGCTCAACTGCAATTACCAACATAGTTAAATGGACAAAAAAGTAAAAGCATTTAAACCAATTCAAACAAAACTGGCAACAGATGTTCCAACAAAAATCGACACCTTGTTATTTTTACCACATTTTCCATTTATTCAAGACTGACTGCAATATTACAATACTCCAACTACAGTAACACATTTACCTACTCATCTTGCCACTACTCAACATTTATGAAAATGATAAAGAATTAAAATCTTAAGAATACAAAACCCTATCACAAAGATTCTTCCTTTGAATTCCACACAGAACACACTAACAATACGCAGAGTCAATGGACTACAATGAAGAATCTTCAAGTCAGAATGTTCGAAACTGGCTTCCCTTCTTGTCAGAGAAGCATCAATAATAATGGAGGAAAAAAAAAACATGAGCTGTGAAGAGTGGACAGCAGGCTTCCACACCAACAGTAATAGCAGATGACAATACACACATCATGAAGTTCTCTACAGATATTTGTAAATGAATATTCAGTTAAACACAATAACTTTCTTCAATCTTCCCACTTTACCTAGTAGAAGAGAGATACGTCAATAGTGCGTCCATCAAAACGAGTGTGATCCGTCAAATCTGAATACTAGATAAGGAAAATACAACATGAGTTAATACATTAGTCAGCTCGAAACAAGTAGAAATGATAAAATAGAGTATGTAAAATTTGAAACTTTAAAGAAATTTTTAAAAGTTTACAATACTAAATTTGTGTAGTACTTGCAAATAATGTAGAATATGCACTAATATTTACTCAAAAGAATATTTTTGACACCTAAAAAAAACTGTTTAGCTGCTTTCCTTAAGTAAGAAAAAAAAAGTTGGCAATATTATGCAGAACACTGAAAATAAACTAAGCATTTACCACACAGTTAAGACACTTATTGGGTATGAATATAATCTCAAAATTTTGTCACCAATTTATCTTCATTTTATTCTCAGCTTTGATTAAATCAAGTTTACTGAATTTTGTAACACACGAGACTATTTCACTTTCCAAGATGAAAAAAGATTAATCCAAATATCTTTACAAGAGGAGGCATTTGTTGATATTTTCAAATCAATATTGTACCCAATTTTTTGTTAGACTGAAATAAATACGATTATAGCATTCAATTTAGCTTTTATAAATCACTGAAGTTCCGTAAAATCGGGAAAATGTGGATTATTAAATAACATGAATTTATACTCGGGTATACATAATTGCTTGCTACACACGACCAATGCTTATTTTAATTTTTTACCACCCAACCTATTGTTCATTCATTCACTAACTAATGTACTAGTCAAGACTCCCCACTTCAAAAGGAAACTTTCCACAATCCCTTGTACCTGAACCAGATGCTTGCTTACAATTGAGGTAGTTTCATCTCTTCCCAATATTCACACAGCACTCACTACCGGTAGATATCTTTGCATGCACACCATTCTCTTGATCCAATTTGCGGCTCCTTTATTATTTCAAATACACAGTGTCCTATGCAGGGTTGTAACAGAAGTCATCTTTGCAGATGTTAATGCAGAAGACAAGGATCAGCGATTGACCTCTTCAGAAGATGAGGTTTAGCAGAAGTGGAGGATTTGGAAAAATAAACTTATAAATTATTTAGGTTTTAATATGCAAGAGATGATATCAAAAACAGTTACGATGCCAATATTCATGGAGTGTCTTCTGACAGTGAGAAATTAATAGTGTGTGTTAGTTATAAGACATGTAGTTGCCAACTGTGCAGTTTCAGTCAGCGACCACCTATAATGCTAACTGCAGGTAAACACAATGGCAGCTCATTCAGAAAACTGAACTCACAAAGAAATCCGCTCAGTTATTCGATTTCCGTGAGTGAAACATGTGACCATGGCTGAAATTCATCAACAGCTGGTAGAAGTTTACACAGACACTAGTGTCAAGTCAGCATGTTTGTGTCGAAAGTTTGCAGCCGGTAGAGAAAATGCCAGCAATGAGGATAACACTAGCCAACCCAGCACGGCATTGACATATTTGAACACAGCTAACACAGAGGAGCTGATTTGGGATTACAGGAGGAACACGTTATGACATGATAGTAGAATTGGGAATGTCATTTGGAAGTGTTCGTCACATTGTTAAAGATATTTTGCGGTAACAGAAAATTTGTTCCCGATAGATTCCACGAAATCGTTCCACCGACACGAGAAGTGCATGGCAGCAAGTCTGCACCTTGTGCAACGGTTCACCACAGAAGGTAAGTTTTCTTTAACACAATGTCACGGGTGACAGAACATATAACTACGTCTCAGCAGTTAACAGTTGTCAACGGAATAGAAACACCCATCCATTCCACAGACAAAGTAGTTTAAGGAGAGACCATCTAACAGGAAGCTGAGGCCAGTGTTTTGGGGCAGCATGGGTTGTGGAGTTTTTGGACGGTGCACAGTGACCACTGCGAGACTTTGACATGACTGCGCAAAGTAATCAGCGATTGAAACAGCCAGGACTTCTCCCCGAGCATCATCTTCCTTCATGACAACAAGCAACCTCATACAGCCCAGACGCCAGCACACAGTTTTGCTGGGGTATCAACCACACTCCCTACACCCCGATCCTCACTCCAAGTGACTTTCATATTTTTCCTCACTTGAAGGAGCACCAACAAGGCTGACAATTCACTTTGAACGATGAGGTGAAACACTGTGATAACGTGGCTGAACACACAACAGGATATTTACCAGGAAATATTTAAACTCATACCACGAAGTGACATGTGCCTAAATCAATAAGGAGACTGTTAAAAAATAATCTAATGTGTGAACTTTCAGCTGACTTTATTGGTTGTATGAAATAAAATGTACACATTTCACCGCAGGCTTTGAAATTTTAGTTTCTGATCACCCCTCTCATATTTTTTAAAAAAATGCCTAAGCATTGTCTATTTCTAGGAAATTCTACCAGATTTTTTTCTCCTCATCTTTCAACTACAAAGGAATGCATGATGATTTTAGGAGTGAATTAAATACCTCAGCATCCATGTGCCAGTAAAACAATCGTTTTATGAACTTAGAAGTTTGCAGCTAAACTAATTCTAGCAACAAGCACAAGGACACACCAAAATGCCAGGAACCATACTTTCTACTGCTCTTACTTTATATGAAGCTCAAATTTGCAGTTTGTCGGTTAGCTCTAACACCGTGAAGGTCATTGTTACTGTTATTGTAGGACCACAAGATAAAAATAACCACTGTTATCCGAGTGTCAATTTACTGAATTTTGTGTCAAGAACAAAATAGGCGACACACTCGCTCTCTCTCTGGTTTAAAACTTGTAGAGACTGAAGCAGAAGTACCATTTCATGTGCATGTTCAAAACATGTGGTAGCTGAATTCCATTATAATCCTACCCTAATGTAATTACAACAGCTGCCCTTCTTTGCAATTTCTAAAATTTCTGTATTTGGTACCCTGAATACGTTGTGCTGCAATACTCAAGAAAACTGACTCGTCTATGAATTTTGCAACCAAGGTATACCAGTTAACTGAGCAGCAGAAATTTTGTGTCCATCTCTAGATTTAACAAAACATGGTTGTCAATTCAACCAATATGTTGAACAGCAAGTCCTTTAAATAATGCATTTAGTTCCAATTGAAAACCAGATAAATGCATGTAAAAAGAAAGTCTGCTTCAACTGTTACAAGAAAATGTTAAAATGATTGTAAGAGTTTTTATGGAAAAAACCTGACAAAACGCAGATGAACTCTCTATTTCCTAGTTTAACCGAGCTTCTTCCACGCTAAAACTATATTTATCATTCTATCTTAAATATTTTTTTCACAAATGGAGCCAAGATACAGCAAACTGCTTTGGGGAACAATAGTTAAACGTATCTTGTATTTCTTATACTTGCGGATTTACGACTTGACAATGAGGTCATTAAGAGCCTTTCTTGATCTGTCCTGTCTCAATGACAAAATTACTTCATACAAACTATTTACTCCATACTGGTTTCCGGACATGTCTCACCTTTTCCTTCCTGTTTTTATCATCCAAGATCATAACTTTGAAGCACGACTTTTCAGACTTCCCATAGTTCCAACTGTCCTCATGTTTACTTTGGTACTACTAGGATTCCCACTCACATCAGATTATGGTAATTCTGAAGGAAATCTGATTCCCTAATGCCCTCAAACACTTAAAACATTTTTCAAATTAATTTCTTGAATCAGGATCACGTATATTATCAATATGATTTTTTATCAGTAACACACAAATTACAAGAAAGGATACGGACTGCACGCTCGGCCTCCAATTCTGAGCTGAAACGAACCAAACCAATTTCTTTTCCCCTTATCTCAGCAAATTTGACATCTCCAATTTCACCAAACTTGTCACGAAGCATTTGCCAGGTTGCAGATGGAGGAAGCTGAAAATAAAATGTCACCATATGAAAACGAAGTAATTATACAAGATGCACAAAATAGTAGGAAACAAAGCTATAAGGTAAAATCAATATACCGAGGATAGAGAAAGTAAACACAAAACTGTAAAATAAACTTGTGAAGTGTGAATTATCCTGATGTCAGAATTATTCTTATGTAATTGAACTATTCTTACCAAAGTTAATTATTCTCACGTGCATTAAATTGACCTCTTAAAACAAAAAGTAAAATTTCTTTAAAAATCAGTAACAAGTTATTTTTATTAAATGCTCTGCAAAATTGTTTTTCCAAATAGTACACACAATAGGACAACACATTTGTAAAATCGTAGCAAACAAATGATCTTTAAAAAATTGTTTCATTTATAAAATATATTTCCTTGAGATTGGAAACTTCTTTTGGGGATTACAACTATACTTGGCACTTGGAACCCATCTGTCCTCAATCTAATGCCATTCCACCCCTTCTGTCACTTTCATCATCCAAAACCAACATGGGAAGGTAAAAATATTTCTAACCAATATGAAAAACATACAACCAACACAAACTAGGAGTTGGTATGTAGCTACTGTATTAACAAAAAAATATAAATGTCATTTAAAAAACAAAATAATGACACTTATCTCTTAGTTCAATTTCAATTCTTCAATTTAGTACCAGTTTTGTATCAATGTCTGAAAAGTTTACAGCTCTGTAGAATTTAAAAATGGCTGTTTTGACTACCTTTTCCAGTAGCTGTCGGCCATAAATCATTAATTCAAATGTTTACCTACTTGAATTTGTACTTTCTGTATTAGATTTTTTTAAATCTAACATTATAAAGGGAGTTTCATTTATGACGCGTCCGTAGGCACGGCAAAAATCTCCCGGGCCAGTGCCCCCTCGCTTGCCGGTAAGTCACACGGCGCGTCGCCCATGCTCAAGAACGCCTCATTCTTGCATTGATTTCTTACCTCATAGCAAGTGCTGGAAATGATGGCCATCAGCTTCAATACATGCTTGACATCTTCTAAGGAGTTTTCGGCTAACTCTCTGCAGTGTTTGTAAAGAATTATTATTAATTTTAGTTCTTATGTTTTACCCAAGTTCCTCTTCCGTAAGGGGATTTGAATCGAACACGCCCTTTTAGGTAACCCCACAAAAAGAAATCACAAGGTGTAATGACTGGAGAACGAGGAGGCCACAATCCATGAATGATAATTTGATTCTCATTGCAAACACGCATTAAAGCACACATAGAATTTTCGGCTGTATGGGGAGTTGGACTGTATTGTTGAAAATGGCCGTAATTTCTTTCGTCTTCTGTCAGCGGTTCAAAAAAGGTATTTAAAATATTGTCCACATAGCGACAAGATGTAATTGTTTCAGTAAAAAACACTGGTCCAATAATTCGCCTCGCACTAATTGCACACCAAACTCCAACTTTCATATCGTGTCGCAGCTGTTCGTGGATAAGATGTGTATTTTCTGTACTCCAGTACCGACTGTTTTGACTATTTACGCGTGCACTTAAATAAAAATACGCCTCATCAGCGAAACATGTCAGTTACGGATCCAGCTCACTTTGCATAAACCAGTTTCTAAACCTCATTCGTGCAGTGTAATCTGCTTGTTTTAATTCGTGCACAGCAGTTGTTCGATAAGGACTAAAATTAATAATATTTCTTCACAAACACTGCAGTGAGTTAGCCAAAACATCCTTAGAAAACGTCAAGCGTGTATTGAAGTCGATGGGCAACATTTCCAGCATGTGCTATAAGGTAAGAAATCAGCGCAAGCGTGAGGCGTCTAGAGCACGGGCAACACGTCATGTGACTTACCGGCGAGCAAGGGGGCGCTGGCCCAGGAAATTTTTGCCATGTGCGCGAATGCGTCATAAATGAAACGCCCTGTACATGTACTCGGCATCACAATTAAAAATTTACATTGTTGAACAATGGGTTTTGATATTTTCACATGTATTTTTTTTCCATTTTGGCTACATCGATTGACATAGACCTCTAGACCCAGGAGAGGATTGCCATAGAAAGGGAGGGAGAGGGGGGGGGGTGATCACCAGCCATATATATGGAGGAAGCATTTGTCTGGAGCGAATTCATAAAGCAAAATAAAACAAAATTATGATGGGCTGACTTGTGTAACATACTTCAAGATAAATAAAACTTCAAGGTTTATATTGGACATCTACAAGCGATGCGGTCTTTACACTATTAGAACAGTTACAGGAGGTCAAGTCAAAAGAAGCAATAAGTGATTTAAAGTAAAATGTCTTCCTAACCTTACTCAACTGAAAAATGTTCAACGAAGATTCTGCAGCAGTCAATGTGTAACCAGTAAGAAGAGAAAGTGTTTTACCCTCTTCACCAGTTACAACTATTAAAATGTTCTCAGTCATGAAATGCAACAATATGTCTCTCGGGTCAATAAATCAATAGACACCAAATGTTCCAGAGGATAAATTTGTAAATGAATTTAATCTGAAACTGTTTTTTGGGAAAACAGAGTGTGTATTAAATCTAAAAGTTTTTTCCACATTTAATCCAATAGACATCCTATGCCCTTTATAAATGCAATTAACAAAAATTGTCTATTTCAGTTAAAGCAACCCATTATAATTGAAAAAAACAAAAAAAAAACGAGGTCATAAAATCAAATAGAATAAGTTCACACCATTTCGGTGTAACTATGAAATATGCCAGAATCCACATAACAAATATAGCCCATAAATTTACAACTTTTAGAATGAAATTATCCAAACTAATTTCGGTACGTTTTCCCCCTTATGGCTTTATTCCTCATAGAGGTTCAGATAATCAAGAAAAAAAGGAAAGGATTGGGGTAAAAAACAAAGGAATTCAGGCATGGCATTCTGCCAGAATTCACCCGAAGTGATCTCAGAAAACCATAGAACACAGAAATACAGAAAACCAAAAGGGGGTTCAAACCCACGTCATCCGAAATGGGAAGCCAGAGTGTTACCACTAACTCACCATGCTGTTTCAGTAAAAAATTATAGTGATGAAAAAATTAGCTGGAAAACTACATAGTGTCTACACGCCATAAAGCCAAAACGATTAAAACTTCAAAATAATTAAACTTTGGTAAAAAATTCTGCAAACATTTGAGTATTAATTTGGACAAAATTATAGCAAAACAGGAAAACATGCTATGCATACATTCCAACAAATTTTTTCATCTTCCAAATTTAAATATTCTTTGGTCACTTATTGTAGTAGCAACTTACATTTTTTATGAGGATTGTGTCAGAACCTCTGTGGCCTGGTACTGCTGCCCCAGCCAAACCAATACCCCTCGAAGGACCATTAGCGTATCCACCATCTGCTGAGCCTCTGAAATCTCTCTCTCCCATCCCAGAACCAAATCCACCACCTCCACCGCCAAGTCCTGAGTTCATAGAGTCGAAGTCACGTCCTCCTCCAAATCCTGCATTTCCCACTAACCCAGATGATGCTCCTCCAAATCCTCCTCCTCCACCACCACCCATGAATGAATTACCTCCCCCTCCTCCAATGTTTCCTCCATATGAACCAGTGCCTGTTCCCAATCCAACACCTAGGCCTGTTGCTGCATTTCCTAGTCCACCACCCAAATTACTTCCTCCAAAGGCACCAGCAGCACCAATTCCTCCTCCTAGACCCATGTCACCGCCACCAGCACCCATCAGACCTCCAGCAGCAGCACCCAAACCACCAACTCCAGTCAATCCAGCAGGGAGTGCTCCACTATTACCCAACCCTGTAACAAAAAAAAGGTATTAAGTATTACACAAAGTTTCAGACATTAAATATTACTAGAAGTTTGACAGTTATACTAAGTGCACTGAGAACCAAAATCACAGATGTTAGTAAAATGCTACATCAGATTAAGGAGTCGCCAATGGTGTAGTTACAAATCTAGCCACCAGTTTCCAAATTATTTAAAAAAAAAAAAAAATCTCTGATTAAAGCCTCAATCCTTTTATTTTTTAAATAATATTGTGAGAAGTAATATAGGAAGATGTACTTTTTACAAACAAATGATTGTTTTGTTCCTACTCTGCACTAAGTAAAGTCATTTACAAAATTTGCATCTACAGCAAGATACCCGAAAAGAAACCACAAGTAAGGTAGCGCAAGAAATGTTTTAAGACTATTTCAATAACCAAATTTATCCTTCACAAATTAAAAACCTCGTGCACATGAAACCACAATGAAAGATTTCCATCAGTATTTTACAAATACAGACATTCACGAAAGAAAAGTTTTGTAACATTGCAAGAGAAACTAGTAAGCTCAGCAACTAAATGTTAATACTTCGGTAATATTATGCCAGAATAACAAAGGGGAAAAACATTGCAAATTAGACATATTTTGTAGCTTGCTTCAAAATAAGCTACTAGTAGAATCTACACAAGCAATTGTGATCTTACATCTTTTACGTATATTTTAAGATATGCTTAGTTTTGAAGAAATCAATCTAAAATTAAAAACAGAGTAACTTTATCTATAGGAATAAGGAGCCTACAAGGTTTTATTGCTTAGCTGTAGGTACCCTTTCCTTTCCATGAAAGGATTATCAGGATAGATTAGGCAGTTGTTACAGACGTGAACTGCAAAGCATGTAAAACTGTCGTTAGGTCACTAAGATCACATGAAATTACAAATAGTTAATACAATAAAATGAAGGTAGAACACCACAAGTAACATGCACCACTTACAAACAGCAAAGACACAACACTGAGTCTACCACCTGAATACTTACCAACTTTTAAAATTGTTTCTCCATAAAGACCGTGGACCACAAAATTTTTAAAATTACAGGAACTAAATGTCCAGAAATTTGTGAATGGAATATTTAATTGAAATCTTGTCTCCTCACTTCATACTTGTTGACAAACATTGAAGTCAGTATCTTAACTTTAATATGGGTAAAAAGCACTAAACCTGTCTGCACTGTTCAACATATTATACATGTACCTTTCAAGCAGATTTCAAAGAAACTGTTGCTTTCTTCACTTTCTTAAGAAAGTTTGAAGAAAAATAATAATTTTATAACAAGGACCAGAATTCACTGTCTTCAAATTGAGCACAGTCTAGGATTTCGTTTGGAAGAAATAATCTGAATTGTGTTCTATTCTTTTTAACCATACCGAAAACACGTTTACCCTCAGCGTTGCTGTGGGGTATGGTGAAAGACATTGTTCTGGAAATACTACAATTTTTTTTGCTTTTGTCATAAAATGTAACAATGGGATATAACTTTGTAATGGTATCACTGCTTTCATTTGTTGTTATTAAAAATGGACCATCCTGAAGACATTTCACAACTTCTGATATTGCATTATCGGGCATTCCTTTTAAAAGTTGTTTTGGTGTGACCACAGCCACATTTTTTTTTTTTTTCCCCCCGCAACTTCTGACGAAGGAAACATCCTTCTGCATACGTGTGATTAACTACACTTAGTGGAACATCTTATTCCACCAAAAATGCAGTGAACAAACAGCCCGCTTTAATTACACCTGAATCCGAATTTCCAGACAATGAAACATCAGCACGGTAATTTTAAGGTTTTTTTTCCCCTTTAATTTTTAAACTAGAAATGTTTTTACTGCATTTCATATGATTAGCCAAATAATTTCTTTTGTTATATGCTATGTTAATATCACACCCATATACTGTATAAAATGCAAATTTTCACCCTTTCCTCAATTTTAACATGCACAGAAATCCTACAAGATATGCTCCTCTAAATGTCTGGTAACGCTCTTGGAGTTATTCATTGTTAACACTAGTTACTCAAATTACCAACCAGCAAACAATGCACACAGGACTATCCAGAAGTGAAAGATATTCGTACAATTACTGAATCAATTTTCAGAAATGGTACTGATGTAAAATCGGGGAAACAGATCAATTAATTACTGGCTACAGTAAAATATAGTGTATCTTGAAGCAATTTTTAGTCAATAGAAAGAAGGCACATAGAAGCACACTTACAGCCATGAAGCTTACAACTGTCCATAAAAACCGCAATTACCTTGTTCCACAGAAATATCTCACCTATGTGATCGAAGTTAAGTTTGGAAAACCATAAAATAGCACAGTTTATCCGTACAACCGTAAAATACAGCACATTTCCGTAAATTTTATGGAAAAAATCTTAGTATGCACCTGTCACATTTGAACTGCCACCGACATTCAAAAGGGAGGGCGTGATTCCATTTTTTCTACCTAAACAGTTTCCATATTACTTTAACTAGATCTGTAGTTACAGTTAGTCAACTATTACAATTTTTATCACTTTCACAAGCATATGATAGAAATTATCCTCTTAGCATTGGGATTTTTTTTTTTAAATGACTTTACAGCTCATTGAGGTAACTTGAATTTTGGTAATAAGGTGACTCAAGGGGAAAATCTGCCAGTGTTATGACAGAATTACTATTTCTTCCTTAAGGTTTTACATCTCTCACATACAGATTAAGGTGGAGAGGGTGGGGACAGGGAATGGTAAGAAATTTGGTGACTGCCTTTTGTAAAAACCATCTCAGCCAACTACTTTCAAATACTTCTAACAATGGTTAAGCATTGAACGTATCTGCAAAATTTCTGTGCACTCAAGTTTCTATAAACATTGTGGTCACATAAGGTAATTTATAACTAACCCCCTCTCCCAAGGATTTTATTCACACTCATCCATCATTCATAACCAATAGGACTATGACAGGAAAGGCACTACACTTTCAACTGATAAAATGCCAAATACTTCACAATAATTTAAAACAAACTCAAGAATTTTAAAACCATATGCTTTTTTTTAACTCAAGAAGAGAGTGTATTTATCACATGATGTACTTGACTGATAAGAGCTTACAAGTATGAAATATTTATATATCAATTAAACTGTTTTACAAAGCCATCTCTCAATCAAAGACTTTGAATAAAAAATTGTTACTAACCCAATGGTCCAGGTCCGACGACATTTGTTAGAGCTGACGCTGCCCCTAGAAAATGAAAAGCCATTAATGCATCCTTATGTTTATGACTTCAAACACTATCACTGCACATAAGTAGACATGCAAGAAATTAGTATAACCTCAACTTGTTTACAAGTTATGGAAGAAATTCTTCGAGAAAGCAAAGATTTAACTTCAAAATTTAACATGCGTACATTAAACAAACGATAAAGAAAGATAATTTTACAAACTGCATATTACCTATGCCTGTTCCTAATCCTGCAGCACCCCCAGCAACAGCCCCCACCAGGCCACTCACTTGATCATTAACACTGGGCAAGTTTCCTGGAAATGGAAAAAAAAATAACCCAACTGTGTGCTTTCTACTGAAAACGGGTAATTTTTAAGCCCTACTGCATCAATGTAAATGCAAAAAATATATTAAGCTATTAACTAGAGTGCAATGCTATCTTTATAGCAACTTCATGTTCAACAGTAAGGCTGAAAAATATGAGCTTGGCAAGGAAGAAAACTATTATTTCATCATCAATTTTGTCGGTAATTATATAGGATCAACTCAATGGCTACTACGAAAAACTTTCGATGCCATTTGCCAAAAGATTCCTCGTCTGTTTTATAAACCGACCTTCCAACAAACCATTCATTTGTGGAACTACTTTCAAGGTGACAATATAAAATCGTAGTTTCCTCAACCTTATTTTAATTACACATGAAGAATAATTGACAGCATATAAAGTCTCTACAAAACACTTATGGGCTTGAAATAACCATCTCAAAGAAAATATTAAAAAACTGTATACTAAAGTGTAAGAAAAATAACATGTCACTACAGATGAAGGCAGAAGGGCCATGAACACAAAACAGAATATTTGGCATAAACAAAGACGAAATAGGGGATAATCCCAGACGAAAGCAAGCCCAGATGAAAACAAACACACCTAATCAGGATTAATGGTGTTCGCGGCCTTTAAGCCCTCATTAATTTACTTTCCTTATCATTCCTTCCTTTCATCACTATTACCAATCAAAGGCTAATGGAAATCTAAAGTGTCAAAATGGTCCATTTACAAACTATCCGGGGAAAAATCTTTCCCCTCCCTCCACAGAGAAAATAATCATCCAGTTTTAAAAGCAAGGCACAACAAGCTTTTCACAATGAATTTCCTTGGATTCAACAAATGCTTAAAATCAGAGTTAAGGAAAAATCGGAAATATTTACTGAAGGAGTGGAAATGGCAAGCAAAGAAGCAGGTGACATGACAAATCCTACCCTAATACAGTTTGTCTTTGCTGTTCCCTTAACACTTAAAAACGTTGCACAATGACTGTAGCAGAGAAACCTAAAACAGACAAGTTGCAACACAGCAAATCCTGTTAAGTATTGGATACATTAGGGAACAAATAGTCTTCAAGTGTCATGAATCATTTTGTAATTTTACTCAAATGTAAAAGTCTGAATTTAAACTGTATTAAAAATGAATGAACTGTCCATAATCAAACAATACTATGGAAAATATCAGGATAGCAATTACAAAGAGATACCCGTTGACTGGAGGATCCTTATCTTCCTTGTCTTAGTGTCAAGACAACACATTGGTATAATCAGTACCAGAAATTTTTAAAGAACTGAAATGCACTGAAAAGGTTTTTAAAGGTTAATAACTAAAGATATATTTAATTTTTATCATCATTTATTTAACGGAAACTGGAATCGAGAAATTAAGAACACAATGCAATAATTTGTCCACCTCATATGCAAACCATGCACTACTTTTCTTTTTCTACCCCCTCCCCTCCCCCCACAAATTGTGAATAGAGGGTACATATTTTAGCCTACATTTATTTTCTTGGCAATACCCTCCCACCAATTTTACTTCATATTTTATTCCTGTAATCATTGTTTGAAGTGTCATACAATCATCTATTTAACTCTGGTAGAGCTCATCGAGTTTGAGCACCATATGTTTTGCTAACATTACAGATATGAACACATGAATTCACTCTGAAAAAAATAATGCAGGACTGACATGTGTTTTCATTCTGGAAACAGCAACATCCAACATGTCCATATGCAATGTTGTTAGACAGTAGGCAACACTGCAGCATTACCTAGACTCACTCTTGAAAGTCGTATGTGGGAACATTTTGTGCCCTAGTGTATCCAGCCCTTTAATGTTTCATAACAATATGTGAAGGACAGGTACAAACCAAACCAAATTCTTTTTCTGCCCTATACACTTTTTCTTTCTATTTGCCATTTGTATCAAATTTATTGGGGGGGTGGGGGGGGGGACTTTTCAGGTGACAAAAACTATATGGTTCCAAGTTGATCACATTCCAGGAACATTATACATTTCCACCATTTCAACAGTGTACTAACGATGGAATTCATCTCTAATGTAAAATTTCCCCATTAGCATACATCTGAATATAGTACTCAAATTGAATATCCATGGACAGAATTGTTAATAAATACTACAATCACTCAAATACGTTTCTTTCTCATTTTTAATTTGTTTACTCATTTCAATAGCTCTCCACAACTTAAAAAAAAGGTCACAAATTTATTGAAATTTGGACAGGGTGTGTAAGGACAAAGTCCGACACCGGGGTAGAGTATCGCCTATGTGCCTTAACTTACTCTCTTGAACACACCTCCCAATCCGATGAAAAACTTGTTGAATACTTTAATTTAATTTGACCATGTTGCCAGGATACAACTAGAACGCTACAGGTCGCCACAATATTTGAAGACCCCAAATATTGAAAAGGTATTACAGCAGCTACAGAAATAAAACAGTTCACTTTTCCAAAAATTCTCAGAGTTTATTTAGAATGAAATTCAAAGTTCAAACAGCATTCTTAAGTTGCTTAGGCAATCGAACAATCGTTCCAAAAATCACAGATTATGGAGAGAAGTAGAGACCGACCAACCCCGATGAGAATTACCCGTTCATGTTAAGTAAACAAATGCCACGCCCCCGACAATGTTCCATCATGGCCGACCCCGGTAGTGCCAACTGAAAACCTGAGCTACCAACCTAAGTCGGAGTTGCCAACCTACCAGCGCACACGCTTATAACATCTTATTAGCACGACTTCAAACCCGGAAAAAACCCCGTCTTCACCACGCGTCATGTTTTATACCTTCGCTGACGTCAGAGCCAAAATACAACTTTCTGCTAACACATAGACGATTTAGATCTGAAATATCTCAGTAACTAAACAGTTATGCGAAACCTTAGGTGTGCCAGTGTTTATACTTATTTAATTGTGAAATAATGTATATTTAGTGAATAATTTTAAGCATCTGGTTTAAAAGATCTTAGCGCAGGAGTGAACTACTTTCCTACTCTGGGGAATTACTATTGTTCTGGAAATTTCTACATTTCGTCATTTTATTAATGCCACAATTTATGCAAATATTATTATTATCACCGTTTTCTACTAAAATTCCTGAGTTTATTGGTGTAATTTTTATTAAGATTGGTGCAGGGAAAGTTTAACTACGACGTAACCAAAGTGTAATTTCAGTTTTAATTTTATAACTTTATTTCTGTTATTTTTATCGCAAATCTAAAATTACCACGAGATTCTCTAAATTAAATTACGTATTCTGAAAGTTATCTCATCTCTGTATCTACTTTAGATCGGTTGAAAAATATTTCTAAGTTGCCCACATGGCTGCAATGAAAAATAAATTTTAAGATCTCTATAAGATCGGTTCTATTACTTGGAATTACTTGAAATTATTATATGTGATATTAGATTTTTAGGTCTTCCCGGAAATCTACTTTTTATTTCGAATGTTCTCTAGGATTTTGAGATAAAAAATTATTAAAAGTGTAGAGCATCTGACGAAGTATAAAAATTGATTTAAGTTATTTAAACGTTCAGAAACTACGAAATTTTAGTGAATTTATATTTTAATTGCATGATTACTTCCCTACAATTACTTTATTTTGTTCGAAAGTGTGTGAAAACAGTGAAATGCCAAATATTAGAAATTGCTTGTGTACTAAACTGGATTATTTTGGATTATCATATTTAAGGTTAGTAAAAGGTGTTCATATCATTACAGAAAATTAGTATAGTTGGATTATTAAGTATTGAGTTACTTTCTTGCTCCTAAATTGGTTTAAAATGACAAAATGCTCCCCAGTTAGAAGCTCATAATTACAAAGTTGGATTACTGATGATTATTTAATTTTCAGTTGATTTAAAGTTTATTTATTATTATTCAAAGTTTATATTCGGCATTTAGCAACTACTGAAAGTCTTTACTGCATTCAAATTGGTTTAGAAACTGTAAAGTTAACCTATGTCAAAATCTATTATTTGAAACTGAACTTGGGGGATTTAATCTATTTCCTCCCAAACTGATGTTTTCTTTTTGTTATCAAAGGTTTATTTAGAGCATTTATTTAATTTTGAATACTTTTATTATCCCTAAAGGGTTTTATTTAGTGTGTTTGGTTACAGTATCTCTATGCTATACAAAGCTTTACTCCCATAACCTGTACATGAACTGAAAACTATCTTTTACTACAGAGTAAACTTTCCCTCTAATGCCTAAAGGTGAGAGGCTAGAATTTACTAAAATTCTAAGATGCTTACAGGTGCCTGTCAGATCAGCTAGTTAGAATAATATTAAAGGGATATGAGCCAATTTCTACAAGCAGACTGGACACTTTGAACTCTTCATTGATGGATCCCAGTTTGAGTGAAATGCTTGTGATTTATGAAACGTACTCCCAACAAGTGGTAAATGATTTTTAAGCAGAAGCCCTTTTTCTGCAAGGTCTGTATTTGGCAATATAAATTTTACACACAAACAAAAGAACATGAATATTAGCACAACATACAAAAGTTTTAATACTTACTTGCTACATCCTGAAGTGGAGCTCCACCAGCTCCTAAACCCATACCCAAACCACGCAGACCTTCAGGAAGTTTCAATGGACCTTCCTGCTTATGCTCAACACGATCCATCCTCACAGTTATTTTACGGTCATATAACATCTGATTATGAAGCATAGCTAAGTACTGTATTAAGGACAAAGCACATTAGATAAAATGAAAATCGGATTCATGAAGTCTTGTTAAATATATCTTTATCCCCAATGTTGCACCATAGTTTATAATAAAACTCTTAATATTGATCTGCAGAGATCAGAAGATTGATTTAAATAATCTTTTTTCCAAATTCATCTGGTTATGGTATCCAAAATAACCATAACAAATACTACCAAATAATCTCCCTCCTCAAACACCTTTTTGCTGGTGTTTGTGTAGTGTGACAGTGGTCCGCAAACTTTCCTACCTGCGGTACACAATAAGGTTACGCATAAATCATTTCTCCATTGATAGATTAGAGTCTTTCCCCTCTTGGACGTTTTAATCTCAGTCAACGTCGAGAAGCCCCATTTAAGACATTAGCTGCCATGCCAGAGATAGCCAGATATTCATTCCTTATTGTTAGCCAAAATGTAACCAAAGGATTTTTCAGAAGTTTTAATTTCAAAGTTCTGTCAGCTGAATTTTGATTTTTGGCTGATTGAAGTGTATGAAAATGTCTGAAAGATATGCCAACCTACATACCCATTCGCCATCTGCCAATAAATCCACATGATTATGTCTCAACAGTCAAAATGTCTGGACATCTTCTCCAAGTTCAAATATTCCCCTTAACACCTTTCCTCGTGACATCCAGCGCACTTTTATATGTAGCAGGAGTGTAGTGTTTTCTGAACCCATTTTCAGACATAAAACTGAAAAAGTCGCGAATTTGGGGCCGCGATTTTATGAAGTTATGACTTTTACCACTTTGTCCAGCACATCTTACAGTAAAGATGGCAGCGACTTGGTAACAATGGCTTTGCAGTGAAGGAGACAATAGTCACATCACACATTGGGATTTACTTCATATACTTTAGCTGCAAATCCTTTCACTGGGCCTTTTATAGCAGCCACTCCGTCTGTACAAACACTAACACAATCCTTCCATGTTAATTAAGGAGCAAATAAACGTAAGTCAAACGAAATATTTCTTCACCAGTAGTTTGCTCTGAAAGTTCTTTGCAAAAGAAGAAATTACTTACAATTACATCTCAATTGATGCAGTGATTGTAAGCCAGTAGTTGTGCGTGGCGGTTAACATCTGTGGACTAGTTGATCTGAAGTGAGAGCTTCTGACTTATTAATTTTCTCCTTCATAATGTCTTCAATTTCACGAGACATATCAACAACTCAGTGAATGTCAGCAGAAATATGAATTTTTGAAATTTCACTAGCAGGTTCTAAACCCAAAACTATTCTCACCATCTCTTTACAAACAGGCTTTAACGGCATTTCACCTATTGTATGTGGTTTCTTGGCCTTTACAATAAGTTCGGTCACCAAAACATGTACTGTGGGGGTCATGAACTTTCTTCGTTTATTATTATTTTCCAATTACCGACAAAAATAATTGACATCTTTGCTTGACAGAGAAGAATGTTTTGTTGACAAATGTCATTTCAATTTACTGGGAACCAAAGCAGCATTACCGAGTTTTTCACCACCAACGATACACTCGGGAATTGGGCATGTTTTTTCACCACACAAAAAAAACCATAGGATAAGTAATTATCACTATATTTCCACAGCATCAACTTTTGTTTGTTTCTTTCTGGTTCAACGATTTCACCACTTGCACTCAGACAGAACACTCCGTTCAAGGAAAATGTCCATCTTGAAGAAATAAAATTTCTGCTAATTGTAATACAAAATATCAATAACTACTAACACAGTTTTCAGACCACAGCTATGATGGAACTGAAGTAACTAAGAAGGATTTGTACACTTCACTTAAGTCACACATACGTATTGTTTTTACAGTGGTTACTAAAATTTTGTCGGTGCAAAGATACAGGAACAAAGCAGTATTGTTGGAGAAGCATCAACACCAGCAACATAATAAAATAAGGCTTTGAAAGTTCTTCTGATCCCAGCAGTTTAGACTGAGGGAAAAGGGAAAAGCGCAAACACAGAACATGCGGTAAATATAACAACCTCAAACCGCAGCAGTAGAGGAGAGGAATAAAAATATTTCAAAAATGAATAAACAAAACTAACAGTAACTGTGAATAAATAACATTTAATTTCTTAGAATACGACACTATGCAACAATTAGTGGGACATGAAACTAAACTATAATTAATAAAAAATTTACAATTAATTCTTTATAATGGGTAAAATTTCGCGACACACCTTTCACCTTGTCGCGGCACACTGTAATGTGATACCACATACCACCTTCCTTCAACTTTAATAAGTGGTGGTTGTACTTTATCTTTCCATATCAAATGTCCACTTAATTTTCAACAGTAACAGGCTGCTATTCAATTTTCAAATAACTAAGCAGTTAAAAGATGGGTTTGGTATATGCTTCACATAGGTTTTATTTCATATTTTCTGTACACCAAAACAGATATACATAAGCTAAAAATCCAATGGTTGTGTAGTGTTTTTTTTTCCCTTAAAGAAATAACGATGCTGTTGTTTTATACAGACAGATTTAAGCAAGACAACTGAAGAGAGCAGGATGTTCAGTGTACCACATGCTGCTTCATTCTTTACAGCTGAAACGTTTACCATACAAGATACTAAATTAAAATATCTCTCTAGAAGCTGCGATAGTTGTCATTCTCAGTGACAAATTTTTCTGCAGTCCACTAATTTTTGAAATCGTTGAGAAAATACAGAAGAGTGAATGTGCAGGATTCAAAATTAAGTTCGCCTGGTTAAAAGGCACATAGGGCCAGCACGGAATTAAATGGAAAATGTACTACTATAAAAGACAAATTATTGTTGCCTCACCTCCCTACCCCTCATACTACTTCTAGATATTTAAAAGGAAAGTAATGCAACAGTAGAAAAGATTTGAAAGTAAGAGTTCCAGAAAGGAAGAGGGTATGTCATAGTTCAGAACAGTCATCATCATCGTTGGGGACCATCTCCAGTTTCCCGGGTGTCCTACCAAACCATGGTTTAGGGAAGCAATCCAGAGGGAAGAACATTAGTAGCATAATAAGTAACCTCTTATTCCAGTGTAGCAAATTCCAGATACATCCTGTTTTCTATCTGCTATAGTGTATAATACTCTGCAAAATACTGGCAGCCTTCAACAAAGATTAGGCGTAAGCTTGTGATAGTTTTTTGTGTGTGTATATGATCACAGGTGTAGAAGTTACCATTTTCTTGGTCAAAGGTCATTATGGATCGATCTGATAACACTACAATACAAATTTTCACATTAAATTAGGTGTAATTAAAAAAATGCACACTTTTTTTTACTTTTAATAGTTTTAACCATGTCTGATATTAAATGTAAACACTTAAATACCTAAAGATGGCCGAGCAGTGTGACAACAGTGATCGAAATATGGTAACAATGGGAAAAACTTCACTGAATCTTAAAGTACTATTTTATTCCACATTTTTTCAGCTGTAAAGTTTTTAACTAAATGGATGTATTTAAAGCGAAATGCTACAACAAGCAAACCTAATGAAAGTATTCTGACAATTCACTCCCCTTTAACCTCAGTTTTGTTGTAACATCTCTGGCAGCAGCTATTCAGCCAATAAAGGCAGGGAATGTAACAGTATTTGTTGACATCAGCATGTACACTAATATAGATTTAGGGGTGGAAAAAAACAAAGGTCTTTATCACATCAGGCAGATTTACAAACGTGACCTGCATTATACCCACAGGATATGCTCTGCAAAATTTTAAGACCTTCTGTTTAGTTTGAAAAGAGTTATAGAGCATGAAGGACACAGTCCTCATTTAAAAGCCAGTGGCATGAGGACTTTAAACACTAAAATTGTGAACAAAATCTACGAAATTCTATATAAATTTTTTCCCCTAGGGCTTTATGCATCATTGACATTAGAGGCAAGAAAGGATTGGGGGTAAGGAACAGGAAGGAATTTGGCCTTTTGAAGGAACCATACTCACTCATCTGGAGCAATTTGTGGTAAAACCCAGATCTTGATGACCGAACAGGGATTCAAATCCATGTCCTCACGAATAAGAGGTCATAACATTACCAATCACACACCAAGCTCAGTTATATAGATCTGTGTAGCTTTTAAATCATACAGTTACTGTAATTTATCTGTATCAGAATGTATATGAACTGACTGTTGTATTAAACCAAAAGGCAAATGAATTTTCTTAGCTAAATTCAGCAAAATGAGTTTATTTAACAGCCCCAAAAAAGACAATGGGGTATCTCAATTAGGGATTGCAATCCAGCAAAGCGGGATCCCGCATCATTAAAGCGGATCCGCAAAATCCGGCGGAAACGCGTGTCAGTCTGCGTCACTCGCTGCCCAACTCGGTCTCTGGCGGATATTTTGCACTGTTTGCCTGTACCCTTCCAGTTGGCATTTGACTCATGTGAACAAGCGTTTGTTTTTGTCAACCTTCGTTATTCGTAAGTATATACACTTTTACCTATTCATCAAAACTTACGTTTGTTTCGAGTACACATTTCTGTAATTTGAGTTACGGTGCGTATTTAGTACGATTTTCGAACTATATAATTATTTTTTAAGTGTCACACATGTTATCTGAACTACACAGTTACAGCTTTTTATTCATGGTTTCATTATTCCCATTTTCTGTATTTGGAGATAAAATAATTGTGACAATTTCCTAATTTGCGGCTGAAAATTTGATTATTCGTTGATATGAAACTAATGTTATTGTAATTTTAACAATCGCATACCTATTTAACAGCTATCAAAAGGAAATTGTATATCCTTTGACTTATTGTTGTTTTGGCCCCTGCCTCAATGCGTTTCTTTGACGAAAGCCACCTGCTTACATGTGCCACTGTGGCTTTCGATTAATCCTTCTTCTTGTTATTATTTCGACTAAAGGTAAAAAAAGTTATAATGAAATTTTCACGGGTGTATCGACAAATTGTGCTGTAGGAACACCATACTTCGACGGCCGCCTCCGCCGTCTTCCTCATGTGTGTAATTTCGTGTGTTTGCAATGAAATCCGGAGAAACAACCTATGACGACTTCACTGCAATCATTCGCCGAGAAAGTCTCCTTTCTTACTAAAAAAATAATTTCCACTCTAAAAACGTCGTTACGCCACATAAGTAAATCTGAAATACTTTACAGGTTACGTGTTGGTGAGTAGTTTCTTTTAATAACGTTGAATCAACTCTAATATCAATCAAGGAATCAGGAGATATAATAATGAATCACATAAAAAAAGGCCAAGTCCCGTGCTTGTGCAGTGACAAAAAGTTATGAGATCTTGTTTTGAGCCAAGTCTACACTTTACAGAGTATATTCACTTTGTGAAATGGAATGCTTTCCTCAGTGTTATGGAACGTTTATTTAGAATTTAAAAGAAAAAAAACTCTGGTAACTTAGCCACTAAGCAAACCATATTTTTAAACTTATGTGAGGTATTGTAAGGCACATAATATGTGCCTAAGACTCAATATTTTCCATTTTTATAATTTATTTAAAAATTGGTTTAGATTAAAAAACAAAAATGTAAAACCTCGAAATACACATAAGACATGCTAAAAAGTGTTAATGTCATTTTGCCAATCAAAATATTGTTAACTATTAATTTTTATCATTTAACATTAAAAATTATTTATTAATTTAATTATTATTTAATTTATTAACGTTTTAAGTAGCTATGTTTTAAATATATGTGTTAAAAAACTGTACCAATCCTGCGGGATTGCAATCCTTAATCTCAATTCAACCAAAAAACTGGCTAAAGTAAAAGCATTAACATTACAAATTTAAATCCCACAAAATAGGCAAGCTATTACTATAAAAATATAACCTACAATAAAAGAAAAGGTTAATTGTAGTATAAAAGCCATCACAGTAAACATTTTTGGACTTTTATAACAAAACTGCAATGACTATTTATCCCATCCATCCTACAACACTGTGCTACAATAACTTTCTCCACATTAACACTTCACCTTTCATTCCTGAATCGGTGTCAAAATGTGTATAATTTAAGTATAGCTAAAAACCTATTACTTTCATATAACCTGCAATCATATTTGAATGTCTTTGTTCCCACCACTTATAATACTAAGGAAAAAAGGAAAAGGCTTTTAGGCAATATAAATAACAAATGGAGAAAACCCATCACTTGCCACAACTGAAGGATGCGAAGAGTGAAAAACATATGAGATTATACAAACACATATTCAATATTTCAGTTTAAAACTTTGGCACACCTCGCGAAACAAATGGCTTAGTCCCTATTATTATTATTAGTTTTACTTACGGATTTCTGCCCTCGTCATTAGATGCAGGATGGGACTAGGGGCATGGAATGGGAAGGAATTTGGCCATGGCCTTTTTAAGGAAGCACCCCAGCATTTGCCTGAAGTAATTTGGGCAAAGGTCCCTATATAAAGGAAAAGGTTTTAAACTGAAATGTATGTTTTTGTTCGTTTCACATGTTTTTCACTCATCACAGCCTTCAACTTTGGTGAGTAATGGGTTATTTTCCCTATTCTTTATTATTTATATCCTCACCTCTTATGACTAAATTCATTTATCTTACAGTGAACGTTTTCAATAAAAAAAACTTTTAAAATCCATATTAAGCCGAAGAATTAAACGAAACACTGGGAATGTTTAACATAAGCCATGCCGTACCAACGTAGAAATGTGACAAAATAAAAAAGGATACAAATAGCTTGTACAGCTTCAACAGGATGTTCATATTCAACAACACCAAAGCCTCTGCTTTTTCCTTCTTTATCTGTACTTATTTCAGCACTGACGACTTTGCCCGCCAACTTGAAAACTTCTTTCAATTTCTTCTCATCCACTTTGTAGTCCAACTGAAAGATGGGTTAAAAGATTAATGGCATAACTGCATGAATCTACAATACAGCATGGAAAATTGGACAATATTAAAAGATAATATAACACCATATAGAACAGCACAAGTCAATAAGCTGTTCTTAAACTTGGTTTTTTGGTTTTTTTTTGTGACCTAAGATGTATCAACAGTGTAGCCATAAAATTAACAAAAATGGACAGAAAGAATAATAAAATTTGTGGCAATATTCTGCTCACAGTAAAGAGGATAGCAAGATGTAGACCACAGTTTTCACAAACATAAGCCATAATAATTTACATAAACAAAAGCACACAAAAAGAAAAAGTGATGATCAAAAGCAGGATGGCTAGTTACAAAGGACCAAATCAAAATAACAAACTAAAATAATGATACGATCAAGGCTGTCGTTTAGACAAAGACAAGCCAAACTTACCCCAAACTATTAAAATAAATTCAATGTTTGGAAGTTTTGCTGATGTATGGCTAGGAATTGAAAAACTTTATATCAACTGTGTGAAGAATTAATCAAACTAAGGAAAAGGGTAACTGCTTTTAGGCAATATAAATAAAAGATACAGAAAACGACATCACTCTAAGTTCAAGGTTGCAACAAGTGAAAAATGTAAAATCGATTTAACACGACTCACACAGTAAACTTCAGAGTGTGCACACCTCCCAAACCATATGGCTCGTTCCCAGTCACTTAAGGCGTTAAACTGAAATATTGTATTTTTTTCATCGTTGCACATTTTTCACTCTGTAGCATTTAACTTTGGTGAGTACAGAGTCATTTTGCCTGTTATTTGTATTAAAAATTCAAGATTTCTACAGTCCAACTGAAATTAATTCAAACTCAATAATATAAAGATGAAACTTGACACCAACTTAGCCACATCATTTAAATATTTAAAGCCTCTTTTCTTGGATCCAGATAAGGCCACATTACCAACCAGTCTTGAAGCAAATTTTAACCAAATGCCATTTTTTGCTGTGTAGACAGTGCAGTTTCTCTTGAAGTTGGATAATTGCTACCAGTTATTACTGATTAAGTGTTGGCATCAAGTCCAATTGCTTTGGTAAAGCTAGTCAAATTTCTTATTCAAAGCGGAAAATACACTCCACAGCAGACAACTTGGGGAAAATCATTTAAATGGAGCAATAAATATCCATCAATGATGGGCCTGATGAAAATCCTAATTATGAAAAAGTGATTCTATAATATTCATGTTTGATACAACTTAGATGCTCTGTTTATTGTGACTAATCACCTGGTAAGAGTGCTTACAACAGGAATTTAAGAAAAATGCTCATGAACTTGCACATTTATTTTACTAAATGACCATTTGGCCCATAATTACATTGCTGGGGTAAAAATGATAGGAAAATATTAGGAAAGAAAAACTGAGCGTCTGAAAAACTTTGGCTAATACCAACAAATATCGATGGTCACACAATAAATATGGAATACATAGTAAAAAGCAGGAGTTGCTACACATTTTTGGTGATGCCAATGACTGTGCAAGGGTTGTAGGATGGCTGAACGAGGACGAAGGCAGAAACATTTCAGATACAACATAACTCTGCCGATGCCTATAATAGAAATTTCAGACATTGGTAAAACAATTTCATGTATGTATCTGCATAACAGGTAAGATGTTTTATTTTAAATAAATTATCGCGAAGAGTAATAAGAGGGGTTAAAATACTTGGATTTTTGGTGACACTTTATGGGTGGCCCCTAAGCAATTACAAGTTACTTCACAGTTCAATTGGAATTTTCTGTTAACAGATTTTAGAGCATGTTGATAGCAAGGTCAGTATTTCATAGGAAGTTCACTTCATCCATTGCTCCAGCCAATTAGCCACCAACACACTTACTATAGGCAAGAACCATTACAAAATCTATCAATGCACTTAACACACTTGTTAATTTCATCAAAGACACTTATGTCAAGTTCATTTGAATGGTCACTGGGAAAAACTGAAAAAAAACAGTATCATCTCATCAGGTTAGAGCAATTTTTCCCAAATGCAGTCATGATTGGTCTCAAAAAAACTGCTGAGGCACCTCACCTTAGCCTCAATATATCTGAATTTTTTTTTCTCCCCATCAACAGCAACAAGGAATAGGTTAAGGAATTAATTTATATTTAATGTGGAAAACAAGACAATTGTTCGAGTCAGACAAGTCTATAATTGTACTGCTGTAAACATCACTCAAAGATATAAGAGAATATGCCTTTTAGCCAAGAGTACCCAATTTTAGCAGAAAAAGTATGCAAAATTTCTGATGCCTTTTATCACAATCTATAAGTGTGAAAGGATCAGCCATCAGGTCATGTGGATTAATTGTCTGACGTTGCCAGGGTACACCTGATTGTTATTCTTAGCTTGATCGGTAAACAATGCCATCAATGGAGAGTATCCTTTAATGGCTGGGAAAGATTGAAACTTTACCAGATGGCTATGACAAGGGATGGTTGATATGTAAGTCACTGAATTGGCAAAGATTAGTAGGAAGATCGAAAATCAACCTAGCAAGATGGGTATATGCAGAAGTCAATTCCATCAAGTGCGACTGTGGAGAAGATCAAATTGTTCATCCCATGCTCCAGTGGCCTCTGTGTCCAGCATATTGCTCAGATCTACAAGGCCTCAGAAAGCGCACTGGAAGTGCCTAAGTACAATTTTATCTTTGTAATCATGTACCAATGTTTTTACACAAAATAAATAAGCATGAAACCTGATTTTTGTCACTTTTCCCAAAAAATACAGGATGGAATTTTTTTATTTAATTGTGATGCCCTTACTCATCTTATTACCCTTTTTATTTTTCATCATCTTGTATAATTTGAGTGTTAAATTCTCCAACTACTTTTGCAATTTACGAATTTCAAAACCCTTCAGTGTTCTTGGTAAATTATTCATTTGGTAATTTGTTCAACACCCTTAGCAACAAGAGAAAATTTTCCCACTCCCTGATGTATAAAATAAGAGTGCAAGACTCGTCACAGTGATCAGTTTCCTTCCATGTACTACTCCTAATTCTTCGACCAATATGCTTTGTAACAAATCCACCACTATTCATCCTCCTCCAGTGTCCTAATGACTCCAAATCAAGCTCCTTCATATCAGTTACTGACTGGGTCCTACAATAAATCTGAAAAGTAGTGTAAGACTGATGGTTCGACATGGTTTGTCCGTGCGTGGAACAGTCAAGCCTTCAAACCTTGTCATCTTTCCAAAATAATTCAACTATTCTAGTCAATTCAAGAAGCTGCACAGACTTTATACAAGCCATGAATGTTTCAATGTCCACAAAAAAAACTGGTATTTCCATGATATGAAGATATTACTGCATTTTTTTGTACAACAGTCTGCCTATTTATTAAGCAGTTTCAGTCAGCACCAAATAGAGCAGCATTCCTTAAAGATTAGGCCAATGAAAATTTTTTGAGGGCCTTATTATAGGTGTAGGTCTTAAGGAGCTTCAGTACAGGCAGCATTGATAGTGTTGTATAGTATACAGGCTCTGAAAAGTTGGTGAACCTCAGAACTGACATACTACTACTCGTACTGTTGAAAAAAGATAAACACTGACCAAAATATTTCGCCAAACTTGCCACTAAAGCACTCCCATTTCTGCGTGTTGTCTTACTATTCAATTCTTGGCAGTCTCTTCAAGATAATTCTTCCGCTATTGGTCTCCAACTCATGCTTGTAGACACTGCAGATTGAACATTAATGTCTATTCTTTCACCACTTAATTTGCTTGTATGAGATTTCAATTACATCACTGGATTTTTTCAGAGATGCCCTTTCCAATTACATAATTTCTGTATACCAACTTTGTTCTTTTAAGAATTTAGTCCATATTTAGTATATTTTCAACTTCAAATGCATACAACTTTACCATGGCATCAAGATTGTTTCATACAATAACTCAACTGATCTTGACAACAGTTATCAACTAACAAGGAGACCTTAAGACATGGTGAGAAGGGACTTTCTCACAAACTCGTGTCTGCTGTACAGCTGTTTCTTCACATGGATCTCAATATCACACACGAAAAATCCTAATGGTCATTAAATACTTTGTATGTTACTGATTAGTGCCAGCTTGGTCAAGAGAGGATTGGATTCATATATATATATGATACATGTGACGCCGCCTGGGGCTTCACCTTCTGCACGTTTAAGGCTGCTGTAGGCCGAAATATTGCGCTTCTCTTGTGTTTGTTTTTTGTTCGTCGTCCCAGCTGCCTTCATCTGCGGTAAGTGTTGGGTCATATTTCCCTATCCTTCCTTAATTTTATTGCCTTAAAGCTTTTTCCTGCTCATTGTTATTATATATATATATATATATATATGGTTTGGAAACAAAGGCGCTGAGAGCGGATATATTAGACATTGGGATAGGAGAAAAACCACCGCTTACCAAAGATGAGGGCTCCAGCGGCGTCAAAACACGAAAAAACACACAAACATAATACAAATTTTCAAGTTTAGCTCTTTATCAGGTTGTAGGATGAGGTGGCTGCCCCGCGGAAGCTAGTTGCTAGCTTCCGCGGGGCAGCCACCTCATCCTACAACCTGATGAAGAGCTAAGCTCGAAAATTTGTATTATGTTTGTGTGTTTTGACGCCGCTGGAGCCCTCATCTTTGGTAAGCGGTGGTTTTTCTCCTATCCCAATGTCTAATATATATATATATATAGATTGTTTGGAAACAAAGGCGCTGAGAGCGGATATATTAGACATTGGGATAGGAGAAAAACCACCGCTTACCAAAGATGAGGGCTCCAGCGGCGTCAAAACACGAAAAAACACACAAACACAAACATAATACAAATTTTCGAGCTTAGCTCTTCATCAGGTTGTAGGATGAGGTGGCTGCCCCGCGGCTAGCTTCCGCGGGGCAGCCACCTCATCCTACAACCTGATGAAGAGCTAAGCTCGAAAATTTGTATTATGTTTGTGTGTTTTGACGCCGCTGGAGCCCTCATCTTTGGTAAGCGGTGGTTTTTCTCCTATCCCAATGTCTAATATATATATATATATATATATATATATCGGATAGGGAAAATAAACAGTTACCCATCACTTACCACAGATGAAGGCAGGAGGGCGAGACACGTAAAAACACAAAAACAAACGAATTGCACAATATTTCGACTTTAGTCTTAGTCATGTGGGAGGCGAGACATATGGCAGGGTGAAAGATGTGGTCACATCCCAACCCGCCACATGAATCTATATAGATATATGAAAATATATATTTTGAAGTGATTATAAATTATTTTTTAATTTACCTTATATCACTGACATACTGTTATTCTCAGAAATAATTTTAAACAAAAGGCATTACATACGACAGCTTTTTTCCAGTAAATTATGGTTCATTTTATCAATAAATATATGGTTTGATGCATTTTGGGAAAAAAATAGGTTAGCTCTAATTTTGTTTCATAGTTTGTCTACTTGGCTATGACATTCCTGGCACAAGCCATTAAAAATTAAGAAATCAGATCAGTAGGTAAAATGTGTTAAAATTCACAATTGATATTTTACTTAATACTTACAAGCATTAGTTGCTTCTAATTTCACTTCTCACATACCTCCATTTTTAATCACATACTTTAATTAGTCTAATTGCATGTTGCCACTAAAAGAATATAACAGACCAGTTCACATGTTGTACATAATGTCCTTTGTTTTAATGAAATACAAAGTTGAAAATGACGAAAAACATTTGTTTAGTAACATTAGAAAAGAATTAATTTGTCAGAAATAAACATATCTGTTTAGGGAAAATTTCTGGATCTTGTACATGAAAATACCACAGAAACTAGTACCAAGGAAATATAGCGTATATACCCTTCAACATAAATTTGGGAGATCGAAATCAGTTAATACGACTGATGGTCTATTTGTGAGACCACAATGAGTTGCAGCTTCAAGTAAAATAATATAATAATAATATAAAATGTGCATAAGTAATATTGATTTTCTGGAGGAGAATACATGGACATTAAACAAGGTCAGGAGAACAATGGAAGTACCATTATCTTGGTTGAATAACTCTTGACCGATATTGAGAGCAGAGCACAAAAACTGACTTTCTGAATGTCTAGGATAATGTCTTAGCAATACTACTTTCAACAACAACATAATTACTACTCCCAATCAATTTGCTGACAGTAAGTTGTTCTTAATGTAATGATAAATCTCTTCTGTCAGTTTTCACACTGACAAGTATGAGCAAACCTATTATTTTTCAGAACAAGGTGTTCAGCTTCTGAAGATTGTAGATCAGAAAATACTATTTTATACCCAATGAACAAGTTTATTTATGCTACTCACATTTGCAACAAAAACTCTTGTAACCAATGGACCAGTTATCCAGAGAGACTCGAGAAATTCTGGACTAAGACCGTAAGTATTACCCCACTTGCTAGTGGCAGCAGCATTTGCTGTTGCCTGGGGACCAAGAGAAGGATATGCTGATTGCAGTGGTAGTGGAGTTGGGTGGTCCCACTTTGCTCTGGAATCATCACGAAGGCGTTGCATATTACCTCCAGCAGGGCCAATGCCACCTGCTGAGCCGCCACCCCCACCACCACCGCCTCCACTCTTAATTGGACGCCCATACTTGTCTCTTTCTACACCATAATCCTGTAAAATTATAACAAATTAGACAAATCCAAGTCATTTAGAATATTTGGAAATAAACATTATCAAAGCATTTAATTACTTTTAATATTACAAGCTTATATTCTGTGGGCTACTTTTATTTTCATGTTGGCAGAGTTAATCTAGCAGTCACAAATTTCAGTGCTTCAGGATTATTTCTACCTGCCAGTGTTTCAAATGAACCATCTTTCTTCACCCATTTTGAGAATAGCTCTAACAAAATAAAAATCAGCAAATGACCACTAGCCTAAGCACCAATAACTATTTTTATGCAACACTGGCATCCAGTTTCCATAAATGTAAAATTCAACACTGCTCCATTGTGAAAGTTATTTCCAAATTCATGATTAAAAAATACCCCATCCACTTTACCACAAAATGTACAAACAGCAGGCAATAAGGCTAGAAGACCAGCTGCTGGAATGAAAATTTTCCTCTTAACAATAGAATTAACATTGTATCCCCGAACTTCTCACTATCCATTTATCAGAATTCTTTTTAAATCTAAAATTTTCAATCTAACAATAAAAATTTATCCCATGTTATTTACAATCAACATTGCTTGCAGGTACAAGTGATGGAAGTAGAGCCTAGCATGTAAACAGACTTCTCTTAACTTACTCAAGGTCAAACCTACATCTAAACAAAACTATTACATGATATTTGATTCCACAGAGTTGAAGCACAATTTGGCAAGTGGAACATTCATGTTAAGCCCACATAAATAGCACAGGATAGCATAAAACAATATACATCTGTAAACTTACCTCTTTAACAACTAACTTTCTTCCCTTCAAGTCATATCGGTGCATCTTCTCCACAGCTTTTTTCACAGATTCAGGTGATTCAAATTCAACAATGCCACAACCTCTTGGCTTGTCATTTTCATCCATAAAAAGTTCAACATATGAGACTTCTCCAACTGAAAAGACAGATTCATTTTTTTAAATAAATTATACTGGTCAAATCATGAAATCGTAATGCCATGGAAAATAGTCCACTCAGATTACATTATCAAGTGAAGCAAATTTTCAAACAATAATGCCTGAATCTTTTATACATTTTGAGCTTCATGGGAAGGCAGCTTATTTCTTAAGGACCATGCACAAACTACGTGGCTCGGTCCAGGAGTGGGGTAGGGTTTGGCTGGAATGTAGGCTACATGGGGGAAAGGGAGGGGGGGGGGGATTCGAGCCAGGCCACGTAGCTTTCCTTTCATAACATCTTTCACAGTTAAAATGACAACAGCATGTGAATATTTATTTCCCTCAGTTAATTATCTCCGTACGTAATTTACAATGGTCTGAGAAGAGCAAATAGTACAAAATGTCTTCTGGAATCAAAAGGGGGAAAAAAGCTACGTGCTACGGGAAGGGGGGGGGGAGTAGAGGCAAAAGAGACATAGGGCTACATGGGGGGAGGGGGGGGTTCACAGGAGGTCAAAATGGAGCTACATGGTTTATGCACGCTCCCTTACAATTTTTCTTTTTAAACTCTTCACTTGTAGTACTTTCAATCTCTCTACTCAGCAGCCAATGGTTCGTACTTTCATAATACTTTCTACAAAAGTGAAATTTATAAATGAGTACAAAGCCCCACATACACACAACTAAGCCTGAAATAACAAAAACTGCCGATCAGAATAAGTTATATCACAAATTGATGGTCAGAATAAGTTATTTCACAACTACTTTATGGTAGGGGCCGTGTGGAGTGCACTGGGAGATTTTTTAGGCCAAGGGAAGAAGGCCCAAAACTGGGATTACAGTTACGGGCAGCCCAATTCAATTTGACACCATATGTTAGGAGTAGCTAAAATCAATCTCAACCATTAAAAGTACTCGTTATCAACCGTAGAAGTGTTTGTAACAAGCAGCCCGAGATTGAAAGCATTATTAGTAGCACAGAAGCAGATAAACTGGGATTACAGTTACGGGCAGCCCAATTCAATTTGACACCATATGTTAGGAGTAGCTAAAATCAATCTCAACCATTAAAAGTACTCGTTATCAACCGTAGAAGTGTTTGTAACAAGCAGCCCGAGATTGAAAGCATTATTAGTAGCACAGAAGCAGATTTTGTATTACGTACTGAAAGCTGGTTAAAACCGGATACAAGTTCAGCAGAAATTCTTAACAATTGTGTGAACGTTTTCCATAAGGATAGGTTGCATTCTAATGGAAACTGTATTTATAGCTGTCAGTAAACACCTGTCATGTAACAAAATAGATATCTATACGGTCTGTGAAATCCTATGGATTAGACTCAACATAGTTAGGACAAAAGATCTTTCTATCGTCCACCAGATACAGATGTAACTATTGCTGAGGCCTTAAGGAATAATGTATGTAATAAAACTCATCAATTTCTGGATCATGCAATAATACTAGGAGCGGACTTCAACGTTCCGCATATCAACTGGACTACTTATGGCCACGTTTCTGGTGGCAGGGATAAAACATGAAATTATTCTTGACCTTCTCTCTGTCCTCAATCTTGAGCAGTTCATCACTGAACCTACGTGGTGCCACAACGATAACGAAAACATTCAAGATAATCTCGTCACAAATAGGCATGAATTACTCACGGACATATCTACCACCACGGGAATAAGTGACCATAAAGCTGTAATTGCTACAGTAATATCAAAAGTGGCACACAAAAAGAAAGGATTGTTTATAAGTTTCAAAAGGCCCCAAAGGAGTGTTTAAGAATGTTTTTGAGGGATAATTACCATACATTTATAGAAGCAAGAGGTTCGGTTGAAAAGATGTGGCTTTGTTTCAGGCGTATAGTCACGGAATGTATGGGAATTATTCCCTGTGGTATACACGGGAAGCTAAATGGTTACTCAAAAAGCAAAGGAATATACATGCACCCTCAAGAAGGATATGAATAGGAGTGATTTAGAAAAGTTGGATGAGACAAGAGGACTTGTTAAGAACGCGATGCAATGAGGCCTTTAATGACCTTTGCTGTAATTCACTTTCCAAGAGCCTCAAGAAAATCCAAAGAAATTTTCGTCGTATGTAAGAAGTTAGTTCTAGGGACAACAATATGCCAGTTCTACTACAAGACGGTCCGGAAGTTGACAGCCACAACAAGGCTAACGTATTTAACACAGAATTTAAAAATACTTTCACTGACAAAATCATGAAAAACATTACCTCTTTTCCACGGCGTGTAGAATTTGAGACGGATCCAGTACAAATTGATAGTGTAGGTATTATAAAGCATTTAAAGCTCCTGAAGTGGGGGAAAGTATACCAGTAAGAGTATTTTCGGAATATGCGGAAGAAATAGAACCATTTCTGTCAGATATATTTCGTAAATCTTTAGAAGAATTAAAAGTACCTTCTGACTGGAAAATAGCGCAGGTGATTCCCATTTTCGAGAAAGGAGATTGGAGAAATCCTAGGAATTATCTAGCCATATCTCTAACATCTGTTTGCAGTATGTCATACACTCTAACGTTAAGAAGTTTCTAGATAAAAATGAGTTACTTACAGCAAACCAACACAGATTTCTGAAGAACAGATTGTGTGAAACGCAACTGGCTCTATTTTCGCATGACGTAATGAAAGTTATCGATGCAGTATGACAAGTTGATGCAATTTTCTTGGACTTTCAGAGAGCTTGAGTCTGTAACACAACCAACTTTTAGTGAAGATTCGAGCATACATTATATCGGATAAGATTTGCAAATGGATACGGGATTTTTTAACTGGTCAGTCGAAGTATGTCGTTGATGGGGAAGCCTCTCCTAAGCTAGATGTTACTTCGGGCATTCCTCAAGAAAGTGTAATAGGACCACTTCTTTTTCTAATTTTTAGAAATGATCTCAGTGACAACATTAATTGCAGGATGCAATTCTTTGCTGATGATGCACTTATCTATAGGGAAGTGAGGTGCTCTTCCGATTGCTTAAAAATTCAGCGCGATCTGGATGTTATTTCAGAATGGTGCTGTAAATGGCAGCTTACACTCAACTGCAAAAAGTGCAAGGCAATGGAAATGAGTAATAAAAAAACACCATTTTCTCACGACTACAAAGTTAACAATTCAGTTGTTGACACGGTTGATTCCCTGAAGTATCTAGGCGTAACAGTACAAAGCAACATAAAATGGGACTTGCACATAACTTCCATTGTAGGCAAAGCTAATTCCAAACTACGATTCATAGGTCGTATTTTGAGAAGTCGTAATGCTCATAAAAAGGAAGTAGCGTACAAAACACTAGTGTGTCCACATTTGGATTATTGTTGTGGAATTTGGGATCCGTATCGCAAGGGATTGATTGACACATTAGACAAAGTACAGAAGAGAGCCGCTCGATTCGTGACTGCTAGTTACAATCCTTACGTAAGTGTAAAAGAGCTGATACGTGGGTTAGGCTGCAATTGTTTGACGGACAGACGTCTTTTTCATTTGAATTTGTTGGAGAATATTCGAAAATCTTTGTGCAATGAAATACTTCTTCCGACAACCTATTTAGCTCGCAATGACAGGAGGGATAAAATTAGAGAAATAAGATTACGTACTGATACTTTTATGCATTCTTTCTTTCCTCATCCTGTTCGGGATTGGAATGCACAGAATTAGAATTGGTGCTTAGCACCCTCTGCCACCCACAATATTTGTGAATTGCAGAGTATAGATTTAGATATTAAAATTAATCCTATATTTGAATTTTATAAAAACTTATTTTTATATACTGGCTTTTGCAATGATCACACTGTAAACTGAGGATGAAGAAATGATCCCGGATGTAAAAACAACATGCTTAATTTCTGAAAAGGTACACGAGTCACATTTATAAGATCGCCATTGTAAATTTTTAACAGGTAGTTTCCAGCTTCACATCACAAAGCATATCAATTTTTTTTAATACTAGTTAGTTCAGATTACAGAAATTACACAATTTAGAAAACCATTACAATAAAAAATTCTTGAGCAACAACAAAAATCATTTGAACCAAAGTACCACCAGTGCTAACATAAGTCGAAAAAAATTCTTTGGAACTGGTTTATAGTCCTCACTCTTAGACTGTTAGAAAATTATTAGCCAATGCAACTAAATAATTCACTATAATGCCAAAGACTAATGGCCTTTGAAGTATTTCCTATGTCGGTGAAAACTCCAAACTGCATAACTACAACTGGAACCAATACAGAATAGGTAAGTTTTTCCAAATTAAGTCATACTGATTAAAAAAAAAGCAGCCCCTCACAGAAAATTAAGAACACTGCATGCAGATGGTGAAGGGTGAGAATTTTTGTTAATGTATGTGAAGATCTCTTACACAGTGCTATAGTTTCCAATTGAGAATAAAATTACTTTTTCGACAAACTGCTTGCGATACCCTCAAACTATAGTTCACATCTAATAATCAAAAGTTGAATACACCATGAAATCTAAAAATACAGTAACCCTACAATTCTAATTAACAGTAATTAAAGAACATTAATAAAAATTACCTTCTTCTCTAAACAAATCCTTCAATTCTTGCCACTTGTATTCATAAGCAATATTTGAAACATAAATTCGCCTGTCAGAAGTTGATTTTCTTCCCCTTTCACGTTCTCTATCACGAGTTGTGCTATTACTACGGGGACCAAATCTACTTGGTCTGTCACCACGGCGAGCACGGTCTCTGTCTCTCTCCTTGTTGCGGTCTTTATTTGCATCATTGTCTTCATTCCTCTCCATTTTAATGCCCAAGGGAGATCTGAAACACAAACTAATAAGTTAATGGTTTGGAAAAAAAATTACCTAATTAAATCATATCTCATAATGCACATAAAATCTTAACTTCATTTTTAAAAATTTATTGCACGCATGATTGCATATATGGCATCAAACCTGTTAAGCTTGTGACAGATGACCATTTTTTCAATCACCTAGAAAATGGTTAATACTTCTGAATCCAATCCTCTAAATTTATACATATCCCGTAAGATTTGGTACTAAAAAATTACACACAACTTTCAAACAGCAGCCATTTTCAACTTTCTTACTTTTCTATACCCAAGAGTTGACAGTTCACTTCAATATAGTTATCCCTACCACTTAAACATCCCCCACGTTGTTCTCCATGGAGCATGTGGCCATCTTCATCATTCTCTTATCACAGAAATGCTGATGTTCTATGGGTGTCAGTAGTGGATGTTCTGACAATCCTGTGACTCCCACTGGAGAAAATTATGTTCTACTTGCAAGTAATGTATGGCAAACAAATGCGGCTTTAAAAAACTTCAAATGATATAAATATCAAACTACTTATATTCATTGTACCCTTTCTTCAGGTTAATGCTCATTTATTTTCATGGAAGATTAAGCATTAGCAGTCTTTGTTATTCAGTTAAATGTAGGGAATTAACAAAAAAACAAACTTCAGCGGGTATTTTCTAGATCGCAATACCCCTACAGTCGCTTAACACTTCGCAGACTACAGCATTGTAAACACAACTAGCACCTGGTATCTACGACATCACTGTTTTTTTCCGTGTGTGGCGCATCCAGCCTTCACAACGCAATAAATGTCACTTGCAGGACTGCACAGAAAACTTGTTTTCAGGCAGGGAGAAATTAAATATTCAACTTTTAGTAATGAACATTCTTATTAACTATATGAACATAAATATTAATCAGAAATTTTGAAGATATTTGATATTGGTATCTAGAATATAGTCCAGCCACGATTCTATATGGAGATACCATACGAAATAAAATATACATATATATAAAGATTTCGCCAATAACTGTTTGCAATTAGGTTGTAATGCAGCCTGGACCACACTAATAGTGATAGAAACAATTTGGAAATTGGGTATCAGCAATATCGTGTGTGACGGTTTTGTTTCACTATGGTCCAGGCTGCATTAAGACGTATATCACAGTAACAGCGATACATAAGACATAGAAATTAGGTATCCACAAATAAGGTGTTAGATAGTCCATGTCTTTCCATACCTGTTGCTAATTCAATATAAACCTTAATAAAGAATTGAAGATAACTAAAATTGCAGCTGTTGTACTTTCCGAAATCGCCAAACAAAAAATTTGAAATTACAGTTTTCTTTGTACCCATTCGAAAAAGCCATACTTTCCGTGGAAGGCCCCGTTAGTGACATTTAAAGCTGCGCACAGAATGTAAACATCAAATTCAGCAACGTAGTGACCTCATAGTCTCCCCATCCAGAAGTGTTTACATTGCAAGGCGGTAAGTGGTTGTAGCAGTATCGCTATCTAGATAATACCCACTTGATGTCTAAATTACTTTAACAATAAACCAATTGACACCCAACATTTATATTTTGTCATAGGATATACAATATTAACTATTAATGCAATTAATTTTTAAATATGTACTTAAATAAATTGGTTATTTTCGAGTTGGCGATCCGGCTGCCTGGCGACTATGAACGTGACATCATGGACACGCGACGTTCACGTACAGTCAACCGCATATAAAAATGTCACTAACGGGACTGCACAGGAAGTAGGTTTTTTTTTGGGCAGGGACAAATTGCAGTAAAATATTGCGAATATGTCACTAACGGGCCTGCACGGGAAGTAAGGGATTTTGGGCGGGGACAAATTGTAGGAAAATATTGCGAGGGAGGGAGGAAAAAATTATCTTCTCAAATGCGAAATGTGCTTTCTCGAATATATCCCATCCGCATAAAATATTGAGAGGGAGGGAGGAAAAAATCTTCTCAAATGCGAAATGTGGTATCGCTTTCTCGAATATATACCATCCATGTAATTCTATTTCACGATACCGATGCGTGAATTCCCCCGTGTAACCGTGTTAGTTAATAATACGAACTCGACAAAAATTCCCGCAAATACCTATCCGGGATTTATAGTTAATGCTGCAAAACAGTCGTGTCCCCAGCGGCAGAAATTATGGGGGTACGTAGGTTGGAAGGTAATTTTTTTTTGTATTTTTTTTGGGGAGGTCGCAAAGCGACTGACTCCACGTAGTGCAAGTAACCATGATTGTTTCCTGGTCCAGGCCGCATTTCAAAGTGATTACAAATGTGAAGGAAGCAAAGTTTTAAGGAACGTTCATATGATCCCAGTATCGTCAATGTTCTTGGCGAGAAGCATTGAAGCGGTATCGCAATATAGAATTAAACCCCACCCGCGTAAATAGAAATTGCGATACCACAGCATACGTATGGCTCTCAGGGAATATGCCTCCCATCTGTTTATTTGCAGTAGTACTAAAAGCAATAGAACCCATTGTTGTAGTCTACAACTGTAACTATTGTTATTAATCCATTACGTTCAGTTTGCCGGCGTCACTCGCAAAGCATAGTGTCATCGTAAAATGCAGACTGTAGCAGGACCGAGTTGTAATAGACCTTCGCCGGAATCGTCATAGTTCGACGATTTGGAGCCTCGCGAGAGAAAACGTCGCCGAACTTCTGTGACTTGTTCGCGAGAATCCACAACCTCTTGTGAAGTTGAAAACGCTCCTGTAATCAATCTCACTTTCCTGGCCGTGTTGGGCCTCGATCGGGAGAGAACACTGGATTTCTTACGAGAAAATGGGCTTCTTTCTCGCAAATATGAATGTCCAAAATGTGGGGAGGAGATGCGCATCGCGAATGTTTGCCAAGAGCGTATGCGAGATGGAGTGGCCTGGCGCTCCATCTGCAAGGGATCATGGTTTGAAAATTCCAAGATGTCAATTATTCAAATTCTTTAACTTACGTACTGTTTCAGTCACAGATTTCGAGTGAAGTCAGCGGCACATGAAGCACAGTGTAATATGTCCACAGACGTAGACTGGTATTCCTTTCGCAGGGAGGTGTGCGCCGCAGCCAACGCGAAAGTGAAAAAATTAGGTGGGAGAAACAGGGTAGTTCAGTTAGATGAAAGTTGTTTTGGTAAAAGAAAATATCACCCGGGGAGGGCAGCTAGTAATATCTGGGATTTGGGGCAGTAGAGGAAGGGAGGGGGGTAAAATACTGCTGAAAGTAATAGGAAGAAAAAATAAAGTGACCTTGTTACCACTTAGCATTCGGCACATAAGGGAAGGGTCAACAATCTACTCAGACAAATGGGCTGCATATGGTGGTTTGAACAGTGTTGGATTTGCCCATGCCACAAGATCCAGTTTAAAGATTATGAGACTAGTGCTTGCACGAATGCCATTGAGGCTGAGTGGTCGGCAATAAAAACTCATATCGGTAAAGGTAAAAGAAGGGATATACCTCTACAAGACCACTTAAATGATTATGTGGAGGAAGAATGTGGCAGATGGTTGATGTGTTTTCCGGGCCTTTCTGAATGATATAGTTGCCCTGTATCCTCCATAGAGTAGGGCTCCATCTAATTGAAGAAGCTTATCATGGAACAGTTCATATAAGATACATGTATTTTCCATTCGTTTATTTTCGGTTTTTTTTTTTTTTTGAATTGTTGAGGCTTAACATTGAACAGTTCACATGACATATGTATTGTAATGAACATCACGTGTAGGTCAACTTATGTTATTTTCGTGGTTTTTCCCCCCTTGTGTTGTGATACATTGCAGTGCTGCAACATGTGAACATTACTGATATTTTGTTTCCCATTCAGTTATTTTCGTGTTTTTTTTCCTTGTGTGTAGTGATACATTGCACTGCTGGAACATGTAAACGTTATTGATATTTTGTTTGCCATTCATTTTTTTTGGTTTGAATTGTAGTAATAAATTCTACGATAAAACGAGTAACTTTGTTATTGACATTTCCTTCAATTTCTTAACAGTGTTTGCCAGTCATTGTAGTAATAAATTCTACGTTATTGATATTTTGTTCAATTTCTTAACAGTGTTTGCCATTCGATTCTTTTCGTAATTTTTTTTTTTTTTTTTTTGAATTGTCGTAATGAATTTAGTAACTTCCTTTAAATCCCATCATGTCGTGTTCACTGAAAAGTTATATTCAAGAAAGCGATACCACATTTTGCATACCTAGCAATACTTTGCTGCAATTTGTCCCCGCAAAAAAAAAAAAAAAAAAAAAAAAAAAACCTACTATCACGGTGAAATATGGTAATGGTATTATACAACAGAATTATGCAGTAGGAAATTGCGGATCGGTATCGTGAAATAGAATTAAGCGGATGGGATATATTCGAGAAAGCGATACCACATCTCACATTTGAGAAGATAATTTTTCCCTCCCTCACTCGCAATATTTTCCAAAATTTTTCTGCAATTTGTCCCGTGCAGTCCCATTAGTGACATATTTTTATACGCAGTTGACTGTACGTGAACATCACCATGACGTCAGGTTCACAGTCGCCAGGCGGCCGGAATCACCAAGTCGAAAATAACCAAAAAATTAAGTTCTTTAGATTTAGTCAACAATTTTTATTACTAGGCTATAGTACGTAATTTTCATATGAAATTACATGAAAATGCTGTAAAATGACATCTCCCAGACATTAACTAAATTAGAAGGGCTTCTGGGGCAATCCACAAATGTTCATTTCCAGTTCTTGGGAAAATTTTCGAAAACTTTACATAGCTTAAATTAAAAAACTAGTTTCTACATGTCCATAAAATTTTCAATGTTTATATGTACAGAAAACCTGTATCAAATTTCATGAAAATCTGAGGTGAGGTTTAGAGAGAGTAGAGTTGACATGGAATGCTCCTCTTAGTTCTTGGTCCAGGTTGTATTTTGTATCTAACAACTGCAGGTAGCAAACAACTAAACAAGCTGAAAGGCTCTATTACCAACCAATTGTTACATAAGAAACCATCTTTCGCCATGGAAGGTTGATACCATGAGATATATGCCGGCATATTACTATTTCACAAAATTAAATAGGTTAACCATGCACAAAACAAATACTACTAATTTTCCTATTGTTAAGTACTTGTAATTTGAATGTGGAAAGCAGTTTCTTTTATTAAACAATGAAGACTAGGAAACATTTTGAACAAACATCTGCAGTTAAGGCGTAGGCCTACTTCTTATATAAAAACTTTAGCGCATGTGCATTTTACTCAACTTTTATGTTTGGTGGCTTCCTAAAACTCCTCAAATGAGGAACATGTGTACTGAATTTCACACTGATAGGACACTCCTTGGTCATACTTTCAAATCAATGGCCATAAATAGCAGTCCAATCGGGTATTATCGAGCTGGGGATACCGCTGCCTCGCGACTGTTAACGTGACGGTCATGCACAGGCATCGGCTTAAAAACAATGTCTATTGTGACCAAGCGTAGCTCAGTAACAATAATTTAAAGCTGTACAATATCAACATAAACTGATATCCCTAAGGTGGATCAGATGCAGGTGGCCGCTGGTAAGTGGCCGTAGATGTCCGATAAAACAACCAGATGTTCAATGTTTGAGGTGAAGCTCGCATTTCATCAGAGAAATATTAGAAAATATAGCTGAACATCTGGTTGTGCTATCGGACATCTGTGGCCGCTTACCAGTGGCCACCTGCGTCTGATCCACCTTCAGGATATCAGTTTAAGTTGATATCGTACAGCTTTAAATTATTGTGGCCTCGCTACACTCTGTCACAATAGACATATGTTTTTACGCGGATGACTGTATGTGAACGTCACGATGACGTCACGTTAACAGTCGCAAGGCAGCGGTATCCCCAGCTTGATAATACCCGTCCAATCAACCTAGTTCCACATTTTGGTAGTTTATAGCAAAATCCAAAGAGAATCATAGGCTATTTTGCTCTCTTATAAAACATTAAAATGTGTGAAAGAATTATATTTTTATCAGCTCGTAACCAAATATGTCATAATACTGTGACAGTCAATCGCAAGATGATTATTTTTAAGTGGCTCCATGTTGATACGTCGGAAACTACCAAAATTGTTCTGTCGGTCTGAAATTTGGTACACTCATTCCCTAGGTGATAATATTTGACTAAAAGTGTATAATGTATGCTTCGAATATGTGGAAATTAAGTAAAATCACTCAAAATGTGGGTAGATGCATACATGTTATTACGTAAGAAATAAATGTTAATAGCTGTTGACATTTATTCCATGTGTTTTTAAAGTCTTCATTATTGAATAAAAACTGCTTACCACATGCAAATTGCAGATATGTAACAATCAGTAACTTTTGCAATTTCTCTGTGCGTGGCCGACATTGTTTTTCGATGCTAAGATATATTGCATGACAGCCTACCTTCCAGGGTAAAACATGGGGTAACCAATGTTTAATACAGAGCATTTAAGTTGGTTTAATATTTTGATAATAGCAGTTGTGGTTAGGTTGAAATGCAGCCTGGACCAAGCATTAAGAGTAAGAAACAAGCAGAATAAATATCATGTAATAATGTGTATTTCTTGCGTAATAACATGTATGCATCTACCCACAGTTTGAGTGATTTTACTTTATTTCCTCATATTTGGAGCTTACGTTATACACTTTTAGTCAAATATCGCCTAAGGAACGTGGGTACCAAATTTCAGACTGATAGGATAATTTTTGGGTTGTTTTTGACTTGGCGATTCCGGCCGACTGTGAACGTGACGTCATGGACACGTGACGTTCGCGTACATTCAATCGCCTATAATAATATGTCACTAACGGGACTGCGCGGGAAGTGTGTTATCGGACATCTGCGGCACCTTCGGGATATCAGTTTATGTTGATATTGTACAGCTTTAAATTATTGTGACCGAGCGTAGCGAGGGCACAATAGCCACAAAAATTGACTGCACGTGAACGTGACGACACGTTAACAGTCGCGAGGCAGCGGTATCGCCAACTCGAAAATAACCAATTTTTGTAGGTTCCGATATATTAATGTGTTCCCTTTTAAATAGTAATACACATTTGGACCAATGCGAGACTGCTAATGCAAAGTAGAGGATTCTACGATAACTGTGGTGCCGCGATTTGATAAAGGATTCTTATGTAACTCAACTAGACAAATTGAAGGTAAACAATTAAAAATTTTGATATCTCACTTGGTTTTAGAGGTACCGTATCTCAAAATTGACATGATTATGATAAATGTGGCCTGAACTAGTAGAAAAATTGAACACTAGCCAAATTTGTATCCAACTTAAGACAAATGGAAAATAAACAATATAAATATTCTTTTTTTGATAGCCCACTTAGTTCCCAAGATATTGTATCTGAAAAATGAGGTTGGGGCGAGATATGGCCTGGACCAGAAAAATATATCATCAAAACCACTTTATATACACAGTCGAAAGGCACTATAGGTGGTTTATTTTCTCCCTAGTGATCGTTGTTAGGTTAAACGCCAGCATAGACGAGAATAAATGTCACCAAAAGCACAAGGAACTACACCTAAAACTATTTTAAACATGCTATATCTCTAAAACCAATTGAGATATCAAAAAACTTCAATGTTGATTTTCAATTTGTTTCACCGAATTCTATAAGAGTTCATCATCAGATTGTGGTACCACGATAATGATAGAACTGCCGCAAAGTACTTCTAGCTAGTCTTGTGTTTGACTAATTCAGTATTACGACACCAATTCAAGGAATCAATATCTCCAGTACTCCATTACTTTCAAACGCCAATAACAAGAGACATTAGCAACAATCTTTGTTGCCACTATTGCAAATCGGAACTAATCGGGTATTATCTAACAGGCAATACCGCTCGCTTCGCGCTGTTAACGTGTCGTCATAGTGACGTCACGTTCACGTACAGTCAATTTTTGTGACTATTCGGCCGCTGCTAAGCGGCCGCAGACGTCCGATAACACATCAAAAATTGGACATCTGGTTGTGTTATCGGACATCTGCGGCCGCTTACCAGCGGCCGCCTGCATCTGATCCACCTTCAGGATATCAGTTTATGTTGATATTGTACAGTTTTAAATTATTGTGACCGAGCGTAGCGAGGGCACAATACACACAAAAATTGACTGTACGTGAACGTGACGTCACTATGACGACACATTAACAGCGCGAAGCGAGCGGTATTGCCTGTTAGATAAAACCCAACTAATCAATTATGGGTTACACATTTTTGACGCATTAATCTCTGAACCTGTGATTGTCAGGCAGCCCCCTTTAGGTGTGTGTGTGTGTGTGTGTGTGTGTCAGCAGACATTGTGGTTAGGTTAAAACGCAGACACAAGGAACTTAATTACATTAAATATCAAGTTGCTTTTATTCCTTTTAACGAATCCACTCTCCACAAGTAATTGTTTAATCATGAAAACTGAAATGTAATCGGTTTCTTAAATAACACCTCTACAAAAAATGAAAGTTATTAAAAATCAAATATAGAGGTAATAATTTGAACATTCAAGCCATATATTACCCTGCAACTCCATATAATTAAATACAGGGGCTTCTGCGCCAATTTACTGTGGTAAAAAAAATGTAAATAAATTATTTGCCTGGGAAAAATTTTGATACAAATTAATGATTCAAATTTATGAAAATACGAACTATAAATTATCACACACTAACATAGTTAACGAACATTTTTCATAGTAAAAACGTCAAATTTCTACCGCGACCTAATATAACATACAGATAGACACTTTCTTCAGACCATATTCCTCCTAGTACAAAGAATACACGTAATGGTGACAATCCGGCCGGTCAGTCCTGTTACACCTACTGCATACACCCATTAAACTGCAACTACACCTAGCCAAAAGTTTTAAACAATTTTCTAATTAACAGGTAAATAGGAGAGCACAAAAATACCCGAAAACTTAATTAATTTACCAAGCATATCATAATATCCGTAAATCACTGAACGCCATTTCCCACCGCCATTTTCAACGTGCATACAAACCGCAAACGCTGTCTCAAACTAATCGACCAAGCCTGTGATGGGATTCTCAACTTACCGATCTCTTTCTTCAGAATGGTCTGCAGGTTCCGTCTTCATTAATAGAATATTTTATCAACTATTATAGTACTTACAATACACTTTACCTTCTGCACAACTCCTATCCAAATGACGCCTCCAATAGTTAGTAAAAAGAGGTTTAAACAAAGAAAGAAATCTTTCAATGTAATTTCATTGTAATGTCTTTGGTGAGTGTGTTCATTATTATCGAGTCTAGTAACATTTTTAAGTTTAAAAAGACTAAAACAGGAAGATAAGATAATTTAGGATCAAGCAAACCAGAACTGTCATAGTTTTGGAGAAACGTTAAACCAGATGAAATAGCACAAATATTGTTATAATTTTAAGTAGGTATAAAATTCAATCTTCATTTTCTTTTTACGAAAAAAATGATTAAATTTTCGCAGTTGGTTTTGTCAACCTTCTCCTAAAATCTGCAAATAGTATGGGTGTAATAGATAATGGGAAAAAAACCGACACTGAGAAACGTTGATTTCTAAACTGAATGATATTATCTACCATATATTGTGTAACAGTGGGTAGGGGTAATAAAATACGATACAATCATTTTCCATTGATCCCAATATAAGAGACTGGCTCTGTGGGATGTGGAAAGTTGTAAATTTACAGATAAACAATTGCATAACAAAATAATACATACACCAGTAGAAGTACTGTCATAACATACATGGTTCATTAAACAATTCCATAACAAAATAACACATACACCGGGAGATGTACGGTCACAGCATACATGGTACACTAAACAATTCCATAACAAAATAATACATACAACAGAAGATTTATGTCATAGCATACATGGTACAGTAAACAATTGCATAACAAAATAATACATACACCAGGAGATGTACAGTCATAGCATACATGGTAAATTAATTATTTAAACTACATTTACACAAGCCACTGGAAGTTATTTTATAGATACATTAGAAATAAATTCTGGACAGAGTAGAAGGAGTTGTCAGTTCAAAATTCTTTCAATTTTTTCCTTAATTTATTCATATCATCTGCTAGACATTTAATATGTGTTGGGAGCTTATCGAAAATATGTATAACTGATTATCGTACCCCTTTTTGAACAAATGACAGTGAGTTGTAATCCTTGTGAAGATCATATTTACTTCTAGTGCCATAATTGTGTATTTTACTATATGTTTCAAATAAGGTATAATTTGTGACTACAAAGGACATTAATGTGTATATATACTCAGCCGCCAATGTTACAACTCCTAACTTCTTGACCAGCTCTATACATGTCTATTGAGTCTTCAAAGCCGAATAAATGTTATTAGAACAACAAGGAATCCACCGATTGATTTAAATGGCTATTCAATATATTATGTATGTCAATATACGCACTTCTAATCCAGTGCCGAATCTAAGGCCAGGAGGAGAGAGCATACCGGGGCACCAGTTCCTAGCAATAACTATAGGGAGCAGACAAAATTATCTAAATAAAGGGGGAAAATTCGTGTATCGGTGTCATACACATATCCAGTGGCCCGGGAGGCAATCTCAAGTTTTTATACCCACTCGGAAAATTCGGAGATCCGTCACTACTCTAATTTGTTGTCCGTTAATGTATAAACAAATGATGAGTGGCTGTCCCAAGATGGCTTTTGAAAAATGAGCAGCATATTTTGTTAAAGTCTTTTTCTATTCATGATATTAGGAAAGTAAATAACTTTATTTATTTTGTTACCAGATTTTACTATCAAAATCGGAGTGGTCTCTATAGTATTTGTACAAATGATCACGAAATACCACAGAATTTAAGTAGCACTAAAAAAATCTAATATTTAATAAAGTTATTTTAAAAAATTCTGTTGTCAATAATCAAACTGACCCAGCAGGATGATAACGGACAAATAACGTAAGAAGAAATACTGTAAAACTTGCAAAGAATACAAATATTTAAATTTAAAAATTAAACTTTCAGTATTTTTTTCCACAAAATATGCACAACGCATGCCCCCCAGAAAAAAAACCAACAAAAAACGGGGATTCAAACAAAAGAAGTTTCATTTCGGATTTGCGGGAAGCATTTGAAACCACATATATAAAATCTATGAAAATCCTACTTGCATGGATACCTAACCATACGATCATAAGTTATTATGGCCAGCCATTAACTCTCCCTTCTTACGGAGCTCTTCACATTAACCTTTTATAAATCAGCTAATACAACTTCACGATTATTGCTGTCTGGGTAACACTCACATAGTTTTCAATTCGGGGATACAATGGCTCAAGATAAGGATTTCAATTTAATTGCAATCGAGCACCTACTCCCGTGCAATTTCCCTCTACACCCAGTATTTCCCCTTTCCTTTTCCTCTCTGCTTAAACCCACTGATAATTTCAACTTTTAGCGTTTTAGCGTTTTTGGTAAATTATCCATCATTTATCTTGGTAATTTATTCCAATCCTTGACCCCTTTACCCACTAAAGAAAATCTTCCCATACCCTTAAGTCTGAAATCGCATCTCAGTTTGTGGCCATGGTCATCTTTCCCCTTCCATGCAATCCTCCTAATTCTTCCACCAATATCATTCCACGCCTTATCACCAATATGCGCCATAACACTCTTCATCCACCTACTGTCTTCCAATGAATCACATTCTATCTCTTTTATCATATCACTTACTGATTGTGTTTGGCGGTAATTTACAATGACAAATCTAGTATCCCTTCTTTGCTCTCCCTCCAACTACTGTATTTGATATCCAAAAAGTGGCTCCCATACTACATTACCAAATCTCAGACCAATTTTTTGTAACCCAATTCGCTAACTTCTCTAGTACATCCCGTCATCACTCTCTCCAAAAGAATTTTGAAACTTTTTCCTACTACCTGACCAATGTGTCCTGCCCAGTTGAATTGTTATCAAGCTATTTACATTTACAGTCTTCAACAAGCAATTAATTTCCAACCTTATAGTCAAAATCAATCTTTAGTTTTTTATCTGTGTATCTAATAAACTGACTTTTCTTTGTACTTATCATCATCCTATATTGCCTCAACTAACTTGATATCCTTTCCATATCACCCTGCAGCTGTTCACAGTCTTCTACCGTTTATATCCTATTATATAGCATTATGTCATCTGAAAACAACCTAACTTCTGATAGGAATCCATCAACACAATCATTTATTAGAGTGACGAAAGTAGTATTACACTGTATTAGCTAGCACGGTTTTCCCCGTGACGTCAGGGGGTGGCGGGGACCTCCCTTCCTTTCCCTCCAGGCCCCGAGGAGAATGACGTGTTTAGTTCACCAACCCGCCACCAGGCGGCAGCACCGTACAGCGCTATTCATCGGAGCTTGGTCGGGCAGTTGACACCAATTCTGGCACACACCCCCGCAGGCGACAACGGTTGTTGCTATTCCCAGCGTGTGGAAAGCGCGCGTCACAGATGACGCGTCGGTGAAAGTAGCACGGTCGCTTGGCGAGCAACGGTTTCCGTTATGCACTATTCCTGGTGTGTGTGTGGACTCGGCATGGATGACGCGTCGGTGAGCAACGGTTTCCGTTATGCACTATTCCTGGGGTGAGCGGACTGGGCCTACTTTCCACAACACAATTTGCCGTTCGTGACAAGTATAAATTCTGTGCAGACCTTCTTCTCATCCTCATTGATCACCAGTATCTTACATAGTGAACATCATGGATCGATTACTGACTGCTGAAGACATCGAACAGTATTTGGCAAATGGTGAGTTAATTTTCTGTTATTAATTATTATTATAAATAAGTAAGTTTGATTTTAATTTTATTTTACAGGTCTTCCCGACATCTTGCAACTAATCAGTGATGGATTTGTAGACTCACGATCGGTAACCATGGGCAACCTTGAGGTGTGGTACAATCTTGCAAGCGGTAAGTGATTAACATTGTTTCAGATTAATTATTTTTCATGTGAATACTTAGTGCATATGATTTTATTTATTTTGTTGTAGATGTGAGTGGAGGTGCTTTGCCTGTGATTACCACTCAGGAAATTATGGTTTGTTTTACTACTGGCAAGTGTTTAATACTTTAAATTATTTTTCGTGTGAATACTTAACGCATATGTGACTGACACTATTTATTGTGTTGCAGATACCACTGATGATATGAATGTTGTTGGCCTTACCAGTAAGTAGCTAATACTTTAAATAATTTTTTATGTGATTGCTTAGTGTCTATGTGATTAACATTATTTATTTTGTTGTAGATGTGAGTGGAGGTGCATTGCCTATGATTAACACTCAGGAATTGATGGATTGTTTTACTACTGGCAAGTGTTTAATACTTTAAATTATTTTTCGTGTGAATCCTTAACGCATATGTGACTGACATTATTCCTTTTGTTGCAGATGATGTGAATGCTGTTGATTTTACTAGTATGCAACCTACACACAAATGAATGGCAACCCATGATGACGGTCCATCAAAAAGAAATAAAATGTCAGGAAATGTATTCATTTTATTGATTGCTTTGTTTTCCATACATGTAACTATGAATCTAATTTTTTGTGTCTATTTGCAGATGTTTATATGTCACCGCCAGACATGGAAGAACTATGGGGTATTCCAACAGTGGACATAAACCAACCCAGCACCAACGTGGACATCAACCAACCCAGCACCAGTGCGAGGGGTATTCCAGCAGTGGACATATCACATCCCAACGCCATTGCGTGGAAAGATCCAATCAATGAGGATCTACTAGCCACTCTGTCGCCAGTAGAAGCACTTTGGGTGGCAGACGAACCATCGACCAAGTGGCTGCCCAACACACCAGCAACCGTTAACGAGGGTGGGGAAAAAGGTAAGCCAGATGCTACGCGCTTGAAGCCAACTATCAGGGCAAGTGCTTTCGGGAATAGGTTACTCCATGTATCAGTTATAAATTCGGAAAATTTTAAAGATCCTGAAAATTATATATGAGCATGTTATAGAATTTTTAAAGAACAAATTTCCGCGATTATTAACAATCCTTCATCATCGGCTATAAAATTCCAGGTTGGGTTGGATTATCTTTTCCAAATTCAGAAGAACAATGTCACTAAAATCAGCCGTATTTGTTTTATGCCGAAGATGCGTGAAATTACATTAAGCACTCACCTGGAAGAATGGTATGATGCCTATGTTCGTCAAGATATTTTGAAGAGATAAAGTGAATTCCAAGATCGGGAAAGTGGCAAAACCCTCGATCAGATTAATGCCGTCGATATCCATGTAGCTAAATTCGAACCGCTGTATCAGAGCTCTTCATTTATAGCTCTGCCATCCGATATCCAAGCAAAGAAAGCAATAATCAACGTTCAAAACAGCGATGATCAATGTTTTCTTTGGACGATCCTGGCATTTTACGAACAGGTAGAAATGAACCCACACTTGATTTGGAAGTATTCTCCAGCACGGTCCAAGTACAACTTAGATTTTGCAGGCATAGACTTCCCTTTAAAATTGTCAGATATTTCTAAATTTGAGAGGCAAAATCCTGATTATTCGATCAATATCTATGGCAGAAAATGGAAAACATAAAGTTGTAGGTCCCTTCCATCATGCTGCAGTCAAACGCGATTTCCATATCAACATGTTGTTGATTACAGAGGGTGAAGATAAGTTTCACTACTGCTGGATCAAGAAATTGTCAAAGTTAGTCAGATCATCAATAAGTAAACATACATCTTCTTCATATGTGATAGATGTCTGCAGCATTTCACTAGCAAAGATCTCTTGGAACGCCATGAGATTGATTGCGCAAGGGTATGCGCTGTAAGAGTGGACCTACCCGGCGACGAAGACAAAACCTTAAAGTTTAAGGGTTTTGTGTACCAACAGCGTGCACCATTCGTAGTTTACGCTGATTTTGAATGCTTGTTGAAACCTATTGATACGTGCAGACCCGACCCTAATGCCTCTTACTCCACAGGAGTCCAGGAACACACCCCTTTAGCCGCGGCATACCAGCTCGTTTGCGCATACTAGCCTCAGCTGAACAGATTCGACTCATTCTTGGGGAAAATCCTGAGAAGTGGTTAGTAGATCAACTCGTAAAAACTGGCCCATGACTTTGATGAAATTTACAAGGCGGTCATACCTCTTGTAATGTCAGCTGATGAGGATGCACGATTTACCAGTGCTACGGTATGCCACATCTGTGGTGACGGCATTTCACAGGAGGCCGTTAAGGTTCGCGATCATTGCCACATCACAGGTCCATTCAGAGTGGCTGCACACAATAACTGTAATTTACAGTAGAAAAATCAACGATGCATACCCATTTTTTTCCATAATTTGTCTGGGTATGATGCGCACTTTATTGTTAAGGCTTTAGCACACCTCGATTATGATGGGATGGATGTCCTACCCATCAACACTGAACGTGAAGATGAAGGGTACATCGATTAAATTGCGGTTCCTGGACTCGTACCGTTTCATGCAGTCCTCGTTAGATAAACTGGTTGGAACCCTTGATGACCGTTTCATGGACATTACCAGTGCGTATTTTACGGTCCCTGAGAAGTTCCAACTAGTTAAGCGAAAAGGAGTCTTCCCATACGAATATATGGATTCGATGGACAAGCTCAAAGAGGCCACGCTCCCTCCAAAGTCTAAATTTTATAGTTCGTTGTCGGAATCAGACACTTCTGATGAAGATTACGAGCACGCGACGGAAGTGTGGCGGATTTTCCAGATCAAAAACTTGGAAGAATATGCAAGTCTGTACATGGGGACAGATGTACGGCTAGTTGCAGATCTGTTTGAAAAATTTAGGAGTGTATGTTTGGAGATGTGCACCCTGGACCCCGCCCACTATTACACAGCTCCAGGCCTTTCGTGGCAGGCTATGTTAAAGAGAACGCGTGTCGAGCTGGATCTTCTGACAGATGTTGACATGCTTCTCTTTTTGGAACGTGGAACTCGTGGTGGTATTTGCCAGTGCGTCCATGGGTATGCCAAGGCAAATAACCGGCACATGGCTGAGCACAACCACAACTCACCTGAAAATTTCATCATGTATTTAATGTAAACAATTTGTACGGCTGGGCCATGTCAGAGTATCTACCCTCTGGAGGGTTTCAATGCTTAACGGCCGAGCAGATTGCATGAATAGACATCATGAGCGTAGCAGCCGACTCACCTACGGGTTTCGTTTTAGAGGTAGACTTGACGATTCCCCAGGATATACACGAATTTCTAGCAGACCTACCGCCATGGCCAGACCACAGAGCTGCCCCCGATCTACAAAATCCATCCGCTTTCCCTGCCACCCACATTAAGAAAAATTTACACATGAAATAATTCAGGTTTTTTTTAAAAAAATATCTCTAAAACGCTGATGAAATAGGCTATTTGACAGTATTAAAAAAATATTATAAATTGGACTTATTCTTGTAGATTAATGCTTCAGGAAGCTAATTTTTTCCAATTTTGGAAAAGAAAAGTGGATTATTTTTAATAAAAAAGCGAAATAAAAATTATACTTTTCTTACATCTGGTCACGTGACAGAAAACGCTCTAGGATTGGTGGTCGCTTGTGTGATGTCACACGTCTGTAAATGCTGCGGCTGGGAATGGAGAGTTTCGTATTACCCAAGTTTTCAACTATTTTCTTTGTTTGTTGCTTGTCATTTCTTATTATTAATGGAATTTCGTTTTGAATACAAAATCGATAACAATTTGTAAAAGCCTACAGCGGAAAAATATTGAAAATAAGCGCCTTATTTGTGGGGCCGGCTATAGAAAAAAGAAAAAACCGACTTTTATTCTGGTGAGCTTAAAAATGTAACAGCTTTAATTCGAGACTCATTTATATTTAAATTGAAAGTTAGAGACTGATTGTTTTGCGTTAGCAAAACATACGTCGAAAAATTCTGTACGCGAAATTTGTGCAGTCATGCTGAAAATTAAGAAAAGTTGTATGGGTGTCGCAAATATGCGCAAACAAATGAAGGTATTTCTTGTAGCTAATAAGCAGCTCTTTCAAATAAATACAGAAATAGGTCGGTATAATGTGGTATAATGAACTAAAACTCAACATGAAATTGGCGTAGTAGTTTTTTTTTTAATCAAAATTATATTGCTTGAGGCTCGCCAAAAGCGATAGCAACACACAAATCACTACTAACACGCAGAAACATAGCGTAATTATCGACTAAGCTCAGTGGAATAGCGCGGCCGACTGGAGCGCTTGAACGGTGGATCACCGGAAGAAAGCCCATTGTTAAAACTATTTTTTCTATTGTTAGGCGTGAATTCGTGTAAAATAAAACTTTGTTCCGAGTCATATGGTTTATCTACTTTGAATATAAATAACTATTTTGCCTGTGTAGAATATTATCAAAACTGACTTTTGTCCCTCTAGATTTAGAAAATATCACACTGCGCGGCGTACTCCCGGATGCGAGGCCAGAGCGTTAACAGCTCACTCACCACGCTTGGAATAATTGGATGTTGTGTTTCATTTTTCTTAATTGCACATTAAAGATTATAGATAAATGATATTTTTTTGTCAATAAAACTGAATTTGTTGGTTTATTCATTTACCTACCTCGTTTCACTTCATCTCACACGAAGAAACTTTGAAGTGTTTACTATTAACATAAAGAGAATCAAGTAAAAAGTAGTCTCCGGATAGCTGCGTGATTGAAGAGTGGTAATGGAATACAGAACGTCCTACGTTCGAACCTTGGTGAGGATAATATTTTTTGCGTGAATTTTTTTCCGTTTCTGTTTGTTGTTTTTTGCACTACCATGTTTTTATTCGAAGAATTCATAATAGTTGCTAAGCGTCATGCAAGTGTTTCAAACAAATTGCTACCATACATGAAAACTTTTAATTTTTAAACTTACCATAGATAGAATATTATGCAAAAAATATAGGTGCACGGCGGTGAATAATGGAATTTATTTTATAAGTGAAATCACTTGTGGAAATTTCATGCTAATCTTGCAACAGTTCCGGAACGCTTTGGGTCCTTTTCGTTGGAATTTTTACTTGATGATACAACTGCAGGTTACCTTCCTGACATAACTGCGTCTATTAGGCGGTATTTCATTAAAAAAAAAACCAACTGTTTTTCGGTGTGCAAGTAACGTCCAATTTCCTTTTTGAAATCTTCTTTAGTTGTTTCAAATGGTTGTAATTAGCTTGTTATCCAAAAAGTTGTGAAGCCTTCAGAAAAAAGAAAAACTAAATTGATGTTTTGGTGGATTTTCGGGCAAAAATGATTATGCTATGCAACCAACAGCAACTAGTATTCAAAGAAAATGACAAAAGAAAACAAACTGAACATATTCCGAAGTGAGGATCGAACCTTAGGACTCTAACCCTAATAATTTTCGCCTTAAACAACGTATTACATTTAACTTTACGAAATTGCGGTGTAAATGAGCTTCACAGAAAATCGTAAGTGACTTTGTCGCAATGTCAAATTGAAGTTGTTATATTCTTAAGCTCCACAGAATAAAACTCAGTGGTTGTTTCTATAGCTAGCCCCACAAATAAGGCGTCTACTTTCAATATTTTTCCGCTGTAGGCTTTTACAAATAGTTTTAGATTTTATATTCAAAACGAACTTTAATTAATAACATGAAATAACCAGCAAAAACTATAAAAATATTTGAAAACTTGGGTAATAGGAAACGCTCCATTCGCAGTGGCTGCGTTTACAGACGTTTGACGTCACGACTGTCGTTGCACGAGCCTGGCAGCAAAGGAGCGTTTTGGTGGGCTTTTAAATTCTTTAAATTTTAACTTTGAATTTTACGCAAAATAATACACTTTGGTCAAAAAATCTCTTCACTCGGTGAATATAGTGTACTAATAAACAATTTAAAACCATTTTAAAGAAGTAGTCAAATACCCTATTACACAAAGTAGATAGCAACATTATTAAAGTACACATTTTTTCCTGTTAAACAGCACTGGACAGATTACGATCGGACAATTGCTGACCAAGAAATTCGAACTTGAATTTTAAAAATTATTTTAAAATTTTTGTGACAACACACAAATCTACAGTTTGCACACATATGCTTTAAAATAAGTGAAAATGATGTTTATATTTAGTTTAAAAAAATGCACCCGCTCTCCCGTTTTACCCCTCTTAAGACTGATTTATACTTGTAACTTTTCTGTGTTTAGCATATACCTCCAAAACAAACTCACATTTTTTTGTATATATGCTGATTGGAATCACCGAAAATATTGAATATCCAAGACCATTGCAATAGACTTGAAATTGAATGAAACAGAAATCTATATATAACTATCCAATTTTTACTAAATACAAACTTTCAATTTTATTCATTTAATCTATATGTGTACTCAAGTCTATCAATCGCAAAGCATTGCCGGATAAGTCAGTTACATTATAAAATACACCCAATAGTTGCATTATTACATCAAGTACACCTGCTAAAAGTATCTATAAAATTTGTATTTCTTGAAAGAATATTTGTTTGCTTTATAAAGTATTTCATACAAGATCTCAGAGTTCACGACTTGATATAATCATTACGTTCGCATCTATCGCAATCCAACCTCAATCTATTCTAATGCTTTATCATTATGTAACTGTACTCGCATATTTGTGGCTTAACTAACTTTTCTTGCATGCTTTCATAGCGTAGAAGACTACAAACATATTAGGTACACAGATAGGTTGCTCAAGGTTCTTTATGATAATAAGAGGGGACAAAATTGTTTGTTGAAAGCTCAAGTGTATACAACTTGGCATAACGTTTGATAATAAACTGAACTGGGCAGAACACACTGAGCAGGTAGTGGGGAAGGATTACAAATTCCTTCATTTTCTGAAGAGGGTAATGAGAGAATGTACAGGAGAAGACAGGGAATTGTATTACAAAACATGAAAACAAAACAGGAATATGGTGGTGTAGTTTGGGATATAAATTTTGGGTATGAAATACAAGAGTTGGAGAGAGTGTAAGGGAGAGAAGTGATGAATAATTTATCAAAAAAGCTGTAGGAATTTAAAATTAAAATTCATAAATCACAAAAGTAGATGGAGGAGGAATTTAAACACTCAACGGATATAAAATGATTAAAAAAATACTAAGAAAGTGATAATTAGATCACTAGGGAAATTGCCACTGGAGCATGCGCTCCATCGCAATTAATCATCCAATCATTCAATCTCCACATAGAAGGAAGATTCGTCAAAATGGATAGGACAGGACCAACAAATTCAAGTCTCTCATCCAATGCAATTGCACTTCTGTTTGAGGAAATTCGGTATGACATTAATTTGTGCTGAAATTGAGGAAATCGTAACGTCGGTATTAGAAGCACAATAAAGACATATATTTCAAGTGACCCCCCACAAATTTGTGTGTTGCACAACGCAGTATTGGGTGTACACGATCTTGGGAACGGTTACTTCGATGTATGTATACTGATGAGTTTATTATCTTTTTTTTCTTTCGAAAACTACAAACGGATACTTACAAATGTAAAACAAGAGCCGGTGTTGATTCGTGTTCGGGATGATGCAAATTCATACATAAAAGCTGCTCAGAATCTTCAAAAGAGTAAGTTTATCATCAATAAACTTGCATGGGTTATGCCACATTTACAAGTGATGAAGGAGAAAAATTAGCTCTGCTTAAGATTGTAGAGAGTTTTAGAAGTTGGGACCTGCTAGAAAATCCATTGCTCCCTATAAGTAAGAAACAAATTTGGTATTTAAAGACATCGACACAACTGGATAACCCTAGGTTCGTGATTCTGGGATTACAAACAGACAGAAAACTCAACGAGGAGACTAGTGCATCTGAGTTTGATCACTGTAGCCTCACTAATTTTAGTGTTCCTAAATAATGTATCATTCCCATATGAGAACCTGAAGGTGGATTTTAAGAACAACATAACCTCAGTGCTTTATGACAGGTATGCAAGATTCCAATGAACGACATAACGCTTCTCCGCTTCTTCACCTCTGGTTGTAATTGACTATTAACAACAAAATGAGACCGTTAAGACCGGACTCATCGATATTCGCATTGAATGTGAAAGCAGTGAGATTTTCCCTGCCTACACGTCTGCATATTGTCTGATACTGCGTGATCGTATTGTGGAAAACACACCCATGACTAGTGTCGTGTGGAAGATAACATAAATCAGTGTAGAAATGATCAATCATTACCATGAAGACTGTAGTCTTGGATGCAGAAGGATTCAAGACAAAGGATGGTGTATTTGTTTCCAAAGAGGTTGGTATATGTGTTATGCAATATGACAACATTATCGGTGTACTTAGTATCTGCTTCTCGTCGCCAGCACGTGGAGGTGATGATCAGAGGATTAGATGGTTGACACAGTATTATCATGGAATACCTTGTGATGCTAATGGTATCACATTCAGTAAGTTGTGTTCTATTCTACGCTCTATCACCGATCAAGAAGATGTAATAATATACTTGAAAGGATTGGAAAAGACACATTGATTCCAGAAAATTATCAGGAATAAAGTTTGTCACAATATTCAGACTTTGGGTTGTCCTTCTCTACGTAAAATGAAGCTGTGTGGAAATTGTAATGGATATATGTTTTCAAAAGCTATGTGTGCTCTTAAAAAATGTAATTTCAATTGCCCAACGGTGGGTAGAATCAATAAATAAAAATTGACATATTATCTCTTTTTATTTATCAGTTCCTTTTATATGATACTCCAAATTAGAATTAACATCGTAAATTAACAACAAATTTTTATATTCCATAATTTCTAATTTCAACTGTTCATAGTCCAGTGTAGAACTGGGGTTGTATGACACTTCGTTCACAAAAACATTATCCACATGCACATCTATTAGTTTTTGTATCAGAGCACGAGAATAATCGTGTAGCACTTTTAGAGTGAATGTGCTAACAAAATCGACGTAATATTTCATAACCTGACGACTCCACGACTTCTTGGTGTTGATGGTATTTGCCACCCCAGGCTGAGCACCGATCAGGTTCCTCCATGTAGATTCACCGAGAAACACACCACTTGCAGGAACAGCATTATTGAAAACCCAAATAGTTTCCCTCCCGGACACCATTCGAGAACAGACATTGTGATCCCCGAGTGAAACACTCGTTTGCAAATATTCACTATTACTAAAGAATCCAGTAATTGTATCAATCTCCTGAACCAGTACTTCCCATTCTTCATGTGTAAGTGTAATTTTATTGTACTCAACATTTTCAAGTACAACTACTGGTTCAAACTCCAGTTTTGATGACAACACCACATTAAGCCACTTGGTATCGCTGGCATTTAACTCGTACGATGTTGCAAAGAAGAGTGTCATTGTAATAGCAGGAACTAAACTATGTGTGCGGGCTGACTGTTATATATACACCAAGTAGCTTTCGATAAAGCTCTCCGGCCATCCTGATCTGGGTCTTCCATGGTTTTCCCGGATCACTCCACGCGAATGCTGGGATGGTTCCTCACAATAGCCGATGGGCGCCTCCTGCCATATCCCGTATATCCCTTCCAAACTATTACCCTTTCGGATAGGTGCAATGCACCCTCTGCCACACACTTTTAGTGAATCGCAGAGTAATAGTAATAGTAATTTCTGTGTTGTAATGACACCCCCACCCAGCCTCTCCCACAACTTCATTACAATAACAGATATGTCTTGGGTCCAGGAATTACGTGAATTTGATGTGTGCAGTTGGCTATTTCCATTTGATGTACGTGGAGGTCCATGAATTACATCATGCAAATTTTCTTTACCGTTTACGGAATTATGACATTAACATTTGACTTCCACTGTTTGCTGACAATGCATAGAGGTCTGGGAATTACATTATGGAGATTTCTAAATTCTCGAAGTTCCGGGGAATTACATCATGGAAATTTCAGTTGTCTCGGTAATTCCGGGAGACCGGGAATTAATTTAACTTGTGCAATTGACTAATTCGAATTGTGTGTACGAAGAAATCCGGCGTGGCCTTAGAATTAAGTCATGGAAATTTTATTCACTGTTTACACCCCGAGGCTCACTTGCTTGTGAAGTCATTATAGGTCGTCGGATTGGCTATTTTTCAACACTTGTTTGTGACGTCATGGAAATTTCCAGTCATTATTGGAAACTGAATTGGCTATTTTTTCCCGGTTACAAGTTGATGATGTCATGTGGTAAACATCCGGGATCATTAAGAGTCATTAGTAGCGTTTGACCTTGTGCTGAAATAAACGTGATCTAATTACTGTAGAGATTAGCACTACCTTCCTTACTACATATCTGTCGATAGTTGAGAGGACGCGTATTTTTTCATGATCCTCGACACTTCGGTATATATTGTCTACTGAACGCAATCGGACAGCCTACATTGAGCGGCATAGCGGACAAACGCCAAGAATGATTGTTTGGTGGTGAAATTGTCTGTAAATCTCTATTCCGCCTCCTGCGTGTTGATGGAAATCTGAAGAGCAACAGCGACATCAGGGAGGTTCTGCTCTTCCTTAAAGAAGTTCGGTGTATTATAATTCAGAAAGACCATGCTGGATCACATGTGGCGAGTAATGTGCAAACCTTTTTCAGTTTTCATGGTCTGCACGTTTGTCTGATGTTTGTCGAAGATGTTTGGGATATGGCCGTTCAACTTGTCCTCATGCAACCACTGTCGACGGTCTGCGCCTTGGCTGCGTGTTTCCCCAGCAGGTTTTTTATTATTATTATTATTATTCCTTGTCACTACATCTAGATGATCTGTTTGCACCACTTTGTGGCTTCACACCGTATCGAAGATGTTGAAGATATGACCGTTCAACTTGTTTGTGATGGTTCTCCTGCAACCACTGTCGATGCTTTGTGCCTTGGCAGTGTGTTTCCCAGCACGATATCCAGTTTTTTACTATTATTATTCCTTACCACGACATCTAGATGATCTGATTACACCACTTTATGACTTCACACAGTACTTAATTCTAATGGTCAAAGTGCACATACAGTTTGGTAGTTATTATCATTTGTGTATCTGTCAAGTTTAAAATCTGTGGAATAAATTTCATTGTGACCACTTGTCTCCTTCAAGCATATCCAGGCTCTGTTTGATTTCGGGCTAAGATGTATACGTATTTCTATCATATATCTAAACACTTGATACCCTGAGTGTAAGTTTTGTTGGTGCTCACAATGTGAATAGAAGAATATATTGTTCGCTTCAAAAATGTGTGAATCATTTTAAGGTGGCTTCCATTTCGGCATATTTTAGCAGATGACGCCCTTTTGTATTAAATGTACACAACGTCAATGATTTTTTCACTATTTTGATCAATTTTCATAGTTGGTAGCAATGAGATTTGAAGTATGTTACTGTGTGTCTGTGTGTTGTGGCATGTTAGTGTTCGTAAATGCCTGTCCGTATGTTAGTTGGTTAGACAGGGTTTGTATTCGTGTGAGTGAGTGTTGACATATGTTTGTGGGTGTATGAACGTATAAGTATGCATAGCTGGACACTGTTAATCATAAAGTTAACTTCGTTAATCCGCTAGTTTGGTCCACACTAACCAGAGATACGAGATGCCACTGTCAGTAACTACAATGTAGATGGAAACAGGAAAAATGTCACACACACACATGGCTCTGCTGCTATCTACATCAGAAAAATCCACAGCATATTAAGGAGGATTTGAATTGTTTTTCCTTTTCCCACGAGCGGACCCATTTTTATTTTTTCCTTCAAACTGTAAATATTTGCATGTATGCGTCCTCTTCATATGTAGTTTAAAATTATAAAGGCTAAGACGTGAGTCTTGGTTATAGAAAGCTTAGGCAAACACAGTTTGAATTCATAAATCAAATGTTCTCCAAATCTTGAATGCAACATAATCGCATAAATGTGACCAGCGATTTTTAATCTTCTCATTGTTATTGATAGCGTTGCTGCTTTCACAAACAGATTATAGATCTTCAGTTTCCGTGTTGTAAACATGCAACGAATGTCAATTTAATTTATTTCACTAACAAACTCCAAACCAACAAAAACCAAAATGTGGCATTGTTTTCCTTGTACTAAAAAGGTTAGGTTATAAAAATATCAAATTCAATCACCGTTCGAATCTGAAACGAGTAGTGAGCGCTGGGTTGCAGATGTAAAACACAAACACTTCACAATTCTCGCGTTCCTACTCATACCAGCACCATAACAGTTATATATGCATCACTCTCGCACTCGCGTCACCTAATTCGTTAGCTATTCGACTCGCCGAACGGATAAGCGTTCCGTGGCGCGCAAATCAAACAAACAAAATGATGACGACAACCAATTTAATGGAATATCAATTTAACGGATTTTCAATTTAACGGAAGTTAAGAAGTACGTTAATGATTTATCAGGTTAACTTAAAAGTTATTTTTTTGCAATTTTGTTAACTTCGTTAATTAACGATTAACGAATTAACGATTTTCTGTCCAGATGTGTAAGTATGTTGGGTTGATGCAAATGGCGATAAGTATCGAGCAATGTAAACAGCCATATACTCCACCATTCTGGCAATAATTGGTTCAATATGCTTGTGAGGTTGGTCGTTTAACTGTATATACATCAAGTAGGAAAGACAGCCACTACTACACTCCTGGAAATTGAAATAAGAACACATTGACGCCGGTATGTAAGACCCACCATACTTGCTCCGGACACTACGAGAGGGCTGTACAAGCTATGATCAAACGCACGGCACAGCGGACACACCAGGAACAGCAGTGTTGGCCGTCGAAGGGCGCTAGCAGCGCAGCGGTTGGGCACCACCGCAGTCAGTGTCAGCCAGTTTGCCGTGGCATTCGGAGCTCCATCTCAGTCTTTAACACTGGTAGCATGCCGCGACAGCGTGTACGTGAACCGTATGTGCAGTTGACGGACTTTGTTCGAGGGCGTATAGTGGGCATGCGGGATGCCGGGTGGACGTAACGCCGAATTGCTCAACATGTGGGGTGCGAGGTCTCCACAGTACATCGATGTTGTCACCAGTGGTCGGCGGAAGGTGCACGTGCCCGTCGACCTGGGTCCGGACAGCAGCGACGCACGGACGCACGCCAAGACCGTCGCATCCTACGCAGTGCCGTAGGGGACCGCACCGCCACTTCCCGGCAAATTAGGGACACTGTTGCTCCTGGGGTATCAGAGAGGACCATTCGCAACCGTATCCATGAAGCTGGGCTACGGTCCCGCGCACCGTTAGGTCGTCTTCCGCTCACGCCCCAACATCGTGCAGCCCGCCTCCAGTGGTGTCGCGACAGGCGTGTATGGAGGGACGAATGGAGACGTGTCGTCTTCAGTGATGAGAGTCGCTTCTGCCTTGGTGCCAATGATGGTCGTATGCGTGTTTGGCGCCGTGCAGGTGAGCGCCACAATCAGGACTGCATACGACCGAGGCACACAGGGCCAACACCCGGCATCATGGTGTGAGGAGCGATCTCCTACACTGGCCGTACACCTCTGGTGATCGTCGAGGGGACACTGAACAGTGCACGGTACATTCAAACCGTCATCGAACCCATCGTTCTACCATTCCTAGACCGGCAAGGGAACATGCTGTTCCAACAGGACAATGCACGTCCACATGTATCCCGTGCCACCCAACGTGCTCTAGAAGGTGTAAGTCAACTACCGTGGCCAGGGAGATCTCCGGATCTGTCCCCCATTGAACATGTTTGGGACTGGATGAAACGTCGTCTCACGCGGTCTGCATGTCCAGCACGAACGCTGGTCCAGCTGAGGCGCCAGGTGGAAATGGCTTGGCATGCCGTTCCACAGGTCTACATCCAGCACCTACGATCGTCTCTATGGGAGAATTGCAGCCTGCATTGCTGCGAAAGGAGGATATACACGGTACTAGTGCCGACATTGTGCATGTTCTGTTGCCTGTGTCTATGTGCCTATGGTTCTGTCTGTGTGATCATGTGTTGTATCTGACCCCAGGAATGTGTATATAAAGTTTCCAATTCCTGGGACAATGAATTCACGGTGTTCTTATTTCAATTTCCAGGAGTGTATATATAGAAAGACTTTTTTTTGAAACCTGCTTAACGTCTCTTAACAGTGAGGTCTTTAGAGACGGGAAAGGATTGGGGGGGGGGCAAGGAATGTGAAGGAATTCGGCCATGGCCTTTTGAAGGAAGCATCCCGCCATTTGCCTGGAGTGATTTGGGAAACCATGGAAAACCCAAATCTGAATGGCCATACGTGGATTCGAACCGCAATAGAGATGTATTTCCCTATATTTCACTTTTCAGCCACCACTACCTAGCACAAATCACAGGTGCTTGTGTGTGAGAGTAGCATGGAGTTTCCTATCGTGCACAACGTTTGCCGAATGCCGATAGCTGTGGGGGTGTGGGAGATATGATGGTTAAACGTGGTCGATGCAGTGCAATTTCAAATTTCGACCAAAGACTTGTGTCTCCTTATACTTCTCTTTCCTGCCACAACTACATAGGATAGAGCATTGGAGTTTGCGTATGGTATTAGCACCCAATCTCCCATCGTGCACTATGGTGGTTAGATGTCGGTAGCTATGGAGGTGTGATTGAAAGTGGTCGACCAGCGCTACTTTCATATTTCTACCAAAGACACATATGTGTCTCAGTGTATCGCTTTTCAGTCAAAACTATGTAGCGCAGATCACTGGTGCTTATGTGTGATAGCAGCACAGAGTCACCCATAGATTACAACGTTGGCAAAATTTCGGTAACTGTTGGAGATATAGTGGCGGATCAAGGATATTTTCGTATTTCGACCAAACACTTGTGTTTCCGTATATGTCACTTTGCTGCCACAACTGCATTGGTGTTTGTGTGTGGTAGTAGTATCGTATCGCATATTGTGCACCATGGTAGTTAGATGTTGGTAGCTATGGGGGTATGGGAGATATGGTGGTTGAAATGGGTCGACCTTCGGCACTTTCATATTTATACCAAAGACGTATGTGTCCCGGTGTACCAGAGGGTGAAACATAATTTCTATCCTAAGTATCTTGGCATCACCTTAGACCGCTCCTTAACATTCAAAAAACACCTCGAAAACACAAGTCAGAAACTGAAAACACGAAACAACATCATGAATAAGCTAGCTGGTACTTCGTGGGGAGCTGATGCGAACACTCTAGGAACAACCGCTCTCACCATGGTTTACCCTGTTGCTGAGTACTGTGCTCCAGTGTGGCAACGTAGTACTCATACTAGAAAAATCGACGTCCACCTGAATGAGTGTATGAGAGTAATAACTGGTACCCTAAAATCCACCCCAGTCCCCTGGTTGCACCTGATCAGCAAAATACCACCTCCAGAGATAAGACGCCAAGAAGCAACGGCACGTGAGTGGATAAAACTACACCATCCTGATCTTCCACAGGATCTCCCAATCCACGAGGTTCTAAACAACTTACCACCCACTCGTCTTAAATCCAGAAATCCGGTATGGCAAGATGTATTTGACTTTGATGTCATGGAAAAATGGCGACAAAGCTGGAACTCCGCATCTGTAAAACATTCAGATATTAAAGATCCCACAACTGTACTTCCAGGATTCCATCTAAATAGAGACCAGTGGGTCAAACTAAATCGCCTAAGAACAGGCCATGCGATATGCAACGCCATGCTGTATAAGTGGGGTCTTCAGGATTCTCCTGCATGTAACTGCGGTCAGGGCCCGCTCTAGGGGGGGGGGCAAACCGGGCATTTGCCCGGGGCGCTAAAATTTAGGGGCGCCATTTCGGCTGTAAGTCTGAGAAAAATATTAATGATATTAATGTGTTAAATATCCAATTCATAAAAAAAATCCACATACCGATTTTTTCGTTCGTTAAAAACTTACAGTTGTTAGCTATTTGGGTGCGCCCCTAGGGACTTCGAAGAGACGGGTCGCGGACCTCAAAGGGGCGCGTCGTTGCCTCTCCGCCTCTGTGTGAATTGCGCCATAGGAGCAACTTCAAAATGCGCCGCGTCCGCGCCATGTCTCAGCCCGAAGTCCGCGCCACGTCTCTTCTGTGTAAATTGGGCCTTAGCACGCGAGTAGAACGGTGTTTCGACTTTTGTTGTCTCAACTTGCTTATTATTGCTAATTATAAAAGTGGTTTCATTACACAACAACATTAGTCTTACTATTACGTTATTAGTGAAAAGTGGAAGTTCATAAAATTTACTTCAGGATTTCATAATTTCTAAAGTAAGTACATCTATGATTAAACTGTTATTTAGTTGGATATACGACACAAGCGCACAACGATATATGCGCAGACCGACAAAAGCGCACAACAGAAGCGCGGTAGGTGGGGGCTGTTACACCTGACCTCGGCTACCTGCACTGATTCCGACGTTATACTGCCCACAAGTTACTAGACACGCAATTGCAGTTAGCCTCTAATACAAGGAATCGATAGTGCTTGGCGGGAGATGCTGAGTATTTATATTATTGAATTGATGAGCCAAATCAATATGGATCTTAGTTTTTGGAAATGGAATAATTTGCATAATAATTTCTTCTCGTAATCCGAACCTCACAGATTTGTTGTATAAATTAGATACAGGCATTGAAAGTGTTATAGTTGGGTTAAATTACATACGCTACCTTTGATCGCTTGTGAAAATACTGTAGTTTAGTGGGTGTGGGACAGTACTTACAATCATTAATAAATAAATAATATTACCAGCTGCTGATTACCGATTAGTTACTTCACATACCTTTAATATATTCAATTTCGAATGTTAACTGCTAATATATAATAACCCATGATGCTTATTATATATATGAATGCGGTTTCCAGATATTCTAATTGCTGCATTTGTAAACCGTTTCAACAAAAGGAAATTCTTTAACTATTTTAATGAATGTGAATAACTTTGTCAGTGTGAACTTGGAACGTATTCTGTTTAAGCCTACAGAAATTGCCATCCTCTATACACGGTTTCTGTATCTGCAGCAAATTTACGGATCGTATCCCACGCGAATAAGCTTTGACCGTGTAGTAACACTAGACTTTCTTTATGATCACAGGGTATGGAAAATATTTTGTGTTGTGCATAAATATTTTTTTATATCGACTGAGAATAATTTATCTTGGTTATGGTTTAAGCTTATTTAGAACAAGGATAAATATTTACTTTTTATCTTATTTTATAGTGTACATTGTTTGAGTTACGTGCGTGCCTCTTCCAAAATGTCTGACGGTCAAAGAAAACTATCTGGTTACCAGTACAAAAAAAGAAGGTTGGGAAAGGAAGCGAAAAGGCAGAATCAATATTGCGCGTTAAAAAAATATACTGTATTTAGGTTTTACCAAAACAAATCTTAGAATCCAATATCAGATCGGGATACAAAAGAAGTACAGAATCGTCAGAGAATAATAGCAAACAAATGAACGAAGTTTCTAAACCAATTGGAACTGACACCATCGTGAGACTCACAGAAGGCGTTCTAAAACTTTGTGGCCAAGAATTTTACGAGACGCCGTAAGAAGCTTTTTAGTAAGGCAAGGTCCACCTAAACTATTGCATTATTACAAATTTCCTTCCAATGACACAGGTCGACATTTTAGCGCAAAATATTATGCACGAATTTTAAGCAACGGAGAGCAAATATTGCGAGATTAGCTACTATCTTTCACAAAACTGCTTCTGTTGCAAAATTTTCGGCTGTTTAGTTAGTTCTCTTTCAACGGAGGGTTTTAAAAATTGGAAGCACCTCGACGAAACTTTAAGCAGCATGAAATTTCGAAAAAATAATAGTCAGGCACAAAAATCATGACTAGAAATGAACGAAAGATTAAATTGTTGTAAAACTGTAGATGCTGCCAGTGAAAGAGTTATTAATGCCGAAATAAATCATTGGAATGAGGTGCTTCTAAGAATCGTTGCAGTAACCAAAATGCTTGGTAAAAGTTGTCTGGTTTTTCAAGGCACAAGCGACAAGTTGTTTGAACATAATAACGGTAATTTCTTAAAAATAGTTGAGTTACTGTCTGAATACGATCCCATTATGGAAGAGCACGTCCGTTGTGTGCTCCAAAAAGTAGAGACTAAAGTTCAATATCTTGGGAAAAATATACAAACCGGGATAGTAGATCTGCTGCATGAAAGTTTAAAGTCTCGTGTTATTAATGAAAAGAAAAAAAAATCAAATATTTTTCCATAATTTTAAACTGTACCCCTGACTTTAGTAAGATACAGCAAATTACTCTTGTAATAAGATATGTTTCAACCAATAAATTTAATCCTGATGTTGAAATTAATATTAATGAAAGCTTTTAAGGCTTCTTACCAGTCGAAAGATCCACAGAAAGACAAATGTCTGATATTATAGTTGGGAACTTAATGACTTGGGTTTAAATTTGCAGGATAACAGATGGCAGGGACTGACAACGGGTCCAATATGAGGGTCAATAAAGCAGGAGTGCAATCTAGAATTAAACAATATAATTCGCGAGCATTCATTGTTACGTGTAGTTTCCATTCTCTCAATCTTGTTATTAATGTCAAAAGGATCCTTGGATGCCGCTAATTTCTTCAACATGGTCTAAAACATATATTTAATCTTTTCGGCATCTACTTTTCGATGGGCAATACTTTTGAAGCATGTTCAGGGTTCAACTTTGAAAACATGGAGTGACACTAGATGGTAGAGTAGGATAGATGCATTAAACCCTTTAAAATTTCATTTGAGAGATGTATACGACGCCTTGCTAAGCATTTACGAAAAACAAGAAATTGATATAATTTAATGATGTAGCTATTTTGGCAATTGAATATGAAATTGCTGATGAAGTAAATTTAAAGATGTAATAAAAAATTCGCAAACTGAAAGTAAGAAAAAAAAGTTTTTTTGTGATTATAGCGTATTTGATGTAATCTCGTTTTATTTTCAAAATAATGGCATTTACATTGTTTGAGTGATAATATCCAACCGTAATAGCATTTAAAAATAAAAACAATTTGGTTAATTTGTGGCTATGTACAGATATTTCATAATTAATTTCTCTGTTTTGTGCCGCTAGATCAAAATTCAATAAGTTTATTTATGAGTATATGATTTTATTAAAATTAAAATAAAATATTTTATTCGATTAAAAATTATTTTTTTTAAAAAATATTTAATTCTACACAATCTTAATTTGTCTATTTGTCCGGGGCGGCAAAACCGCTAGAGCGGGCCCTGCTGCGGTGCTCCTTTCCAGAGTGTGGAGCATATTATCAGGGAATGCCCTCTACGGAAGTATGATGGACCATATGAAGATGTTTTTGGAGCTACAAGTTCCTTCTTAGAATGGCTGGAAGAATTGGACATCAGCTTGTGAACGCTACCAACGTTCTTGTCATTGTATATATTTATTATTGTATTAGTTGCTTAGCCTTATGATAAATAAATAAATAAATAAACTTTTCAGCCAAAACTGTTTAGTGCAGACCACTGCTGTTTGTGTGTGGTAGTAGCACAGAGTCACCCATCGATCACAACGTTGGCTGTATTTCGGTAACTGTGGGAGTGTGGTAGATATGGTGGTTGAAAGTATCCGATCAAGGATATTTTCTTATTTCGACCAATGACATTTGTGTCCGTATATGACACTTTGTTGCCACAACTACACAGCGCAGATCTCTGCTCTTTGTATGTAGTAGTAGCAGCATCGATTCTCCCATCGTGCACTATGGGTGTTTGATGTCGGTAGCTATGGGGGTGTGGGAGAAATGGTGGTTGATGGAAGGCAATTTCATATTTCGACCAAATACATGTGCTTACCTACTATTTTACTTTGCAATCATAAATACCCTGCGCAGATCACTGATGTTTGTCTGTGGTATTAGCCTCGAGTATCCAATTGTGCGCTATGGTTGTTACATGTTGGTAGCTGTCAATCAAAATTCTTTAGAATCACGAACGGTGTCGTGGGCGTCAGCTAGTATATATACAGGGCGTTTCATTTATGACGCATCCGCGCACACGGCAATAATCGCCCGGCGCAGCGAGCACTCGCTTGCCGGTAAATCACACCGTGCATCGCCCCTGCTCAGGAACGCCTCAAGCTTGAGCTGATTTCTTACCTTATTGTACGTGCTGGAAATGTTGGCCATCAGCTTCAATACACGCTTGACATCTTCTAAGGATGTTTTGACTGTGTCTGTGAAGAAATATTATTAATTTTAGTTTTTATGTTTTCCCTAAGTTCCTCTTCCCTACTGGTAATCCTAGTGCTCCGACAATGCGTGGGCCGCCCCTCGGACAATATCGGGCCCTTCGTAACGCAGCAAATGCGCTGTTGCGACTCAGTTCTCAGCTAGATTTTGTGAAGATCAAGTATACTGTGAAGTCAAGATGAAGTATACTTTGGAGCAACGAGTTTTCCTTTATGATTGTTATGTGAAATACGAATCTGCAAGGAGGTGCAGGCGTATGTTTATTGAAAAATTTCCGGGAGTCGAATTTCCGCGCAGGTCAACAATTCAAAGATTGGTAAAAAAAATTGGGTGCTACAGGTTCCCTAATGGACTTTCCTAAAAAAACGTAAGTGCTTCCGTTCTTACTGAAAGAAAAGTCGAAGAAATCGTATCTCGTTTGGAAAACTCTCCCAGAAAATCCCTCAGACGACTCTTCCAAGAAGTCGATGTTTCCAAAGCAAGTTCAAATAGTGCTACAAAAATTCTGAAAATGCGCCCTTATCGAACAACTGCTGTGCAAGAATTAAAACAAGCAGATTACACTGCACGAATGAGGTTTGCAAACTGATTTATGCAATGTGTGCACGATGGCGAACTGGATCCGCAATTGACATTTTTTACCGATGAGGTGTATTTTTATTTAAGTGGACGCGTAAATAGTCAAAACAGTCGGTACGGGAGTACAAAAAATCCACATCTTATCCACGAACAGCCGCGACACGATGTGAAAGTTGGAGTTTGGTGTGCAATTAGTACGAGGCAAATTGGACCAATGTGTTTTTACTGAAATAATTACATCTTCTCGCTATGTGTACAATATTTTAAATAACTTTTTTGAACAGCTGACTGATGATGAAAGAATTTACAGTGATTTTCAACAAGACAGTGCAACTCCCCATACAGCCGAAAATTCTATGCGTGCTTTAAAGCGTGTTTACAATGAGTATCAAATTATCAGTCGTGGATTGTGGCCTCCGCGTTCTCCAGACATGACACCCTGTGATTTCTTTTTGTGGGGTTACCTAAAAGAGCGTGTTTACGATTCAAATCCCCGTACGGAAGAGGAACTTGGGGAGAAACATAAGAACTAAAATTAATAATATTCATAATGAAACGCCCTGTATATATAAGATTTGGTATGTCGGAAACAGCTATAACAATTTGGATGACATTTCATATTTAGATAACTTTTTGCTTATTAAGTTTATCTAAATAGGTGTCATGCCTGCAAAAACGCGATTTGACAAAATACGAACAATTTTTTGTATTTGGTATCTCGGTAACGGCTCTAACGCCACCTCGTAGACGTTTCAGGTGCCAGAAAACCTACTGATAGTTAGTTTCTCTTTGGTTACAACAAGGAACTCTTATACGTTTAAACGAACAGTTCTTTCTTTATTTTATTTTATTAACCTTCAGTAACAGAGACCACAGCAATTTGATGTATTGTAAGTACAGTCTTCTTGGGATACATTTGTTGTAAAATACATAATTCGAAAATATTAAATATAACAAATGTACTGACTACTAGGTATACAGTTTACAGGAATAATACAATTGAAATTCATAAAAACAATCTTTGGGTATGTTATAGTTTCACAATTTTTGTACATGTAATTGGTACAGTTTACTTCATTCAGGGAAGGGGAAAGGCGACCATAACCACAATCTGGCTCTCGATTTCATGCATAACGGACTGGAAAAATTTTCATTTGTTGGGAAGGGTGTAAGGGATTGGAACAAATTACCAAGTGAAGTGATGAATAATTTACCAAAACAGAGCGTGATGGGCGAGTAGTAACGCACTGGCCTCGCATTTGGGATGGCTTGGGCTCAAATCCCCGTCCGCGCATCCAGATTTGGATTTTCCATGGTTTCCCCAAATCGCTTTAGACGAATGCCGGGATGCTTGCTTCAAAAGGCCATGGCCGATTTCCTTCCCGTCCCTTTCCGCCAGTCCTTCCCCGTCTCTAATGACTTCGACGAGGCATAAAGCCATAAGCAAAAGGAAATAAGACAAGCACTAATGTAAATGCTAAATTGCAACTATTTCTGTTCTGCAAAGTATATTCGTTGTGCATGCATCTTGTCATACGCCAAATAAATTACAAAATGAACACAGCACTTAATTAAAATTACCAATTACCAAGCGACGCGAGAACCAGGAACCCGCACTAGCACGAAACTACAGTCATATTAAAAATACGTGATGCTGAAATTACGTATTTGGGTTATAAATACGTTAGAAATTTTTAAAATTGTTGAGCTAAAAAACAGTATCCAAGAATGCTGCATACGAGGAAGCACTCTTAAAATTTCTTTCGTAGGAAGACCGATAGCTTTTTTTGCTAAAAGAAGAAGAAGAAATGGTTTTAGCCACAGACTAATTCAGCCAGTTACATAGCAGGATTCTCGAAGAATTATTTTTGATTTTATATAACCTTCAGTTCTTGAGGCAAACGAACAAATTAATTTTTTTGATTTCTTATTCGGAAGGGCAAGCATCAGCATGAAAAAGGGGATGTCTGTTATATACAAACATTCTTTTAAGAGTTCATTTCTTTCTGCTCGTTATACCTTACATCTCCATATGACATAATATACATCTTCAATTTATGCACATGACAACATTTTAGGAAGTCAGTTATCTACGCAATGAATTTTTTGTCGTTAAATAGGCTATGTATAGTTTTCAATCTGTTTATAACAGTAATCTTCCTTTTGTTAAGTTACATATTGCTATACCATGGTTTGTCCCAAATTACATTGTTTATGGCCCGACAGTACCGGCCTATTTCTTGTCGATTCTCCCGCCAAATTAGTATCAGGTCGATATCGTAGTTGCGAATCCCGCCGACAGTGCCGCCACTGTCGTCTTCCGCCGCTTCGCGCATTTCGCCCAACAGCCGCGCCGCGGCAGTCGTAACATGGCGGCGCCGAGTTTGCTAGGACTGCTGCTGGCGCACTGTTTGCGAGCGCCGTCTGTGCTGGCCGTGGCGGACCGGAAAGGTGAGTTAATCAAGCGTTACACCACAGTCCTGTGGCCGGACGCTGTGGTCCGTCTAACGGACTAGCTTTACACGCATGTCGCCCTGGTTGCCACGAGCGACGACGTAAACAAGACTACGACCATGTGTGGTGTTGCGACCAACAATAATAGTGACATCATTGTTAATTGTAGATTAATTTTACTACATGATGTAAACATGGACAGAGATGTGACGCAGTGTAATTTTATAATAATATTTACAGTGTAAGTTAGAGATGTATGAAAGTCAAGCTAATCTGCAGCTTCATACCAATACAGAAACAGTCTAAACGACTTTTAATTTTCTGGTGAATGCAGTCTGTTATAGATAATATATTTGATATCGTATGTTAATGTATATATATCAGTCTGAACACTTAGCTTCGTGCTATATAACTGCTAATAAGTTTAAAACCATTGCGACGATTGTCCTTTAAGTATCGTAATAATGTTGTTTGGCATTTATTTCAGATATGCAAAAGTTATTGATTCATAGGATATGTAATAACACGTATTGCACTTTATACCGACTAGAATCGTAATAATCTGATTAAGATTTTGAATGTTTCGATTTAAATTACTACCACTAGGAAATATGTAATAAAAAATAAAAATCAGATTTTTTGTCAGGTAACACATCTAGAGATGAAACACGGTATTTAATACTTATTTTAACTGCGATGGAGCATATGCTTCCATGACAATCTCCCAATGTATCTGTTTACTATTTTTTTTTCTTTTTTAGAAAAATAAGTTTTTGAGTGAAATTTCTCCATTTTAATTTTAAATTGTTTCAGTGTTTTTTTTTTTTTTAAATTGTTCAGCACTTCCCTCAGTTATGTATTCAGATCTCTGACACCCTTACCTTCAAAAGAAACTTTTCCCACTCCCTTATGCCAGAAGTCGAGTGTCATCTTTTCCATTCTAGCTATGTACTCCTCCTAGTTCTTCTACTAATATCCTTCCAAACCTCATCGCCAAAGTACGCCTTGTACGCTCCCAGAACTTTGTTCACTGTCCTCCTATCACCGAATGACTTTCAAGTATGTTTTACGTGGTTAATTTATTGGCTAAAATCATCAGCAAAACGCATTATTTATGATTGACAAGTTTTTGGGACATAAGTGGTACTTGTATGATAAATCCCGATTGAAGATTCAGAAATCACTTCCACTTCTTTCCACAGTTTTTAAATTTATCCTTCATGAAAATAATAGAGAGTCATTGAACCAAGATGGATTTTATCTAATTTACTCGTAACTTACATACTAATAGAACTATTTAGGGGCATATGGTTTCTCTCTGTTGTCCAAAGACAATATACACAGTCCAGTCACATTAATTTGACCACCTCTCAAGAACCAGAATGACCACCTCTGGCAGAGCAGACCGCTGCGAGGCATGCAGGTAGAGAGTCAATTAGGTTTCTGAAGGTTTTCACTGGGATGTTGTGTCATGCCGACTCCAGTGCTGTGGCCAGCTGCACTAGATTACGCGGTTGAAGATCCATGGCGCGAACAACCCGATCGAGGTGGTCCCACAGATTCTCGATTGGGTTTAAATCCGGTGAGTTTGCTGGCCAGGGGAGTAACGTAAACTCATCTTGGTGCTCTTCGAACCACGCACATACACTGAGAACTGTATGACACCTCGCATTGTCCTGCTGGTAGATGTCATTATTCTGAGGAAAAATTATTCGCATGTAGGGGTGGAGATGGTCCGCAAGGACAGATACTTACTTGTGCTGATCCATTGTGCCTTTCACAATGATGATTTCACCCAGTGAATGCCAGGAAAACATTCCCCAAACCATATGGTAATATTCCCTCCTCCACCCTAGAACCTTCCGGCAATTGTTGCAGGGTGTTTGCTTTGAGACGACGTTTCATGCCGTATGCGCCAACGTCCATCTGTCCGATGGAGCATAAAACGTGATTCATCAGAAAAAGCCACCTGTCGCCTCTCTGTGGACGTCCAGTTGCAAATTTCAGCCTTCGTCGCCGATGAACAGCAGTCAGCATAGGTGCATTAACCAGGCGTCTGCTGCGGAGGCCCATGCGCAGCAATGTTCACTGAACCGTTGTTGAGGATACGCTCTTGGTAGCCCCTTGGTTCTTCTGGGTGGTCAGTTGTTCAACAGTTGCACGTCTATTTTCCGGAACGCATCTCCGTAGCCTTCGTTCGCCTCTGTCATCTGTAGCCCGTGGTGCACCACATGTTCCACGCCACTGATTTTGAATAGTGCCATTTTGCCATGCACGGTATACTTTCACCACGGCGGCACGTGAACAGTTCACAAAATTAGCCGTTTCCGAAATGCTTCCACCCTTGGCCCGAAAGCCAATAATCATGCCCTTTTGGACGTCGGATAAATCACTACGTTTCTGCATTATGCCAACGATTGAAATGATTTCCGATGCCCTAGGACATCCTTTATATACACTCCACTGTAATGTGCTGCCACCTGCCTTCTGTGATTGGTTATTTCACGTTGACGTCAAAAGTAGGTGGTGGTCACATTAATGTGACTGGACTGTGTTTTATGCCGAAACTAAACATTGGTTGCAAACATTGTAGAGGTGAGACAGGGGTGTAACTAAGTAGCTTACGATTTTTTGATGTATCAAGTACATTGTGTGCACTCTATTTAATGCATAAGTGAGTGGCATTTTTTGTGGTTAAACGTGTCAGGGATTTGAATAAATTACCAACTGAAATGATGAATAATCAACTAAAACGCTGACGGAATTTAAAATTAAAATTTGTTAATCACAAAACTGGATTGGGGAGAAGTTTTAACACTCCGAGTATATAATGAATAATAAAAAATACTAATAAAATGGTACCGGTAATTGGATCGTCAGAGAAATTGCAACCGGAGCATATGCTCCATCGCATTAATCAATCAATTCAGTTCACTCCGTGTAGACTGTTTTCATGAACATTGTGTTAAGACGGTGATAAGTAAACGCCTGCGATGAGTTTTCCAGGAGGCGTCTGCTTTTTTCAACGTTTCCATTTCATTTCTTTAATCATCCCATAGGGCAGGGTCTCTCCTATACGGGATTCATCAGTTGATACTAGGGGGTTCGCGACAAGATTTACATCATGGCGGCTGACTAGCTATCTCAAGTGTGAACATGAGCAAAATGATCCTAAAATCTACTCAAACTGCTGCAAGAAACAAGCCCATAAATCACATTAATTAATAATATATTGGCCTTTGTGTCTGTATTACTTTTATAAAATAAAAATGCTTATTTCAAAAAAAAAAAAAAATTTTTTAAGGGGGTTCGCCATTACCTGGGAAATTTCATAGGGATATGTGGAGCTATAAGTTTGAGAAACCCTACTAAAGAGCACAGGTACCCAACCTTTCTTGACCTTCCACACTTAAAAAAAATAAAAAAATAAAACCTCACCGGCTCTTTCGAAAAAAATGATCATTTCCTATTTTTTAGAAAACACTCCCCCCCCCCCCCCCCCCCGATGCAGACTCCACGGATTTTACCCGTAAAGCTGGAGATGATTGCTACCCAATCCCGCGTAGACCCGGGCAATGGATGCACGTTTCAGCAAATAAAGTGGAGTAGAGGAATCACTAAAGTGACCTCGACCGTGCTCATCAGGTAGCGGGGGTAGCCTTGCCAACATGGGCTTGCTGCCATAGTAGGTCCTCTTTATAGGTGGGGACCGGTAGTGCATGGGTTCGCCTGGGTGGGGCAGCTGCACCTTGAGAACATTGTGGGGACCTTTGGGACTCCGCGGTGGGATCGTGCACTACGACGGTGCACTGTGAAGCTTGGACGAGTCTGAAGGAATCTGCACTTGTGCAGGGGAACACATACTAGGAGCTTGCCTCGTAGCGTGCGGCTCTTCATCCTGAGGCCGGCATTGCGCTGGGCTTGTTGACTGCCGGGTGGCGCGCGAAAAGGGCAATCTCACGATGTAGACCGATTTGCTGCGGCTTCCACCCCTCTGGGTGCTGGTGGGGCCAGGAGCACGTAAGAATAGCAGAGACGCTTAAGCTATACGGCCAGGTTTTGGAAGGATCTTTGGCCTGGTCGTGGCGGCGCTCGGTCCGCGCCGCTCCCCGTGGGCTCCCTTAATGGGTGGCGAAAGGCGCCTTGTTCACCGTCCCTGCTTTAATGGTGGATGATTCGGAAGAGTTCGTCCCTGCGTTGGGGGCAGCTTTGGATGGTGGGTAATCGGGGGGAGTCTGCGAGTGCCTGATGACTGTCTAAGTCGGGTATGCCCGTAGACCAGACCTTATACCTTGGAACATTGTTGTGTCTGAGATGAAAATTATATGTTTTCCGCAGAACACAGAACATACAAATCTTCTGTTCCCCTGCGGATCAACGTCGCTCAACCTGCTCGACACTGCAGTAACCAACGACATGACCATGAAGAGGACGTGGCATCACCAAGTGATGAATTTCTACAACATGTTCATAGACACATTAGTTGAAAAATTGCTACATGACATTTCTCGTCCTTTGATACCAAGGTCAATCGATGTGTACATCCAGAACATATATGTGATTAAAATGACATACAATCCCTGTTTTTTACTGAAACTAAAAGTGATTGCTTATAATAATTTGCTTATATATGAGAATGTTAAATGCATAGTTAGTACTGTAAACATTGAGGCGATGAATTAAAAGATGTGAACATGGAAATTCAATTTGAGACATAGCTCTAATGATAAATACAGGGTGTCCACAAATGAATATCGGAGTTTTAATGCTTTATAAGATTTATTACATTATCCTTACAGTTATAAATGATATGTCAAATGAAAGAGCAATTCAAACAGTTTTGTTCGTTGGCACTAGTGTGCATGTGCGTGAAATGTTTCCGCTGCGATAGGCTAGAATGCGGTAGTAGCAAAGATGGCGACTAGTGAAGAGAAAGCGTTTTGTGTTTTACAGTTTGCAAAGACTGAATCTGTAGTTACTGTGCAGCGTGCGTTCCGTATTAAGTTCGGGCGTGATCCTCCAAGTGACAATAAAATCCGTAGATGGTATCATCAGTTTGAAGATACAGGCTGCCTTTGTAAAGGGAAGAGCGCGGGACGACCAAGAGTTAGCGAAGAGACTGTTGAGCGAGTGAGAGAGTCGTTCACTCGTAGCCCAAAGAAATCTGTTCGGAAGGCTAGTCGAGAATTAGAAATTTCTAAGTCGACTGTTTGGAAAGTTTTAAGGAAACGCTTGCAACTACGTCCTTACCGTTTACACTTGTTTCAGGCTCTAAAGCCTGCAGACCATGGTTTACGTGCCAAATTTGCTAACGAAATGTTGTTACATGACGATGAAGATTTTCTACATCATGTTGTCTTCAGTGATGAATCGACCTTTCACCTCAGTGGACATGTTAACACTCATAATGTGCGGATCTGGGGCTCATAAAATCCTCAAGAGATCGTACAAGTGCAACGAGACTCCCCTAAAATCAATGTTTTTTGTGCCGTATTCCGGCGGAAAGTTTACAGACCTTTCTTTTTTGATGAACCGACTGTAACTGGTACTTCTTACCTTGATACACTAGAGCAATGGCTCTTCCCTCAGTTGGAACAATATGAACCAGAGAACTTCATTTTCCAGCAAGATGGTGCGCCACCTCACTGGCATAACGAAGTACGCGGTTGGTTGAACGTAATTGTACCCGACCGCTGGATTGGCCGCAAGGGGCCAATGACAGAGCTTGCTATGCGTGGCCTCCACGTTCGCCTGACCTAACGCCATGCGATTTCTACCTTTGGGGTTTCATCAAGGATCGTGTGTATGTGCCTCCGTTACCAGCCGACCTCCTTGAATTACAACAGAGGATTGAAGCAGCTGTTGCAACAGTTACTGAAGACACACTGCTCAACATTTGGGAAGAACTCGGCTACAGACTTGATGTGTGCCGTGTGACAAATGGTGCCCACATAGAACACTTGTAAGCTTGTATATAAAACTGTTTGAGTTGCTCTTTCATTTGACATATCATTTATAACTGTAAGGATAATGTAATAAATCTTATAAAGCATTAAAACCCCGATATTCATTTGTGGACACCCTGTATAATAAATTAAAAACTTTATGCATCACAACATTGATTTTTAATTCATTTTATCCAACACTGAGCGATTAAAATTATATTTTCAGCAGTACACATGGGATTATAAAATATTAAGTGCTTTACAAAGTTTTCTTAATAAATTCTTTAATGTTGTAGTAGAATTTATTTCTTATATTCTTCCAGAGCCATATATCCTTCTCCAATCCTTTCACGTGTATAATGGCATCATGTTGAGTTGTAATTACATATAGAATGGTAAATTATTTAATGAAGGTTACGTTAGCAGCGTTCTAAGGAGTAATATGAAAATATTTTTCACTCAGCTAATAGTTGGGTCATTGTATCCACGTGCTGGTGACGTTACGTAGATACAATAAGTAACGATAATGTTGTCAGACTGGATTACACACACATCAACATCTTTGAAAACAAGCCAACCATCTTTTGTCCTGTATATACGTCGCACAAGATTGATTGTTTTTATTTTTTTTTATTTTTTTACTAGGTTCAAGTTCTCATTCGGAAATAATACTTCATTTAACTTCATTTTACCGAGCGTGGTGGGTCTGGTAACTCTCTGACCTCACATTCGGGATGACGAGGGTTCGAATCCCGTTTCCCCAAATCACTTCAGCCGAATACCGAGATGCTTTCTTCATAAGGCATGGCCGAATGTTTTCCTGTTCCTCGCCCTCAGTCGTTTCCCGCCTCTAATGCCCTCGATGTCGACGAGGCATAAAGCCATAAGCATAAAAAAAATCCAACTGTGCAGATATCTTTAGAGGTTATGTGTGTTTACTGAAGCACAGAGTATTTGAGTAGTAATCAGTGTAAACCGGATAGCAAAGGTTTCTCGCTGTCACCCATATGCACCTGAAGCATCTTCCATTCCATCTTATTTATGATAAATGTTCTTCCCTCTGGTTTTTGATCGGCTTTTGTGTATGCATTTGTATCAACTTAGTATGAATCAGAAACAGGCTCTGTTTTACATTTATAAATAACCGTTTGAAGTCGTCAAAAAACTCGAATGTACTCGTATACTCTTAGAAGTACTATCGGGACCCGAACGGTTGCTGCTACAGATTTTATGGTTCGCTTCGCACTCCTGAGTTAGTGTTATTCAAGACATGTGGTACTATGGTCGAAGGATTACGTCTATGCTTTTTGCTTAGAGCTAGCAAGTGAGAAGGAAATTAGTATTAGCAAATGAAATAACGATGGAAAGATTAAGTTAGCTTTAATTAAATCAAATTGACTGTGACACAACGTGCAAAGCACATAAATGTGTGAACCACCAACTGAAATACCTCTGAAACATTTCAAGAATATTACTGATAAAATCTTAGTTAACTGAAGTACTTTTCCAAGCCAGCAGAGGGTGTGCAGACTGCTTTAGCAAGTACCTGTTAAAAATATGTTGCATCTTCGTCAAGCTGGGATGAACTCGACCAGAGAGCGAGTAGCGTGCTCCTCCACCAAACCCGTGAGGGGGGGGGGGGAGATAGCATCCCGGGTTGGCTAGTGTATATAACATGATTATCCTGTAATTGGCTCATTATAACATACTAAAGGTTTCAGTCAGAACAGAGTGATGAGTTCAGTTCGTAGGTTCTGTGTGAACAATGTAAGCTTTAATTTAGTTACATTGTCAACAGCTTATATTACACTAGTCCTAGTGAAGGGTGAGGAAAAGGTGCTCCTATTGACTCTGCTCACTTCTAATAACTTATGATATACCCATGCGCAACAATAAAGGCATCAAAGCAGCCATTTACAAGTTCACATTCACCCCATCCTGCATTGGGCAACACGCCAATTTATTGAGGGACGCTTGAAATAAACGTCTTCATAGTGATCCTGATACCGACCTTACTGTTTCTTTCAATTTCATACCGAGCGTGGTGGTGTAACGGCTAGCGTTCTGGCCTCGCATTCGGGAGGACGGCGGTTCGAATCCCCGTCCGGGCATCCATTGGGTTTTCCATGGTTTCCCAGGCAAATGCCGGGATGCTTCCTTCAAAAGGCCATGGTCGAATTCCTTCCCATTCCTTGCCCCCCCCCCCATACTTTCCCGTCTCTAAAGACCTCGCTGTTAGGCCTCTTTTCCACTAAGCGGCTAGCCGCGGGCGGCTGGCCGCTCGCGATTGTTATTTATTCAGCTATGGTATTAACCATACCCATTGACGCGACCGCGACTTGGCAGTCGTCGCGACTGCAAAAGAACACACGACTCGAGCAGCTTCGCGCGACTCAATGTCTTCATAAAATTACTGCGCAATAGTCTTGTGTAGTTCGCGAACGAACTAGTTCGGAAGAGCGCTCCCACAGGCGAACTACGCGAACTAGTTCCCAGATCTCTCGCTCCTTAGTTCGTTAGTTCGTTCGATCCTTTCCCGAAGACCAACTCTTGTTTTAGTTTATTATCTAAAAGGAAACACAGTTCCTTGTGGACACATTTCACTGAAGACACAGATATAAAAATAAAAGAAAAATAAATTGTTCAATATTAATAATTATTGCAGAAGTCACAAACGGAAATTTAACGTGGAATGTGAAAATAAAATACACTTTGATCCCATTAACAATCAAAAGACAACCATCGATAACCACAACTACCATAACAAACAAGAGAGCGCGTGCAGTAGCGCTAGCAAAGCGAGCGAGCGAGCTGTCTTGGAGGACCTAGTTCGCGAACTAAACAGCGTTCCCGGTCGCGAACTAAAGAGAGCGGTACCGTTCGCGAACTAAACAGAGCGCTCCCGGTCGAGAACTAAAGAGAGCGGTACCGTTCGCGAACTAAACAGAGCGCTCCCGGTCGCGAACTAAATTGAGCGCTACCGTTCGCGAATTAGCACCATTCGCCGCTAGGGTTTCCAATATTTTTCGGTTGATGGTAGGAATTTTTTAAAAAGAATAACCTATAAAAATTTGCTACACTTCAAATATATAATATTTTACGAAATAGTAGAAAATGATAAAAGGTATGTTTTTACTATTTCATTTTTTAAGCTATATTTTTTGCACTTCTTTCATCTTTAATTCTTTTTTGTCTACAGTAATCATATGCTTTATCGCTTTCAGTTGTCAAATTAATTTCGAGAAAAAGCTCATTTTTTATTCATGAAAAACTTCTCTTACTTTTACCTGGATTTCGTATAATATTGTTATTTCAGAGTAAAGTTTGTTCACTTTGATATTCATTTTTTCTCGCAAATTTATAACCTCTAATATAGTCTCACAGTCATCAAATGAAACCCTGTGATTTGAATTTAATTTTTGGATTTTGTATAGCCAATTTCTTTCATTAAAATCTAACTATTTGCTAAGATACTCCAGACATTTATCAACAAATACTAGAGCATTATTTTTTTATATTATCACTTTCTGTGGAGAATTTGGTTTCTAAAGGCTTTTTCTTGTTTTCTTAACCAAAGAAACAGTATCTTTTACATTTTTCTAGCGCTGATTTTAAAGCTGACATAATATAATACTTATTTCAGTCTGTTGGTTAACAGCTTTGTGAAAGTGATGAAAGAAATGACTTGCGAAATTCAAAAAGATTTTAACTTTTGTGTCTTCATCAGTTTCATTCGTCGCCAAAAAATTGTGAATGTGTGTTGGATTATTTTCCCCTTCACTAATAAAATAATAGCCCAATGACTTCCAATTCACTGGAAATTTACGCACTTTCGTTATTGCTACCGCTTTCTCATTCAAGGGTCACTGTTATTTTTATATGTCTAATTATTAGATATCACATTGTAAGTATTAATGTTATTTTTCTTAATAATATAGGTAATATTATTTCTGTAATATAGTACTTAATTTGTAGCCAATAGTAGAATTATATTTTGTCCATGATTTCCAAAACTTTATTTATATAAAAAAGCCGATTACTTATAAACGGGTATTTTAATTCATCAAAATAAACGCGTTTATAATATTTTATAAGTAATGTTGTGTTGTTGCTGTTGTTGCTGTTGTTGTTGTTGTTGGGGGTTTACGGGTGCATCGACGGCAGGATCATTAGCGCCTTTTATAAGTAATGTTTCTTTCATGAACTAATAAACAAATCCATTTAAAAAATTAATATTCTACGAATGCATGTAAAGTAAATAGTAAAAACGGCACAATTATTCAATTTACCCATTTTGTAAAGGACAATGAGCACTTTGGTTTATCGGCGCCAACTGTTCATGTAATTTGAAAGGGCTATTATTAAGCAATAACTTTTGTTAAGAAGGTCATATTAAATTCCATTTAGAAACGACAAAAAAATGATTATGTCCTAATAAAACTGACTTAACTAACAAAATAGCGCGTACAGTAGCGGTAGCAAGGCGAGCGAACGATCTGTTTCTCTGAATTCGAGACGCGAACTAACGAATTAAAAGAGCGAACTAGTTCGCGAGGGAGCTGCGAACTAAACTGAACGCTCCCCTTCGCGAACTATTATGCGCAAGTCTACTGCGCAATGCACACTGTACGGCTAGCCGCTCGCGACTGATCGCCTCCGGTGCCGTTGTTGTCAGTACGCAGCGTGGCGTGAGTGAAAAACGACGTGCTTTTTGTGCAAGACAACATGATGCAAGACACAAATACGGAAGATTTCATAAGAGAGTCTTTGCCATCAATATGGAGTATGGAGAGTTCAGAATATTCTGACCTAAACTTGCACAAGTCAGCTTGGAAGACTTTAGTAAACAAACACATTCGTGTGTAATTGAAAAATTTTATGTTATGATCCCGTAACTGATTGTAGAAGGAATATAATACACCCTTTGTGGTGCGTTCACTTAACAAAGAATGTATCCAATACCTATGTTTTCGTTTATTTTTTTGTTAAGAATAAAGACATGTTACTTCTTCGACATCCATTTTGGAAATGAGCTGGTTTCTGAAATACAGTCGCGCGCGCAGTCGCTACAACAGTCACTACAAAACTGGCCGCTAGCGACTGCGGTCGCCCGCGACTAGCCGCTTAGTGGAAAAGCAGCCTTAGAGAGACATTAAGCAGATAAAAAAAAAAATCAAATTTCATCAACTAGAAACGCAAATACATTTGTTGTAAGGTATGAATTAGTGGATTCTGTTTCATCCGGTTTTAGGAACCTATCTTTGATAAGCAAGTAGTTTTCACGTAGCAACTTTTAAAAATTTAGGTTCTGAACAAGCCTCTCACCATTCTTAGTAAAGGTCATTACTGCATAAGGCTGATGCGTAAAATATTGTTTGTATGTTACCAACACATAAAATTCTATTCTAGATGTGTCAAGTAAATCGGTAATTTCTGACTGTAGGAAGAATTTAATGGTCGGTGTTCCTGTTTCACTGTCGCCTCATGACTGATCATTGTTTACGTTCTTACATCGAGCATCCATTTTGTAGGTTTCTTTACATGTAGACTCAGCGTTATGGTTTCGCTTCTGAAATCCACCGTCCTGGTAGACAACTTTAACTAAGATATTGATAAGCTTATTTCCCCGTAGTGTATGTGATATTGGCAGATAAGGTAAAGGACACGGGGTTGCGACGGTTCCTGCCACTTCCCGTAGGATTCACGGAGGCAAAGCTCCGCATTTCCATTACAACCTTCGACACTAGAATGGATGTGATGAGGTCAGCGGCCATTCTTTACATTTCCACGGAGTTTCCTCCACGGTACTCATTGGATTGAAGACTGAATGGGCTTGGGGAGCCATTCCGAACGTTCAGCTTCGAGAGAAGATCCTCGGCTTCGTAGGGGCGCAGTCCAGTGTAGTGATGATCCGATACAAGTAAATACGAGTAAGTACTCGATACTTTGTTTCGATACCGAGTAATTTTCGAATTCGAATTAATTCTTTCGATACTTACTCGGTATCGGAAGAAAAGTACTTGTATCGAATCGAAAGTATCGAAACGCACTGGAGTTAAGTTCTAAACGCATCACCCCTACAGCGCCACTCAGTCGCACCTGCGAAATTAATTTCCCGCTGACGTAAAATTGGTATCATTGAAAAATCAAACAAAATCAATCTTAGAATAGGCAATCTAATCAGAAAGAGTTCGTTATAGGTCCCTATTTCATTGTAATAAGGTTCTACTTAGCGCGCATTTCGCTTTACCTGGCCAATGGTCGCTCCCGCGCAGCCCCACACAAAACTAAAAGGTATGGTTCCTAAGCAACTTAGTAGCCCATGTGATTCGGAAGAAGAAGCTACTTCGGCTAGCGTTTCACAGGAATATCACTTCTGGAAACATCACAAAAAAAAAAAAAAAAAAAAAAAACGCATGATAGTGACTCTCTACTTGTCAAACACTGTAATGTCTCCAAAAAGCAACCCATTTATATAGTGGGAAGAAATGAAACTTACAGACTATTTCCTAGTCTGTATAAATGCGCACAACATTATCTTTTTGTAGTAGCAACGTCAGTATTGAGTGAATGTTTGTTTTCTAATGCGGGTGAAACAATGACAAACAAAACAAACAAGCTGTCCCCAAAATATTTGGAACAATTGCTTTTTGGGAAACCTTCCAAAAGCGGACTGTTATTGTTTAAAAGTGTTAAAACTATAACAAATAAACATTTAAAGATATGAAAAAAACCTTCAAAGTATGCTTACAGTGTGAGCTTTATTATAGTTTTAATAAGTAAATTAAAATGTTTACTGAGTGTTATTTGATTTTATTACACTAGGCAGATAATATAAATAATTTAGCAGCATGTCACATATATTTTTATATTTCGACATTTATTAAATGAAGTATCGATATGAGTAAGTATCGATACTTTTACAGTATTCATATGAGTAAGTATCGTAAGACAATTTGAGTACTACTACATTTAAGTAGGTATCGATACTTTGATGGTATCGGAACATCACTAGTCCAGTGCTCTACTGCTTGAGCTAGGCGGTCAATACTGTCAGGTGCTTCTGCAATATTGTACCCAGGCAATACTATTGGAAAAAACTCTTGTAGAGTTTGACGTAATTACTAATTACGCTCTATAGGTATAACATTGAAACTGTGGATTGAGGGAGTATTCAGCTAAACGCCTCATGTACTCGTATTCCTTCAAGCCGGAATGATCGAGATAAATGACCCAACTGGCCATATGTACGTGGTACTGAGCGTGGTGGGTGAGTGGTTAACGCTCAGGCCTCGCCTTCCGGAGGAGGCCGGTTCGAATCGCCATCCGGGCATCCAGATTTGGGTTTTCTATGGTTTCCCCGATTCATTTCAGGCGAATGCCGGGATGCTTCCTTCAAAATACCATGGCCGAATTCCTTACCGTTACTTGTTCCCAGTTCTATCCCACCTCTAATGACCTCGACGTCGACGAGACGTAAAGCCATAAAAAAAAATGTACGTGGTGCTAGTTGGAGACATAATATTTATTATCGTCACATCTTGATGATATAGGTCAGTTCAGTCTTTTCCTCGTTTTTTTTTTCTTTTTTTTTTTCGTTGCCTCTGCGGCTGTGATTGAAGTCCCACTACCTTCGGTAGTATAACTTCTAGGTGTTAGGATAGGGTGTTTATTTTTGGGACACTTTTTATTTCACTTTCAGGGGAAAAAACCAGGGCTATGAACATCTAGGATGGCATTAATGGTGAAAAAACCCCTGCGGAGTTCACGTACTGTGCTGCTCTATGATGGCTGGTATAGAATACTGAGGGGAACATTATACTTATGCCTACGTCTTGGCATTACCGTTCCAATCGACTCAGTTCTTTCGTCTCTGGCGTCGTTCAATTTCTTGTGGAATTTTTCTGTTAGATTAAATATTTCGGTATTAATTAAGGGAATATTTGTCTCGTTATGTAGCGTTTCTATTGGTGTATATCTGGGTGCGTTTAGGATCATCCTTAGACATCTGTTCTGGAGTAGCTGGATTTGTTGTAGATTGGTTTGGCTTGCCAGCCCCCATATCTGGCATCCGTACAGTAAAAATGGGAGAATAAACGATTTGTATATTCTTATTTTTGTATTAAACTGTAGGTTGCTGCTTCGTAATACTGGTGAAAGGTTGGAAATAATTGCTAGTCCTTTTGTTTTCCTATCCATGATATGTTGTCTAAAAAGTAATTTGTTATCCAGTAATATACCCAGGTACCGATATTCTTTAACCCAAGGGATATTTTGGTTCAAAATTTTTAAATTCTTGTTTATTTCCGGCCTTTTTTTGTGAAATAGATTCCCGTACATTTTCCAGGATTGATTTTGATTTTATAGTTTCTGCACCATTTACTGATTTCGTCTAGTCCTAGTTGTAGATGAGTAACGTTAAGATCATGTCTTCTTCCTGATGTGTACTCTGTAGTGTCATCGGCAATCTGTGCCAGATTCACATAAGGCGGGGTCGGGATTTTGTTTGTATAAACTTTGAAAAGTGGCGGTGCGATCACCGATCCTACTTCGATGTTTGTTCTCAATCCTTTTTTAAATATACCGCACCAAAACTACTAACCCAAATACAGCTTTTAGGTCTTTTATGGCATGACGATAAGAGCAGGTTTGTTACCTTTTTCACCCGAACTGCGAGAGTCTGACTTCCGGTTTTTACCTGGAAATATTCTCTCTTTCATCACCACCGTAGGTGACCAGTCACTCCTGCACTATTATTCAAATGAGGCTGTTTTACGTTACATCGTGTCGCAAGTTATTCACTTCTGTAAATGTGTAAATGTAGAAGAAGCAATGAAGAAAGTCAAAGAAAAATTTCCATGTGGCATAAGTTTTCAGGGAGAAAAAATCAGTATGCTACGATTTGCTGACGACATTGTCTTGTTAGCAGAGAAGGCTGAGGATATTGAGAAGTTACTGAATGGCATGAACAAAATACTGAAGGAAGACTTTGGACTGAATATAAATCAAAGCAAGACAAAAGTGATGAAATGTAGCAGAAATGATACCAATACTAATGGTTTAAATATAAAAATAGGATAGGATGCAATAGGAGAAGTAAGAGAATTCTGTTACTTGGGAAGTAAAATTACAACCGATGGCCGAAGCAGGAATGATGTTAAAAGCAGAATAGCATTAGTAAAAAGAGCCTTCATGAAAAAGAGAAACCTTTTAGTTTCAAATATTGATCTAGGAATTAGAAAGAACTTTTTAAAACTCTTTGAGTGGAGCACAGCACTTTATGGTAGCGAAACATGGACTTTAGGAAAACCGGAAATAAAGAAAATTGAAGCATTTGAAATGTGGTGCTACAGAAGAATGCTAAAAATTAAGTGGACATTTTTTTTTTTTTTTTGCTGTCGTCAGTCTTTAGACTGGTTTGATGCAATCCTCCATCCCTTCCTGTCCTGTGCCAACCTCTTCATTTCTACATACCCCTTACAATCCACGTCCTCAATTATCTGCTTCATATATTCTAATCTCTGTCTACCTCTGCAGTTCTTACCTTCAACTGTTCCCTCCACTAACAAATTAACCAATCCAGCATGTCTCAAAATATGACCTACCAGCCTGTCTCTTCTTCCTGTAAGCTTCTTCCATAAACTTCTTTTCTCACCCATCATTTCTAAAACTCGTTCATTTCTTACTTTGTCTGTCCACCTAATTTTCAGCATTCTTCTGTAGCACCAAATTTCAAATGCTTCAAGTTTATTTCTTTCCGGTATGCCTAAAGTCCATGTTTCGCTACCGTAAAGTGCTGTGCTCCACACATAGAGTTTTAAGAAGTTCTTTCTAATTCCTAGATCAATATTTGAAACTAAAAGGTTTCTCTTTTTCATGAAGGCTCTTTTTGCTAGTGCTATTCTGCTTTTAACATCATCCCTGCTTCGGCCATCGGTTGTAATTTTGCTTCCCAAGTAACAGAACTCACTCACTTCTCCTATTGCATCAGATCCTATTTTTATATTTAATCTGCTAGTATTGGTGTCATTTCTGCTACATTCCATCACTTTTGTTTTACTTTGATTTATATTCAGTCCAAAATCTTCCTTCAGTATTTTGTTCATGCCATTCAATAACTTCTCAATATCCTCAGCCCTCTCTGCTAATAAGACAATGTCGTCAGCAAATCGTAGCATACTGATTTTTTCTCCCTGAAAACTTATGCCACATGGAAATTTTTCTTTGACTTTCTTCATTGCTTCTTCTACATACAAGTTGAATATTAACGGGGATAGACTACAACCTTGTCTCACACCCTTTTTAACTGATGCATGTCTCTCGTGATTCTCTACTTTTATCACAGCCACTTGATTCTTATATAGTTTATAGAGGATTCGTCTATCTCGATACTTTAGACCTGACTTCTTTAGAATTTTGAACATCTTGTCCCACCTAACATTATCAAAAGCTTTTTCTAAATCAACAAATGCCATAAAAGTATCTTTGTTTTTCTTGATCCGCCCTTCAAGTATTAATCTTAAAGACAGAATTGCTTCCCTTGTACCGTGATTTTTCCTAAACCCAAACTGATCTTCACCTAATATCTCTTCTACTACCCTTTCCATCCTTCTGTATATTATTCTGGTCAGCAATTTTGAAGCATGTGATGTTAGACTAATTGTGCGATAATTCTCACATTTGTCAGCTTGTGCTTTCTTTGGAAGTGTGAAGATGATATTTTTATTAAAATCAGTTGGAATTTCTCCTGTTTCATAACTTTTTGATATCAGCTTGAATAATCTTTCGATTCCTTCCTCTCCTAGAGATTTAAGAAGTTCTGCATTGCCGGTCTCGGTAGCGTAGGGGCTAGAGTGCTAGCTCCACGTGCCGAAGGCCGCCGGTTCGAATCCGGCCGCGGGCATGGATGTTAAGTGTTGTGTGTCTGTGTGAATGTCTTGTCCGTCCTGTGGCGTCCATACACTGGAAAAAATACACATTGAGCTGGCTGTATGGCCTCCGTTGCCGAATGCCATAAAAAAAAAAAAAGTTCTACAGGGATCTCATCAATTCCAACTGCCTTATTTGCTTTCAAGTCATTCAGAGCTTTATTAAATTCTGTCCTCAAAACAGGATCTCCTAAGTCATCCATGTCGACATCGCCTTCCTTTTCCAATACACTGTTGCTCAAGTCGTCCCCAACATACAGTTTCTCAATGTATTCCTTCCATCTGTTAGCTCTATCTTCTGACCTTAAAAGAGGTTTCCCATCGGCAGCTTTAATGTTCATACCTCTTTTCTTCATTTCTCCAAAATTCTGTTTGATCTTTCTATATGCAACATCTACTTTTCCTGCAACCATTTCCTTTTCTACTTCTTCACACTTTTCTTGTAGCCATTTTTCTTTTGCTATTTTGCATTTCCTATTTATTTGATTTCTAAATTGCCTGTACTGCTCTTTTCCTGCTTCATCCTGAGCATTTTTGTACCTTCTCCTCTGATCGATCAGCTGCAAAATTTCTTCTGTGATCCAAGGTTTTCGGGCAGCTTGTTCCCTAAAGCCTAAGGTTTCTTTGCCAGCTTTCATTATTTCGGTCTTTAATGCATTCCATTCGTCCTCGGTTGAGCTCCTTTCACAGTTAATTCTTAGACCTAAGTCTACCATTTCTGCAAATTTTTCTCTTGTGCTAGATTGTTTCAGTTTATTCACTTCCAGTCTGTTCTGCTTATGCTGCTTCCTTATTCGCTTGAATTTCAGCCTGCACTTCATTACTATCAAATTATGGTCCGAGTCTATGTCTGCTCCTGGGTATGCTTTACAGTCTAGAACTTGATTCCTGAATCTCTGTTTGACCATGATATAATCTAGCTGATATCTGCCTGTATCCCCAGGACGTTTCCAGGTGTATATTCTTCTTGCATGGTTCTTAAACAGTGTGTTCGCCACTACTAGCTTATATCTTTCACAAAATTCTAGCAACCTGCTTCCTCGCTCATTTCTTTCTCCTAGACCAAAACTTCCTACAGTATTCCCCTCTTTTCCTTCTCCCACTATTGCATTCCAATCACCCATGATTATTAGATTTTCCTCCCCTTTCACATATTGGATTAATTCTTCAATTTCAGCGTATATTTTTTCTATTTCTTCGTCATCTTCCTGTGACGTTGGCATATACACTTGTACTAATGTGGTTGGGACGGGCTTAGTTTCTAACCTCATCAAAATAATACTGTCACTAAATTGTTCATAATAACTAACCCGTTTCCCTACTTTCTTGTTCATTACAAATCCTACACCAGTGACTCCATTGACAGCTTGTGTGCTAATTATCCTGTGTTCCCCAGACCAGAAATCCTGTGCGTCCTTCCATTTAATCTCACTAATCCCAACAAAATGTAACTTAAGTTGTTCCATCTCCCTTTTTAAGTTTTCTAACCTACCTGCCCTATTCAGACTTCTAACATTCCACGCTCCGACTCGTAGAATGTTTCTATCCATTCTGATGACTCCTCCCTGAGCAGTCCCCACCCGGAGATCCGATTGGGGGACTATTTTACCTCCGGAATATTTTACCCAGGAAGAAGCCATCATGATATATGTAATTTGAGAGGATTACATGTCCTCGGGATACCCTTTGGGTCTTTAATGCAGTGGTTTCCCGTTGCCTTCTGCATCCCCATGCCGTTGATCATTTCTGATTCATCCGCCTTTAGGGGCCGTTTCCAACCCCAAGGGCAAGAGGGTGCCCTGAACCGCTCCCCGCTCTTCCGCCCTCTTTTCAGAGGCCGTTGGCAAGCAGTGGGTGACTCCTTATACCGGGAATCTTTCAGTCGCCAGAGCCTCGTCCGTGCAAACAGGGTGCACCACGTGAAGGAGAGGTTGACATTTGGTTGGAAAAGACTAGTATAGCCTTTCCCAAACCCTTACACCCAAAGTAAGAAATGAACGAGTTTTGGAAATGACGGGTGAGAAAAGAAGTTTGTGGAAGAAGCTTACAGAAAGAAGAGATAGGCTGGTAGGTCATATTCTGAGACATACAGGATTGGTTAATTTGTTAGTGGAGGAACAGTCGAAGGTAAGAACTGTAGAGAAAGACAGAGATTAGAATATATGAAGCAGATAATTGAGGACGTGGCCTGTATGGGGTATGTAGAAATGAAGAGGTTAGCACAGGATAGGAAAGGATGGAGGATTGCATCAAACCAGTCGAAAGACTGACGACAGCAAAAAAAAAAAAAAAATGTGTCGCTGCACCCGTTCCTACAATGCTAAAGATAAACCGAACTTCATTGTTGTAGGAACGAAAAGTTCCATGGCTGCAATTGTTGTTCCGTGTTAAATATAAATGAAAAAAGCAAAAATAAAAAGAACTTTTTTTTCACTATGGCTTAAAATTAACAGCGTGCTGTTTATTCATAACGCGTTTTGGCGTCGAAGGTTATACAGGAGACATAGAATCCATCTGCCGCCGTGCGTAACTCCAGGAAGTGCGTGCATGACATATTGCGTGCACTACTAGCGCTGGGTTCTCTCCCCAGCGTATTCAAATTTACAAGGCGTCCGTAATCCTTAAAGGCATACAATGACTCAAGAAGGTCTTGTAAGGCTTCGCAATGAATACAGTGGGAAAAAACTTGCAGGTGCATACTTCAGACTCAATGATACCTGAAAATGTTCTTCCATTATCAAGTATAAGCTACGCAAACAACTTGCATCAGTTAAGTAACAAAGAATAAATTACTTAGGCGTCAGTATGTATGTAATACCAGTTGCCTAGTTTAAACGCTGAGCGCAAAAGTTTGTTATTAATCATTTTGCAACACCTTAAGAAACAAATTGTAACTAAATTAATCACCTTATTATGAATTCAAAGAAGAAATATATACAACTGAACATCGTTATCACTTTCTTGAAAATTTATGGATGGCTGACACAGTTAGAAGTAAATTTTTACTATTCAAAATTCCCTATAAATGGCATAGAATGGAACAAATTAACTAACAGTGCCAAAAGAAAAGGAAAAAGTATTGCCAAACAGTTTCACGTCATTTTATATTGATAAAAATTCTGCATCTTCCAGTCCTGTCAAAATGCTAGAGACTTGAACGTTTTTTTTATCCAATCCTCTGCCCTCATACTCAGCCAACTGAAGTAGAACACCGAATCGGTAACTATGGTCAAAAACTTTTTATCAGAAAAAAGTATTTTTATAAGTCTTTGATGAACGTTTTCAAGAACAACATTAAATTTCAGTAGGAGAATATGAAAAACATCTCACAGTGTTCAGGCAGAATTTTTTGGAGAAATTGTAGTCTGTCAGTTCAACATCTGTCACGATGCATTACAACACAATTCGATCGAGGGCCGTAAGTCTCCCAAAAGCAAGACAGACCTCAGAGTTCAATGGACAGTTACAATCTTTGAGGCCTTGGTAAGAGGTACTGACTGTACTACTTCGCACGGTTATTCCTCAACTTATAACCAGCCTAATGCCAAAATAAAAGTTGCCACTCTCCCGGATCGCCGTTCGAATCTCGCTAGTTACTTCCTGTCTCACGTACTTGAACTAGGGTTCTTGTTGATAGAAGGAAATGAGATAAGGAAAAGACCGAAGATAACCCGATCTTCCATTAATATTTCGATAAATCTTAAAGCTCCTTCTCATAGATTTTTTACGAACTTCTTTATTGAGTCCACTAACATGATCGCGACAATAGGCATTACGATAATATGAGCATAGATCTGTATTTAAATTATTATTATTTGAACCGAACGTGATGGGTGATCGGTAACGCCCTGGCTATATTCGGGAGGACGCGGGTTCGAATCCCCTTCCGACCATCCAGATTTGGGTTTTCCATCGTTTCCCCAAATCACTCCAGGCGAATGCCGGGATGGTTCTTTCAAAATAGCATGGCCGAATTCCTTCCTGTTCCTTGTCCCCAGTCTTTTCCCTCCTCTAATGACCTTGACGTCGACGAGACTTAAAGCCATAAGCAATATACAGTATATATATTATTTGCCTGTCATGTGCGACATGAAAAGAACATTATAAGAAGAAACGGAAAAGAAGCATTGTAAAAATTTCCGCATTTTTTTATCTTTGGTTTCCATACACGTGAGAGAAAGCACCATTTCATAACCTCTACCATCGATCCAGTGCAGTAAATATCTTTGGCTGCACGTACCAGATAATTTATCAAACCTTTGACACCTACGTGCTGTACAATCCAGTGAACACCAAACAGCACTTCTTCAAACCTCCCAATATTTTACCGTGTGATACCGTGTGACACCCATTCCAGCATTCTTTTTCGTATTTTCGTCGTAATAATTCAAATTTTAATAAACTGTTTTTTTTATCATTTCCACATTCTTTAAATAGTATGCTTATTGCCTTGAGCTGCGTGTTTCAAACGATGTAATCGTGGGTCGATAACCCCGTGACTTCACTACGTGGTACGGAAGTGTCGATCGTGGTATTCTTTCAGTTCTTTGAGTTAATGGAATATATGTACCTTTCAAACACAATCCTGTTAAATATCATTAATTAACGTGACCAATATTGTTTAAGAACGGTATCAGCATTGTTTTGCTAACGCATTGAACGATTCTTTTTATTTTTTTCCAAAAAATACAGTTTCACAATACACATATATACTCCTCACATATACCAGGTGCGTAAATATGAAACCGGATTTTTTCATAAAAAATACACCTTTATTGTATAAATATGTTACAAAATACCTTATTTGAAATATAGTCCACTGCTAGATATAAATTTTTCCCATCTCAGTGCCTCAGTCATTTCCTTGACCAGTTTTACTGAATGTGATGGTGCGTTGTCATGAAGCAAATTCACTTTGTGTTGCCTTTCCTGGTATTTTGGTCATTTTTCCTGCAATGCTTGATTCAGATTGATCATTTGCTATCAGTATTAACAGTTTCACCAGGTTTTAAGCTGCTCGTAATAGATCACACCATTTTGATCTCACAAAACATAGAGCATTGTCTTCCTTCCTCAGCGATTTGGCCTTGGTATTGATGTTGACTGTTCAGCTGGAGATACCCATGATCTTTTATGCGTAGGGTTCTCGAAATATATCCAATTTTCATCACCTGTCACAATTCGATGGAGAAATGACTTTATACCTGGCGAGCAGTATTTCACAAGTGGTTTTTCGTTTTTCTTGCTGTCTGTCAGTCAGTTCATGTGGAACAAATTTTCCCATCTTTTGGATCTTTCCATCGCTTTTAAACGTGTGGAGACAGCTTCCCGTGTTACATTTGATTGGTCTGTGAGTTGTTCTTGCATTCCTCATCCAACAATGCTTGAAATTCGCTGTCCTCAAAATTCTGTGGAGGTCTTCCACTGTCTTCGTTTCTCACGTCAAAATCACCACTTATGAATTTTTTAAACCACTCAAAACACTGCGCGATTTACTGAGAGCACGCTCACTGTAAGCTTCTACAAGCATTTGATGCCATTCTGAAGCAGTTTTCTGTAAATGTTAACAGAAAATCAGTGATGTCCATAAATCGTGGTTTGAAGGCTCAAAACTCAACATGTTCAACATTATTGAAAATTACACTGTTGTATGAAACTTGTATTGTTGTGGGTTGAAAATGGCTGTCAGATGTCAAAAAAGAAAATGGTGACAATGATGCAATCTGATTGTAACTGCATTGATAGCTAGAGCCATCTATTGGAAAATTCCGGTTTCATATTTACGCACCTGGTATACTCCCTGTGAAAAGAAAGAGGAATTCTTGTTCAAATCCTACTTCAATAGCTCATTCCAATTCCTAACTTCCTTCCTTACAAATGAAAACTTTTCCATCAACTTATGCCCAAGATCAACTGCTAATTTCTTTTCCAGAGACAGTCTTAATTCTTCGGCTATTATACATCCACGTCAATCCATCAACGTATGCCTAAAAAGTAACCACTGCTCACTGATCCGCCTCCTAGGCATTACCTCTTTTATCATACCAGTTACCGGATGTTTTTTTTCCAAGAACGCATGTTACTACAACTTATACATATTTTTCTTGGATTTCCTCAAATTATTTGTAAGTGGCTATTACGTATTTTCGCCGTAGGGCGGCATCCAGGTTTACTCTTTGACTTGCACCACGTACCTCACTACTTAACATAGTACCACCTCTAATGATCAGAAACTGTAAAGGTAAAAATGTAAAGAAAGAATTTAACATTTTCAGCTTTCACTGAGTCTCGTCTTCATTTACAACTTCAATATTCTCTAATATTTCGTTTGATTGGAAACCTATGCGTAAAAACAATTTGAATTAATCGTTGTTATTAGAGTCCCGATGCTCTGATAACAATTATGAAGCGTCCATAAACTACTTGGCCAGGTCTGAAAAAGGGGGGGGGAGGGATTGGCTGGAAAGCTACTCTGGACTACTTGGGTGGAAAGAGGAGGGGTGTCTCCGAGCCAAGCCACTTAGCTTTTCATTCTTATTATTTGTCACAGTTAAAATTAGCTACAGAACACACAACAGCAAGCGAATATATATTTCCGTCATTTAATCATCTGCATGTATAATTTACCATAGTCTGACAAGGAAAAACGGTACAAAATGTCTTCTGGAATCAAAAAGTAACGTGCTGCGAAGGGGTTGGGGGATAGAGGCAAAAGCCACGTCGAGCTGGGGGGGGGGGGGTTTCACAGCTAGACAAAATAGAACTACGTAGTTTATGGACGCTCCCTTGTAATTGTTAAAAACGAACTTCCTCTAGGTTTAGAATACGAATGAAACTTCGCCTAGTGGGTTCAGGGATAAAATACCAGACTTTATCAGAGGCTTAAATTTGCGAATATCCTAGATTGCCTATTGGATACTAGGCCAGTTTTCTGTGCCTGTTAACATGGACTTTTTATTTCTCTGTTTCCCACACTGCTCTTGGTATGTTGTCTTGGTCACTCGTTATATCTTTGGGCCCTTTATTCGGTAACTCTGTGGTAAGTCGTTTAACTGAGGAGCTTTCTGTTTCGAATTCCAGTCTCAGTTGTAATGTCCCGTGGTGACGGGAAATTTATGCGTGTGAATTCCACGTTTCTTTGGCATCGGCGAGAGCCAGGTGACTCATACCTGCGCTCAAAGACCGAACGGTTTATGGCAGGCCATAAAGTTAAAAGCTTTCAATGAAATTCAAAGGACAGTATAGGGACTGTGCCGAAATGAGGATTTCCTGGTACAGTAGAAAGTTGAAACTAGAGAAACGATGCTTCGGAGAAAAAGTCAGGTTGGGGAACACCTCTGTTGGGAACTAGCGAATCAAACTGTGTTACGAACTCTTAGAAACCATAAGTTTTTTATGTTGCATGAGGAGCACCAATGGAGATCGTGGACGACCCGCCAAACGCTAAGACTTGCTGAAATTTCCCGCGTGTGCTAAAACTCCGGAGCCTGCAAGTTTTCAACGGGGCGAACAAGCGGGAGAGAAGACATTCTGTTTCTGGCCAGCAAACAATCCGCACCGGCGCACCACGGGAGATTGCCGGAGAGGGAGCTACCTCGCCAAGTGACCTTGCGCCCAGCTGATCAACAGGGTCCGTGCAACTCTGTTTTATCCGCACGTCATCTGACACGGTAAAGAACGCCGGCGATGTATAGACACTCTTGCGTCATTCAACCCTAGGCAACGCTCTGAGATGAGAATCATGCTCTAAATTGTTCAAAAGAAACTTTTAATATTCAGTTCTGTTCAATAAACCAATCAATTTTATATTCAAAGAAAATAATAGGTGTTGTAAACCCTGCTTTCAATAACTTCCTTTCCAAAGTATCAGTATATCATTTGAATAGATGAATATTTGTGTTTTTAATGGTATTTTAAAATTACAATTGCTTTGATTAAAAGTATTTCAGAATTGGAATGCCGCTTCTCTCGGATAGAGAACACTTCCATCTTGGCGCCTACCCGGGATTAATTTTGCAAATTAATTTATTAATTAGATGCATTAATTATTTCATTCTAATTTTAACAGCGTCATAAAACTAGACGTTACACACTCAAACAAATTTCAGTCACTTTATCTCACTGTCGCATTTTGTAAAGTTCGGTTTGTGTATATGAAGCATGTCATGAACGAATTTTCCTGATTCAGATAGCACGTTAAACTGTAGATTCATCCACAGCAGCCAACTGTGTCTTGAAGTCTTAAAGGATGCATTTTTTTTTATTTGCCTGAGGAACTTGAATATTTTTAGGGGTTTCCACAAAAATCGCAAGACTGCGTCAATTATATTCCAGTTCAAGGGTTATACGTTCTGTCGAAAGCCGATCGATCATCTGCTCTAACTGTGAAATGTGCTAATTTTTGGCCGATTTCATTTGTGTCATTCTGTTAGTCTGACGTACAGTTTTATTTATTCCATACTAGCTGGTACCCACGACTTCGTTCGTGTTTGTAAAGAATTTGTATTAACAACTACCGATATCTAACAACCATAGTGCACGATAGGAGACGCGATGCTATTACCACACACAAATGCCAGTCATCTGCACTATGTAGTTCAGGCAGCAAAGTAAAATTTACGGACACACATGTCTTTGGATGAAATACGGAAATATCCTTGATCTATAAATTTCAACCACCATATCTCCCACATTCCCACAGTTACCGAAATTCGGCCAACTTTGTGATCGATGGGTGACTCTGTGTTACTACCACACACAAACGCCAGTAATCTGCGATAGATAGTTTTCGCTGAAAAGTGATACACCATGACAAATTTGTCTTTGGAAGAAATATAAAATTGCCGCAGGTCTACCACTTTCAACACTCATACCTTCCACACCCCCATAGCTACCGACATATAACAACCATAGTGCACGACAGGAGACACGATTCTACTACCACACAGAAACACCAATGGTCTATGCTAAGTAGTTGTGGCAGAAAAGTGACGTATGCGGAGACACATGTCTTTCGTCGAAATACGAAAATATCCTTGATCGGCCACTTTCAACCACCATATTTCCCACACTACCACAGTTACTGAAATTCGGCTAACGTTGTGATCGAAAGGTGACTCTGTGTTACTACCACACACAAACGCCAGTGATCTGTGATAGATAGTTTTCGCTGAAAAGTGATACACCATGACACATGCATCTTTGGCAGAAATATGAAATTGCCGCAAGTCAACCACTTTCAACTCCCATATCTCCCACACCCCCATAGCTACCGACATCTAACAACCATAGCGCAAGACAGGAGACACTATTCTACTACCACACACAAACACCAATGGTCTATGTTAAGTAGTTGTGGCAGAAAAGAGAAGTATATGAAGACACAAATTTCTGGTCGAAATATGAAAACGCCCTGCATTGGCCAATTGTAATCATCATATCTCCCACATCCCCACAGCTATCGACATTCGGCCAACGTTGAGCACGAAAGGAAACTCCATGCTACTTCCACACACAAAGAGCAGTGATTTATGCTTGGTAGTGGTGGCTGAAAAGTGAAATATATCGAAACACACGTCTGTTTATATATATATATATATATATATATATATATATATATATATATATAAGATTTATTTTTATATTTTACGCCTCGTCGACGTAGAGGTCATTAGAGGCGGTATGGGACTGGGGACAAGGAACGGGAAGAATTCGGCCAAGGACTTTTGAAGGAAGCATCCCGGCATTCGCCTGGAGTGAATTGGGGGTAACCATGGAAAACCTTAATCTGGATTCCCGGACGGGGATTCGAACCCGCGTCTTCCCGAATGCGAAGTCAGAGCGTTAACCGCTCACCCAACACGCTCGGTTGCAGTTTTAAGATTTAATGTGGGTACAACCTAAAGATTCCCTTCGTTTAGTACGGAAAACCGCCAAAAAACTGCGGTCTTGGCTTTTAATTTGTTGCCGATTTTTCAATTCACGCTGTTTGTGCCTCCACGTGTTCATCATCATCATGCTCAGACCTCAGTGGAACATAACTGTTCCACGAAGAGTCGCTTCTGCACTTTGTCATATGTATAGCCTCTCATTAGTTATTGATCTACAGATCTCTCCCACCTCACCTCCATATCCGATGTTTGTTTGCCCTTTACTTCTTCCGGCCTAACTGGATCCATTACATAGCCTATTTTGCCACCGATACTTCTCCTTGTCTCACAATATGACCAATCTATTTTCACTTCCACTTCATGGTCGGCTACTATGTGGTATTTGGCTGTCAATTTCCCGAAGTTCCATATTTGGTATTAGCCTTATTATATTCATTTTGGAGGAGTATGCCCAAAGCGTGTTCATAATATATTCAGCAAGACGCAACGGGCCCAAATTCAGTTAGTGGTTTGCTCATTTTTCATCTAAAAAATATGTGTTGCACGAACATAGTAAGATTTAGTATATATTTTTACAAAGCTTACACGGTTCAAATTCACATGGCCTAGCTCATTTATATTATGATTTTGTATGGGAAATAATGAAGAGGCCATTATGACCAACTGAATAATCGAAAAGGAAAATATGGCGTTACATTTGCATGTATATTATTTGCAACAGTACTGAAATAACGCGATTACCACTACGAATCTTAGTCTTTCCTCATTAAAAAAGAATGATACAAGCCAGGAAGGAAATCTACGTCACTGACAAAGTAAAAAACTCAAGAATGAAAAGAACAAACTCTAAGGTTAAACTGCTAAAGCTATAGCTTCAAATCTCCATCGTTTCATCCCATGTTCCGTTATGTGAGTCTCAAGAGATAATTTTTTTTTTTCGTAGGCATGGTTCCAGAAGGTAAATGGAAGGATTCCCTAAAATGCTTGAGAGGAGTCGCTGAATCAGACATTTCAGGTTAGCAGTATGTAGCAAAATGGAGAGAGCAAATTAGTAGCCGATACATACAGCATATCAATTTGGAGGCATTAGACTGAAGTTATCGAACTATGTGATAATCGCTTTCGTTGTCAAAAACGTAAGTGAATTGTTAATGTGTGAATCGCTAGATCCCCGTAATATTCTTCGACACTCCTGCATTATAGCGGCGGTGAGCAAATTCGTGTGATCTTAGGAATCGGTGACAAAGTTTTGAGTTGTCGCACTTTCCGCCTCTGCGGTGGCTGAAACTTCTGTTGAACTAGGAATTCAAAGCACGGAGCGTCCAGTATACTGATGCGCGTAAAGCAAGCACCGTAAAAATATTTAGAAATTCTGGGTTTGGAGCCAGGGACTCCGAACATACAAGGTGATCGCTTGATTGGCAACGTCGTGCTTCTGTTTTCAAGCAAACACCAAGCAGAAAGAACTTGTGACTGTCCATCAATATTTTTCTGTCTCCTGTCACTTAGAAAAGCACGTTCTTTGATGTTCAGAACTGAGGTTACAAAGAAATTGGCTTCTGTTTATGAGTTTCAGAGC
>JARYHS010012519.1:86754044-86845787 GCA_031002005.1 Vandiemenella viatica
GTGGGTGGAAAGAGGAGGGGTGTCTCCGAGCCAAGCCACTTAGCTTTTCATTCTTATTATTTGTCACAGTTAAAATTAGCTACAGAACACACAACAGCAAGCGAATATATATTTCCGTCATTTAATCATCTGCATGTATAATTTACCATAGTCTGACAAGGAAAAACGGTACAAAATGTCTTCTGGAATCAAAAAGTAACGTGCTGTGAAGTGGTTGGGGATAGAGGCAAAAGCCACGTCGAGCTGGGGGAGAGGGGGGGAGGGTTTTCACAGCAGGACAAAATAGAACTACGTAGTTTATGGACGCTCCCTTATAATTGTTAAAAACGAACTTCCTCTAGGTTTAGAATACGAATGAAACTTCATGGGACCCTCGCCTAGTGGGTTCAGGGATAAAATACCAGACTTTATCAGAGGCATAAATTTGCGAATATCCTAGATTGCCTATTGGATACTAGGTCAGTTTTCTGTGCCTGTTAACATGGACTTTTTATTTCTCTGTTTCCCACACTGCTCTTGGTATGTTGTCTTGGTCACTCGTTATATCTTTGGGCCCTTTATTCGGTAACTCTGTGGTAAGTCGTTTAACTGAGGAGCTTTCTGTTTCGAATTCCAGTCTCAGTTGTAATGTCCCGTGGTGACGGGAAATTTATGCGTGTGAATTCCACGTTTCTTTGGCATCGGCGAGAGCCAGGTGACTCATACCTGCGCTCAAAGACCGAACGGTTTATGGCAGGCCATAAAGTTAAAAGCTTTACGCATTCAATGAAATTCAAAGGACAGTATAGGGATTGTGTCGAAATGAGGATTTCCTGGTACAGTAGAAAGTTGAAACTAGAGAAACGATGCTTCGGAGAAAAAGTCAGGTTGCGGAACACCTCTGTTGGGAACTAGCGAATCAAACTGTGTTACGAACTCTTAGAAACCATAAGTTTTTTATGTTGCATGAGGAGCACCAATGGAGATCGTGGACGACCCGCCAAACGCTAAGACTTGCTGAAATTTCCCGCGTGTGATAAAACTCCGGAGTCTGCAAGTTTTCAACGGGGCGAACAAGCGGGAGAGAAGACATTCTGTTTCTGGCCAGCAAACAATCCGCACCGGCGCACCGCGGGAGATTGTCGGGGAGCTACCTCGCCAAGTGACCTTGCGCCCAGCTGATCAACAGGGTCCGTGCAACTCTGTTTTATTCGCACGTCATCTGACACGGTAAAGAACGCCGGCGATGTATAGACACTCTTGCGTCATTCAACCGTAGGCAACGCTCTGAGATGAGAATCATGCTCTAAATTGTTCAAAAGAAACTTTTAATATTCAGTTCTGTTCAATAAACCAATCAATTTTATATTCAAAGAAAATAATAGGTGTTGTAAACCCTGCTTTCAATAACTTCCTTTCCAAAGTATCAGTATATCATTTGAATAGATGAAGATTTGTGTTTTTAATAGTATTTTAAAATTACAATTGCATTGATTAAAAGTATTTCAGAATTGGAATGCCGCTTCTCTCGGATAGAGAACACTTCCATCTTGGCGCCCACCCGGGATTAATTTGCAAAATTAATTTATTAATTAATGCATCTAATTATTTCATTCTAATTTTAACAACGTCATAAAACTAGACGTTACACACTCAAACAAATTTCAGTCACTTTATCTCACTGTCACATTTTGTAAAGTTCGGTTTGTGTATATGAAGCATGTCATGAACGAATTTTCCTGATTCAGATAGCACGTTAAACTGTAGATTCATCCACAGCAGCCAACTGTGTCTTGAAGTCTTAAAGGATGCATTTTTTTATTTGCCTGAGGAACTTGAATATTTTTAGCGGTTTCCACAAAAATCGCAAGACTGCGTCAATTATATTCCAGTTCAAGGGTTATACGTTCTGTCGAAAGCCGATCGATCATCTGCTCTAACTGTGAAATGTGCTAATTTTTGGCCGATTTCATTTGTGTCATTCTGTTAGTCTGACGTACAGTTTTATTTATTTACTAGCTGGTACCCACGACTTCGTTCGTGTTTGTAAAGAATTTGTATTAACAACTACCGACAATAACAACCATAGTGCACTATGGGAGACGCGATGCTATTACCACACACAAATGCCAGTCATCTGCACTATGTAGTTCAGGCAGCAAAGTAAAATTTACGGACACACATGTCTTTGGATGAAATACGAAAATATCGTTGATCTACCACTTTCAACCACACTCCCACAGTTACCGAAATTCGGCCAACGTTGTGATCGATGGGTGACTCTGTATTACTACCACACACAGACGCCAGTAATCTGCGGTAGATAGTTTTCGCTGAAAAGTGATACACTATGACAAATTCGTCTTTGGCATAAATATAAAATTGCCGCAGGTCTACCACTTTCAACCCCCATACCTCCCACACCCCCATAGCTACCGACATATAACAACCATAGTGCACGACAGGAGACACGATTTTACTACCACACAGAAACACCAATGGTCTTTGCTATGTACTTGTGGCAGAAAAGTGACATATGCGGAGATACATGTCTTTCGTCGAAATACGAAAATATCCTTGATCGACCACTTTCAACCACCATATCTCCCACACTACCACAGTTACTGAAATTCGGCTAACGTTGTGATCGAAAGGTGACTCTGTGTTACTACCACACACAAACGCCAGTGATCTGCGATAGATAGTTTTCGCTGAAAACTGATACACCATGACACATGCATCTTTGGCAGAAATATGAAATTGCTGCAAGTCAACCACTTTCAACTCCCATATCTCCAACACCCCCATAGCTACCAACATCTAACAACCATAGTGCACGTCAGGAGACACGATTCTACTACCACACACAAACACCAATGGTCTATGCTACGTAGTTGTGACAGGAAAGAGAAGTATAAGAAGACACAAATTTCTGGTCGAAATATGGAAACGCCCTGCATTGGCCAATTGTAATCATCATATCTCCCACATCCCCACAGCTATCGACATTCGGCCAACATTGAGCACGAAAGGAAACTCCATGCTACTTCCACACACAAAGAGCAGTGATTTGTGCTTGGTAGTGGTGGCTGAAAAGTGAAATATATCGAAACACACGTCTGTTTATATATATTATATAAGATTTATTTTTATATTTACGCCTCGTCGACGTAGAGGTCATTATAGGCGGTATGGGACTGGGGACAAGGAACGGAAAGAAATTCGGCCAAGGACTTTTGAAGGAAACATCCCGGCATTCGCCTGGAGTGATTTGGGGTGACCATGGAAAACCTTAATCTGGATTCCCGGACGGGGATTCGAACCCGCGTCTTCCCGAATGCGAAGTCAGAGCGTTAACCGCTCACCCAACACGCTCAGTTGCATTTTTAAGATTTAATGTGGGTGCAACCTAAAGATTCCCTTCGTTTAGTACGGAAAACCGCCAAAAACTGCGGTCTTGGCTGTTAATTTGTTGCCGATTTTTCAATTCACGCTGTTTGTGCCTCCACGTGTTCATCATCATCATGCTCAGACCTCAGTGGAACATAACTGTTCCACGAAGAGTCGCTACTGCACTTTGTCATTTGTTTAGCCTCTCGTTAGTTATTGATCTACAGATCTGTCCCACCTCACCTCCATATCCGATGTTTGTTTGCCCTTTACTTCTTCCGGCCTAACTGGATCCATTACATAGCCTATTTTACCACCGATACTTCGCCTTGTCTCACAATATGACCAATCTATTTTCACTTCCACTTCATGGTCGGCTACTATGTGGTATTTGGCTGTCAATTTCCCGAAGTTCCATATTTGGTATTAGTCTTATTATAGTCATTTTGGAGGAGTATGCCCAAAGCGTGTTCATAATATATTCAGCAAGACACAACGGGCTCATTTTTCATCTAAAAAATATGTGTTGCACGAACATAGTAAGATTTAGTATATATTTTTACAAAGCATACACGGTTCAAATTCACATGGCCTAGCTCATTTATATTATGATTTTTTATGGGAAATAATGAAGAGGCCATTATGACCAACTGAATAATCGGAAAAAAAATACGCCGTCACATTTGCATGTATATTATTTGCAACAGTACTGAAATAACGCGATTACCACTACGAATTTTAGTCTTTCCTCATTAAAAAAGAATGATACAAGCCAGGAAGAAAATCTACGTCACTGCCAGAGTAAAAAACTCAAGAATGAAAAGAACAAACTCTAAGGTTAAGCTGCTAAAGCTATAGCTTCAAATCTCCATCGTTTCAGCCCATGTTCCGTTATGTGAGTCCGAGGAGATTTTTTTTTTGTAGACATGGTTCCAGAAGGTAAATGGAGGGATTCCCTAAAATGCTTGAGAGGAGTCGCTGAATCAGACATTTCAGGTTAGCAGTATGTAGCAAAAGGGAGAGAACAAGCTTAGTAGCCGATACATACAGCATATCAATTTGGAGGCATTAGACTGAAGTTATCGAACTATGTGATAATCGCTTTCGTTGTCAAAAACGTAAGTGAATTGTTAATGTGTGAATCGCTAGATCCCCGTAATATTCTTCGACATTCCTGCATTATAGCGGCGGTAAGCAAATTCGTGTGATCTTAGGAATCGGTGACAAAGTTTTGAGTTGTCGCACTTTCCGCCTCTGCGGTGGCTGAAACTTCTGTTGAACTAGGAATTCAAAGCACGGAGCGTCCAGTATACTGATGCGCGTAAAGCAAGCACCGTAAAAATATTTAGAAATTCTGGGTTTGGAGCCAGGGACTCCGAACATACAAGGTGATCGCTTGATTGGCAACGTCGTGCTTCTGTTTTCAAGCAAACACCAAGCAGAAAGAACTTGTGACTGTCCATCAATATTTTTCTGTCTCCAGTCACTTAGAAAAGCACGTTCTTTGATGTTCAGAACTGAGGTTACAAAGAAATTGGCTTCTGTTTATGAGTTTCAGAGCTTTAATACCTACAAGTAATCACGTTTACTTTTTAATTCTGATGTTATCAGCGCCAATTTGTGGAATTTCTTACTAATCTTCTGTGGAGGTTCCCTTTTCGTATATTTTGCCATTAAAACAGCGTTTGGATAATATTTCTTTGTATTTATGTTTCTTTTGTTGATGTCAGCTTATTTACTGGATACAGCGATGGTTATACCTTAACGCGCACCCTTGTTCTCATTTGTTTCCTTCTCAGCTTCGGCACTGATGAAACTTCTTCAAGTGAAAAGTTGAGGCCAGATGCCGGTGAAGTAGCTTCCGGAGAAACTTGGTAACTCATTATTGTTCTCTCCATGACCTGTATTGAAGATCGAACGTCGCAGGCAACAACGAACACACTATACAAAAAAGCTGATGGAAACGTGTAATATTTCGAGATCGTAGTGAATCTTTCCGGTACAGTTTATTTTTCTGCGGTGCAATCAGCTTTCATTCTTAATTCCAAATTTCACGGTATTGTTGGACATAAATAATATTTTGGTTCTTTAGTGTGTGATACGAGTAGTGTTGCAAACTGAAAAAAAACAAAATGTTTTTTTTTCAGCTTTGTGAAAAAAAACATGAAAAAAAACTTGGCACCCGTGTTTTTTTTCTAAATTTTGTTTTTTTTCTAATTTTTTTTTTTCAGAAAACAATATATTTGGTAAATTATGGTTTTATTTAAGGAACTTCCATTTTACAAGTGTGTTTTAAGTATTACCGAATCATATAATGTCTCACATAATGATTCATAAGTGTATCTATATAGGTAACATAATTTTATTCATCCTCTATGTCAGTACCACATTCACTAGTATCAGCACTACCAACACTAGTTCGATCGGTGTCGGAATTTTCTGTCTCTTCTTCTGTCTCCTCTAGATCCATAACTTCAGAAATAGTTAAATTTTCTGTTACTGGTTGTTCTTGTATTGTACGCAAAAGATTTTGAGATTGCAATTTTAAATTGTGAGCAAAGTACACACTGTGCATAAAGACTGCGCCGATAGTTCTGTATTACGGTCTTTTAAGTTTGAATTAAAATCTATTATCGAACAAAATAGGAGCTTTACTTCTTTTAAATCGTTTGTTTACACCAACGGTTGCAAGGAAACGATTCATAATTAGGGACCGTGCACAAACTACGTGGCTCGGTACAGAGGGAGGAGGGGTTAGCTGGAAGGCTACGCTGGGTTACGTGGGGAGATGGGGGGGGGTTCTGAGCCAGGCCACGTAACTTTCCTTTCGTAACATTTTTCACAGTTAAAATGAGGAACTGAACTCACAACAGCATGTGAGTTAATTATATCCGTATGTAATTTACAATAGTTTGACAAGAGAAAACAGTAAAAATGTCTTCTGGAATCAAAACGGAAGAAAGCTACGTGCTACGTGAGCGGGGAGAGGGGGGGGGGGGAGGGAAAAGCCACGTAGGGCTACGTGGTATGTGATTTATGCACGCTCCCTTACTGAGACAATTTAATGATTCAGTACCACTATACTCTGAGAGTTAACAAATATACGAATATAAAGAAAGCCCAATAAGTAATAAAAAGAGGCAAAAAACCGTGGATAAATTTTAAATTCCTAATTTTTTTAAAAGATCTGTAGGTAATTTTGTAGGGCTGGCAGCACTATTTCATATAGCAAGTATCAATCCAAACAATGGGGAATGGGGATTCCTTCTCGCGCAACCTAGTCTCTTCGGGAAATCCCCGTTCATAAAGAAAATTTCAGTCAATTTTGCCAATATTTTCGTATTTTTTTTTCCCTACTGAACCAGAAAAATATAGTAGATTTTAAACTAAGATAAGTACTTAGAATAAACTCTAAAACAGTCATTTTAAACGATAACTGCCTTACAAATTTGAGATTTAGTAGTTGTGAAAAAAAAACGTGTTCCAGAAAAAAAACATGTTTTTTTTTTCATGTTTTTTTTCAAGCCAGAAAAAAAACGTTTTTTTACAACACTAGATACGAGTTACAAGTATCAATTTCCGAAAAAATTTTTGGAAAGAGATGTTATTAGATTCCTCGTGGTTTTAAGTTACATATATAGTAAATAAATAGAGCACGATCCAGTTTCAAATTTTAACTTGTTTTTTTGCTAGTGAACCATCGGACTTCAAAATACAGTTCACATATAAACACAACACTTCAACGATTACAGTCGGCACTTCTTCCAAAGACAATACTGCCAAAACTGTTCTTTCAACACTGTCCGTGGCCGACTGTAAACTAAGTCTGTAAAGATACTGCCACGGTAAAATTCTGTCGAAAAACTGTCTCTTAGTCTCTGCTGATCGCATTATATTAGTTCTATCGAAAGTTCTAGAACACTACAAAGGCTTCCGATAGATATTTCTCGAACATTAACAATACTTAAACAATCGAAAACATATTAAAAACAATCAGAATTAATACATAATCATTTACAATCATTACAAAATGCTTGTAAATGAAAATTAAAGATACTGAAACACAAAATTATCCACATAAATCATTTTTAACTGTAGTAAATCGCTCTTTAAACATCGTGGCTCACCTTAAACCTTACAATTACAAACATTTAAGCAATTCTCTGGCATAGTTCTGTTCTTAAACATAGTAAATGGTATTTACATAATTTCTTTTCGCGAAACAAAATCCATTTACACTGATTGACAATGCAATACAAGACAAATATACAAAACCATTTTCAATCACACTGTAGCTTCCTAAAAATGTTTCATAAAATACAATTCCAGTTAAAGTTTAGGTTTGAGGGCTGTTACAATGTGCTTAAAATAGTGACCCACAAGAGGTCTAGTTAGTTGCAGAGAGAGCTGAAATACGAGGCATGTTTTTTAAGTAAGTACCGTTTTGAAATTAAAAAAAAGACGTGCAAATATATATCAATAATAACTGGATATTGTGGGCCATTTCCTCAATTGCAATTTAATCAATTTTTTTTTATAAAGGTGAATAACACGCCAATGCAATTGAATTTTGTTTTGTTTTATTTTGGTGTCGCTGATGATCCTCTTGAAATAGAGCGAAACGCGTACGACACCAAAATAAAACAAAACAAAATTCAATTGCATTGGCGTGTTATTCACCTTTACAAAAAATTGATATATCAATAATTTTATTTTTACATGAAAGCCTGTACCTTACTCTACTTTTCTACATAATTCCCTTCAATATTGAGGCACTTGTCATAACGTAGTACCAGTTTTTGAAAACCCTCCTCATAGAAGTCTGCCGCCTGACTTGTTAACCACTGCATCACAACTGTTTTGACTTCGTTATCGTCTTCAAGACGCTGACCGCCCAGGTGTTTCTTCAAGTGCAGGAACAGATGGTAGTCACTGGGCACCAGATCAGGGCTGCTCGGAGGATGATCTAGAGTTTCCCATCGAAAATATGTGATGAGATCTTTGGTCTGATTAGCCACATGTGGACAGGCATTGTCATGCAGCAAAACGATGCTCTTGCTCAACTTGCCACGTCTTTTGTTCTGGATTTAACGGCGCATATTGTTCAATGGCTCACAATAAGCTGCTGCATTGATTGTCTCATTACGAGGCAGAAATTCCACAAGCAATACCCCTTTTCTGTCCCAAAAAACTGTGCACATGATTTTCCGGGCAGAAATCGTTCGTTTGAACTTTACTTTCTTGGGTGCATCTGAATGCCGCCATTCCATGGACTGTTGCTTTGATTCAGGTGTGACGTAGGCCACTCATGTCTCATCGCCCGTAACAATTTGGCTTAAGAAATCATCACCATCATTGTGGTACCGCTCAAGGAAAGTCAATGCACTGCCTAAACGTTTGGCTTTGTGCACATCCGTTAACATTTTCGGTACCCAACGTGGACACAATTTTCGGTAATTCAAGTGCTCGGTCACAATGCCATACAAAACACTACGAGAAACATTAGGAAAGTCATCACACAAGGAGGAAATCGTAAAGCGTCTGTTTTCTCTCACCTTATTGTCCACTTTCTGCACCAAACTTTCATTAACGACCGAAGGACGCCCACTCCGTTGTTCATCATGCACATTTGTGCGGCCATCTTTAAATGCTCTCACCCACTTTCTCACCATTCCATCACTCATAATGTTTTGTCCGTAAACTGCACAGATCTCACGATGAATATCGATCGGTTTTAGGCCTTTAGCACAAAGAAATCTTATAACAGCCCGTACTTCACAGTCGGCGGGACTCACGATTATCGGAGGCATCTTAAACACTCAGTGAACAACGTAAACAAGTAAGAATTAATTCATAAAATAACGCCAATACAACTGTATAATGTAGGTTTATTGCCGTACGCGTTTCGCCTCTCCTCGAGGCATCATCAGCGACGAATCTATTGTAACATTTACATTTTATTTACAAACTTATTTGACATAACGCTAAATTGATATATTTTCTTATTATTTACACTTACTATTTACATTAGTGGATTTCAGGATAGTAACCACCCATCTTTGCTTTCTCTCCAAAGCATGTTTCCGTTACAGCCATTTGTCTTTGCTCTTCTGTACCCGATATAAACATTGCGTCTTCTTCAATTCGCTTGTTTTCGGTGGCCAGAATTAGACTGTAATGGCGTCAGTGCGTAGGCAAGAGATGCAGGTACCCAGTGCGCATGCACGGAACGCCGACCGTAGCGCTGCAGCCACGGTGTGACAAAACGGTACTTACTTAAAAATACGCCTCGTATAACTTGCTTTCAGGATTTATCCATTATAAGCAACATAAAAAGGAAATTTTATAGGGATTTTCAAATTAATTTGCTTTCGATGCGATAGTATTGAGAAAACATTCAAATCTTTCAAATAAACATTTACAGCTTTCAATGTTACAATGTAGAACCGTTTTGCTGAATATGCAATTGGCTGTAACATTGGCGTTAATGTTGTGCTACCTGGTATCTGAATTTTGAATCTAAGTGCCTTTACCTATGAGTGTCGCATATTTATGTTTCTCACATTTCAGCAGAGTTAGTAAAGAAAATGTTTGAAGCCTGTGTGCGCGTTCAGTACGATCACACTGTAACACAACCATCGAAATTGCTGATTAATTTCTTGTAAACGAAGGGTTAAGTTCTACAAGTGACAAGTTCTATTAAAAAATAAGTTATAAGGAAATATTTGAAAACAACTATGCCAGAATATTTTTCGTCTGTCTGAGCAGAAAAGGTTCCTGTTATAGCATTTATGTTTGTGTAATGGTTTAATGTGTTTTTGCTTTAAATTAAAATTGAAAACCCAACCATGAAGACATGAATGTGTTTCGTTTAAATGTACATGTTGCTTTAAAAAAAGAAAAAAAGAAAGAAATTATGACGACGATGATATGGAGGCAGTCATGCGAGGAGATGATTTACGCTCTATTCTGTTATATTCTATTTTTGCTTATGGCTTTACGATTCGTCGGCATCGAGGGAAAGGACCGGCAGCAAGGAACGGGAAGGAATTCGAACATGGCCTTTTCAAAGAAAAATTCGCCTGGAGTAATTTGGATAAACCGAGGAAAACCCAAATCTGGATGCTTGGACGGAGATTCGAACCCGCGTCCTTCCGAATACTAGGCCAGAGCGTTATCGCTCACCCACCACACTCGGTGACAGATATTAGAACCAGCTCACAAAATAAAAACAACTTTATTTTTCTTGCAGATGATAAGAAACCGAGAAGTTTATTGAATCGTTGTTCGATTTTTAAATGATAGGGTCTACTTTCCTTATATTTTTCCGGAGATATAATTCTTTTTCGTTTTTTATACGTTCTAAACGAGTAGTATTTATAAAAAATTGAGACGGGTACAATTTGTAAAACAGTAAAAACCATGCCAGAAAGTCCCTGTGCTGAGACCTGGCTTTTTCGGAACAATAGGTCTAAAGCTACTGACACAGAGCTTTACCCATACATTTTTTAAGGCACTACAATCACAAATCACCATACAAATGGAGGAAAGGACTTAAGTGTCACAGATGTTCAGTTGTAAAATCATAACAATTCTTCTATTACGCACCTGAAGCAGAATGTGGGAATATGTCAAATCTCCAAATCAAAATTTTTCAGGTTCCGTTTCCTTATCCTGTTTTATCTCTCAAGGCGAAAATGAGATTAAAAAAAAAGACAAAAACAAACAAATTCAATGAAACTAGAGAGTGGTCATATTTCGCCCATTTTAGTATCGAAATTTGAAAATCGTGGGATTAACCTCTTAAAGTAACACTTATCATCATCCGGAGAGGCGTCTACCATGTATGATTTACTAAGTTCCTTCTGGCGATTCCGTCTTCCGTTGCTTCTTGAACCTTCATGCAGCAATTTCGTCTTTCTCCGCCATTTGTTTCCTTCCTTTCTAGGAATGTCCACAGTCATATCCTCTTTTAGTCCGAGAGCTGTTAAAAATTTAGGGTAGGTATGTGAGGCACCTTGAAAATTTGTATAACACTTCCTTTGTAATTTCTAAGTACAAAATCGAAGACCTGGCTGAAGGGTAGTGAGACCTAGTCAACCTTTGATTTTTTAACTTTGCAATTTGCAAGGTCATGTAATGACATAAGACATGCTGCAAATTTAGGTTTTCAAACTCCATCATTATCTATTTGGTAGTTTTTGCGAAATACAATAACAAACGACTCAGAAAACGGCCCACTACACATGTGCATGTATGTAAACCCAATATTGGATATTGCAGAAATAGTGAGATATCGTGAGAAACCACGATTTCCAGATCTAATTTTGTTTTGAATTAAGAAACGTAGACGATAAAGTAGTGGTACTATACGATAAAGATAAAATAAATAGTACTAGCAAAATAACAATAAACATATGTAAGCAGAATATTTTATTTATAAGAAAACGCGCAAATATGGCGACATCAGAACGGAAACTTATTGTCCTAAGAATTACGCGATATCAAGACGGGACAAGATTATTTACTTCAAATTATGGCGCTAATTTGTCGGTGGTTCGCTTGCTGATACAAAATGCAACACCTGACGATGGTATGGGCGGTGGAACGCATCACTGCAATTGGCCGTTTTCCCACGGCTGCCAACACAATCACAAACGGGTGGGCAACCTGCGGCGTTGCCAGAGTCATTAGTCCATGGCGCTGCAGTCACATCCAGGTGGAAACAATCCGATAAACATATGTTTTACAGAGAGGCGTCGAAAAATTGTCTGCAAGTTGAAATTTCCGGAAGCTTACAGTTTCTTTTTTTAACAGCATCATCAGCTTCTGTTTCGTGAAAACATTTCGTCACTGCTCTTCTGCATTTTGCATCTAGCGTGGTGTATAGAACACGGAAAAGCATACACCAGTGAAACATAATTAACTCGTGTACCGGGCTATCTAAATACTTATGGTAGCATTAATTACAAACCTAGTGATTAACTGTTCTCTACTATGATCAAAGAGATTTGTTTCAATCAGTTAAGCAGCGGTGCGTATGACCAGCGCACACGCAACGCTACGCACGCAGTGATTTCACGCACAACCGAACAAAACCTAAATCGAATGAATAGACGTAAGGGATATTGTGTTACTGGGGACTTGTTAATTATTTTCTTAGCCAAAAAATTAATGTTGCAGTCACACAAAAGTATTATACTGTGTTGGCTCCTGTTCTTGTAATTTTGGAATATTATGGTTGCTTTAGTTTTCATGACCATGTTAACAACTTAAAAATGATAAAAGGAATAATAATACCAAATTAATAATTGAAATTTCTTCGGAAAAGCGTATTTAAAAGTTTTGTCACAAAAGTAAAGAACAGGAAATCATGCAATAGCTTAAATAGTTTAAAATAAGAAAATTTAAAAGTATATTTCTGTATTAACTCCCCATGTTCTCAAGAGCAGACATACGCAAGATTAAGGTTGACTAGAAAAAAATATAAATAAATTACTGGTATGTTGTGCAACTAGGAAATCGGAACAGGAAACAAGGAGAAAATTTACTAAGCGGTGTTGAGGCTAGTACTGATATCTGGTCGGGAAACATGTCCTATTAAGAAAGAACATGAAATCCGGCCTTGGTAGTGTAGGGGCTAGAGTACTGGCTCCATGTGCCGAAGGTCGCGGGTTCGAGTCCGGCTGAGTGCATGAGTGTTCAAGTGTTGCGTTGATGTCCTGTCCGTCCTGTAATGTCCGTCTGTCTATACCTAGTAGTAACACTGTACTTGAGAAGAGTCATGATAACCACATTATTGAGACAGTATGGCCTAAGTACTCAAATGCCACTACAAAAAATTATGAAAAGACGTGGAGGTAGAAGAAACGAGAATAGTGAGATAGATGACGTAAAACAGTCATGATATAGGTAGAGAACGGAACAATGAGAGATAACTTAGTGTCTTATATAACTGGTTTGGTCATGTTAAGAGCAGAAGTGAAGATTGTATCGCAAGAAGTGTGAACAATTGTATGAAACTGGAATCAGCAACAAAGATGGTTTACAGGAACTGTATAATACAGTTTTACACTGGGAGGAAACAACCCGATAGGCTGGTAGATCTACGCTAAGAACAGAGAAGAATGGAAAAGAAAAATGAGGAAGAGCAACATTTAGTTAGGAGACGAAACTGAATAAATGCGGCGGTAGGCAACCACGCCAACATATAGGGATTGGGGAAGAAAGAGATTGCGGCGGCAGGGTAGGCTCCTGTGTTTATAGTTCATTGAGATCATTTCAGGAATACACGAATCCAGTTTGGTCTCAAACCTACTCTCAATATGTAGCTTCTATTAAGGCCGGTCTACACGTAACGTTTTGGATGACGTTTTACTTGATCAGACAAGACGTCAGATAAAACTGACCAAAAACTCGTGTCCACATACTAACGTTTTTAACTTCCATCTTTATTAAAAGCATGGATGAAGCATTATTTTTTGTGGTTATTTCACTTTGTCTGATGAGATTAGAAAGTAAAAATAGTCTAGAAGATGGTTGCTAAAGAGGAAAAGGTTCTTTATTCTGAATTTGCTTCGGGAATAACGTCATGAATCAAAAGACAAGCATAATTATTTTCAAATGGTTACGGATCCATATTTGAGATTGCTATCATTAATAATCCAAAAAACAAAAACAAGACACTGCTGCTAGAGGGAGAATCTCACCCCTTGAGAGACTGACTGCTAAGATTTTTAGTAACAAAATCTAGAGAGTTCGAGTTTACAGCTGTAATGTCACAACAATCTCTTAGTCGCCTTATACCAGAAACTTGTTGAGTTATATACGAAATGTTTAAACCAGGAAATATACACAACATTCAACTAGGAAACCTGCAAGGGATACATTCAAGATGTACTTTAATAACCAAGGATCAGGACATTGGCAGGACAACGCCGCAACTCTCTCAGGAGAATTTGATAAAATAGAATAATTTTGAAGACGATAATTTTTTCTTTCGTTTATATTCTAGCTATTAAATAAATCTACTTTATTTTTATATGTACACTAGCTGGTACCCACAACTTCGTTCGTGATTGCAAAGAATTCATATTGACAGCTATAAACATCTAACCACCATAGTGCACGATGGGAGACTCGATACTATTACCACACACAAATACCAGTCTTCTGCGCTATGTAGTTCCGGCAGCAAAGTAAAATTTACGGATACACACAAGTCTTTATATGAAATACGAAAATATTCATAATCGACCAATTTCAAAAACCATATCTCACACACTCCCACAGTTGCCGAATTTCGGCCAACGTTGTGATCGATGGGAGACTCTGTGTTACTACCACACACAAACGCCAGTTATCTGTGATCTATAGTTTTCGCTGAAAAATGATACACCATGACACTTTTCTCTTTGGCAGAAGTATGAAATTGCCACAGGTCGACCACTTTCAACCCCCATTTCTCCCACACCCCCATAACTACCGACATCTAACAACCATAGTGCACTACATGAGATAAGATTCTACTACCAAACACAAACAACAATGCTCTATGCTATGTAGTTGTGGCAGTAAAGTGACATATGCGGAGACAGTCGAAATACGAAAATATCCTTGGTCGGCCACTTACAACCACCATATCTACCACAGTACCACAGTTTATGAAATTCGGCTGCTGTTGTGATCGAAAGGTGACTCTGTGCTACTACTACACACAAACGCGAGTTATCTCTGATCTATAGTTTTCGCTGAAAAGTGATACACCATGACACTTTTGTCTTTGGCAGAAGTATGAAATTGCTACAGGTCGACCACTTTCAACCCCCATTTCTCCCATACCCCCATAGCTACCGACATCTAACAACCATAGTGCACTACACGAGATACGATTCTACTACCAAACACAAACACCAATTCACTATGCTATGTAGTTGTGGCAGAAAAGTGACATATGCGGAGACAGTCGAAATACGAAAATATCCTTGGTCGGCCACTTACAACCACCATATCTACTACAGTACCACAGTTTCTGAAATTCGGCCGCTGTTGTGATCGAAAGGTGACTCTGTGCTACTGCTACACACAAACGCCAGTTATCTGTGATCTATAGTTTTCGCTGAAAAGTGATACACCATGACACTTTTGTCTTTGGCAGAAGTATGAAATTGCTACAGGTCGACCACTTTCAACCCCCATTTCTCCCATACCCCCATAGCTACCGACATCTAACAACCATAGTGCACTACACGAGATACGATTCTACTACCAAACACAAACACCAATTCACTATGCTATGTAGTTGTGGCAGAAAAGTGACATATGCGGAGACAGTCGAAATACGAAAATATCCTTGGTCGGCCACTTACAACCACCATATCTACTACAGTACCACAGTTTCTGAAATTCGGCCGCTGTTGTGATCGAAAGGTGACTCTGTGCTACTGCTACACACAAACGCCAGTTATCTGTGATCTATAGTTTTCGTTGAAAAGTGATACACCATGACACTTTTGTCTTTGGCAGAAGTATGAAATTGCCACAGGTCGACCACTTTCAACCCCCATTTCTCCCACACCCCCATAGCTACCGACATCTAACAACCATAGTGCACTACATGAGATACGATTCTACTACCAAACACAAACACCAATGCTCTATGCTATGTAGTTGTGGCAGAAAAGTGACATATGTGGAGACAGTCGAAATACGAAAATATCCTTGGTCTGCTACTTACAACCAACATATCTACCACAGTACGACAGTTTCTGAAATTCGGCCACTGTTGTGATCGAAAGGTGACTATGTGCTACTACTACACACAAACGCCAGTTATCTGTGACCTATAGTTTTCGCTGAAAAGTGATACACCATGACACTTTTGTCTTTGGCAGAAGTATGAAATTGCCACAGGTCGACACCTTTCAACCCCCATATCTCCCACACCACCATAGCTACCGACATCTAACAACCTTAGTGCATGACAGGAAAGACGATTCTACTACCACACACAAACACCAAAGGTCTATGTTATGTAGTTGTGGCAGGAAAGAGAAGTATACGGAGATACGAATTTTTGGTCGAAATATGAAAACGCCCTGCACTGACCAACTTTAATCATTATATCTCCCACATCCCCACAGCTATCGGCATTCGGCCAACGTTGTGCACGACAGGAAACTCCATGCTACTTCCACCCACAAACATCAGTGATCTGTGCTAGGTATTGGTGGCTGAAAAGTGAAATATAGGAAAAAACACGTCTATTTTTATATATATATAAGATTTCTATGTACAGTTCTGTTAATTTGCAGCGGTTAACAACTTACTTCAATTTCTGAATCATCCTCCATATTGCTAATTGTTTCTCTTGGGGTATTTCTATAATTTAATAACAAAAGAAGGTCTAAATTCCACAGAGAAAGTTTGTAAATATCACCCACACCAGCATCAAAACATGCCGACTTCTTAATTTTTAGCAACCTGTTACGAAACACTGAATGAAAATAATTGATTTTTTTTTTCATATCCGTTTCCTTATATCTCCAAAATACACTTGCTTACATTTATCAACCAAAGATTCTAATTTATTTTTTTGTCCCGGTCACTGTAGTCATTTGACTTTAACTTCCTGTATACAAGGATAACTAGGATACAACTCAATTAAACAAATCATGTGACTGCTGTCGCAGATTCTAAAAGACCACGGCGTAAAATGTTTTCGATAAGAAAAACAAAATAATTTTATTTTAGCTCCATTTAAGCTGAGAGATGATTAAAGACTGAAGGGAAAACATCAGTGAAGACTGAACACAATGCTCCTACCGATCCGTTTTGTGGAAGTCGTCCATATTTATTTAGTCCATGTAAAACGTCTGTTTTTCTGTCCACACACAATGTTTTTCTGATACTTTTTACTTGATCAAGTAAAACGTCCGTCAAGACGTTACGTGTAGACCGGCCTTTAGTCTCCATCATCTCTGCGATTATGGAAACTGTCGGGGCATTACACCGTAACTGAAAACCCCAGTTCTCATATGACAAATTCAAGATGTTGGTTCCCTATCTTGCGGAAATTGTGATCGCAACGGCTTGTTTTTTAAATAAATATCTTTGTTCAATGAACTTTTGCTTAGTGCATGCGCGATTCAATAAACCCCATGCTATTATTGGCCAAGACTCTGCTATGGGTTACTTGGCATCATAAAAACAATTGTGTCAAATGACCGCGCATTTTGACTCTTTATGTAACTACACAAGTGAAGTGCGAAGTATGGAAGCATTGTAGCGTACTTCACTCAAGCAAAGTAAGTTTTGGAAGGGAATAAGTGCCCGAAGAAAATTCCAGGTGAGACGAGATTTTTGTTTAAGGTGCTATGCTATTCAAATTTTCTTTTATAACGCGATCGAAATTCTGTTAACAATAGGAAAGTTTGTAGGAACATTTTCCTTATATATTTGCAAACTTTCACAACAATTTGGCAAATGGATGATTATTTTACAGTTACGCTTAATGGGAATTATTGTGAGCATAGCTAAACAACTGTTCGTGTGAAATCTCACATTCTGCAGATCCTAAACAAATTGACCACATGAGAAAATTTTCGGCAATATGTAATGTGTCAATGAGACGGAGTTTCCACTGATGTGCTGCCGGATGATATTATAAAAACATAACGATTTTCTTTGTCTTCTTCGTCTACTATTTATCTTTTGTTAGTATTTATATTCCACCAATGTAAAGTCAGTTGTCACCTAGCCTGGTGGCTCTACATTAATGCTCTGGGCTTGCATTCGATTTGGGAGATCGAAAGTTAAAATTACCACCCGGCCATCCAGATTTCGGTTTTCCTTGGTTTCGCGAAATCACTCCATGATTCCTTCACGGTTGTTTCACGTTGAAATGAATTGGTGACTCATTATGTTGCGTTCCAGGTGTGCTTGGGTTACGAAGAGATGGAGGGTGTGGATATATATATGCTCGGAATAAGGAAACTTGCAAAAAGGGTGAAATTTTGGATTAAGTAGTGAGTCGCAGATGAGTTAAGATGCAATGCTCAAAGAGTATTTTTTCAATTATCTTCGAGAGTATGTGTGCAGTCTGCGTATCGAGTGAATTGTCCATAAGGGGGCATCCATTAACGACGTGACCACTGAGATATGAATTCGCCGGCTTAGTATCATTCGGGAGGATCGGGGTCAAACCCGGTTCGGCCATCCTGACTGGGGTTTTCCGTGGTTTTCCCCAGTCACTCAAGGCGAATGCTGGGATGGTTCCTTACAAGGCCACGGCCGACCTTCCATCCCCCCTCCCTTCCCTTTAGATTTAAGTGGGCTGAAAAGAGTCCACAAGACTCTCCAACAGCCCGCCTCCCAGGCTTTACCTGGGAGGAATTAAATAAAAGAAAATAAAAAAATGACGTGGAATTCCAGACCCCCCCTCCCTCTCTGGTGAGACTTCGTGAGATCTGGTCGGACCCCCCCCCACCCCCAGTTCACCTCACGTCATTAATGGAATTAAGTAAACTAAGAGGCAAAACAGGAGCAAGGTGCACACATAGTGTAGGCGGCTAACAGCGTGAAAATATCAGGTCGACCGAGGAGGAGACTTTGTCCATATCCTAGATGGTGGAGGAAGGTGAAGGACAAGTCGGAGAATACGACGTTCAGGTGAGCAGTTTGAAGGTAGTAGGGGAAGGTGATAGGAGACGCTTATTCCAAAAGGTGGAGGGAGGGGGGTGGTTGGTTGAATAGTATGTAGGAGCGTGGATTTGGGTGCACCATAGAACTTCGTGTGGATCAATTTCAGAAACTTAAGTCGCGCCAAGAGTTTTTGTTTTAGATTGGAGACGTATAGGACAATACTGAGGGTTTAATCTAGATGGATACCAATTTATTTACCGTAGAGTCTGAAGTTGCTGGGAGTGCTCCAAATTTTGAGTCATACAGACTTTTTACTGTGGTAGGTGGCTGTATTTTTGTTGTTGTGTTGAAAGAGCGATGCCTGTGTTTTTGTAAGATTGGCCGGATGCGCCACTTCTGGAAATATGCTTTGAAGGATAATAAGTACATGTTGCGCAATGATTGATGATTCTGGTGGAATGATGAGACGACCAGTATGACAATTCATCAACATATAAGGCTGTAGAATTTGTGGAATTGTGAGAGGGAATAGAGGAAGTAGGACAGAAGGTCACCTTTTATAGTGGCTTCCCACTGCTCGTGGGTTTGTAGGCCGCACCATGCAGCCGAATTGTAAGGATCAGCACGCGCCACGGGCTAGCCCTCTCCACCTCGCAGTCACCTCCCCACCACGTTGCCTATTGTCGTTTCAGCTACCCGGGCGTTTGATGTTTACCGACTGGGTGACGGATAGAGGCGCGCCATCCCTGCCAGCAGAGGCGGCTCCCTTCCGATAGACCGTTCTTGATTGCTGGATCGGCGCGACCGGCAAATGCACGGGCTTTGGGAAGCCACCTGTAGAAATACCGGCCTGGGAGTTGGAGGGGGGTGGAAGGAAGTTACCAACCTTGACTTAATATTATCGATTTGATAGGAAACTGGACAGGACGGTGAGGAGAGAAGGGAGCAGGTCGATGGAAGAGAGACTAAATATATGCCACAGCCTGTCAAATGCCTTTTCTTCATCTGAAAAGATCCACACTGTGCAGAAGCCGGCGTTTACTGAATGGACTATTGCGGTTGTGAGACATTGAGCCGTTGGTGAAGTGATGCTGGAGGAAACCTCCATCAAGTGGAGGAATAATGTTCAATGATTTAGCGAAATGATGAAGACAGAATGTATGATTCTTTTTCCAAATATTTTTCCAGGGACACTGGGGAAGGAGATGAAGCAGTATGTTGTGAAGTCGGCTAAAGTTTTACTAGGTTTTTGAGATCATTATTAGGTTTACGATCCAGGAAGAGGGAGGTTTCTATTTCCATTGGTGATGTGTCTTTAATGAGGGGGGAATGGAGGGAAGCGGTGGTGGTGAAGAGTGAGGAGAGGATAAAAACTCTCACCAAATATTGAGTCTGTCAGTGTCGAGTAGATTCCCTGCAGCGACGCGGCAAACATGGCGACTTTTTCGTCATTGCAAGAGGAGATACGATTGTTAATGGATAGTGTATGAGTAGGGCGAGATTACAGTTCCCTCAGAACCTTACATTTCTTCCAGAATAGCCTCCCGCTTCCATAATCTAAATTCGAACTGGTGTGATGCCATCGATTTTGTCTATGAAGGGCGACTCTACTGCTTATTGTAGGGTTTAGTCGATTGGAATTCTATGAAGTGCGACCAATTTCGTATTGTAGTGTTTAGTCGATTGGAATCTCGTGTTGTCTATACAGTCCACGTGGAACAGCGGAGCGGACCTCATACAGAACTACGACACCCTTCGGTCGGTTTACAGAGGACGCCGTATGATAACAATTCCCACGTCATCCTCAACCATAGTATAGATTCCGTTGCGGTACTGGCAGTATCTTAGCCAACGGCCCTTATATCCCACCTTAATTGTCGCAGAGGTTTTTTTCCCCAGGGGTAAAACCTTGTCACTTATTTCCCTCTGACCTGTCTCTTCTTTCAAAAGTTTCTGTCTATCTTATCCGATGGACCCATGTAAACGGGCAGACGCCTGGACGCATGGAATACATCACAATCCCGTTCCTGTGATCACCTATAGAATTACTAACTTAATACATGTACAGAGGCGAGCAGTAGATAACAGGAAGGCCGCCATGCTTGGAGCAGGTTTTGGGGGCTCCCCCATAGGAGAAAAAAAAAATCAGCCACCCAGTGAGGATATTAAAGAAGCCCTTTCGTGATTTGTACCTCTAGTCTTTTTGAACAGCCGATGCATACCTGATGAAGGGCATCTTCGGAAGCTTTTTTTTTTTTTAACCCCATCCGACTGCAAAACCATGAAGACTACATCTCTGTATGTATTTTTAGTTTATTGATAATATTTTTAATGAGTCATATAACAACTCCGTTCCTACTTTTACGGTAAGTGACGGTCATAACGAAATCAGCGTTCAACCGAAGGAGACAGGCGTTGCTGAAGATGTTCATGTTGGAAGCTCTATGTCTCTTTTCCCCCATCTGATAATAAATATCATCCCCTTTTCGTATTGCGTGGGAGGAAGGCAGAGACAGTCGGTTCCATGCGGGGACATCTCGACCGCACACACAATCGATTTCACTCTCGACTGGTGGTTTCATGAGCGATAAGACCCCGTCGCAGAGGTACGCAACCGCAAACTTAGGCCGCCGCTTTGCACGCAACCATCTCTCATTAGTCTGCATCTTCACGAATAAATGCGTGTATACAAAATGAAATACAGCGAATAAATAATACATATTTGTTATAAAAATGTTGGTCTGCAAGGCAATTCCGACTGAATCTTTTTTCTTGTATTGTTAACTGTGAAACCGTTCTTCGGGCGACACTTGGTTACTTTAACTTCTACCAATTTTTCGTAGCTTTTTAGGAAGTTAATTTCCACCTGATTTTCAATTGATATTTTATGTCTTTTGATCAGAAATAACAGCGATTTATTCCTTTACAGAGTCTACAATATCTCAACTCATAAAAAGGCTACCAGGGCGGATAAGAAGGTATCTGCTAAACGAACTATCAAATGCGAGACCATTGCTACGGTATTAAGAAACTTAATGAGACAATGTATAAGTGTTTATAATTATAAATGTTACACTAATATCACTGAAAAACTTTGCTACGCTCAATAACGGAGGCAGAAACAATTTAAACCGGTAAATGGTTAATTATTTTTGAATTTATTCTAGTTGACGGTAAAGTACCATTAATGGACAGTTGCCATTGATGTTATTTCTCAGTAACTCGTCAAATATTCAATAGATTTACACCAAACTTGGTTTTTGTTAGCGCATGTTGGATCTCCTATTATTTACATTTTTGAGAATGCAGATGTTTGTTATTAAATAATCTGCTGAAAAATAACAAATTCATACAGACAAGGAACTAATGTATTCCAGTATGATGTAAATAAACAAAATTTGTTAATTTTTCGATTTAGTTGGTACTCTTTGTAACATTACTACAGAAACTGTCATCCAGTTTTGCTGCAGATTCATATTTCAAGTTTCATCCATGAGTCCAATTATCTTTAATCTTATTTTACCTAATTATCTTCGCGTTATATGTCTTCCTAAATAGCTCCTGACCTAGTTATTTTCAGCGAATTTAATATCAAGTAAAAGAGAACAGTAGGGGAATTCTTGTAGTCTTTAAGAATAGACGAAACGTTTGAGTTTTCTCGTTATAAGTAAGAATTTCATTTCATATAAATTATGTTGTTAACAAATTTGTTGGTTAATAATTTGTTGCTATTTCAGTAAGGAGCAATGAATTAAAATCTGTTCTGAGCACCAAACTTATTTATCTCTAATCTGGTAGAACTTGAATGCTATTAAGCTGAGTTTGACGGAATTTTTCAAAATTTGAAACTGTAGTGCCTAGCATCAAATTTGTCGCCTATATTACCACATTCTGTAACTGAGGATACAACATAAAATTTGTATCTTTGATGAAGCATACAACCCCTGGCCAGGATTGTGAAAATTTTGTGAGGTATGTGTAAATTGTCCATAATGAAGTGATATCAATATTCGAAAGTCGCTGAGAAAGTTTTAAGACAGACATATCGTGCACCTTCTAGGCACATTCGAGGTTTTTATCTCTGGCCGGGGATCCTTGGCGCATATCTGTTCAGATTATGAACAGCTTATTACTTCTTGCTCCGTCCGCGGACAACTTAAAGTAGTAATATACACCAAAGATTTTAAGCTTGACCTTAATCTTTCAAACTGTCAAAACCCCATCCAAATCGGTTTTGTCGTTTTTGCTTGATACAGGAACAAAGAAACAGACACAAACAAAGCGCTACAGGTTTATATAAGTAGAGAAACCAAAATCTGAATCGCATGCACCTCATATGAAGCTACCCTAATAATAATCTATATGTTCTTTCTGTAACTATGGGATTTTAAGCCTCTAAACCCGAAAAGCCTAGGGCATGGATTAATTTTATGTTGTCCTTTCATTTGTGATCATCATTAACACTAAGAGAATCTAATAAAAAAGAGCAAAATATAGCCGATTGTCATAAAAAAAAAGCGATAGATGGCATTAATGTAGCTAATCAGCCGAGTTGGTTTGATAACGATTGTATCAATTATTATAGAAAATCTAACATGGTGCGAATTGTTGAGAGCAAGTTTGTAATTTGGCGCAGCAGTATTTATAGGGGCGGTAATGACTGGTGAATTTAAGAAACTGTGCGCTTTACTAAAATATTAATTATTAAAAAGTGGAGATAAATTTGTCTTGTATTACCGAGTCTTCAACACCGAGGATTGCAAAGTAAATTGTATTATCTTTTGGTGATACAGTGTATTACAGTTAGTCGTTAAGATTGTATATTTAATTTTACTTGTTCATTAATAGTTGGCACTACTATTATTTTAAACCACTGAGCAATTTCGTTGAACATGATTTTTTTTTAAATATGAGAGGAGTTTGAAGAGTATACCTTATATTTGATTAAACGTGAAATATAAATTATTTATAGAAAAATCGAAAAGCTAGTAATCTTTTTCATTTGGTTTCACTCGTTCACCAGCAGACCTGAGTCCACTCAAATTTTACATGTAGTTAGAGATGCTGTATTAACTTTGCACTGTTTAGAAGAATTGTAGTCGGGAATCTGCTCTCGATCGCGTGCAGCGATTGATTGTGTGGGAGGCGGAAGCGGTTAACCAATGGCCCGGCCCAGGCGTCACAATGTGTACACATCGTGCCAGACACTCCTATTTTCATTCCGTCTTATGTATCTTCATTTGTCCAAATAAACACAGCTAACCTCTACGACCAATAAGCTAAAGATTATTAGTCCTTTCCATGTTTTAGTTATTATTATTTGGAATCCCGTACCTTCTGAGAGAAAGATGAAAAAAACATTCGCTCATTTGCCTGTCTATCAGTCCATTCATATCTCACATACTCATGTCTTCTGAATTATTTAGCTTAGGAATTTGTATCTGCACACTACTTTGATTACTGCTGATACCAACATCACAAATAAATATGGAAAAACGAAGCAGAAACACATAGACAGACAGAAAATAAAATCATATTCCAAATCTTTCCTCTATCTCAACTGAAATCAGATGATTATACATATCATACATATACATGCTGCAGGACTGCTGAAAATACATTATTATAACCATAGTTATAGGATCCCAACGGAGACTTTGAAATACCACCCAAATATTGATAAGGAAATTGTGCCCGCTGCCTACCTTATTGTTTTATTTATTTCGGTTGTTAAATCGAAAATGCGTGTCGTGCTGAGTGTCAGTTACATACATTTTAGTTTGATTTTATAATTTATCCGTTGTTAATCATTAATTATCTTTTTTATATTTATTCTCAGAGAATTCTATTGCGATGCTTTTAATGGGAAATTCGGTAATTTAATTGATTAATCTCGAACATGTAACATGAGTATTTAACATACATGTAATTAGAAACATAATTACCACAAAATAACATTTTTAATTCGCCGGAACAATTACAAATGCAACTTGATAACGCAGGTTTAGTGGGTTGTGAGGGAATATAATTTTAATTCAAAGCGTCCTCTGTCAACTATAGCTTTGTGATCGGGGATTTAGTTGGTGGAGGGGGGACGAGGGAATAGAACAGTCCTAAAAACATACTGTTAAATGAATTGTATCTATCCAGAGTTTTCCGTAAGACAGAAGTTACCTTTTTAAAGAATGTCATTTCTAATTTATTTTATACCTTAGCGTTATTTTTTGATTCTGGGTTAACGTCTCGCCGATGTCGAGGTCATTAGAGGATGGAAACGACGGAGACAAGGAATGGGAAGGAATTTGGCCATGGCCTTTTTTTGGCAACCTTTCCGGCATATACCAGGAGTGATTTGTGGAAACCATGGAAAATCCAAATCTGGAAGGCCTGACGGGGATTCGAACCCATGACCTCCCAAATTCGAGGGCAGAACGTTACCGTCCACCCACCACGCTCGGTCTAAGCTTTATTTTTTTTTAAACTGCTTTACGTCTCTTTTTAACATCGAGGTCTTTTAGAGACGGGAAAGGATGGGGGGCAAGGATGGGGGCAAGGAATAGGAAGGAATTCGACCATGGCCTTTTGAAGGAAGCATCCCGGCATTTGCCTGGAGTGATTTGGGGAAACCATGGAAAACCCAAATCTGGATGCCCGGACGGGGATTCGAACCGGCGTCCTCCCGAATGCCTTTATTTTCTGCCTTCCAAATGCCCGCGGTTTTCATATAATTAATCTGAGAGATGAACATATTCCTTTAATATGTCACGGCCGTACACCATCTGTACAGAGCATGGTGGGTGAACGGTAACACTGTGGCCTTGCATTCTGGAAGAAAGGAGTTCGAATCCCCGTCCGGTCATTCAGATTTTGATTTTCCTTGCTTTCCTCAAATCACTCCAGGAGAATGCCGGGATGGTTCCTTCATAAAGTCATGGCGGTATTGCTTCCTGTTTCTTGTCCCCATTCCTTGACCGCCTCTAATAACCTCGACGTGGGCAAGGAGTAAAGCCAGAAACAGAAGTAAATAAAGAAATAAAAAGCGACAGCTGTTCTAGAGTGAAGTGAGATTTGCCCTTTTCTTTTTGTTTCAGAGTGGCCGATGCGCCGGTCGTACCGCCTGGAGGACTTCTTGTGGTCGGGTTCTGGGGACGGGCCATCTGCAGACGTGGTGCCCACTCCCACGCCCGCCCTCAGCTCTACCGTGGTCGTCCTCATAGTGACCAGTTCGCCGAGGGGGCCGCATGCGGTGAGTACAACTTAGCGCATAATCAAAGAATTGCTCGTTAGAACGTGCGACCTCTGACGATAAACTTCAGTGAATGAAACCAAAATTACCCGCCAGTGTGGTTCAGTGCGCTGAGGCGCCGCACATTGGATCTGGGAGGTGCAACGGACCGCGCTTGAGCCCAGATGTGTCCTGGCTGTGGTTTGGAGACGATATTCCGCAACCATCAAGGAGAATGCCGGGATGGTCCCTAATCTGCGCCTCATAAACTTTACATTTCACAAACAAAAAATATACACATCAATGCCGAACAAAGTTACACATTTCACAGACAGGTGGCAATATTCTACTTCTCCCAGTACTACTTGGTACGACCTGACTGTATGTACAAAATGGTTGGCATCATGCATTAGCATGTGGACAAAAAGCTATAGCCCCAAATTTCACCATGCTAACGATGAATGAGAATAAAACTGGAAAGTGATTATAATACCCCACATTCGCGTACAGCATTTTTTTAAATACTTTTGAAGGTTTTCGGTTTCAGAATACACGATGTTCATGAGATAACGTAATCTTCTGAAGCTGTGTCCTTTAATTTTGTATTTCCTAATATCCATAGGACAGTGTTTGGTTGCGAGGAATTCTAATTTTATCTAGTCTGTGTATTTCTTTTACATTTACATGGGGGAGGGGGGTAATATTATGTTGAAGAGTATTATTCAACGTCTCGCCCAAACCGGGGCGTACCTATCGGAGGGCTAGGCGGTGCCGTGCAATAGGGCCCCCAAGTTCAGGGGCCCCCTGGCCTGAGATGGCTCTTTTTTTTGCACTGGGGCCCTTGTTAACCTAGGTATGCCACTGCCAAACCCATATCCTTTAGTTCTGTCTGCACGTTACCCTACACTCCAGTGTATCTGTATTTCCACATTCTGTGCATCCGCTGTTGTCGATAAATCAAAATTCGCACAGCCTTGTATTTGAAGAGATGTTTCCATTTAAAATCACGTATCTCTCGTAATGGATATTAGGGTGCTGTTTGCGATATTCATCATTATGTTGCTCCAGTCATACTATGGAGATTTGGTTTCTGTTTTTTCTTATGCAAAGCTGTGATAATCAGCGGGTAGATTTCTTTTGCCCACTTGTTGTATAAATGTGACTTCCCAAGGTGCGTGAGTTTGTATGCCGCGCCAGATCAGTCGAATTGTACGGCGAACCCTTGCCAGTTGACCACCAACTTGCTACCACTTTGCCCAGTGCCTAGTGTACAGGAAGGGAGGAGGGATGGGCACCTCTGCTGCAAACAGGTGGCAACAACGTACCACTATCCGGGCCTTTGATGATACCGACTGGGCAAAGGATAGAGCCGCATCATCGCCGCTAGCACAGGTCGCAATAGATGGCTCTCTTCCCACTTGAGTTGTTGATAGGCAGACCGGCACGGCCGGCAAATACACAAGCCGTGGGAAGACACCTTAAGGTTCAGGCTTTAGCTTTAGTTGAATTAGCCTTCTGGTGATATTTACTTAATTGTGGCATTTTGAAAGGTATTTCATCATTCATTGGTCTGATTTAGGTCCGTCGGGTCGTTTATTGTCGTTGTCATTCTCTTTATAAAAAAGGGCATCACATCGTTCTGTAACGCTTATCATACATATTCCGCTTTTTATTAGCAGGAATTCATTGTTTGAAGGGTGACCTTGGAAATGTTCCCTCTCCTTGCAATCCACCCCAATGCGCTCTGTATTCTTTCCCCAATTGGATCAGGGATGGGCCAAGTACAACATTTTGGTTAGAATTGAAATATGTCTGATTTCAACCTACTGCATTGTGTCTATTTCACGATCGCAGTGAATATTTCTAACAGCTCTAATTTTCTGTAATGAGGATTGTCACTTTCTTGTTACGGTGTTCATGAGACACTCTTTTAGACTGATCCCTAGTGTTTTGTGTTCAAACTCTTGAGCATACCAAGGAGTTGTATGTAGAGGTGCTATACCCAAACGTATTTAGACTTTGATTTGGCATTATATGCATCGGTTAATGATCGTGTTTTGTTTATTTCCTCGGGTGAGTTAGTACCAGGCAGATACCATCTGCGTATGCCCTGCATAAGAAATGTTTCCCACATTGGTCACAGGTAATGTTTGATGACAAATTCTGAGAAGTGGATCTATGGCTGTTGCATGTAAAATCATGATAAATGGATAACCCTGAATGGGTTATCTTTGTGGATGGTGTTAAATACCTGTTTACAATGAGTCTAGATAGCGCAATTTTCCTTATTCTCGTGAGTGGTATTCCTAGTCTTACACATATCATGACTTAGGAGCGAATCGTAGTCGATTCTGTCAAAGGCATTCTAAAAATTGAGGAAAAGTTGTGCAGATGAACTGCACTTTTCTCCAGTAATATTCGCACACATTATAGAGAATATGACGTGCAGGGATAGCTCTTGCTTAGCATGGGCCGGGGATCTTTTCCGTGAAGTACTGTATTTTGGTTTAAAAAATTAAAGTTGAAGTTTAGTAGGGGTATTACACTTATTTCTGTGATTAACTCTCCTTTTAGTGGGAATACTGTGATACCCTTTCTGAACACATTTTGCATTGTGTTTTCAGACCATACATCATTTAGAATTTCGGTGAGTTTATTCCGTAACAGTAACTAGTATTCATGATAGAATGCTAAAGGGAGACAGTCGGTCCCTGGGGATCTTCCTTATCGCTACTTTGCTTCTTGAAACATAAATTTCCTCTTACTCGAATTATTTTCTGTATTTATCATGAGAATATCCACTGAGTCATCAGAAATACGAGTACATACATTAAAATCATTTTTTAATTTGTTATGGAAAGCATGAACTTAGTTTGACGAAATTTATACGGAACCAATCGTAGCGTATCGTTTTTCTACTAACAATCTATTCATGCAAATTTACAGCGTATTTTTGAAGTATTTTTTTTCTTTAATTGGACCAACTGACATGAAATTTCAGTGACTCTATTTTTACAATAAATCGATCTATATAAATACAAAATTATTTATTTTTTTGGTTTCAGTTTGAATATATATATATTAACTGGACCAAATGTGTTGAAATTTAAATGAGGCCAATTCGATGAAATCTTCTTTTACCTAAAGAATGACGCGAATCGATAGCTTAATTTACAATTAATAACGTATAGCCAATAGCGTAAGCTATAGTTGTAAAAACATACCCGTTGAGAATCTCGTATTTTGAAGTCTGTTAGTAACAAAAATCTCGAAAAATGTACTGTTTCATCAGAAAATTCGTCCCAGCCACAAAGCTCCCATTACCATGAATGCGATTCGTGATGTTGTGTTTCATTTTGACCGTTACCACCCTATTCACTCAGTTTAGTGCCCTCTGATTTCCAGCTATTTCCAACCCGTAAAGAATTCAACGTAAGTGATAACGTCATATTTGATGTCACCTCACGTTTTGACACTATCAGAATCAAATTTTTACTTGGCTTCTTTATATTCTCGACATGGAGAACGTGAAAAAATTGTTTCCTAAATATCAATTCATTTGTTAGTAAAACGATATTGGTAGAAATAAAAAAGTTATACAGAAGTATTAATGACTTTTCTCCTGATATAGAAATGCCTGTTTGCATTGTCGCTTTTTCCTTAAAAAAATTCTTATTTAAACATCGCAAAAAATTTGGTACGAAGACCAAGTATTGTAAGACTTGTCAGTCATCGATGACCTGGAATGTATGTATTGATTCGTAATGCCTCGTAGGAGGTGGCAGACGGTAAGTTAAAAAGCTGGTAATCTTGGTACGGTTGCCTATCTGCAATGGATACAAGACAAGTTAGCAGTTATAAAGCATAGCGTGGAACCTGAAATCACGCGGATTGTAATGACATAGCGGATCTCCGTACCTACTGTGTGTTATGTTTGAATTTGGTTTGGATTTCTTCATATACAGATGGAAAGTGGCCAGAAACCGTAAGTGTCTCTTAAACAAATTATCACGTACTAAAAACGGGGTTTCCAAACAAAAAGAAAAAAATCCAATGCAGTGGTGCTAATTCGTAAAAAAAAAGACTGACTGTAAAAGAATTGTAACTATAAAACTATGTGCTGGAAATATTCATAAATCACTCACATTAATAACAGTGAGATCCACAGCTTTATTGAGGTCATCAGCGTTTGACCCGGTAACCTACTTCAAAAGATGCGTGACAACACTCCTATTGCTGCAACCTTTATGGCACTCCGGTTTATATCAGTTTGATGCAGGAATCCTTACCTCGATTTTTTTTTTTTTTTGGTTTAACTATAGTGACGATCGGCGAGTTTACTTAACGTTTTAAGCGGATATTTGTGCTTTTTTTCTCGCTTGTCATCCACTATCTCTTATAGTCTCTATGCTGTCGAGAAATGCTATTTATATGTTAATCTAAAAACGAGAAAAGAAAATAATTGCTGAGCTCTAACAAACCATCCCTTCAAAATTGATTTGTTAACATAACTGTTGAAAACTGTAACGAATTTCTTCAGACGTGGAATATAATAATGGCTTCAGAGTTGGAAGACAATAATAGATATTGCAACGGAATATATTACAGATTAGGGTCTGTCAATCTCTGAGAGTTAAATATAAACTAACGCCATATCGTATAAGAATTGACAATCAACGCGTCAACCCACTCAATTTTACGAAATACCTTCAGGTTTTTGGAAAATCCAGAAAATGCGCGACACGAGTATATTTTTCAGAAAAAACTTTATTCTTGGCAGAACAACAGGTATGTGAGACATTCCGTTTTGTGGTCAGTGATTTTATTCTTCATCTTATCTTCTTTTAATTTCTTAGTCTTCAGCGCAACTGCACTATTCAACCATCTTCATTTATATTATTATTGATTATTTTTTCAAAATAAATGTACATTTAACTTACATTAAAGCTTCACAACTTAATTGAATAAAGCATACGAAGTTATATCATTCCCATATTAAGTTTCATGTAAATCTGTGATATGTATTGGAAACAGTAAAAACATGTCAGCACTCCACCGTGTACAAGTAATAAAGAAATAAAATTTCAATTTTTTTCCGCCCTTGATAATTTTTATACCACGATAAAATGTTGAAATGTATGAAACATTCATTCTCAGTACATATCATTATACAGACAGATTGTTACCATACCTTTAATGTGATAAAATTTATATTATTATTTACTATAAAAAAAACTGTGATGATTCGTGTGTTAGTGTTTTATTACTTATATTGTGACTGATAGCGAAAGGGAGAGGATAATGAGTGGGGTGAGCCATTTCTACTCCGAATGGCACTCAAGTGGTGTTATTAGTCAGTAGACTCTATAAGGCGTATATTGAAGCATATCGGAAATTAAGTTTTTCATAAACTTTTATTTTATCCAGACATAGTGCTGAAAAGATATTCTGCTTCAGTTGCGACTTTGGCAGGTCTTCGGCGAGTATGACGAAATTGATATTGTAACAGCCCTCAAACATAGACTTTAAATGGAATTTTATTTTATGAAGCATTTGTAGCAAGGTAGGGGATGAGTGAATATGTTTTTGTATGTTTGTATTTCAATTTACTGTAAATCGGTGTAAATGGACTTATAAAAAGAAATTATGTAAATAATATTTGATATGTTTAAGGACAGAGCTATGCAAGAGAATTGCTTAAATGTTTGTAATTCCAAGTATTAAGGTGAGCTACGATGTTTAAATTACGATTTACTACAGTTTAAAATGATTTATGTGGATAATTTTGTGTTTAAATATCTTTAATTTTCATTTCTGAGCATTTCGTAATGATTGTAAATGATTATGTATTGGTTTTGATTGTTTTTAATTGTTTAAGTATTGTTAAATTTCGAGAAATATCTGTCGGAAGCCTTTGTAATATTCTGGAACTTTCTATGAAACTTATATAAAGCGAGCGGCAGAGACGGTTAACACACCAGAGACAATACACAGTTTTACGTCTACAAAGACACTCAGTTGAAATAATAGTGTCTTTAATCGCTGGAAGTTGTGTTTACCAGTATCTTTTAAGTCTGATGTTTTTACGAGAAATAAAAACAAGTTAAATTTGAAAGTGTGTCTTGAACTAATTATTTCATATATAATAAACCACGAGACATCTAATAATATGTGGTGTCATGTGTTGACATAAATGTCTGTCGTTACGTTATTAAGTCAAAACGTCGCTTGCAAGAAAAAACAATAATCCTTAGTACAGGCATGTTCTTATCGGGAACTCTGTACAGACATTGTCAACGTGTCCACCACCTCGTTTTTACGTTCCATGACACCAAAAAATGCAACTGTTTTTGTTATTATTATTCAGAACTTCTCGGCTCGTTTACAGCAAAGTAAGAAATGGAATAGGTTTGTTGGTAACGAAGAACAGAAAGGTTCTTCGATATGGACTAAACGAACGAATCGTACCAATGTTATTCTAAGGCGAATTAGGCAGACCAGGATAGCTGAACCGAAAATCTAACCTCCCAGATGCCAGTCTAATAGTTGTTTCTAATGCAACTAATAACAACGGTAGCACAGAACCGAGTAATCGCTCTCGATATCAGCGAGTATTCTTCTAAAACGGGTATTCCGGATGGTTGATGCGCCAGCGATCCCCAAGATACGTCACTTGCCTTACGAAGTCAGACTAGCGGGACAGTCTATCTCCCCCTGTTCTTCTCCACGCGGGATTATCCGGTATCTACATTGATTGCTCCATTGTGAGTGCTTTGCGCTATAGCTAAGCTCTGCATCAAAATCCTTGGCCTGCCTTCGCAATGAGCTACCTTAACTGGCGCATTATAAACCAATAAAATGCTCATATGTAAAACACTAGTGGTATATTTTAATAAGTAAGGCTGGCTGCCATTCTTTGATGACCCTAGAGCCTTTTTACCCCTCTTTCTTGCAGCAATTTTTCAAAAGACGACTGACAAAACACAGTATTTTCTTCATTTTCCGTACTACTTATGTGATCTGTTTTTACAGTTTGAATTGTTTACTACTGCCAAATATAACGTTCAGATATCTAGCCGTGTAATTTAATTTATCTGAATATTTCATCGTGAGACGAGTTATTATTTGTTCCGATTCTCTCTGGGTGAATAAGGTTTTAAACCAAAATATTGTATATTTGTGTTCGACTCATGTTTTATATATTCATTGCAGCCTTCCAGCCTTCAACTCTGAAGTCAATAACAAAGGTTAGGGAAAATGACCCGTCATAAGGGAGACCTGTTTCAATCAGAGGACTGGAAATGTGCTGTAATACATATACAGGAATTAGGATAGGGAAATGAACCCGCACGTGCCGTAGATGATGGCTGTGCTGTATAAACACACGTACACAAAACACATTAAAATTTTTGGATCATTAACAAGCAGAACATTGCGGAAGGTGGGTGCTATGGGGATCTGCCTATGTAGTGACCTCTGAACGAGGTCAATGGTAAAGGGTAAATTCAAACAATGGACGGGGAGAGAGTTTTCCTGGGATATATCGATAGTTCACTTAACAGAAATTTACAATAACCCTACAGTGCCTCGCCAAACATGAGGTAAACTCGATCTCTCCTGCATGAATGTTTTAAACCGAAATACACTGAAGAGCCAAAGAAACTGGTATAGGCAAACACAGAGATATGTAAACACTCAGAGTACGGTGCTGAGGTCGGCAACGCCTATATAAGACAACAGGTGTCTGGCGCAGCCGTTAGATCGGTTACTGCTGCTACAATTGGCAGGTTATCACGATTTAAGTGAGTTTGAACGTGGTGTTATAGTCGGCACACGAGAGATGGGACGCAGCATCTCCGAGGTAGCGATGAGATGGGGATTTTCCCGAACGACCATTTCGCGAGTGCACCGTGAATATCGGGAATCCGGTAAAACATCAAATCTCCGACATCGCTGCTGCCGGAAAAAAGATCCTGCAAGAACGGGACCAACGACTACTGAAGAATCGTTCAACGTGACAGAAGTGCAACCCTTCCGCAAATTGCTGCAGATTCAATGCTGGGCCATATACAAGTGTCAGCGTGCGAACCAATCAACGAAACATCATCGATATGGACTTTCGGAGCCGAAGGCCCACTCGTGTACCCTTGGTGAATGCACGACACAAAACTTTACTCCCCGCCTGGACGCGTCAACACCGACATTTGACTGTTGATGATTGGAAACATTTTGCCTACGAGTCTCGTTTCCAATTGTATCGAGCGGATGGACTGTCGCGTGTTGACCGAGCGAGTAGCGAACTTACCCACTGTGGGTCCGTGCTAGCATCTACTTACTGTCGGCTAAGGTACTTCTAGTTTCCAGTCGGCATCTGTAAGCTCCTGGCTAGGAAAAAATACATGCACAGAGACTTAATTTGCGTAAAATCAGGATGTAGGTGCTCCTTGAAATGATATGAAAAGTTATGTCTACTTGATTTATTATTGAAAGTGGCGGCGCGGTACAGTTACAAGTGATTGGTACATGAAATCGGTGTTTCCTGATATTGGAATAGTGGACCATAGGATCCAATGTTAATGCAGTATGCATTCCAAGCCAGCAGAGGGAGAATGATAGGAGAAATGCCTAATGGCCTAATTGGATGTTAACAGGTCTGCCCCACGAAATTTCACATCACGGACTGGGGCGAATCGTGTGCGCAAAGAGGCGCCCTCGATTCCGGAAGGTGGGGAAAGCCTTCCTCTCATTGGCTATTTGTCACGACGATCATGCGTGTGGTTCACGTGCTCATAGTGTGTAAGCCTCGTGTACCCGCCGTGCTATACAGTGTTCCCACTGTAAGGATTGCCAGACCAGCGTCCTTGGCGCGGGTGTCGTATATGAGCGGTGTAACCTTCATACTACTGTGCTGGCTTGGAAGCACTCTGCCTTCATTACCGCTAAACTCTATGCTAAAATCTATACAAAAATCAGCTACCGGGACAGGACGTGTACGGGTATGGAGACAACCCCATGAATTCATGGACCCTGCATGTCAGCAGGGGACTGTTCAAGCTGGTAGAGGCTCTTTAATGGTGTGGGACGTGTGCAGTTGGAGTGAAATGGGACACCTGATATGTCTAGATACGACTCTGACAGGTGACACATATGTATGCATCCTGGCTGATCACCTGCATCCATTCATGTCCATTGTGCATTCCGACGGACTTCGGCAATTCCAGCAGGACAATGCGACACCCCATGCTTCCAGAATTGCTACAGAGTGACTCCAGGAACACTCTTCTGAGTTTAAAACACCTCCTCTGACCACCAAACTCACCAGACATGAACATTATTGAGCATATCTGGGATGTCTTGCAACGTGCCATTCAGAAGAGATCTCCACCCCCTCGTACTCTTACAGATTTGTGGTCAGCCCTGCAGGATGCATGGTGTCAGTTCCCTCCAGCACTATTTCAGACATTAGTCGACTCCATGCCATGTCGTGTTGCAGCACTTCTGCGTGCTCACGGGGGCCCTACACTATATTTGGCTCTTCAGGGTATTGTAGGTTTGTATTCGTCTCTTGTTTTATACACTCATCGCAGCCTTCAACTGTGAGTGATGCATCATTTTCCCTATCTTTTGTTATTTATACTCCTTAAAAGCAGCCCATTTGCTTAGTATCACTCACTATTTGATGTTAAATACAATAAAATATAAAAAATAAAAATGGAAATAATATAGAGGGGTCTCAGCTAAAATCTAATCTCAGGGTAAAGTACCGTTATATTCACGTTGCATCTGCTGACCGGCGTGTAGGGCGCAGTTCAGTCCGGGACTGAGCTCCTAACTCTGGTTGGCAGACGCAACCTGATGATAACGGCACGTCGAAAATTCGCTGAACGACGATCAGTTGATCTGGTCGCATAACCGAGAGATCTTCAAGCACATAATCGCCGGAAAAACCAACGATTAAATTGTGATTCTTGCTTACAGACGCGGACTGTCATTCGCCCAACGGCTACACGCCGCCCCAGTACTGTCCCTACCTACACGACACCACCACCAGCACCGACCACACCGCCTGCTCGCCCAGATGAGCGCTTCTGGCTGGTGACAGGGCTCAAGCTGCCTCCAGGGAGGCCTCCTCCCTCCAATTCCCAGCTGGAGGCAGGCCTTGCTGCTGCATACAGGCTTGCATTCCAGCGGTGAGTAAAGACAAGCAAAGGAACCATCAAAACTAGTATTTTCACAAAGTTTTGAGCCTGCAGAAATCACGCTTTTAGAGCGCTTGAGTAAAACATTATTTATGTCACTTCCTTTTTTTAACCCATATTTTAGTCATATTACTGCTCTTATTTGATTATATTACAAGGGCAATCCCAAAAGTAAGTTCTCCGGAAAAACTGCTCGTGCTGCTGTTGGCTACCTGTTATGATTCTTACTTCTCCCGATGCGTGTGATTCTCAGTGTCAGTGCTACGGATTTATGCGTCTTTTTTGATTATTCCTCATGTTCGTGATTTTTGTTAAACTCTCAGTGTATAGTATTACTGCATTACAGAATTGGCAATAATTATCTTTAGTTTCCCTGCTACTGCACGCGTGAACCAATGATTGAAATGAAATAAATCTCATATTTTACAAGATTATAGATTTAAATTAAACTGTAAGAGACAGTAATACAGAACTATCAGCGCACTTTTTATGTGCGGTGACCCATTTATTGGCATGGCATTCCAAGAATCAAACAATATGCGCCTTACCGCTATACGAGAATAAAAGTTTAACATTAACTGCAGAAGGATTTATAATAGAATGTTCAATACATCAACACATTGTCACAATTTGCCTGTTACATAAGATATGATAATTTTAATATCAGCAAATAAAATGTATGGTTAAAAAATGAGTATGCAGCAGTGGTGAAAGTGACGCTGTATGAATCATGTTCAAAGATATATCATACTTTCAGTGTAGAATATTATAATTAATTAATGTTAGGAATTTTAAAGACTTGGAATTAATTTTTTGTTTAATTTTGACTCCCTCTTCATTAATTATTGTTTCAGTTAGCGAGTTACACCCAATCTACGGAAATTCTAACAGACATCTATGGATATTCAAAGCCACAAGGCTGGCAGCACTGCTCAGTTTTGGCTTGGCAGCTGGGGAAAATGGAGGTTCTGTCGGATGCTACCATTATGTGCGAAGTTCAAGCAGTTATTCGATTTTTGAACGCAAAAGCCATTGAATTGATCATCAATTAACGGAAGTGTATGGAGGGGCAAGGACGGAAAAAAAAACGTTCACAAGTGGTGTAGAGAGTTTACCGCCTGTCGTACTGAAATTCACGTCGAACAAAGGAGCGGAAGATCATCAATTTCCGACGAGAAAGTCGCGAAGGTTGAGCAAACCGTGCGTAAAGTTTTATTGAAACACCATTCAGAAGATTTTAACGGAAAAGTTATAGTGTCGGAAGGAGTGTGCAAGTTGGATACTACAAATGCTGAAGGAAGACCACAAACAGCAATGAGTTGATTCATCTTGCGAATTTTTTGACGCTATACAGGCGAAATGGCAATAGGGTGGCAGAACAGACCAAATGCCATGGGCCCACAGCCGGAGGGTGCCCCTGCCTCAAGGCCCCAGAGGGCCCGCCGCCTCTTCAAACAGCTTCTGCCCAGAGCAGTATTTGAACTTTGAAAAAAAAAAAAAAAAGACCACCCATTAATTGGGTGCCCCAGTTTGCTCCCCTCCATACGGCCACATCCTATGAATTTATCTTGGGCAAGAATAGTATAGTTACACCAATGTGAAATGAACAACTTTTTGGACTCGACTGTCACAGATGACAAAACTTGGGCATTTCAGTTTGCAACTGAACCAAACAACAATCGCATGAGTGGCGACATCCCTCATTGCCTAAGCTGCGAAAATTCAAACAAACACAGTTTGCTGTTCAAGTTATGTAGACAGTATTTTCAGACCAGAAGCAATTGTTAGTTGCCTTTATAACAACTGGGACCACTATAACTGTTAACAAATACTGCGAAAATCCTGAGAGAGAGAACCCAAATGGGAAATTCAGAATGGAAGAGAATGAATTTTGAGCAAGGATGAAAGCATTCTCCATTATAATCCTTGCCCACACATCGCCCATCACACTGTCACTCTTGGGCATAACTTTGGTTGGATCATCATCATCCACCCACCCTTTAGTCCAGACTTGGCATCCAGTGACTATCACCTTTACTCTAAGCTGAAAGAACATTTGGTTGGAAGATGATTTAGCACCAATGAAGAGGTGAAAGATGAAGTTCAATGCTTCCTTAAAGACATGGCAGCGAGCTGATATGATACGGGAGAACAAAACCTGCCACAGGGTCTAAAAATGCATCGACCAAAATGGTGATTATATAGAAAATAGATAATTGTTCTACCTTTAAAATGATGTATATTTTATATAAAATAATTTGTTTTTATCTCTAAATGCTTTCAAGACCTTACTTTTAGGATTGCCCTCGTATATCAAAAATCTTAGTTACTACAGAAGGAATTTGACCTCAACTGCACAATTTTGTGATACTAGCTGCCAAATCTGCCGATGGATTATTTGCTGGTTGTTTTTTTAATTTCACTGCTGGAAAAATTCTGATTGTGCGCTATTTAAAGCTAAAAATTGATTGTTTGTTTCTGTTCTCACCTGATTTGTCGCTATTGTTCTTTAGATACTACTGAGTTAAAGCAGTGTGTAAGAAAGTAAAAATAGTATTAATGTTGTTATAACATCAAACATATTACTATTTCATTATACATGATGGGTCCTTTTTCATTTATATGATTATGAATAAAAATTAACATATAATTAAAATTATAAAATAATTAATGTACCCAGAAAAAATGTGTGTACTAAGACTTTTTTGTCTTCTACATTTTATGGTAATGAAATTTTCATGAAGAGTATTTTATAAAAGATGAAAGGTGGTAGATATGTTCTGAAGTCAGTGTTATCCCAAGCTTTATGAATATTTATCATATTTTTGGTTTGATACCTACCTCAAATAGCTCTCTTCTTTGCATCTGGCTTAGTTTTCAAACTTTTGAATCTACAATACATGCTTAAAGTCCACAGTTCCCACTGAAAATAATTTCTACTCTTCTCCCAATGTATTTTGTCACATTTTTATACCAGTTCATTTTAGTATCAAATAATGGCTACAATTGCTTATCAGATGATAGTTGTACTATGGAGTCAGCACCCTAAATAAATCACAATGTGTGGGGAAGATGATATAGTTTTTATATGAAAGGATTATTTTTATACCCAAGATTTTATATTAGACCAATAGAAATTTATAAGTGATGGGGTAAATTCTCCTACCCTGCATGTATTGACCATAGAACTCTCTTGTGTGATTGTTACTAGTGGTCATGAGCAGTATCTTGGTCTGACCAACGCAACTCTCGGCCACATGCGTATGCAACGTCCCATCACTGTGAGGCTGTTGGATGTGCAGCAGCTTGAGGAAAGTTCATCACTCCAGCTAATCTACTATGTACAAGAAGCTGGGCTTCTGGTACCGGCCACATCAGCTGTCCGTGATATGGAGCTTCTCTCTGTGGGGGAGCTGTCAGCTCAGCTGGGGCTGCCCATCATTACCAAGGCAGAGCGTAAGTACAGAAAGAGAAGTAGGAGAATTGGTTTTTTTGCACCATCCTTGAACTGTTAATAATACAAGTACTGCCTCAAATGCACACTTTGTTAGTTGATTCTTCAGTAATGACAAAACTTGCTTCAAACTTAGTGAGACATTTTAAATCTCATTCATACACCATTGTCTTCTGCTTATGAAGGGTATTCACATAATAATTACAGAGTTTCACATGCATTTTTATTTTAAGCATCAAAGCCGCCCTGACATTATCTTTGATAAGCAGTAGCTCCTTCCCCTTACCTATTATTTTTTATTTTTACTTTATTTTTCTGTCCAACATCCATACACACAAAAGATACAACCAAACACGAAAAATTCACCCGAATAGAATGCTGAGCATTCAAAACGGTTCCAATGCCTCTCCAATACAGTACAAGTATAGAATGCATGTTTCACGCCATGTTTCCACGAAGACATTACACAGCATTTTCCTTGCTGCTGAATATCTCACCATCCAGTGCCAACATCCAGCAAACAAAAATGCACATTTGTTTGCCATGAAATTTAAAATACTCAAATTTTAGATTATAACAATCACATTGCTGCTTTCTAATTCTCTAGACACATTTGGATACTGTACAGTGTAAACTCTTGACACTTGTCACATTGGTTGTTATAAAAATTTGATTTGTCATTTCATTGATTGTAATCTGCTTCCTCACCCCTCACCATGTGTACCCCTACGACATACATTGTCTCACCTCGACACTTCTTTTTGTTTAACTTGATATCAAGTGTCCAATTAACAATCCTATAACTCGTATCTATTCAAGCATGCCACACACAAACACAGTGTCTCAGTTGTGAATGCTGCATTCTCTCCATGCTGTCTATATAACTGTCCATTCATTTGTATTGTTTGCCAACAATCCCTTTGGCTCTAGGTTATTGCCTCTCCTTTTTATTCTCTTGGACAAAATACCACCGATCTTTCTCATTGGAACTACACTAACTGAATTAAATGCTTGTATCATTTTTAATATTTGATTATAAAATGCATTTGAGGTGCTAAATACTCAGCCAGCAAATTTAAAAATTGTGTAAGATGTTGCACTATGTCCCAATCTGTGATTCTGTCTCATTATCTAGCGCCTATTGATTCCTCGCAACTATATATATATATATATGTAAAATTTCAGCAACAATGGAGCAGAATGAAATATCATGACACAATATTAAAATGGAAAGGAAAGATAAAATAAAGTGAAACATTGAATGGAGGAATGAAAGAAAAAACACTACACAAGCACAATTATGTAGTTGTGTTGACTATGGTTGCCCAAATAAGCTCAACTGTATGTTTCCACTTTCATGAGTAAGGGTATACCCTTTAATAATGTGTTTTTTGCTTTTTTGTGCATTTTTTAAAAACTTTTTTCTGTTTTTGACACTGAATTTCACATTCATTCAATTTTTGGTAAGTGATTGGTTTATTTTTATCTCATTTACATATTCATATATGTGGATAGGAATAAAAACAGCTAATTAATATATATATAAGGAAAGAGAGAGGAACAATTAATCCCCGTCTGGCCATCCTGATTTTGGTTTACCATGGTTTGCCAAAATTCCAAACTATGTCCCCTTTAAATAGTCATGGCAGAATTCATTCCCATTTCTTGCTCCCAGTCCTTTCTCATCTCTAATGACTTTGGCGCCAACAAGACATAAAAAAAGAACAATTTTTTTCCATAGGTGATGGCAGGGGGGGGGGGGGGGGCAGGAACAAACACATCAGGACTAACACACTATACAATATTTCAGAGTAAAACATTATTCATGAACAAGGCACATGGCTACAGAATCAGATGTGTGCGCACTAGACTGAAGACAGAAAAGTATGTGATGGACAGGTGTGCATTGAGGGTTATGTGAAGGGAGCAGAAGTAAACAATCAATAATGAAGGGGTTGACCTCAGGAAAAAAGCATTACAATAATGTGAGAAGTTGTGCGAAAATAAATTCACAGATAAAATTCATAAGTTCTAAATCAAAAAATATATGTATCAAATTAAAATTATATACCCATTTCGAAATATAAACTCTAGTAATAATAAGCTGTCATTTCTGCAGATTTGTTACAAGTATGCTGGTAAATGATTGAATTGAATTTAATTGTGATGGAGCACATGCTCTGATGGCAATTTCCCTAATCATCTAATAATCCCTTTCTTATTGCCTTGTATAATTTGAGTGTTTAATTCTTCTGCCCGTCTACTTTTGCCATGAATTTATGAATTTTAATTTTAAACTCCTTAAATAATTTTGGGTAAATTATTGTTAATTAATTCAAATCCCTGGCACCCTTAACCACAAAGAAAACTTTCCCAGTTTGAGGCACGAAATCAAGTGCCAGTTTGCACCCATGGTCATCTTTTCCTTACCAAGCATTAATACTAATTCTATAATGAATATCCATCACCAACATATGCCTTCTACACTCCCAGCACTCTTTATCTTCGTCCTGTCTTCCAATGCCTCTCAATCCAACTCCTTTATCATATAATTTACTGACTGGATCCTGTGGTAGTTTCCAAAAACAAATCTAGCTACTCTTCTTTGCACACCCTCCAAATCCTGTATTTTATACTCAAAATGTGTGTTCCAAACTATTTCATGATATTCAAGCAATGTTCTAACCATAGTTTTGTAACTCAGTTCCCTCACTTCTCTCTGGTACATCTTCTCATCACCCTCTCGAATAAATGAAGGATTTTGTAACCTTTTCATACTACCTGCCCAATGTATCCTGCCAAGTGGAGTTTATTATCAAATGTTATGCCAAGATATTTACACTTTAAGCCTTCAACAAGCAATTCTGTTCCCACCCTGCAATCATCCCCAACCTTTATTTTTTTTTTTTGGTACCTAATACGCTAGGCGGCCGCGTAGCTCAGGTGATAGAGCGCCTGACTGCGACCCGGATGACCGGGTTTTGGTCCCCAACAAAGCTAAGGAGTTTTCCTCGAAGATCAATGTCCAAAGTGGCTGCCCAGGCACACTCAGCCTGTTATCCAATGAGTACTGTGGAGGAAACATCGTGGGAACATAAATAATGGCCGGAGCGTGGCACAGACCCCGTCATATCAATTCTAGTGCCAACGGTTGTAATGGGGATTCAGAACTCTACCTCCTTGAATCCTACAGGATGCGGCAGGAGCTGTAGGAACTCCGTGACCCTTATCTTAACTAATAAGCTGACTCTTCTTGGTATTTATCTTCATTCTACGTTGACGTAACAAATTAGATCTTTTATCCAGGTCACCCTGCAGTAGTTCAATCTCTCAAGTTTTGATCCAATTATATACCATTATGTCAACTGCAAACAACATAAATTCTGACTGTAAACCCTTAATACAATCATTCAATACAACGATGAATAGCAATGGTCCCAATAGACTATCCCGTTTTTCTCTCATATTAACTTCCATCTCTTTTGATACAGCATTTCCTATACTAATGCTTTGATTTCTGCCTTTTAAGGATTCCTCTACGCAACAAGGCACTTTTTCATCCATTCCAACAGATATAGTGCTATACTATCAACTTGGACTCTCTTGTCCAATTCATGTGAAATATCGTGCATATAGCCCCCATTCTTGTGATTCAAACAGTTATCCTTGCCAATTTCAAACCAGATTATCTCCTTACTGACATTTCTGATGCAGTGGCATATTATTCCCTTCATAATTTTTCCTATTGGTTATGACAAATTGATCAGCATGTAATTTTCAACCTTATTTGTCAGTCCTTTATAAACTGGTACTAATATTGCTATTTTCCAGGCCTCTGCTAAACAGAAAGACTCTAGACATGATATAAATAATACTTCACAATAAGGTACAATATCTTATTCCACTTTTTAATTTTTCTCTGCAGTAATATTATCTACACTGTTCCATTTGCACTTTTTTAGTTCATTCCTAGTTTACTGAGGATATATTTTAAATAATGAATTTTATTCATTTCTACACTCCTCTGAATGGACTCTGCCATTTTAAAATCCTCAGTCACCTCTTTTTCGTCCTTATGTACAATTGTCTGAATACCTTCCTTTCTCCTCAGTTTCCTAACATAGCCATAGAAATTTCTAAATGCATTGTTCAGTTGTTCCTCTGCCATCGTTTGTAGTAACAAATGGTCTATTCGTCATCATCATTCTGCCTTAAGGAAGTTTTTCACTTGGTAGCTCTCTATGCTCTCCTGTTTTCTGCCCTCCTCCTGAGGTCCATGTAATTTCCATTTCTCTAGATGTCATTTTTGATCTTGTACTTCTTTTTTCCCCTCACTCTCCTCCCACAAACTAGTCCTTCCAAGGATTCTGTTAACAAGGTACTCCCCTCTCAAGGAGTGTCACATTCAGTTCGTATTTCTTTCTCTTATTACTTGCAGTAGTTTTCTCCTCTCACCAACCCTTTTCAGCATTTCAATATTACACACTTTTTCCACAGGCCTTGTCCTGTCCATTCTCCTCCACATCCACATTTCTTATCCTCTCATATCAATATCCATGTCTCTGCTGCATAAAGTGCCATAGGAAATATTTGCCAAGTCTTTTTCTCATTGCTTTCTCTACTTTTCTGGTTATTAATCTCCTCTTCCTATTAAACACTTTCTAAGTGATTGTACTTCCAAAATACCTGAAGACTCTTACTCGGCTGACATTAGCTTATCCTACCTTAATATTTACCTGTTTCCTTCGTTTACCAATCACCATACTCTTTGTTTTTGTTGTATAGTCTGTTACACCATCCCACTTTATTTTTTTAGGCTACCCAATATCTTATGTTTCCTTGAAATGTATATACATGTTGCCCTACACAAAAATACTACCAATTTCAATGAGTATATGAACAGATCATTCATACTTGCCCGATTTTATTTATTCCTTGTACTGTGTATGGTTTTAAGGGCCAAATTTATAACAATACATTACAACTTTAGTAGGTGATAACTCTTGTTTGGCTTGAGAAAAGGACAAATATTACAGAAGAGTGTTACTCTTAGAGGAGGGAGGTGGGTGGTGAAAGAAGCATTCACATATTAAGATAATGCTGTCAAATCATAGTTTAGGAGAAAGGATCATTTCCTTTCAGGAGACAATGAGCTGAAAATATGAGAGAAGAGTGGAAGAAAGGTTGATAACTTAGTGTGGTGAAGTAAAGAGAATGATTTGTAAAAGAATTGCTTAATGGATGACAAGAAGATGTGCATATTATCTTTAGTGGGGAAAATAACACATCACTTACTGCAGATTAAGTCAGGAGATCAGATGAACACAAAGAAAAACAACATATTTTGGTCAATAATCTGATTAGTGTATGAAGTGAGACATATGACAGGGCGAAAAATGTGTACACATCCTACCAACTAAATCAATAAATTCATTTGGTAGGTCTGGATGGTATACATCTTTCATCCTGTCATATGTCTTGCCTCTTGCATAAGTAAGGTTATTAACCAAAATATTATCAAATGTGCCCTCCGGCCTTCATCTGTACTAAGAGATGGGATGTTTTCCCTTATTCTTTCTTATTTTCATTGCTTAGTGTCAGTTTCATTGTCACCATTATCCTTTAGTGGTGAAAGTGATAAAAATTAAATTAATAATGTGTTTGAGTTCATTGCTGTTGTGCATGGTGTGAAATCATTATAACTAAGAATAAAGTGTAATCAAGTAGCAAAATTGTTTTCCCCACTATGTTTCCAAAAATATTGTCTTTCTTGTAAAATGTCCAGCATTTAAGAGCGAGGAGCAACACCTGTGGCACAGACGTAGTGCAGGAGATACATGGCTGCTGGTAGGGGCAGCAACAGTTGCTGCTTGCTTCCTCTTGCTGTTTGTGGCAGTTCTAGCACTTGGTATGGGCAAGAAGACCAGGGGTAAACGAAAAGTTCGGGAAGAATCTGGGACAGCAGCTGAGCACCAGGTGAGAGCTACATGGTCCTGTAATTTGTGAAGAACTTTGGTTAAATATTTGTTGACCATGTTCATTTTCAAGTCGATTTGTTTATTTTAACATTGGTGCATTTATTCTCTGTGATAACAACAAAAATATTTAGCATATAAATAGGAAACAAAATAAAATCCATAATGAGCTTATATCTCAACACCATTGGAATAATAAAATTTTAGCAGTAAAAGTTGTGAAGATAACTAATGGTATCAATAATAATCAAACACTGTGGTTAAGACAAATGTTCTAATTGCATTTGATCATGGAGAAATTGTTGGGGTCTAACAAAATGGGTTACTCCATCTTGGAAGTAATGAAGGCACTGTGACTTTTGTGATGTACTGTAGATGGTCTGATAATACAGTAAAAGGTTGATAAAATACTCATTTTTAAAATTCATAGTCCTGAGTTCAAAATCCTGTCTGGCCAAGAATTTCTTCAGTTTTTGTTTTGTTCGTATGAATATCATTGGATACATGGTTTGGATTCCATGTTAAAATGTAGATCCATCCAAAGCAGAGATGGAAAGTGTGGCACATCAGAACTCTATCATCAGGTCTTAAATCCACATGGAACTACCTTTAAATGTCACTGTGTCAAGGATGTAACATCAGTACAATAAATATGCTAAAATAATACCTGCTGAGGCCCACTGTCATAAACAACAGTATGTGTTTGAGTGGGGTCATTTGCCAGCTAGCTCACATTGTACCAGCAGATAGATGAACCACACTGCAACAAAACACTCAGCAATTTAATGCTGGTACACAATAATGTGGAAGCTACACGCTCCAGAATTATTTCCTCTTTACTCATTACAGAAGCCTTCATCCCACCTCTGCTGACCACACATCTCATTGAGCATTAGTGTAGGCATGGACACATTGCCAATGGATCTAAGAAATGTGAGAAAATGTTGCCTGGACTGATGAGTAATGGTTGTGGTTATTACATGTTGTTGGCTAGGTACCAGTACAGTGCAAACACCATGAAGTGATGGATTCTTCTTACCAAAATGGTACTCTTGAAGTTGGTAAAGATTACATTCACATCTAGGGATTGATTACATGGATTCAAATGGGCTGTCTGGTATGTTGCATCATCCCCTCAGATAAATGTTGCTGGGTTATCCTCAATGACCATATGCTCCCATCTTTTCATCTGCACCATCCCATTGGAGTCCTCTTCCTTCAACAAGATATTGCGCCATGCCATCACTCCTGAGTTGCACAATAACATTTGGATCATTATTTCACAGACATGAACTTGCTTTGCCAGCCAGCAAGGTCACCTGACCTCAGTCTTATCAAGCAACCTGGTATGCCATTGAAATAAAAGATCAAGCATCCACTCCTCTTTCAAATCTTCTTGAAATGAGTGAGTTTACTTTGGGGGTCATGGATCCATGTAGCTTAATGTTTCCAATGTCTTGGCAAGTCCATACCAGTACGAATCACTGCCGTCATTAAGAAAAATTTTATGCTACACGATAATAGACAGATATTTCTAATTCAGTTGCTCTACTGTGTACAAAATTCTTTTAAATGTGTACATTTTCATCAGGTTGTTAAGGAATAAAACTAAAGAGTTAAAATAATTGCTGTCTAGTGAAACATCCACCAACCACGTTGGTAAATACAAAATGGTATGTAGGAGTTTCTCTTTGCTGTAGTATGGAACTGAGATGGAAACTGAATAATATTCAAAGATTCACCTAAATGGTTATGGCAATCCATCAACAAACTGCAGTCAGGTTGTATGCAGGCAGTTTAGCGATTTGAACCTTGTCGAACAGTACCTGGCCAGTTGAATATATAATTTTTGTATAAATGGGAACCAATCGTAACTTCAAAAGTTTTTGTAGTGTTTCTATTTATTGTATTATTTTATCATTCTATCTTATACCTATTATAAGCTGTAATTATATTCTTCATTTGCAAAACATTGTCTATATTTGTAACTACTTTATTTGATAATTGTGACAGTGAAAATGCTATTATATCCAAAAAATCCCATTGCCACATGCTCTTCTCTAGTCATGATCAAGGTTTGTATTGACGTATGTTCATATTTCTTAATCCTACTGCCTTCATTTATGGTGTGTGGCAGGTTTAGTAACTGCTCTAATTTTTCTCCCTCCACCATTCATTTCTAGAACCACATTTCACAGATGCTTCAGTTTTCCTTGTATCTGGTATTTCATGTTCATTCTACACTTCCATAACTTGTTTTACCCAATACATACTGTTTTATAATGTTGTCTATTAGTTCAGTATTGGACAATAAAATGTTTCTTTTCTTAAAGAACAGTCTTTTTGGTACTGCTATTCTTTTAGATTATTCTTGATTTTGCCATCAGTCATATAATTAACACAATTCTCTTACTGATTTCATTGTATCTGTTTCTATTTTATATTTATTCTGATATTATTGTTGGCATTCATTAATTTTGTCTTCTGTTGGTTATTATTATTGATTTAATTGTGATGGAATGTGTGCTCTGGTAGCAATTTCCTTCACTTCTACTATCCCCTTTATTGTTTGTTAGTGTCCTTTTTTATCTGAAATACTTTGACTGTAATTCCCCAATCCACCTACTTTTTCCATTTAAAAGTTTGAATTTTAAATTATTTCAATGTTTTTGGTATATTATTCAATATATCCCTACGTAATTTGTTCCTATCCTTGAGTTCAGAAAATTGTCCCACTCCCTTATGCCCAAAGTTGAGTGTCAGCTTGTAGTCAGTACCATCCCCCCCCCCCCTCCTTTCCAAGCACTACCCCTAATTCTTTTACCAGTATTATTTTAAGCCCCATCATCAGAAATTTGTATACTATCAGCAAATTTATAATTAGTACAAATTCTTCTTCCAGTATTTTGTCCATACCACTCAATAATTTCTCAATATGGTCACTCTTGTCAACAAACAGTACAATATAACCAGAAAACTACAGAATTCTGATGGTTTCTTTTTGAAGTCTTGTGTTATTTTAATATTTTTATAACACTTTCTTGATTGAATCTTCTTACATACAAGTAGAATATTAGTCAGGAGAGACTATATACCTTCTTCAAATCCATTTTTACTGCTTTACTGCTTGAGAGTCTATAATTCATTATAGCCAATTGATTCTTATATAAATTATGAATTTTTATTTTATGTTGATTTGTTATACCAGACAACTTTAAAAATTTATTCATCTTGTCCCATCTAAAATTATCAAAAGATTAGTCTTAAAATCTTAAAGCATCCTTGAGTTTCTTGATGCATCCTCCCAGTATTAATCTTAATGTTAATCTTAATGCTTCTATTAAACCTCAGATTTCCTAAACCCAAACTGATATTCACTTATCATCTTTTGCACTCCCCTGTCTATTTTTCTTAACATTATCCTGACAGAAATTTTATGAAATGTAATGTCAGACTTGTGCATTTTTACATTCTTGTCAGCTTGTGCTTTCTTAGCAAGTGTGAAATAATACTCTTACTAAAATAAATTAGTATCTCTTCAATTTCATAATTTTTTATATAATTTTGAATAATCTTTTGATCCTACAGATATTAACAGCTATGCAGGAATCCCATCTGTACATATTGCCTTATTTGAGTTCAAACTGTTTCAGATTCTGTACTTAAAACAAGATCACCTTTATCATAAATACTAACATCCTAGTCTCTTTCAAATACATTTTTTTCATCCCCATTGTGTAGTTTAACTCTGTGTTCCTTTCATGCTCCAGTTTCCTATGATTATTACTTTCTTTCAGCCATATTTAAAAAAATTTAATTAGCTGTTAAAAATCTAATTATTTACTGTCACAAAACAATTTTGTGTAACCTTGGAGGATTTTCAGAACTGAGGCACCTTGCTGAGTCACCCTTTAAGTTAATGCCATTAGTTTCAAAATGTGATCTCCAAATTACTTTGAAATTCTTCAAATCTTAATTTATAAAGGTGATTTCAGTTTATTTGTGAAGTAAAGTAATTAGATGTAATGGTAAACTCAAACTTTTAACTCATATGATGAAATGTTAAGATTATGGATGTGTGGATTGATAGATTAGAGTGCTCATAATACTCCATTGATCATTATGTATTACCTTTGTAAACAACAAGATTTCTCGTATTTGAACCAAATCTCTAAATAAAGATTAAATTTATTTGTAAGTAAATAATAATTGAAATTATGCTTAGCTTCAAGTTCCTAGCTATGGTGTGAACAATATACAGTTTAAAATGCCACGTTTATGAAGCACTTGAAAAGGGCAACAGAAGTTCTTGGCCTATATCAGGTAATGAAAAAACCTGCTTCATTTCCACTTTCAGCACTTTTACTATGGAGAGTTGGATTTTGCACTCATAAATCGGAGTGATTCCTATCTGTAGAATTGACCATGTGAAATAGTTGCATCAGAAGTGAATGATTTTTAAATAAACCGAATGACTTTTCTAAAATCAAGGCAGTTAGTTATGTTTCAGGGCACTATTCCATTTTTGGAGAATAGTGCTTCCAATTTTATTACAGTCATACATCTGCAAGGGAGATTACTGTAGAATGAGAAGTGTGCACTAAATGTATCAAATAACTAAAGACATATGCTTGCTTGGCATTTCACAAAATAATAATAATAATAATAATATAAATAAATAAATCCAGTTTTATGAATACTATTATGTGTACTATCGTAACCACATTTGAATGCTCCCATTTTGTGTTTCCACTGTACAACAGTCATAAGAACATTTAATGTTAAAAGCCATTGTATTATATTATTATATTTGTGTCATTTGTCAGCTTTTTTTTTTTCACCTCATAACACACTCGGCACCTGTTTTGTGGTTGCAGGAGTCCCCTGGAATGGTGGGAACTATAGCCAGTGGCCGCCCTTCTCCCCATCTGGGGGTAGTACCACCCCCAACAGTCACATTCCATGAGGAGCAGACACAAACACCACGCCATCCTCGAACTAGCAGCAGTGGTGGTAGTGGTAGCAGTAGAGGTGGCTCCTCAGAGGCTTCACTTGTCCGTCGTCGCCCTCAGCCACAGCCTCAACAAGCTGCATCCACCCTCAGACACACTCGAAGGCATCGGCGGCGGAGACAGCAAATGGTCTGAAACATTTCCAATCATAATCAGTGTAACATATGAAACCTGATACTATCTTCTAACACAAATTGGTGGTATGATTCTGCAGTGAACAATGATGTGTACACACCTCCTTTGTCAAATGGCCTGATATTCACATCCAAGGTTTTAAACTGAAATATTTCACATTTGTGTTAGTCTCATGTGTTGTATACTCATCTCAGTCTTCAGCTTTGGTGTGTAATGGGTTATTTTCCCTACCCTTTGTTATTTATATTATGTAAGAACCTTAGAATTTTGGCAAATTATAGTTTTGCTTAGGCTGGACTTAGAAATTTCAAGAAGAGTAGTTTTCAACCTGTAATCGTTCCTACAGTTATAATTCGCCATAAAAATCATTTTAAAGTGTATTTATCCTATTGAGAAACTTTTATTTTAAGATATATTCTGGTTTGTTCATGTTTTGAAACACGCGATTATAAAAGTAGAAATTCTAAGATTTGTAATATCTCAGAATCGAGTAAAGTAACAGCTGAACTTTTATCACCAGCTAAAGTCAGCATTGTTCCCGATATTTTAGCAGTAAAATTAAATAATTTGGTAAAGGTTAATTAGCAATTTTAATTAAGAGAAAATAATAAGGTTTTTAATTAAAAGAGATATTAATTTGAAATTTATATCAGTAGATAGCCCTAATTAAGATGATTATGGACGTATAATGGTTTTGGTAAAAAGTTTAAACATTTGTCTAGTAATTAAGTTTTTGAAAATAAATTGTCGCGGATTGTTTTTGACGCGCGTAAAAATCCAGAATACTTAGGGATTTTCCCCGATCGCATTAGAATGTGTCACTACACGAAGGTTGAACAGGATATTTAAAACTAATCACTTAAAAATACTCACTAAATATCCATCGATCTTCTATTAAATAGGTCTAAACGCTGTCAGCCTTTAATTTCTTTTTATCCTCTTGTTTATGGAATTTGCTGGGTCATATTTTGGCTAGGCCGCAGCAGAAAGTTGTGTTTCGGCTGTGACATCATTGAACCTATATAAACTTGTGCTTACATGTAACCGCATCTGTATCTGGGGAGCATTATGTGAGTGAGCCTGCGTCAGTCTTGTGTCAGGGCGGGAGGAAATCTGTTGAAGGTGAAGCTACCGAGTCGGCCATGTTGGGACTTTGGTGTGATAGCCTGCGAGGATAACTGTTAACATGAATTTTTAAATTTACATAAGGGGTGCGGTCGGTAAAATTTCTCTCCACAACCTGCAATATTTTGGAAAAGTCTGTTCGATTGCCTACTCAACTGTGTAATGCTATTTTTGAACTTGTGATTTCTTTTAAATAAACTTCGAATTTTTCGAGTAAAGTGGACTTGTGATTTCATAGCAGACAGTAGACCTTTTCTAAATTTGTGGTTGTAACAAATTTAGTGGTGACCTTTAAGCATTTAAGTTGAGTTTCTGTCAGTTGCAGGGTCAAATTAAAATTATTTTGTAAAATTTCCACCGAACTTTGAATCCACGTGAACTATCGGTTAAGGCACTAAAGCGATACTACAGCCCTGGTATCAGCTTTGGGTCTTACAATTGCCTAAATGTCCTTTCATTTTCCTTAATATCATTGCCTATATAGTCTGGAACTTGGAGGGCTGAGACCCTGTGATGGTTCTTCTTCTGTCTTAGTCATTTAGTTTTAATTTCAAGTAATGGTGTCTATAATATCAGACATTTGCAATATGCATTTATATTTTTGCTTTTGTGGGAAGTTTTTTGCTTCATAAATAATAATCTTTGGCATTTATTTCATTTTGGAAAAATAATGTTTGAACGCCAGTAAATGCAACCTTTATAAAAAAATTAACTAAGTAGGTTTAGTTTTTATTTTCATCAAAGAAACATTTATTTGTATTTATCTATGCTTTTGATTGTTTGTTGTTATTTTTAATATTGTAATCAAATTATAGACAAACTTTTGTTGTTCTATCTAATACAGATTAATTATCTGACCTAAGCATATGTAGTTGTGAGTTTACAACCCAGAATTAAATTCAATGTTTGAAGAACTGTAGATTGTCATTTAACATTTTCTAGTAACTGTTGTTGCCACTGTTCGAATGTAATGTGCATGAATTCATATATTTTACAGTTTTAGTTTTAATAAGATAGGGAGAGTAGATTCATCACTCATCATAGATGAAGGCAGGAGAGACACAGCAAAAATAAAAAGAATGAGACAAACACAATTTTATGATAAACACAATTTTATCATGCAGAGAGACAGGCTTCTGGCTAGGGAACTATGCACACTCCAAGGCATACTGTATGATTGCTTGGGCTTGGAGAATGAGATGAGGGTAGTAGGGGTGGAGAGGTAAAATATCATAAAGTAAACTATTAATAACTCAAATTAAAACAATAGCTCTGCAGGTGGTGGAAACACAAGAAGATATGCATAAGTATAAAAATATAAAATTTAGTCATAATGATGAATAAATATGGGAGCAATCCTATAATAAATACGCAAATAAAAAAATAAACAAAAAATGCTTAATGAGTTTATTGTTAGGGTGTCATCAGAGACTGAGGCCAGATGAATGACTGGTATCCAGGCTATTTTGGCGAGGTAGTTTCCATTTACAGAGTTTGAAACAGTGGTTGTTTTTAGGATAGCTATGATTGCTGTCACTGTAAAACAGTTGTTGAGATTGTTGAAGTTGTTACAACTAGCATGGGTTACCAATGAATGGCCTGCATTGCAGAGGTGGACTGTTTGCCTGTGGTCATTCATTCTGTTTGATTGTTATTGCACCTCGTTTAAGTTTTGATTTATGTGTAGCTTTAAAATACCATCACGATTACACGCTATGTGGGGGGTGGGGATTTCTGAGCCATTCCACATAGTTTTTCATTCATATCATTTTTCACAATTAAGGATTAAATACAGAGCACAAACAGCATGTGAATATTTATTGTCTTTGCTTAATTATCTCCATATGTAATTTACAATAGTCAGACAAGAGAAAACAGTACAAAATGTCTTCTGGAATAAAGCTACGTGTGTGTGTGTGTGTGTGTGTGGGGGGGGGGGGGTTCACAGGAGGCCAAAATGGAGCTATGTGGTTTTTGGATGCTCCCTAATTTGAAAGAAAATGGTAGCTATAGATATTAATTAAAAAATTGTCAGTTGTTGAAACAGATTACAAAGGATTTTTTTTTTTTTGCATTTGTTTATAGTGTGGTGATATACGTAATTCTATTGTACTGCAGGGCTCCATCCGCCCGCAGGAGCAGTCCCCAGCCAAGATGTGTCCACAACCAACTGCTGCTGAATCATTAGAGAAACCACGGATGCCAATGGCTGATGAAGGTGATACAGTAGATGAGATTCATGGAACAGCAGTGGTGCGTGTGTCAAGTGCCGTTAGCCCACATTCATTCCTTTCGATGCCATCAATCAAAGCCTTTCCCAGGTATTGCTCAGCAGCTTGCTACCTATCAGTAACATTTCCTCTTTAGAAGCTCATCTGGTGCTTGGCATTTAAGGCCCTTCAGATTCAAGTTATCACATATCATTATTGCATCTGATGGATTTAAGTAATATAAGTCATGTATATGCTCAAAATGTGTATATGTTTTGAGGCTGTTGTAACTAATAATAGTTGTCAAATCCTTCTAGTGTAACCAAACTACAGTGGGCTTTTTCATTGAGTGCTGCCATGAGATGGATTCATTCCTCAGAACAAATGATGAACAATCCATTTGTATTCCTGGCAGAATCAGTAAGGGTCTGCATTAGGGGGAGGGGGGGGGGTAAGCAGAGAAATAATACCTGGGGCCCAAGCCCCCAAAAGGGGGCCACCTGCCTGGCTAAATAGACATCAAATACGAGTTTTAAAATCTACATCTATGATACTGAATATTTTTGTATTAAAATTTTCTGACTTTTAACAAAAGTTTGAAGTAAAAAATATTGTCAGGGAGGGAGGAGGTGAGAGTCCTAAGAACACTTATCTGGGGCCTGAGAATCTAGCACCAGCCCTGGGGCCAGCTAAAAAATACCAAATGTAAAGTATGATGAGAGAATTGGAATACTACATACAATAACCTTACACACCTGCTGGCAAATTTCACTTGTTTCATAACTCTGGATACAGATTTCTGAATGATCTACACATTCAGAATGTCAGTATCCAACTATGTTTAGAGAGATTTAAATTAATGTTGAGGCACGACTCGTCCATCTTTAAGTTCTACTTACAATGCTAATTATGGTTTTAGAATGTTATTAAGCATGCTGGGACTGCTAAATGTTGGTAAAAAATATATATATTCTGTGAGCTGAATAACAGTGAAAATAGAATCCAAACATACAGTAAATTTTTTCATTCTCTAGGTTTAAAAAAAATAATTCCTTGAACAGACTAACTGTAAAGCAGAATCAGATTATTCATAAAGATTGCGAAGAAAAAACTGATAGTACTAACAATTCTCAGCTGAGACTGGTGTAGTTAAATTGGGATAAAGTATTAATTACACCAGTAGTACCATATGTTGTACAATTTTTAAAATATCATGGGACATGTAAATGAGAATGAATGATGTCAGACTATCTAAATTTTATAAATAAAAATAAGGAAAAAGAGAGAATGCATCACTTATCACTAATGCAGAACCAGAAAAAAAATGCTAACACAGAATAATATATATATAAATTTTTTAAATAACCCTTCTTCTTCCATAGAATATGGAATATAAAGTGTACCATTCAAAGAGAAACTGAATTTGCAATCCCATATTTTATTATTTCATTAGCTTCTACTGTAATATTTATTTTCCCTTATGCATCTGCATTCAATGTCCCCCTGTTGTCACCTGTTTTTAACCCCTCTCCAGCATCTAACCTAAAAAAAAATCATAGTCTTTATCCTATCATTACTGGTAGTGGACGCCCTTATGGCTTTAGCTAACAACTCATAAAGTGCTCCAGTCCCCCTTCTGTTTAGCAGTAGGCCATGACTTATCAAATCACATCTACCTGGTACAATCCCCCAAGACAAAACTAATGCCTTTCACAAGTTGCATTTCGTACTCTGTGTACCTGCCTCACAATGTGTTTCAAATGTGGTTGATCATGATGACTTAAGACGATCATGACCTCCATTCTATGTATGTTGCCCCTCCTTCACCACCTCTCGGTGATGAGTGTATTGTCATATACACTGTAAACCTTATGAGGATCATCATCCAGCGTACATTCACCCACAGTACAAAGCCCCATTCTAACTTCATAACATGGGAAACCATCAGTTACAACTTTCATTTTCCATTTGTTTTTGTGCAGAAAAGAGATAATAGTGCCTGCTAAACCTTTCACATTATTAATTTGGCACTGTTGCCATTCCTTTGACTGGAAGATGATGTGCTGTTTCAACAGGATAATGTGCTGCAGTACAGTGGGATCTTTGTGGTATATGACAAGAGTCCCGGTCAGCAACATCCCCAGACTCCTCTTCAACTGAACTTGTTTGGGACATGATCGGGAGCCACTGAAATAGTCTCCATGTCCATCCACAACCACTGCCAAATTGCAAAAATAGGGGCAGGATGCTTGGAACTACTTATCACAAGATGTCATTTACCACCAATATGATCATCTGTATATAAGTATACAATCCTGTGTGTTGTGATCCAAGCACCACACACTGTAAACTGGAATAACTTTTGGTTACCCCTTAGTTTGTAACATAAGCTTGCTTTGCTTTTGTTTTATTATTGTATAATTCTATCCTACATTGATAGACTGCCTTCCTCAATCTTCATTAAATTTAAATGGCCCATGGGAGTGTTGCATTTTTTTCTGGCAATGTGTTTCTATCCTGACATCCTATAACATAAAAGAGGCATGGTACTAACCATACCGAAACTGGAAGCAAGCTAACTCTCTAAAAGCTTTAGTTATCAATTCAGAAAGTACTTCCTTCCTCCTTCTATTTACATATAGGTCAATCCTATTGTAACTTCACATAGTTATTTCTCTTATTGTTTTTTATAAATATTAAAAATGTGCTGGTTACAAAATTTTTATGAAAACAGACAAAGGAATGAAATCAGTTTTTGTTTTGTGGAAACTACAGAGAACATTTGTAGTATTATAAAAGTCAGTGTAATAACAAATTAATATTACAAATTTTACATCATATTAGCTGCTATACATAAAATTCCTCAATTTAATATAAACAATTATTAATAAGAAAATTTTTAATTTTCATTCTTAAACATATTGATTGAAAGTAATTTTATTCTTTTTGGAAAGCTTAACAAAACATATTGCAAAAAGTTTTCTCATTGCAATTGTATTCCCACCTGAAGAAACATATATTTCCTTTATTCCTAGTACCATAAGTATGACTTACATCTAACAGTTTATATTTTTCATAGTTCTCTTTAATATAAATTGGTTAGAATAAGATAAATATAACTTGTAAAGTAATTATACTGACAGGGAGAAAAAAAATTTACGGTACGAGAAGAAAGGTTACATATAAATCTCATGTTTTTTCTGAAGCCTAAGTAAGCTTAAAGTTGAAGACTGATGTCACCACAGCATATTGCCTCATAACATAGTTGAGCATAATAAACCATTTTCAAAATGTCTTTGGTAACCATAGACCTCAGTCTTCTTAACCTATTGATCCCTTTGCGCTCTCTAGAAGCTGTAGGTCATACATGCTTTTGCCAGTCTATAGTGAGTCAAAGGAACTTGACATAACTTACACCATTTTTTTTATGGTTAACATCATGTTTATTACTGAATTCATAATTTTGGAGGAATTGGGATTAAAACATATTTTGTGATCATCAACAAAAAGATAACTGTGAGGATATGGATCTAAGATATTTTTGGTAAATCATTCACATATGTATTAAGAAAAAGTATTGGGCCTAGAATTGAACACTGAGGGAAACCATAATTAGTTGGTAAAAAATCTATACAAAACTATCCCAAGCGACTTTTTGGGACCTTATACTTAAATAGGATTGAATCTTCACCTGCCACAAATGATTAAGAAATTTTAAATATTCACATATTGCAGCAATACTAATATAAGTTGAATTAATCAGTGAATGAACTTTATGCATACTGTGAGGGATCCTGAGAAAAACTCTGTTTTTATTTAAATATGTGTGTATGTAGATATTAGTGGTAGTTAAAAGTGCCAATTAATAACCTGAAATAAATATGAAAAGAAACCACAATTTTCAAACGGAGCCTATATACCCATATTATTCCACAAAAAATCAACATTACATATTACTCTTATTTCCCGATGATATATTGATACTTTCTAAACTCCACCTTATAAAAAATATGAAACAGAATTCAATACATGGTTAAACCTTCAGAAATTATCACAATTGAACATATCTCTTCCTACAACTGGTATCTTCCTTTGCTACAACCACCTCAGCACCTCCAATGCTTTGTATAGAACCACTATTCCTTGGTAAAAAAAAAAAATACCCCATACTTCCTTGAGCACCTATCAACAGTCCCCACTCCTCTGCCATCAGACTCCTTACTTTTCTCCATTAACATCACATCCTCCTCTCCTACTGCCAAAGCCCCAGAGCCATGGGACACTTCCTGTAAATGCCGCCCCCATTCAGTCTCCCAAACACATCTTTTCTTTCTTCCTTGGTCCACTGTAATTTCGCAAAAAACTTTTCTCCTTCAAGTCTTAAGTTTACCACCAGATTCACACCATTGTAATGATACCTAATAATAAAATGTTTTCATGTGTGTTGATGTCTTTTTTGTTTGTCTAGCCATCATCTTTGGTTTATTCCCATATCCTAATTTTTATTTTGTTCTCTAACTTCTTTTGTTTTCATATGTATTGTGACGTAGTAAACCACAATCAGAGTCCTTGGGCATAGCGGGGTCGTTGATGAACACACTTACTTTAATGCAACGAAGCTTTATTAAACAGTTCGTACAGTACAGTACAGGAGCACGGAGCTAACTGACTCCGGCTAGAAGGAAGTATCGCTTATATAGTAATGAAGAACAGTCTAGAACATTAACACTGGTTACATCAAGAACATTCCAGAACTGTTTATGCAAAGTTAAGAAATTAAAATTTTACGGCACTTGTTGGATTCGAACCCACGACCTTTAGTCCCACAGTCTCTTAACGTAACCACTACACTACAACAGTCTTTCCTTCTTCATGGCCTGATCCTCTTGATGTGTGACAATATATTATTGCAAGGAAACAACAGATATTGGATAAGGAAAAAAAATTACAAATTAGGATGTGGAAAGGAATAAGAAACAGATTAAGGTACGGTAGTGTGGACACATTAAATGGACACAATCACATGAAACAGATATGAACACACCAAACATATGGGTCTCTAATCTTTCTACAGCAACAGAACATAGTGTAGGTTGGGAGTCCACTGCTGCACATAGTGACTATTGAGCAAGTTACATAGAGGTTACATTCAAACAAAGGTCAGAGACTGGGGGTAATGAGTTGAATTGCAAGATTAGTTTTGAAGAAAGAAAGATACCAAACCTTAAAAAAAATGTTGCAGACAATGTGGTTACAAAAACAAGAGATAAACACAAAACAATACAAGATTTCACTTCTAGTCATGTAGAATTATACATTCTAAGGAGTAACAAGAAAGTATGCATTTTATGTAAGATTTTTGCATAACTCACGACTTAGTACTGCTTTTACAAATATTTGTTTTTAATTATTATTTGTCAATTATTCATTAGTATTTTCTTTGGTAATGTGTAGCTTCTAAAGCTTTAAGTAATTTTAATTAATTCCTGGTCTCTGTATATGTTGGAAGTGCAGTCTTTTAATTCCATAGCATTGCATATATGTGATCCATTATCACAGGGGAGCTAACATTCCTGAGCCACTAGTGAGAGTACTGGAGCCAGTAAGTGTGCGTCATCTGGATGCAGATGCAGGTGCTGGAGTGGTGCCCACATCACGACGGCTTGCAAGGCATCCCAGTAGCTCAGCTGCAGACCCAGGTGTTGTGGGTCCACTTGTTTGGCAGCTCCATTGCCAACAGATGCATTGCCAAGGTCAGTTAATATAGTTTCTATGCTATGGCAAATGAAAACGAAATGAAATCCAATTGAAAATGAAAACGAAATGAAATCCAACAAATCCCAGTAACCATCTGATCTTAAATGGAATAGAAATATTCAATATTTGAACTCTAAATTAAATCAAATCTGTTATGCATTACGTATCTTAAAATTAACCACTAGTAAGCAAACTTTGAAAAATGCATACGTTGATCATTTTCACTCACAAATAAAGTATGGAATTATATTCTTAGGTTTGTCATCAGTTGCACTAAGTACTTTCAAAATTCAGACAAGAGCAATAAGAATAATGACAAATCACAAATCATGGGAATCTTGTAGACCCTTATTTAAATATATGAATATTCTTCCACTACCAAGCATTTACATCTTTGAAACCATTAAGTCATAGGTAAAGATGCAGCTCTTAAAACAAATAACGAGGTACATGATCATTTCCCACGGAAACAGTTAGATATTCATATTATGCATACAAAAACAAAAATGTATCAAAATGGAACATTTCACATAGGGATTAAGCTTTTCAATAAATTACCACATAATGTAAAAGCAACATCAGAAAGGGGAAATTGAGAAATTGTTGATGTCATACCTTCAATACCACTCCTCTTACTCTGTAGAAGAATATTTGAATTAATTTAATGTAAATAATGTAATATAAAAAATTTAATTTCAGTCATATTTCATAATTGACGTGTCTCATATCATTATGTATAAAGTACATATATATGATTTAGAATACAAATAAAATGCTGCTACTACTACTACTACTACTACTATTACCACCATCCTTCACCTGAATGCTCCACCATCAATTTTTATAACAAAAAGTAGTTATCAAGCTTGAATCTTGTTTAAAGGAAAGGTGTTAGGTTTTCATTGAGGATGTAGGGTACTGCACAGGTAGTGGAGAAATTTATAGAAGTGTAATCTTCTTCTTTTTTGTTTTGTTCACTATGCCCCATGTGATTCTTTAGCTCAGGCAAGTTATCTTCTTAGCCCAGTATTCCTTCATCCTTTTACTGTGATTGTATTTTCTTTACTGGGTTAATTACACATCAGATCCAGATGTGTTCTGGCTGTTAGTGACTGGAGAGGACTGGATTCTTTATCAACATACTGTATTTATCCCTGTTATAAATCCCATTGGCATCAGTTGTTTGAGATCTTTTCTAACTAGCCTTGTCCACTCGTGATTAGTCACTTTCCATTTAGAGATGGCATTGAAGATTTTGGAGGTCAGTCTCTGATTGTTGATCCGAACTATGTGACCATCTCCTCTTTCCAATTGCTGTTGTAATGCTCTCCAGTTGTTGGAATAGTCCCCAATTGTGCTTGAGTCTGTATTTTCCCTCTTCTTTGATGGGACTCATGATTTTTCTCAAGTTCCAGGTTTCTGAGTTGTCCCGATCTAAGCACTCTGAGGCATACAGTACTGATGCTTGAACATAGTGCCTTAGTTTGAGAGTAAGGGAAGGAGATTTAGACCCATAAATGTTCTTACAAATGTGGCATGTTCTCTCCAGTCTGATATAGCTGCTGTTCATTGCTAAGTCCTTGTATCAAAAATAAGGTTAAGCATTTCGCAATATCCGGATATCTTGTGCAAGGTATCCTGTATAAACAAGGGGCTGGAAACCATGGTGGGGGCAGTTGTTCGAAAGCTTTAGTAGATACAGGTTGTGTCGGGAAGCAGCAGATTTGGCACCATGTGGAGCAGAGGAGTAAAACTTACGGAAGAGAGGCAACCAATCGGCCATGTTAGGCCAAATTCAACTTATAGTGGAGAAGTGAATTTTCTCTCGATGTCATAGAACTTTATTTAGTTCAGGGTGTCTTTGGGAGTTCTTGCTGCTTGACTCAAGGTTTAAAACTGCTTTCAATTATTTCGGAGAAGTGTTTGATATCTTAAAAATTGATTACCATATGATGTTACTTATTTGAAGAATCTAGTGTTAAAATCAGTAGCTTTCTAAAGTGAAACTTATTGTTTAACCTACTTTCATCTCCTGTGGTTTTTATGGGGGCTTGGTGACTGCAAGACAGAATATCCTTAAGCTACATTAATTAAAAGAATTTATCTACTTCTGGTTAAACCTTGCCAAAACGGATTCAACTAAGCGACTGTGCGTAAGTTTCAACCATATGAAAAAAGTTGTTAAAGAACTGTTATTACAATTAAAGATTTCATGGCCTTGTATGAAATTGTACATAGAACCTGTTAAAACATCTTTCAGATTTGCAACTTCAATATTTTAAGAGATATCTATATTTTAAATTACATAGTTTTTATTTTATCCAGGTAGAGGTTAATAATCAGGCAAATTTATATATCAGGAGAAAGAGGAGGAGGAGTAAATTGCTTTAAAACTTGTTTCAGCTCTATAACATAAATATTCTAAGTGTGAGAGATATTTCAAGATTTGTCATGAAAATAATTTTTTGCAGCCAAAGTATTAGAGATACAAAAATTTGCACTGGGATCAATTTTAAGGTTTAGAATTGGAACTACATACTGTAAAAATTTCAAGTTCCAAAAAGATTCAGTGATATCATGGGAAATGCGGAAGTAGGTTGGTTCACACACCTCGGTTATAAAAGGATACCTCAGGAGTGGGGACAGCATCAGTTGGCTGTGATCACTTGGACAGTCACCACGTTGGGTTGGTCAGTGTTTTGGCACAATATGCAGGGGTAGGCAACAAGGCGATTCCCAGAAGTATCTCCATTTTGGCAGGCATCTTAAGAAATTTTTGGTCAAGTGTGTGGAAGTTGCAAATTTCTCATGTAGCTGTTATGAGTTAGGGGTTTTTGAGAGTTGACCTGGCTTTATTCACTTATATAGAACTGCAACATTTATTTTGGAGAAGAATATCCAATTGTTTAGTGAACTTGTAAAAAAATTTATTAAGAATACAGTGAACTTCAAATTAATTTGGGACTGCAGTGAACTTTATTATTCATCACCAACCTTTTATAATTGAGTTTATCCAATTAGATGGTGACCGAGATAGTTAACTAGCAATATATTCTCCTTAGGCAACATTATGGTCACAGTTCAGACTAAGCTATTAAGTGTTAACCCGCACTAAGCACTTGTTCCTGACAATGTAGGTGTGTGCAGAAAAGGGGAGATGGGTGTGTAGGGAAACTGCCACCAGAGTGTGTGCTCCATAGTGATTTTAATTAAATTAAATTTAAAAAAATAGGTGGGTGGAGATATTACATTCAAGTAAATTGGGTGTTTAGGGGAGCAGCCACTGGAGCACGTAGTCTGTCACAACTACATTAAATAAAAATTTTCATGAGACCTTATATAATGCAGTTTGCATCAAATATTTCTAACTTATTACATTTGATCATTTTTAAAAATATGTATGGAAATATATTTTATAACTAGCTCTTAACTTCATTCATCTGGTGTTTTATTTTATAAAGGGCATATAATTGAAAACAGGTCTTCTATCAAAGTTACTTGCATGATTGATTTGACCTCTTTACTTGCATCAATTTACAAATAAGAATTTCTCAAATATAATGAGAAGTCAAAAAAGGGTCATAACTTTCATATATCATTTAAATGACTGATGATACTTTTTATTTGTAATAAAAAAGAGCACTATATAACATTAACATCATAACAAACTACTTGTAAATCAGGCTTTTTTATTTTTTTTAAAATAAAGCTATTATCTACACTTACACTAGTAGGAGCTGATAACTTTGTAATATAACTGCAATATTTTTGTCTTATTGACCAGAGTTTGTTACCAGTTGCTCAGTCTTCCTTCATTGATGACATATAAACTAACCCAGTGTTCCTATTAGGCAATTGTGACCTACAATTTACTGTGGAATTGGAACCATGGGGCTTGCCAGAGTTGAATATAGGTTTAAATTCTATTTAAATGGGTTCTAATTTGTAACCGAGCATATTGGTGAGCGGTAACACTCTGACATTGCATTAAGGAGGAGGCAGTTTCAAATTCCTCCAAGTCATCCAGATTTCACCTTTCCATGGTTTTACAAAACCATTCCAGTCGAATTGCAAGATGATTCCTTGAAAAGCCCCTGTGGGAATTCCTTCCCGTTCCTTCCTCCCAGTCCTTATTGTCTCTAAAGACCTCGATCTTGATGAGGTGTAAGCCATAAACAAAAAAATTAGAATTTGTGAACACTTAATTCTTAATTTATCAGCTTTATGCAAAATCAAATGTACCCGATTTCACTTCTGGGAACATAAGCTACACATTGTCTGAAACTTCATCAAAATCCAACAAGGTTTTTTTTTTTTTTTTTTTTTTTTTTTTTGCAAGAATTGCAATCTACAAAACAAACATATACATGGTCATACACTATTTTCTTTTTAATCAGCTCCTGACATCACATGAAGATGGAACAGGGTGTTCAAAATCCCATGAAAATCAGTAGAGTTGTTTTTGTGTAAATCAGAGTCAACGAAACATTAATTGTTTCTCACAGTCAAAATGTTTAAGGTCTTGCACATAGCAGTATTCAGTTTGCTATATTATACGTATAGACTTTTAAACCAAAGAAGGATGGGCTAGAAAAGGGAGCAGATACACTGGATAAGGATAGTGAAGGGGACAGGAAAGTGCTGTATACAGATGTCAAAAATAATAATAAAAAAATTAGTGCTGATAGTGGAAATGTGGTCAAGAAAGCAGAAGAGGTGATGAAGATGTGGAAGAAATATTTTGTAGAGATACTAAATGCTGGACAAATAATGATCTCATATAGAAAATGAATTAATAGAACACTTGGTATGAAGTTTATTATGCATCAAGGAAAATGAAGGGTGGCAAACCAAGTGATATAGACAAACTGGCAGTATAAGAACATCAGATGTTGTGGGAATACATTGGTTATTCAGAATGTTGAGATTAGTGTGGAAAGAGAAAAAGATTCCAGAAGTTTGGAGGAGGTGTACTAGTGTGCCAATCTTCAAAAAGAAGTTTGAAAGAAAATATCAGAATTACAGAGGAATCGCTCTCTTACATCATTCTGCAAAAATATTTGAGACACTAATGGAGATAATAACAAGGGTAGGTGGTAGTTAGACTGCAAGAAGAGCAATACAGCTTCATCCTGGTAAGGTCAAAAGTGGACTTAATGTTTGCGATAATGCACTGTAAGTATGGGAAAGACATAATCATTGCATTTTTTAATATTGCTAAGGAATATGACAGCATCCACAGAGAGAAAGTTCTGGAAGCATCAAAAACAAAAGGAGTCAGCACAAAATTTGTCAAGAGAGTTAAGAATGTATGAAACTGAATGTGAAAAGAACAGTATGTTTCAGATTAGATATCAGGCTATGATAGGAGAGTGCTTAATTTCCAGTTCTATTCATTGTTGGTGTGGATAAAAAATAAACGAGAAGCGCATAAACATAAAGTCATGGTGTTTTTAGATGATGTAAGTGTTTGGAGAAACTGTGAGACAGTAGTGTTAGAGCAGCAAGATGAAGCAAAATCTTACACACTGCAGTTCCCTGCTAAAGTAGTGAAGTAGTAATTACAATTTGAAAAATGGTAGTGCCAGTGGTGAGAAAATAAAGGTCATAGTGTTAAAGTATTTGGGAAGTGTGAATGAAGATAATGGGAGAAAAAGGAATGAAATAAATGAAAAATACAGAAGAGCATAAGAATTATACAGGCTTTTCAGAGTACTGTTAAAGAGCAGGATGATGTCAGAGAAGAGCAAATGGTTTATTTACAAGACTTATTTTGTGTCAGTACTGACATGGGTGATAAAGGCTAGGGATATTAGTAGAATTCAGGCCACTAAGAAGATGTTCAAGAGGAGTAAGACTGGAACTAGACTGGCCTAGTTGTGTAATGAGCATGTGAAGAAGCAGTTGGAAAATGTATGGGACAGAATTGAAAGATCAAGATTCTACATAAAAAGGATGAGCAATGAAGGGGTGTCTAAAATTGTATTATTTGAAATTGGGAGGGAACAGGCCTCAAGGAAGGCCATGGGATAGATGGTTAAAGTGAATAAAAATGAATTTGTAATATGGAGTAGTGAGATGGGCATTAGTAGAAGAATGATTGAAAGATAGAAGACGATGGAGATTACTGTATTTCTGTAAGATCCAGCATCTCAGTTGTTACTATTTGCATAACTTTATATAAGAAAACATATTATTAATATCATCTGTAACTTTCAGTATAGATTATAAGGTTATATTTAGCCTTGTAGATCATCAGTAAGGTTATTTGGTATGATTTATTGTTCATATAGTTACACGTATTCTTTTTGTTATATAATGTGTGTAAAAATAAAAGTTACATACCATGCATATAAATAAAGTACTATATTTCATTATATGGAGACTTATAATTAGACATTAAGATAGACATATACACATATCTTAAATTATCTAAATAAAATTGTAGTTTAAAAAACTAAAATCACGCTTTCGTAGTAATGTGAACTAAAAGGTTAAAAATAATATTTAAATATAAACATTTTGTTTAACAGTGATAGGACGTCCCACAATTCAGGATAAATTAATTTTTTTGAATAAGCTTTAAGTCTAAAGTCACTGATTGCAAAATTAACTTTAATGTTAAAAAAGCATGGTGTGCTATTTCAGTTGTTATATTTTTTGTCGTTGGCTGTTTTTTAAAGACAAGAGTCATTGTCAAAAGTTATGTAGAGCGCACCCCACGCTTTTTTAACATTAAAGTTAATTTTGTAATCAGTGACTTTAGACTTAAAGCTTATTCAAAAAATTAATTTATCCTGAATTGTGGGACGTCCTATCACTGTTAAACAAAATGTTTATATTTAAATATTATTTTTAACCTTTTAGTTCACATTACTACGAAAGCGTGATTTTAGTTTTTTAAACTACAATTTTATTTTTAACTTTTAGTTCAGATAGTTTAAAAAGTATGTTTCTTACTGTTGGCTTTTCTTCGCCAATCTCTCTTTTTCTTTGAGTTGTAGTTTAATTATTAATTATTATTCCCACGAGTAAAATACAATTAAATGGTCAACTCAACAAGAGATCCAATAGCACGGTACACGAGGAAGGCTACTTTTCTATAATAGTACGAAGTAATATTTCGAATACTTACTACTCAACATCACGTTAAGCGACTTCAGACAGAGAAACCTTTCTGGATAGGAGACAGCAGAAGACGATCGTCTACAGCAGGGGTGGTGAAATTACCGTCAGAGTAACGAGAATAGCAGGACGTTGCTAAGAGACTACTGTATTGTCAACGGTTCTTAAAACGTGTGCAAAATTTTTATGTTTTTACTGTCAACGTAATCAGAATATCAAGACATAGCTATGAAATTATTGTATTGTAATCATTTATCAATACATGAGCAAAATTTCAAACAACTCGGACATCTGGAATTGGGTTAAAATTATATTGCAAAATTCCACGACATTCAACCATTTTTCTGTTGTTACTGTCAAAGTAATGAGCATAGCAGGATATAGCTATGAAATTATTGTATTGTCACCGGTTCTTAATATGTGTGCCAAATTTCAAACAGCTCGGACATCGGGAAGTGGGTCAAAATGGAGTTGTAAAATTCCGTTACATTCATACATACATACATACATACATACATACAAGTCAAGCTAATATAAAGCGTGTAAAAAAGAGTACTTGATTTAAAACTGGATTGAATTTGTTGTGTGAGTGGAGACTACTACAAGATACCTGATGAAGACAGCAGAGTCAGCTGTCGAAACATCGTGTTTTTACACCACCATCCGGCTGGACACCTGAGAAGATTTTGTTGGATTGAATTTGTTATGCTTATTCAATCTCTTTTTTGTTTTTAGTTGTACATTATGTATTGATTACAGAGAATTCAGAGCCAGGTAATTCCACATGTAAAAAGTAAGTAAGTGCCCAGATATTACTTTCAGGACACACAGAAGGAAATACAGATGATGTAACAGCAGAGGAGATAGCAGAAGAGTTGTCCCGTCCCAACACAACAGGATCAAATGCTGGCCGTGCTAGACGTCGCTTCCATGAGCTTCTGGATGATGCATTCAGCCTGTTTGGGAGTCACAGTGAAACTCCTGTGTTTGAAGATGAGAGTAGCAGTCCCCCAACCCTACACAGGGTACACTCAGCTATAGTCAGGTATGCATCACATGTAATGGAGTCTAAATGATGTTAATGCCGTAAAGAATGTTATGTAAAAATATAAATTTTTTTGAACAAGTTATATCTTAATTCCCACATATACTTTACTTGAAATTATAAATTAAATTAAAAAAAAAACTTACCGCATATCAAATGTTGGTTTGTTCTACTATGAAAAAGTTCCAGATCATTTTCCATTGTTGGTTTGCAGTATATACTCATTCAATCTTAGTTTTTAAAAATGTTTTCCTATGTGAGAAAGTTTATTCTCTGTGTTATGAGTTGAAGTGGCAGTAATTTGGAATTAGAAGATGGGTGAAGAAAGTTATGAGCAAGTGTGTGGAACACACTGACAGGTGTTTGTCAGTGTTAGTAGTGATATGTAGAAAGAAAGAGGGGACTATAAACTAGGCAATAAATTAGCTGTTCGTTTTAAGCATGGGATAGTTGTAAAACTATCATTTATAGACAGGAACTACAATAAGTTATCAAGGAGGGAGATGAACCATATTAGTGATAAATAAAACCATGAATGAATTGAAAACTTTGTTTACAAATAAAAATCTCAAACTTAATGAAGAAAAACACTGTATTTGATTTTTTTTGTTTTCCTTAGTGTGCTTGAAAAAATAATATACAAATATTTAAAAAAATCATATGGTGCATAATTATTACCGAAGATGATACTTCAACATCTGAGTAAGAATAGATTACCAAAATAATGCATTAAATTAAGGAACATTTTACCACAGTAATATACAGGAAAACCCACAAATAAGGTGTGCCACATAGTTCATTTACCTGCCCCATTGGTTCTGTTCATTGCAGAACCATGGTGGTGCCCAGTATCTGATACAGGGATACTGGGGAAAGAACTTTTTTCCATCAGGAATTGGCCAAAAGGGTAGCAGAATGTGCACAGAGTTCCTAGTCATCTTGAACCTCTCTGCAGTACATATGAAGTTAGGACAAATAACACTATTGGTGATTCATCTGTTTGATGATAATGTTGAGCCAATTGGGCTGCTTGTGTGTTTCAAAAGAACAGAACTGAATGGACCAGCACTGGATTTCATTGTCACCCTTCTTCCATCTTTCATTCATTGACAATACAAACAACATACTACACTGAATGTTCACACATCACAGTCACCCACACAAAACAATAAACATGTAAATATACTTCTGTTACTGGTCAAGGCAAGGGATAAACAGTTTAAATCTCCAAAGAAAAAGTACCACCTTCCTAATATTTGAGGAGAAAAGAAGATAGTTCCTTTAAATCAATACTGAAGGAAAATCTACTAAATCACAAATCCTGTTCTTTTAGTGAACTCATTTCCTCATAAAAATGGTTTTAAAAGGAATTTTGAATTTGTGGAATCTATTGTTGTTTGCAATGTAATTGATTAATTTTTTTTCCTCGGGGATTCATGTTTTTATTTACATATATTGTCATCTACAGAAATTATACAAAACATTTCATATTTTTTGGGGAATTATCTTACATCCGGCTGATGAATGAGAGCTGTCCAGGGTACGAATTGGAGAGGGTGCCAGAAAGGGCTGCTAGATTTATTTCTGGAAATTATCGCAGAATGCAATCAGTGATGGATATGATAATGGAGCTGAAATGGGATTCATTGCAAGACAGGAGGAGGATGAGGAGGGTCATGGGAGGGTACATGGCATATACTGGTGAAGAGGCATGGAAAGATATTGGAGTAGGTATGAAAAGTAGTGCATGGAAGGGAAAAGATGACCATGACCACAAGCTGACACCCGATTTCAGGCACAAGGGTGTGGGAAGATTCTCTTTTTTTAGGTAAGGGTGTCAGGGATTGGAATGAGTTACCAAGAGAAATGATGAATAATTTACCGAAAATGTTGAAAGAATTTAAAGATAAAATTTGTAGAGGGCAAATGTAGGTGGGTGCAGGATAGGGGGAAGACGGGGGTGTAGGGGAAATTGCTACCGGAGCCTGTGCTCCATTGCAATTAAATTAAATGACACTTTTAGTTTGATATGCTATCATGAGAATGATAACCTGGCAGAGTCTCTAGGAACTGAAGGAATAAGTGGTCACTAAGCAGCTCTGATGGATATTAAAAAGATCAGTAAACCAGTGCCTGAAACCGAGAGTGGTGGTGTAACGGCTAGCGTTCTGGCCTCACATTCGGGAGGACGGCGGTTCGAATCCCCGTCCGGGCATCCAGATTTGGGTTTTCCATAGTTTCCCAAATCACTACAGGCAAATGCCGGGATGCTTCCTTTAAAAGGCCATGGCCGAATTCCTTCCCATTCCTTGCCCCCCATCCTTTCCCGTCTCTAAAGACTTCGCTGTTAGTGAGACGTTAAGCAGATAAAAAAAAAAAACAGTGCCTAAATTTGAGGATGTAAAATGTACAGTTGTAAAAAGGAACATATTTTAGAACTGAAGAAATATTTCAGGGGAATGTTCAGTATATGGAAGTAAGACACAACTAGCATGCAGTTGAAGTCAGTAAAGGTCAAGAAGATAATATAAGACTGGATGGTAGAAATGTTTATTTAAAAACACAAAATAAACCTATGTATTTTAATTGGGAGTCTATAGAAGCTAATAAAAATACAACACAATATAATTAAGAAACAGCAAGGCAGTAATTAACAGTTGAAACAACTTATGACGCCAAATATTACTAAAATGTAATTTAGTTTTTGTATTTTAATAATAACTGGGGCTTATGCCACAGAAGTGTAAAGTGCATAGATTGTAATAATATCGTTGATGTTATTGTGTAATAATGTCTTTGAAATAATATAATTACAGCAATAAGAGTTCAGTTGTTCGTTTGTGATCTGGTATGACACGCCAAAAAGAAAGGCTGTACCTGTAAATAAAAAAGAAGGAAATATTTTAAAAATACATGAAGTTAAAAAGAAAAGCCTGGATATACTATGTTATTAATATAAAAATATTAATATGACGCGAGATTTGGCGACCGTGACAGGACTGAACTTGAGGTCTTCGGATATATGTCTCATGTACAAAGATTTTTCTTCTTTTGGGAAAGGCAGTAACGTACGCGTGGCCAACTTCATTCAAGAAACCGGTGCAATTTGCGATACATTTGTTTTTACTCAAAAGTAAATATTTGTAAGAAAAGCAAAAAGTGACAAAAAATTTATTTTATTTTATGAAAAAATGTAAATTGAAAAGTTCATTTTTTCATGTCAAGAATCAACCTAAAGTTACAAATGATAAATGCACTGCACCTCTTAAGTACGCTATAAAGCTCAAAGCTTATTTGAACGGGGTAATTTAAGTCATTTCATATTCAGAAATTTTGTGTGTGTTTGATTGAATTTTTTTTTCAAGTTATTTCTGTTGTGTTTTCTTCCCTTTAAAATGTTTAATTTATTGTGTGTGTTTCTTTGCTTGGTACAAGTGCAAATGGTTTTGTGTACAATTTGATTTTCGTCGTTTCGAGGCCAGAAGAAATCATTTAAAAAATAAATAAATAAATATTCCTAGTGGCTAGGGTTTATCTTTGGTCAGAAAGCTATTGTAAGATACAATTTTTTAATAAGTATGGAAAGTGATAATGAACTGCCTGTTAGCATAAATTTTGAGAATTGCATATATGGGGAAAATAAAGAAGGTACAGCAATAGAAAGTGATGGCTCTGGAGTAATCAGTTTTTGCTCCAGTGTAGAAGCAAATATATTAAAAGGGTAATATGTCGTTGCCAACACAGATCAAACAAACTGATACTCAAGATAGGAGAGGTAATATTGGCCCTCTTTTAAATATAATTTTACAACAAATACAGGAAATGAATAAAAAATTGAATTGTCACAGCAGAAAACAATTGAAGAAATGAATGACCAATTTGAATTATCAGAACAGAGAATGACTGAACGATTTCAAGAAATGAATAAAAACATTGAACAATTGCAACATAATGTAGAAAATTTACATCAAGAAATGGATGAAATAAAACATAGTATGGAAATCAAAACACAGAATGTATATGAACATGTAAATGAGAATGAGGGAATTTTGAATCATAGATGCATAGAAGTAGAAAATGAGATAATTCACAACATCATTGATTTAAAAGGAAAATAAGACTCCATTAAGAATTTTAGCAGTGCAATTTGTAGTAGATAAATGACATGGATAAATTAAAGATTTACTCTATGGATGTTGACCATCGGGTGGCGACGATAAACGTAAAAGTCACTGCAATGACTAAAAAATGAGCTGGAGCAAATGGAGAAGAAAATGGAGTGTCGAAAAAGATCGATAGTGTAGTCAGAGAAATGGTGCGACAGCGTTTCGTGATTATGAATGGTAACAGATAAAGGAAAAAAGTTACAGGAAATAAGCATACATTTTAAAATATTTGTAAAATCCTGCAAGTATATTTTACCTGGAGACTGATTGGACAAGAGAATGATTAAATATTTGAAGAATATGGTGAAAGCAGATGCTATTACATGGAGCTGCGAGATCAGTGAAAATTGTCAGCATTTTGAAGATTTTATGAAACTCTTTCTAGATAGGTACCGGTTTAGAAAAAATCAAAGGAAGGTAAAAAGTGATTTTCGAAACAGCAGACTATACAGTAAATGTGAGGACACTATGGGATACATTTGTGAGTCACTATTCCGAAACTTAGAATGCCTGGAAGAACCTCTTGCAAATAATTACCGAACACACAAAGTGGTGACGAGAAATGAACAGAATGACAGGGTAAAGTTGACAATATTCCGACAAAAGGGAGCAAATTTGGATCGTTTGGGCGAGCAAAATGGAGAAGAAAATCGACACTCAGGAAATGAGAGATCAATGTTCAAAAGAAGCGAACAAGAAATTGAAAGGAACTGGAAAGGAAGACATGATAAAAGTTTGGAGTTTTAACAACCCCAAATTTTTTTGTGGGCACACAAACCTTGAGTATTGAGATAATATGAAATAAAGAGCAAATAATAAAATAAAGAGACCTGCTAATAACGACAAGTAGAAATTTATTAGTTGATTAAAGGAGGAATTTATAATGAAGCCAATGAAGATTATCAGAAGATAAGAAGAAAATTACAGTACAGCATTTCTACGACAAAGAAGAAGAAGAGTCGCTGGCTGGCGACAGCGAAGGAAAGTCATTTAGTGGCAATGTTAGCATTGATGAAGGATTTAATCATGAAGAGTATGAGGAAGTAGTAATGTATTTTTCTACTTAGAAAGAAAACACAATTAGCAAGAATATGGATTTTCCGGTGGTGAGTTAATTTAGGTTAGCTGGAACTAGGAAAATAAAAAACTTCACGTCTGGCTAGAAGCTGCATACAACCAAGATTTTCGTTTAATTTGCAATGGATCCCAGAGAATGTAAGAAAAAAAGAAAAAATGAAGAAAAGTAGCTGAGAATTGAAAGAAAAGATATAATAAAGGGCATGCATCTACCGAGTATTTTTTGAGAGATCTTGTGTTGGTCAGAACGCACAGAAAATCGTGTAATTTAAAAAGTTTATATATATTAAGAGTTGCTAGTATACACTCAATCTAATAAAGCTTAGGGCCTTTCGCAATGTGGTAGATAAACTGATGAATGTGATGCATAAATCCTTAAGATTTTGAAATATATATATTTACTTTGTGTACTTCAAGCACAAAAAGTGATTGAAACTAATGTATATTGATAATAAAAAAGGGCTGCTAGATTTGTTTCTGGAAATTATCGCAGAATGCAATCAGTGACGGATATGATAAAGGAGCTGGAATGGGATTCATTGCAAGACAGGAGGAGGATGAGGAGGGTTATGGGAGTGTACAGGGCATTTACTGGCGATGAGGCATGGAAAGATATTGCAATAGGTATGAAACGTAGTGCATGGAAGGGAAAAGATGACCATGACCACAAGCTGGCACTCGATTTCAGGCACAAGGGTGTGGGAAGATTCTCTTTTTTAGGTAAGGGTGTCAGGGATTGGAATGAGTTACCGAGAGAAATGATGAATAATTTACCGAAAACTTTGAAAGAATTTAAAGATAAAATTTTTAGAGGACAAATTTAGGTAGGTGCAGGATAGGGGGAAGATGGGTGTGTAGGGAAATTGCCACCGGAGCCTGTGCTCCATTGCAATTAAATGAAATTAAATAAATTCTTTTTAAACTACACTGAATTTCAATGTTTGCGAATGTTAAGCTATTGATCATATGGACAGAGAAAAATATTTAAATTTGGATATGTGTGGCGTCGATGTGGACATTTTGTCGTTCCTATTTTTTTATGGTGAAAAAAATCTATAACGCCAAAATGGGGGGCATATATGACGCCAAATATTACTAAAATGTAATTTAGTTTTTTGTTTTTTAATAATAACCGGGGCTTATGCCACAGAGGTGTAAAGTGCATAGATTGTAATAATATCGTTGATGTTATTGTGTAATAATGTCTTTGAAATAATATGATTACAGGAATAAGAATTCAGTTGTCTTCGATTGTGATCTGTTATGACACAAAAAAGAAAGGCTGTATCTGTAAATTAAAAAAGAAGGAAATGTTTTAAAATACATGAAGTTAAAAAAAAAAAAAAAAAAAAAAGAAGAAGCGTGGATATACTATGTTATTAATATAAAAATATTATTACTACACGAGAAACTAAACAAGAAATTAATAGCACAAATCGCTTTTGAGGAATATTATGGTTGCAGGAGGATCACTGAATGATTTTGTTAATAATTTTGATATCTATGTTTGAAAATTGAGCGGTAGGTGAGGTATTCAGACAGTTGTCGATAAGGATGAAAAAGAAGTTACTGAGGAATTGAGAAAGGCAGAGGTTTTAAGTAAACAATTTTATAAGACCGCCATATATTATAATTCAGTAAGGGGAGAATGTAAATCAGAGGAGAGATTGATATGCAACTGCATAAGAAACGTCTATGAGGAAGGAAACTCTTAAAAGGTTGAAAACTGAGTTGGTGTGGGAAATACAATATCAAAAGATTTGAAAGTTAAAATGGCAGTGCTGTAGGATAGTGTAATCAGACAATTACTATGATTTATCATGTTATTGATTAACAGAAGTTAGGTTGTTTGCAGATGACATAACTGTGTAATAGGATCAAAATAAATGGGAGATGACTGTTAACAGCTGAAGGTTGACATGTACAAGTTATCAGCAAATGCCAAGAAGAGTCAACATATTAGGTAAATAGCTAAAAAAGAAAGAAAGAAACACTAAAGGTTGTTTATAATTGCAGGGAGGGGAAGAAATTGCGTTTTGAAGGCCTGATGTGTAAAAATCTTGTTGTAATATTTAATACCTAATAAACTTAATTGGGCATCTGGTATGGAAAGGTTTGAAAATCATTAATTTCCTGGGGAGCATGATATGCATATGTATCAGAGGATTGGTTTACAAATTCTTGACCTTATTTTTGCTTGACTATGCCGTTGTAATATGGGACCCACATTTCGAGTTCAGCTATAGGAGTTGGAGGGGGTGCAAAAGAGAGCAGTTAGACTTGTTTGTGGAAATTACACCAAAACACAAATATGATAAATGGGATGAGAGTTTGTAGGGAAAAAAAAGCTTTCTTGGGGGGATGGGATGGGGTCCCCAATGTTCACAAACTCAATTCTTTCCTATACTTTCTTCTCTGCAATATTTAATTTAATTAGAACGGTCGCCAACCCATATGGTTTTAATAATGGGATTTTTCAATGAAGGTTAATATCTAAAGATTGTTCTCAACACAGATTTTAAAGTCCAGTATTTTATTGTTCAACGTTTAAAGACATATTCACTCTGACAACAGAAATTGTTACCAGAAAGACTTCGTTTCTGAAAATTGCAGATTAATGCCACGATAATTACATACACTCCATTCAGACACAATAAAAAGTTCACTCCACTTGAAACTTCAAACGAAATCATACGAATTGTCAAATTGAAATTATGGAAAAGAAGTTTGTTAAATTAATGATCTGTTTTAAAAATTATATTTGCCGTCTACGAATATTCCAAGTCTGTTTATTCATGATTGTTCTAACGCGACACCCACACCATGAGACACTGCCATAACGTCCACCCACACTTCACACCTTCACCCTCTAACCAGTTTGAAACTAATGCGGTCGAGGTCCCGCCTCAGGTCTCTTATATAGGTTCCCCCAAGCCTGATGGGAATTTCCACTCATCTAGCGTCTCTATGCGCTCTCTCCCAACTCTGCTCACAAAGGCTTTCCCCCCAAGTTTTTCCGATTTTCCTGAAACTTTGTGATAACGTAGAGTTCCTCATCCTAAGCATTTTCTATCCTTGTAAAATTTTTCCTATCTGCTCTCCTTTTGTTGTTATTAATTTTCGAAGTTAAATAAACCTATTTTCTAGATCTAGTGTCCCAACTATTTGTTTTAGCGCGAGTTTTCTAATCTTCAGGAATTCTACAGCTTTTGTCAATTAATTTGGTGTATCTCACTACCTTCTAAAACCCTTTCATTAAAAAGATATCGCCTCTCAAAGTTTTCATCCCTTCTCGTCAGCCATCATGGAATCCCAATTAAATACTTTGAAATTAAATATCTTATATTGAGAGTGCTTTGTTTTGATAAAACTTTCCACCAAACTTACTTAAAAAAATTGTACTTTAATAAAAATAGGTTGGCTCCCAGATGGTTTTTCTAGTTTTTTCTTTCCCCTTTGTCAACTTTCATTTCTACCCATTCTCAACAACCTGGTTAGCTACGATGCTTTAACCGCTTGCAAGGACCAAGGCTGATACCGGGGCTGAAGTATAGCCTTAGTGCCTCAACTTACTCTTGATGTAGACTCAAAGTTCTATGGAAAATTTACGAAAATAATTTTGGTTTGACCATGTAGCCGGATAACTCAACTTAAATGCTTTAGGTCGCCACAATATTTGTTAACCCACAAATAGAGAAAAGGTAGTAAGCAAACTACTGAAGCACACAAGTTCACTGTTAGAAAAATCCAAAGTTTTATTTTCAGAATCACAAGTTCAAAATTGCATTTACAGTTGAGCTGGCAAATCGAACACTCTTTACCAAAAGTTGCAGGTTGTGGAGAGAAATTTGAATCGACCGAACCCCTTTAGTGAATTTACAAATCCTTAACAGTCATTAAAATTACTATATAACCCGACACGATCCAACATGGTTGAACTAGCCATCATGGCGAGTTACAACCAACGCAACGAAAGACAGACCGAAACAGACGCCAGACAGGTACAGACCACAGGCAGGAACAGACAAACCATAATGGCGGCGGGGTCTTTTTATAGAAAAGGATAGAACCAGTGATGTCAGCAACTGTATCACATCTTTTTGCTTCCGCGTAGCTCAAAGTGTGTGTAATTTATTTGACGATCCCGACTATTAAAAATGTTCAAACTTTGACAGTATCTGGACTTATCTACTAGAAGTCCAACGGCAGTCCCATGAGAAATTTAGAGTAAATAATTTTAAAGTTTTAGCTGTTTAAGACTCCTCGTAGTGATACATTCAAATTTGGGTAAAATCCCTAAGTGTTCTGGAATTTTACGCGCGTGCACAACAATCCGTGACAATCTATTTTTCCAAAACTTAATTACCGTACAAATGCTAAAACTTTTTATGGAAACCCATATATGTATGAAATCATCTTAATTAGGTCTATCTGCTGATGAAATTTTAAATTTAATATCTTTTTTAATAAAAAAGCTTATTTTTTTCTCTTAATTAAAATCACTAATTAGACTTTACCAAATTATTTAATTTTACTGCCAAAATATCGGGGATTGTGCTGACTACAGCTGGCGGTAAAAGTTCGGTTGTAGCTTTACGCGATTAAAAGATCTTACAAATCTTAGAATTTCTACTTTTATGATCGCGTGTTTCAAAACTTGAACAAACGGGTATATCTCTTAAACCAAATGTTTCCCGATATGATAAATACACTTTAAAATGATTTTTATGGTGGATTGTAACTGTGAGCAAGATTACAGGGAAATTCCTTGAAAACTATATTTCTCGAAAATTCTAAGTCCCGCCTAAGCAAAACTGGAATTTGCCAAAATTCTAAGGTGCTTACACGCTTTTGCTTTGGAATTACTTTTAACATATTTCTACTCAACTCAACGATCTCAAACTGCTGTCATCATCTTTTCATAAGAAGGACTTTAATCGGACATAATTTTATTTTGACTACTTATTTTATTCTCAACTTACTATTTTTTCCTTTATTGAAAAAGTACCTTAAAATTAGTCATATTTACTCTAAATTCAGTTGGAAACCATGTTTTGTACTTCTAAACAAAGATTCGATACTTTCATCCTGGTATCTTAATTCATTTATTACCATTCTTTCATACTTCTATGAACCTGCCGGCTGTTGCGTCATCACTGCCACAAAGCGTCTCTGTTCGGACTTAAATATTGCTCATAACTTCCTTCCGAAAATTCGTACTACTACCAACGTGAGTCTTACATTCTCTTCTACACCTGATTAGTGTTATCTTTTGGGGGAAATATTACTTTGGGTAACCTACTTAACCCGATACCAAACACTCTTCCTTCTCGTTTTCTCAGTTGCCAATAAGGCCAACTACGTTACAAGTTATTGGAGACAGGACAAGTGTGAAGGGTGTGCTGGGAGTGTACAAGGCATATGTTGGTGATGAGGCGTAAAAGGATATTGGTAGAAGTTTTAGGTGTAGCGCATGGAAACGAAGATATGAACATGAACACAAGCAGGTACTCAATCTCAGGGATGAGTGATTGGGAACTTTCTTTTTTTTCTTCTTTAGTGAAGGAGAGATTGGAATGAATTACTAATTGAAGAGTTAAATAGTTTACCAGAAATACTGAAAGAATTTAAAATTCATAATGGGCAAAAATAGTTGGGTGGGGAAATTACAATTAAATAATTTAAGATAAAAAAATTAATAAGAAAAGGGAAAATGGGTATGTATGGAAATTGCCACCTGATAGTGTGCTCCAATTAATCAAATCTTTTTTAAAAGAAAAAACGAAAAGAGGAAAAAAAAGGAATAAAAGTGGGGAACAATTCAATATTATGATTTTTTTTGGATTAACAAACATCTAATTTGGAAATAATAATAATCAGTATTTTGTATTTTTGCATTCTGTTATTAAAGCTAAAGCAAAAAAGGATTTTTTTTTTTATTCCTAGAGAAATGAATGGAATGATGAGTCTTTGGTCATAGTACCTTGAACCTTTGAAAAGAGGCTGCATCAGTAATATTAGGACAAGTCTTGAGCATTAAATTAACTCAGGAAATTTAACTCTTCCTGCAACCAGTGGCTCAGGCAAAAAGTTCATGTGCTGATGTATTAATCATCTATGTTTATTCATTACCTTTTTCTGCCAACTTGAGGATATTATGTTTTACAGTTCAAATTTAGATATAAATTATAGAGAATGTTTATGATAAGAACCTAAATGAAATATTTTACAATGCCTCTACACTACTGTAGTAGCAACAAAGATTGTAATATAATTTTTTTATTATTTTTTGGAATTTCGATTTGTAGTAATACACAATAAGTAAAAAAATTATAAAATTAGTTTTGATATTTTCTATGTTCTATGGCACTCAGTATTCATAACTATTTTTATGATTTTTGATATATACCTCCTAATCAAACAAACTGACTACTCACTGTTGCATTGGTATGAAACTATGAAGTTTCTTTACAAAATTGATGACTTCTGATTTGTGTGTTTATTATGTGATTCACCACCACCATGAGCCTAAAAAATATGTTCACAACAGTGTGAACATTGTCTGTAATGTAGAGAATCATAAAAATTGATACACTCTGGCTTATATGGTGAAAAATATTTCAAAATCTATGAAAAATGTTTTTAAAATCATTAACAATGCTGAGTAATTGGATATAAAAATATTTTTAAAAAATACATGACAAAAAGACATTAATCAGCTAATTGATAACTATATTACTGAATGTTACTGAATAAAATAAGGAAAGATTAGCAATGAGTATCTGTTTAATCCATTTAAGGTTCCAGCCAAGCCCACGAAGATGATGTAATTAATATTTTTTTAATAATGAACAGAATCAAGAAAACGGATATATTAATTCATTTTAAAACCCAGACCAGTGGTGGGCCCCCCCGGCGATGCTCCCCGGCCACATACAACGGGGCCTCGCAGGCCAGCCACTGCAGTCAGTGGAGCTGCCCAACCTCGTGGAGCCTGGGGTACAGCAGCACCCTCACCACTGTCGCTGTCACGACCTCTCAGTGCTGGACCGTTCCACAGGCCTGAAGTAGACTGTGCTCTGATTTTATGTGACTCACGGCTACCACCTACCGACCCTGCAGTGCCTCTTATAGCTGCCATCAAACAGGAACTAGGCAGAGTTGGGCAGCAGGAAACTCTACCTGGAGCTGCATCACATAAGACATGATTGCCATTGTAAGCTAGTACCAGGAATCAACAAACTTTTAAGTTTTGTGGTTTGTACTGTTGTCAATTATTAAAATTTAAATTCACAATGCTATACTATAATAGTATAACATATGAGTTACTGGTGTTTCTTTGCTCTCAGGTGAGAATTGTTGTAAGTTTCTCAATTTGAGTGTCAATCATAAACATGTGATAAAAAGTGTTGTGCTGTAAAAATTATCCAGGTATCCAACATCATTTGTCCCAATAATTTAATCTGAAACATAATGGTAATCTAGTTAATGGTGTAATAGTGTTAATTATTATTCTGTTAGAATGAGGAACAGATTACAAAGATTAGAGTAAATGAAGCAAATTACTGAAAATGTGGGTTATTGTTCTTACAAGAAAATGAAGAAATTATCTCATAATAGGAAAATATGCAACACTGCATAAAACCATTTGAAATGCTGTGGGCAAAAGAGGATAATATTTGCATTAAACTTCAATTGATCATATGTAGATCCTATTCATTGTGTTAGATGATTTATAGGCCTAAATATTTTTTGGCATCAAACAGAGAAATGTAAAGAAAATGTCCTTAATTTTACTCAGGAACAGTTTAATAAATCATCAATTGTGAGGCAGAAACTGTCAGAAAGAAGTTGTTTAGCTTTCTTTTGAATGCTACTGAAAACTAGTTCCCATTAATATGTTATTAATATTTTTTTTCAAATGCCATTTAAATAGGATGCTTGTGAAGATTAATTTTAGATGTTCAAGCAAATATTAAAAATTTTAGAAAAACATAAATAATTGTTAAAAATGACTTAAATAGATAGCCTAAAATTACATTTTATTTGTAAAAATTCCTACCTATTTCAGTTTCTGCAAGCTGATCTAGGCCCTATTCTAAACATAATTCTCTTTTCTCTTTATGTCGATACTTCCTATAAACATTCCACAACACATTGTTGTTTGGAAATGGGCATGATAAATTAATTTCTTGATTTGAAATTTATCTGGAGAATAACCTTTTGGAATAGTAAATATAATATGTTTTCCCTACTTTAAAGTATTATCAGTCAAAAATTATTAAAATTTGATGATATACTTCATTCAAGCAATGATTCTGGAATTAATATCCATAGCTGCTGCACACATTTGAGACATACATTGTAATGAAATTTACTGTCATAAGCTCTGTGTTAATTTCCTTTAAAAATATCTGATACTTATTTTCCTGATTGATAGTCTCTTCTCAACTACCATTTTTTAAATTATTTTTATTTTTGTTGATTACAAGAGTCACCACATTCGAAATCTTGCTAAACACGGTTCATGTTATCATTGATTTCCCATTTTTGCTCATCTTATCATCTTGTTTACCCAGTGTTACAGTTATATAGTATTGCATATTACTTGATTTGATTCAGACCATTGGACTCCGTCTCTTGGTAAATACTTTGTTGATAAATATGTGCAAGAATGGAATAATTTCATTTAGTTTTCATATTCTTTCTCTTGAAAAACAATCTAAGAAATGACTTTGTAGGGCTGGAAGATTTCATTTGGCAGTCATTACATGTTTTGTATGTTGCTTGCATACAGTCATAAGCAAATGTTTACACTTAGAGTTCTCTTGGTATGATGAAATCAGTAACTGTAAATGCATTTTCCCCAGCCACATTTGACATATGCCATGTTGCAGCATGATATTTAGTACTTAGGCGAAGGAAAACTAACATGAATTCATAGTATGAATAGAAAAATTGAGGAAAAATTTGTATTAGTGATTTATTAAATTGAGTGATTCTGTGACATGGTGCCTTAAGATATATCACACAAATATTTATACATTTCTATAGTGAAAACATTTTGTTAGATACTAATTAGAACAGAAATAACTTCTTTTGACTCTTAAATGACTATCATAAAATACCTGTGCCATAATTTAGACAATAATTTAGTCATCTTATTTATGGATTGCTGCAAAATGTATGTTCTCCTAATACACTGTTTTTTGTTAACCAATATTAATGGAAATCAGAGGTTCAGTTAGTTAAATTTTTAATAGGATTTGTCATAACTCATAAGAAATAAAAGTGCATAACAGGATAAGATTAATAGAGGATCTACCATTGTATAAAATGTTGTTGAGCTTCCCACCAGGGAAGCGCATCAATTTGATGCAACATTTTGAAGTGGTCCTCTGGTGAAGAAGAAGTCGGACAGTGGCCTCAAAATGTTGCATCAAATTGACGCTCCCCCAGTGGGATGCCTTACAACATGTTATAGCGAATAAGATGACTTTGTCAAGTGTTATTTGATACATCCCGTATTCATGACTAATAGTTTTCAAACTCGGTAGATACATTATAAAATTTATTTTATTGGTCCAAACATGCATTGTGATTTTATTATTACTGTATAAAAAGTAGTTGTTGGGAAATAAAATGATGGTTCAATTGAAATGTATTGCATTGCTAAAAAAAATAGATTTTAAATTCCAGAGTTATCATCATATGGTAATGATATGGCGATTGTTGCTTAGATCAAAATTACATCCTATATAAGAGCAGGCTTTGAGATTTTGAAAACTACATGGCTGTCTTAAAATCAATAATACTACCCGCTACTAATTACAGGTTTATTAGTTAGCAAACTACAGGCAGTTTCCAGTTTTTCCTAGAAACACCTAAGTGAATTTGTTGATTATTAATTATTATTATGATTTCCAAATATTCTTAGCTCCTGCTTCATAACTTTAAAAAATTCATACATCACATCAGCTATTGTGTAGTTTCATCACTATTATTCCTCTTCAGTCTCAAACTCGAAGCAGAACATATACAGAGTAGCAATGTTCTTAGTTTATTCTTAAAGATGTCAGGTTTTTGAAGGCAATATTTTATTTCTTGTTGCAGGATATTCAATGAAGAAATGAGAGAGAATTTTTTTTTTTATACCTCTATACATTTGAAATTCAGCCAATACTTTTTGGGAGTTACATATGTTTCTAGTATTATATGATGTACTGTATATCAGCACTGAGACTCAAGTGTTCAGGATTTTATATATAGTTCAAGACAATAGGGACTATTTATATTATGCTAGTATTGTAAGTATAATTAGGTTTATAAACAGACTTATGCACACAGACATCTGGGCTCATAAATAATTTGTAGATTGTTTTTATACAGTTGAAGTACTGTCTGCATTTGAGAGTTTCTCCCAGATGAGGAAAAAATGAAACAAAAAACTTTTCAACAGTGCAAAAGATATTTCTTGCTGTAGAAGGAAGAAACATTTGGTTGTGCAATTATTTTTATAGTTGAGGAAGAAATTTCACTTTACCATACTAGTTGGCTCACCAGTGATAAAACTGGCCCTTTACATTGTTTAAAAGTTAATAAGTAAGGAGTTCATGTAAACTGGGTACCACAAACAGATCAATTGTTTTTCCTTTTTAGCTAATACTTCTGATTAAGTTTGAAATAAGGAGGGATAGGGAAAATAGATCTGCACTCACCATAGATGAAGGTAGGAGGGCCACAACAAACACAGCTATATTAATACATTTTACAATGTTTTGATATAACCCTTAATCATGATTAGAGGGAAACAAATGACAAGGGGGTTGGATGTGTATATGCCAAAACTCAGTGTACACAACCAACACGCTTGCCGTATGTCCTACTCTAATCACAATTAAGCTTTATATGAAAATATTATAACATGTGTGCATACGTAAGTGTTTGTCCTTGCCATCCTGCCTCCAGCTGTGGTGAGCAATGAGTTTGTATCCCTTATTTTCATTTACTAACAGAATTTTCATTGTCACTCTTCTAAGATTAACTTTTTAGTTAATTCCTTTTTAAATGTTCTTCCCTCACTCTTGATGATAGGGAGTAGACTATCCTCCATCACATTCCTCAATTGCTTGCTACGATGCAGTTGTGTAAACACTCTCCCTACTGAAGGCCCCAAGCTAAACATTTCATTATATCCTTGTCCTCTGAAAGATATAACACAAGTGGTTTGCTGTATGAACAATGCACTAAATCTAAATTTTTGTTAGATTGCATTGTTTGAAGGGAATAGAGATAGGAGCTCTACTAAGGAAGATGAAACAGTAATTTAGCTTGGCAGACCGAATGGCTCTTGGCCAATCCTACCCACCTACTTTTTAAGCTGTAAGTACAATGGATTTCTAAGCTTTCTTTTGTGAAATATATTATTTATGATGAACTGTGTTTCTTCTCACCAATTTTTAAAATTCACTTATTAGGAACTTATTTCTCAGTGCACATGAATAAACAAAAGCAAACTGATGCTCCATTCTGGCCTTTTATATGACAAGAAAAGTCTGGAACTTTCTCATGTATTATGTACTGCTCTTACAAGCCTCTAGAAGCTACCAAAACATTTCAGAATCCAGAGCCATCTGGTGCCTGGAGTCAGCAGTGAAAGAAAAACAGCAAAGTAGTTGTGAGTTTTCACCATTAATGGTTTTAGTTTAGTGACAATATTCATTATTCAATCTGATGAGGGATTTACTCTATGTTTAGTTTAGATTATTACACTAAAATTTTTCTTCAAGGGTGGGGGAGGGAGGGGGTCGCTGTTCCCCTCTGCCCATGGCTAGGTATGCCCTTTCCTGTTAACCAAGATATTGTTGAGCTATTTAATCACAAAACCATCAGTCATTGCTTCTTTCAGAAAAGTAAATTACATTTTTCTAATTTAATCATGCAACAGAACTGTTCTTTATTGCAGCTCATTCACAAATTTGTTATTTTGGGTATTATTTATTTGGTGTTAATGCATTTAGTAACAATGAAAAAAAATATTCTTTCATTGATTTTCTGCTAGATGATGCCAATAAATTGTTGTAAATCATTGGCTTTGTGTAATCTTGAAATAATAAGGTCTCTCAGTTTATAGTTGTTATTTTGAGATGCTAGTATTTGGCTGTATTTGTTTCACAATGTGAAGATTGAAGTAATTAATAGTTATCCACAAAGCTTAATTAAATACTGATCTGTGGAAGACTTTGAAAGCTCAGAAAGTTTTTTAAAAAGACAGCAGATTAATCCAGAACTACATTACATACAGAGACAGGGCAAGCAAGTTGAGGCATTCTGTACAGACTGTAAGCTAGTTGGTATTTATCATCCAAATTAGTTTAACATAACCAAAATGGTTTCATAGTGTATAAGGTTTGCCTTGCACTTTTTCTATTAATTGATTCAGTCTTCAGCAAAACTCACCAACAATGATTCATTATGAAAGAAGTAAATTTTTAATTTGTCAGCGAATCTGGATAATCTTTCTTTTTTTGTCATTATTTTTGGGAAATGCACTTTTTTAAAGACAGATTAGGCTTAGCCTGGGTAACATTTAAGCATAGGCTGTAGCCTAGGGGGCCAACACCAAAAGGGGGCCGACACCACAAAGGGGGACCTGCACCAGAAAAAAGGGGGGCTCCACACCACCGCCTAGGACAGCAGTAGAGCAAAAAAAAAGGTTGCTCATAACAATTGTTACACGACTGCAGACAGGGACCCACACCACATGTATAGCCTATGGGCCCACACAGCCTGAGTGCGGCCCTGGGAATAGCTTGCAGCATTGTCACTAATGATTATGAGAAACCTCTTTAAAACAGTGAAGGTAGTCAGGTAGTCATGAAGCCAGCAACTGGGTACAAACCATATCAGTTTTGCTTTCCAAGTCCAGTGTGTAGCATTTTTTAGGTACTCAGCAGCATAGTATTATTAGCTTACCTGCTATCTGCCCACATCTACATTAAGAAAGGTTTATTAAGTAAATATTGTAAAGTGTGTTAATGTTTTTGTGTTCTTCCTGGCCTTGCTGCTTTCTCATTAATTCATTTTATACAGTTTTTAAAAGGAATATGGTGTACTCTTATCTTCTATTGTGCTCCCATCTGTGCTGTATATTTCCCTCAATGTTTATTCAGAGAATTTTCTCTCCTCCTGTCTATCTTACCATTAATGTATTTGTCTTCTTCACTCTGTTCACAGTTCTCACTGCTTAGTTAAGTGTCATCCTTCTTATTTTCTGTTTATGTTTATAACCATTATAGCTCTTCATCAATTTTTATCAGTAATTGTATTGACTGGAAATTCCCTGTGAAAAAAGGTTATAAAACTTGTGTTGAAAGATGTAAATTTAAATAAAAATTTATCAGTTAACTGTTAAACTAATTGATTAAAAACTAATATTGGAAACTATCATTTAAATTCAATCTTGAAAAAGATTACCCAATAATTCACTGCTGTATTATGACTTTCTCATGTGCCAGCTGTTAAAGTTTTCCACATAGTAGTGTTTTGACTAATTTTCTCTGCTTGTCCCTCCAAAAAATGCTTCTTAGCGGGTGAACAAAGAATCCAGAAAATCCACCAATGAGCGCAGTGGTGGATGATTTAGGGGCTCATAGCACATTATTATTTTTGTAATCACAAATTTTTAAGAATGAAAATGACATATTATTTTATTTATGTATCATTGTATCAATTTTTACAACTTTCACAAACTGCATATATATAGAATGAACTTGAATTGGAGATCAATAAAAGTTTGCAAGTAATTGCAAGTAATAAGTGTGATGTGTTCATCAGCAGCCCTATGCTGTGATGTTAGCTGAAATAAAGCTTGTGAAATGTTAAAACATTGAGCACCACATTCAGATTGAGAAGTATTCACTCAACTTCAAGTGGTTATGGAATGCAGGGAAATAAAGTATGGTGGGTACATTGACATATTGATCATCTCCAGTCAATCAACACCATGACCAAAATTGTAATCTTTGCATATTGTTGATCATGAGAATTAACAGATCATCACTATTTTAGTAATTAATATCAGACATTATTAATGAGAATCATTCTGTTAAATGCATTAAAAACTGCAACAATTTGGTTGAATTAATTCTGGATAAGCTTGAAAGGTCGGCATTGGTTTGATCAAAGTTTTTGTAAATATTAGTGTAATGACTTCACTTAATACAAATATGAAAATAGACCTGTCACGGCCTAAACAGCCTAGAACAGAAAGGAACTTCCCATTGCCTAAATCTATATACATATAAACATCACAAACACTAGACTGACAGATAACAGTAAGACAAAAATCAAACATATTTAATAAAGTTATTAAATGAAAGGTCTTGAATCAAATGATGCAAGTAAAATAACTCAAAGCAATACTTCTTCGAGTGCAATAAATTTGATATTGCAATTAAGTCTAATAGCTGTGATAAAGTAGCATATACCGTCATGTCCGTCCAGTTTAATGGTATAAACACTTCTGTATTGTCTGTGTGGCAGTAAACACATTTAAAAATAAAGTTTTGTTTTCTGACAATACAAAAGAGATCATTAGGTGATTAGGGACTCTTCAGGTCAGTTAAATAAGATTTTAAAAATTAATTTAAAATTATACATCCAATAAATTTTGAATATAATTTTTATATATGGCAAGACACCTAGAAATTTTTCAAGGAATGCAATGGTTTTCAGGAGGTGGGGCCAAGTGTATGTTTTCCATTTATTAACTGTTTGTCCTAAATTGTATAAAATTATTTGCAAGATGGAAAACAGCATTGGTTAAGCATAAATTCTAAAAAAGTGTAGGTAATTATTGATTAACATTATTTTACTTAACAAATAATTCAAAACAGTTTATCCACTATGACCTAATGTAATATTTATATATTTATGGATTATGCAAAAGGAAAGAACAATATGAAGTTAGGGAACACTAATCTTTAGATGAGCATTAGTTATTTGATTGAAGTGCAAAAATGACCAAAAAATTCCTACTTATCAGATGCACATTGCTTATTATTTTACTATTATTATTCTTGCAATAGCAAATATTATGAATGAATGGAAGCTTTCCTGGGGTCCCACTGGGAAGCACATTAATCTAATTTGAAATCCGAAAATGTTTTATACCATAAATATTATGGTTCTGAAAATGTTCAGTAAAAATTATTGTAGATAAAATCTACAGATAATTCCATGCATTAAACAAATTTCTGACATATTAATATGGACAAAAATAATTATAAAATTTTAACTAACTAAACTAATACATATTAAAAGATAAAATAATCTCCATTACAGTAATATGTTTACTGATTTTTAGAGCAAGATAATACAAGAATATTCTTCAAAAAAGTTATAAAGCAACCGTTTGTTTATGTTGAATTCAGAGATTAAAATTGTTTTCCTGATAAAATCATAATATTAGGAAAGATTTTACTTCATCTAAGTGTCACCACATGGTTCATTGTATAAAATAGAGATGACTAGGCAATCATACTTTCTTCTAACAAAATCAGCATGCAATAGTTGAGTTATAAGCTTGTATATTGATAATTTTAAATTTTCATATTTTATATTGTATAATTTAGTCCTCTTAACTTTTTACTGCAATACCTGCAGCATTCAATGTACTTCAGTATATAATACATGTATGAGATGGTTTGTACTGAAAACAATTATACTGATTTGTAAATTTAAGGACTGAGAAAGGATCTATTGCTTATTGCAGTGGATGTGAATTTGTATGACTCTGTCATCATTTGTATTAAGGAATGGTTCTTTTCTTTGTTATTGTATTCATATTTCTGAGATGGTCATTTTACACCACTGAAATTATTCTTCAGTTTCAATATTGTGTATGGTTTTATTGTTCGTAATCAGAATCTTACCTATAAATTACTTTTTAGCTAGTAGAACCCACAATGTCAATGAACAGTTTTTAGTCCTCTGCAACTGAAATTAATGTTCTCTAAAATTTAAATTCTGATACATTTTGTTGTTAAAAGTTCAGTGGAGTTTGTAGTTAATAAAATAGTATTTTGTTAAATAATAACAGTGCTCAGCACATGATAGAAACTTTTTCTTTCAATATTACTAAATTAGACAAAATCTTTTATTTTGTTGCAGTGTTTAAAATGTGTATTTACTGTTTTACTGAGAAAGGTACAAAACTGTTGAAATGTGTTAGTCGACAAATTCTTGTACATATTTTATTGTTAACAACATTCTGACATGTTTTTTATTGTAATGATGTATTTGATGATGCAATTATTTGTATTAAATAAACAATTTTTTGTTGCTTCTACTGAAACTTGTTGAACAAATTTCCTGAAAATAATATAGTCTACAAATACAGTTTTATGCACATATCGTCTAATGTTTATTCATTTATTGTAATGTAAGTAAAATGGTAAGTAGATTCTTAAAAAGTGTTTAGACCCTTTTACTGTTTAGCATCATGTCTAATCCCTCCATTGTGTTAATCCACTTTTTGCTACAGTTTTCAGGATTACATTGTCTTCTTCCTTGATAGCATTTTCATCAGAGAGATCATGTTCAAAACATTGTTGGTGTTCTTTAGGAGTTTTTAGTATCACTAGATAATGTAATGCGTTCTGTTTTCTTTGAGCACAGTTTTGCTCCACACTTATAGTACAAGAGAGATGAAAGTGTAATAAATCTCTTGCTGAAGTGAGATCTTCAACACATCCACTTGAAACTTCTCAGTGAGCAGTTTCCAGTATGCCTTTTCTGAATTTTAACCCTATTTTGAAGGGTGCTTGATCAGGTGTTGAAATTGCAGATAATGGATCTACACTGAGTGTGAGGGACTGATGCATCATGTAGTAAATCTAGATGACAAAGATACATTGTCTGGGTTATAACCTCTTTGCCACCTGCTGTTGTTGAAGGGCAATGGCAGCTCCTTCTCATGAATCATTTTTGGATGTTTGTGTCCACCCAGGTCTCAAGTTTTGTTCAATTACCATTAGCCTTTCCATGCCTCACCACTGTACTCTGGCAGTTGAAATAAAAATTAAACTGATTTCATGTTATACAAAGTTTGTAGGCTCAATGAGATTAAAGTCTGCTGCAGCCAGTTGCTAAATTAACAAGATGCTGTGCAGGGAGATCCATATGGTGAGCATTTTGATGTTCCTCTAGCTTTAAACAGGATCTATCCTATATGTGGTGAGGACTTTGATTCTATACTGATATGGCAGATCTCTCTAAAATTGTCTTCATACCAACAATGTTAAATAGACATTTTGTGCTGCTCCTGTCTAATGATACTGTCACATCTGCTCCTTTACCAGTAGTCCATTAATTACCTACAACCTGTTAATTACCTGTAAATATGTTGGTGATTTGGTTTTAGCTTAGCTAACACCTTTTTGATTATTAATACTGATGAAATTGAGTGTAAGTGTGGTAGGTTCATTTAAATATGGAAATAAAAAATCAGAAATTTTAGTAACTCTGTGTTTGTCTGATTGATATTAAGACTTCATCTCCAGAAAGCTTGTGAGGTCCCACTTCATCAGACATTTAAATAATAATAATAATAATTTTACAACTTAATCAATTTATGAATGTAATTTTTTTAATACAAGGCCGTACAGTATAGTAGTCTGTGTAACAAGGGGTAAATTTAAGTTTTCATAATATGTTGAAGTTGGTAGGTTGTGTTGTGTTGTTTTTATTTTAGCCAAGGAGAAATGGATTGTTATATGAGATTTTATGGATGTATCAACGAGAACTGTAAATATTTGAATTTATTAAGATGTGTCAATAAATAGCAGTTGATATTATAGGGAAGATTATATAATTAAATTTAATCTGCGAGTTGATAGCAAAAAAAAAACCACGTGAGATGGTATTCTGGGGCCACACATATCGTCAGAACGTGGTGTCGATTATAGATCAGATTGAAAAAGAACCTGGAAGGATTGGTAAGGCCAACCAGGATTTCTTTAATTATCGACTTACAAAGAGAATACTTTGCAGAAATGGCAAGACCTGCCAGGATTCATGTTTGAAATTAAGGAGACCTTGCAACTTTAAGAATCATACACCAATTCACTCCAACAGTTAATCAAAATTAGTCCATAACTCAGTAAAACACGAATTCAGGTATCAAAAAATCTTCAAAAAATATGCAAATAACTTGTACAAATTCA
>JARYHS010012519.1:86846787-86906606 GCA_031002005.1 Vandiemenella viatica
GGAGAAAAATATTTCAAAATCTATGAAAAATGTTTTTAAAATCATTAACAATGCTGAGTAATTGGATATAAAAATATTTTTAAAAAATACATGACAAAAAGACATTAATCAGCTAATTGATAACTATATTACTGAATGTTACTGAATAAAATAAGGAAAGATTAGCAATGAGTATCTGTTTAATCCATTTAAGGTTCCAGCCAAGCCCACGAAGATGATGTAATTAATATTTTTTTAATAATGAACAGAATCAAGAAAACGGATATATTAATTCATTTTAAAACCCAGACCAGTGGTGGGCCCCCCCGGCGATGCTCCCCGGCCACATACAACGGGGCCTCGCAGGCCAGCCACTGCAGTCAGTGGAGCTGCCCAACCTCGTGGAGCCTGGGGTACAGCAGCACCCTCACCACTGTCGCTGTCACGACCTCTCAGTGCTGGACCGTTCCACAGGCCTGAAGTAGACTGTGCTCTGATTTTATGTGACTCACGGCTACCACCTACCGACCCTGCAGTGCCTCTTATAGCTGCCATCAAACAGGAACTAGGCAGAGTTGGGCAGCAGGAAACTCTACCTGGAGCTGCATCACATAAGACATGATTGCCATTGTAAGCTAGTACCAGGAATCAACAAACTTTTAAGTTTTGTGGTTTGTACTGTTGTCAATTATTAAAATTTAAATTCACAATGCTATACTATAATAGTATAACATATGAGTTACTGGTGTTTCTTTGCTCTCAGGTGAGAATTGTTGTAAGTTTCTCAATTTGAGTGTCAATCATAAACATGTGATAAAAAGTGTTGTGCTGTAAAAATTATCCAGGTATCCAACATCATTTGTCCCAATAATTTAATCTGAAACATAATGGTAATCTAGTTAATGGTGTAATAGTGTTAATTATTATTCTGTTAGAATGAGGAACAGATTACAAAGATTAGAGTAAATGAAGCAAATTACTGAAAATGTGGGTTATTGTTCTTACAGAAATGAAGAAATTCTCATAATAGGAAAATATGCAACACTGCATAAAACCATTTGAAATGCTGGGCAAAAGAGGATAATATTTGCATTAAACTTCATTGATCATATGTAGATCCTTCATTGTGTTAGATGATTTATAGGCCTAAATATTTTTTGGCATCAAACAGAGAAAGTAGAATGTCCTTAATTTTAGGGCTTACTCAGGAACAGTTTATAAATCATCAATTGTGAGGCAGAAACTGTCAGAAAGAAGTTGTTTAGCTTTCTTTTGAATGCTACTTTATTTCTGAAAACTAGTTCCCATTAATATGTTATTAAATTTTTTTTCAAATGCCATTTAAATAGGATGCTTGTGAAGATTAATTTTAGATGTTCAAGCAAATATTAATTTTAGAAAAACATAAATAATTGTTAAAAATGACTTAAATAGATAGCCTAAAATTACATTTTATTTGTAAAAATTCCTACCTATTTCAGTTTCTGCAAGCTGATCTAGGCCCTATTCTAAACATAATTCTCTTTATGTCGATACCTATAAACATTCCACAACACATTGTTGTTTGGAAATGGTCATGATAAATTAATTTCTTGATTTGAAATTTATCTGGAGAATAACCTTTTGGAATAGTAAATATAATATGTTTTCCCTACTTTAAAGTATTATCAGTCAAAAATATTAAAATTTGATGATATACTTCATTCAAGCAATCATTCTGGAATTAATATCCATAGCTGCTGCACACATTTGAGACATACATTGTAATGAAATTTACTATCATAAGCTCTGTTAATTTCCTTTAAAAATATCTGATACTTATTTTCTGATTGAAGTCTCTTCTCAACTACCATTTTTTAAATTATTTTTATTTTTGTTGATTACAAGAGTCACCACATTCGAAATCTTGCTAAACACGGTTCATGTTATATTGATTTCCATTTTTGCTCATCTTATTATCTTGTTTACCCAGTGTTACAGTTATATAGTATTGCATATTACTTGATTTGATTCAGACCATTGGACTCCGTCTCTTGGTAAATACTTTGTTGATAAATATGTGCAAGAATGGAATAATTTCATTTAGTTTTCATATTCTTTCTCTTGAAAAACAATCTAAGAAATACTTTGTAGGGCTGGAAGATTTCATTTGGCAGTCATTACATGTTTTGTATGTTGCTTGCATACAGTCATAAGCAAATGTTTACACTTAGAGTTCTCTTGGTATGATGAAATCAGTAACTGTAAATGCATTTTCCCCAGCCACATTTGACATATGCCATGTTGCAGCATGATATTTAGTACTTAGGCGAAGGAAAACTAACATGAATTCATAGTATGAATAGAAAAATTGAGGAAAAATTTGTATTAGTGATTTATTAAATTGAGTGAGTGACATGGTGCCTTAAGAGATATATCACACAAATATTTATACATTTCTATAGTGAAAACATTTTGTTAGATACTAATTGAACAGAAATAACTTCTTTTGACTCTTAAATGACTATCATAAAATACCTGTGCCATAATTTAAGACAATAATTTAGTCATCTTATTTATGGATAGCTGCAAAATGTATGTTCTCCTAATACACTGTTTTTTGTTAACCAATATGAATGGAAATCAGAGGTTCAGTTGGTTAAATTTTTCATAGGATTTGTCATAACTCATAAGAAATAAAAGTGCATAACAGGATAAGATTAATAGAGGCTCTCCAGTGTATAAAATGTTGTTGAGCTTCCCACCAGGGAAGCGCATCAATTTGATGCAACATTTTGAAGTGGTCCTCTGGTGAAGAAGAAGTCAGACAGTGGCATCAAAATGTTGCATCAAATTGACGTTCCCCCAGTGGGATGCCTTACAACATGTTATAGCGAATAAGATGACTTTGTGAAGTGTTATATGATACATCCCATATTCATGACTAATAGTTTTCAAACTCAGTAGATACGTTATAAAATTTATTTTATTGGTCCAAAAATGCATTGTGATTTTATTATTACTGTATAAAAAGAAGTTGTTGGGAAATAAAATGACAGTTCAATTGAAATGTATTGCATTGCTAAAAAAAATAGATTTTAGATTCCAGAGTTATCATCATATGGTAATGAATGGGATTGTTGCTTAGATAAAAATTACATCCTATATAAGAACAGGCTTTGAGATTTTGAAAACTACATGGCTGTCTTAAAATCATTAATACTACCCGCTACTAATTACAGGTTTATTAGTTAGCAAACTACAGGCAGTTTCCAGTTTTACCTAGAAACACCTAAGTGAATTTGTTGATTATTAATTATTATTATGATTTCCAAATATTCTTAGCTCCTGCGTCATAACTTAAAAAAATTCATACATCACATCAGCTATTGTGTAGTTTCATCACTATTATTCCTCTTCAGTCTCAAACTCCAAGCAGAACATATACAGAGTAGCAATGTTCTTAGTTTATTCTTAAAGATGTCAGGTTTTTAAGGCAATATTTATTTCTTGTTGCAGGATATTCAATGAAGAAATGAGAGAGTTTTTTTTTTAACCTCTATATATTTGAAATTCAGCCAATACTTTTTGGGAGTTAGATATGTTTCTAGTATTATATGATGTACTGTATATCAGCACTGAGACTCAAGTGTTCAGGATTTTATATATAGTTCAAGACAATAGGATATTTATATTATGCTAGTATTGAAGATAATTAGGTTTATAAACAGACTTATGCACACAGACATCTGGGCTCATAAATAATTTGTAGATTGTTTTTATACAGTTGAAGTACTGTCTGCATTTGAGAGTTTCTCCCAGATGAGGAAAAATGAAACAAAAAACTTTTCAACAGTGCAAAAGATATTTCTTGCTGTAGAAGGAAAAACATTTGGTTGTGCAATTATTTTTATAGTAGGAAGAAATTTCACTTTACCATACTAGTTGGCTCACCAGTGATAAAACTGGCCCTTTACATTGTTTAAAAGTTAATAAGTAAGGAGTTCATGTAAACTGGGTACCACAAACAGATCAATTGTTTTTCCTTTTCCTTCTGATTAAGTTTGAAATAAGGAGGGATAGGGAAAATAGATCTGCACTCACCATAGATGAAGGTAGGAGGGCCACAACAAACACAGCTATATTAATACATTTTACAATGTTTTGATATAACCCTTAATCATGATTAGAGGGAAACAAATGACAAGGGGGTTGGATGTGTATATGCCAAAACTCAGTGTACACAACCAACACGCTTGCCGTATGTCCTACTCTAATCACAATTAAGCTTTATATGAAAATATTATAACATGTGTGCATACGTAAGTGTTTGTCCTTGCCATCCTGCCTCCAGCTGTGGTGAGCAATGAGTTTGTATCCCTTATTTTCATTTACTAACAATTTTCATTGTCACTCTTCTAAGATTAACTTTTTAGTTAATTCCTTTTTAAATGTTCTTCCCTCACTCTTGATGATAGGGAGTAGACTATCCTCCATCACATTCCTCAATTGCTTGCTACGATGCAGTTGTGTAAACACTCTCCCTACGAAGGCCCCAAGCTAAACATTTCATTATATCCTTGTCCTCTGAAAGATATAATACAAGTGGTTTGCTGTATGAACAATGCACTAAATCTAAATTTTTGTTAGATTGCATTGTTTGAAGGGAATAGAGATAGGAGCTCTACTAAGGAAGATGAAACAGTAATTTAGCTTGGCAGACCGAATGGCTCTTGGCCAATCCTACCCACCTACTTTTTAAGCTGTAAGTACAATGGATTTCTAAGCTTTCTTTTGTGAAATATATTATTTATGATGAACTGTGTTTCTTCTCACCAATTTTTAAAACTGTACAACTGTTCACTTATTAGGAACTTATTTCTCAGTGCACATGAATAAACAAAAGCAAACTGATGCTCCATTTGGCCTTTTATATGACAAGAAAAGTCTGGAACTTTCTCATGTATTATGTACTGCTCTTACAAGCCTCTAGAATACCAAAACATTTCAGAATCCAGAGCCATCTGGTGCCTGGAGTCAGCAGTGAAAGAAAAACAGCAAAGTAGTTGTGAGTTTTCACCATTAATGGTTTTAGTTTAGTGACAATATTCATTATTCAATCTGATGAGGATTTACTCTATGTTTAGTTTAGATTATTACACTAAATTTTCTTCAAGGGTGGGGGAGGGAGGGGGTCGCTGTTCCCCTCTGCCCATGGCTAGGTATGCCCTTTCCTGTTAACCAAGATATTGTTGAGCTATTTAACACAAAACCATCAGTCATTGCTTCTATTAGTTCATCTTTCAGAAAAGTAAATTACATTTTTCTAATTTAATCATGCAACAGAACTGTCTTTATTGCAGCTCATCACAAATTTGTTATTTTGGTATTATTTATTTGGTGTTAATGCATTTAGTAACAATGAAAAAAAATTTCTTCATTGATTTTCTGCTAGATGATGCCAATAAATTGTTGTAAATCATTGGCTTTGTGTAATCTTGAAATAATAAGGTCTCTCAGTTTATAGTTGTTATTTTGAGATGCTAGTATTTGGCTGTATTTGTTTCACAATGTGAAGATTGAAGTAATTAATAGTTATCCACAAAGCAGTCATGATGAGTTGTGAACTTTGATATATTTTTAATTAATACTGATCTGTGGAAGACTTTGAAAGCTCAGAAATTTTTTTAAAAGACAGCAGATAATCCAGAACAACATTACATACAGAGACAGGGCAAGCAAGTTGAGGCATTCTGTACAGACTGTAAGCCAGTTGGTATTTATCATCCAAATTAGTTTAACATAACTAAAATGGTTTCATAGTGTATAAGGTTTGCCTTGCACTTTTTCTATTAATTGATTCAGTCTTCAGCAAAACTCACCAACAATGATTCATTATGAAAGAAGTAAATTTTTAATTTGTCAGCGAATCTGGATAATCTTTCTTTTTTTGTCATTATTTTTGGGAAATGCACTTTTTTAAAGACAGATTAGGCTTAGCCTGGGTAACATTTAAGCATAGGCTGTAGCCTAGGGGGCCAACACCAAAAGGGGGCCACACCACAAAGGGGGACCTGCACCAGAAAAAGGGGGCTCCCACACCACCGCCTAGGACAGCAGTAGAGCAAAAAAAAGGTTGCTCATAACAATTGTTACACGACTGCAGACAGGGACCCACACCACATGTATAGCCTATGGGCCCACACAGCCTGAGTGCGGCCCTGGGAATAGCTTGCAGCATTGTCACTAATGATTATGAGAACCTCTTTAAAACAGTGAAGGTAGTCACGAAGCCAGCAACTGGGTACAAACCATATCAGTTTTGCTTTCCAAGTCCAGTGTGTAGCATTTTTTAGGTACTCAGCAGCATAGTATTATTAGCTTACCTGCTATCTGCCCCACATCTAAATTAACAAATCTACATAAGAAAGGTTATTAAGTAAATATTGTAAAGTGTGTTAATGTTTTTGTGTTCTTCCTGGCCTTTGCTGCTTTCTCATTAATTCATTTTATACAGTTTTTAAAAGGAATATGGTGTACTCTTATCTTCTATTGTGCTCCCATCTGTGCTGTATATTTCCCTCAATGTTTATTCAGAGAATTTTCTCTCCTCCTGTCTATCTTACCCATTAATGAATTGTCTTCTTCACTCTGTTCACAGTTCTCACTGCTTAGTTAAGTGTCATCCTTCTTATTTTCTGTTTATGTTTATAACCATTATAGCTCTTCATCAATTTTTATCAGTAATTGTATTGACTGGAAATTCCCTGTGAAAAAAAGGTTATAAAACTTGTGTTGAAAGATGTAAATTTAAATAAAAATTTATCAGTTAACTGTTAAACTAATTGATTAAAAATAATATTGGAAACTATCATTTAAATTCAATCTTGAAAAAGATTACCCAATAATTCACTGCTGTATTATGACTTTCTCATGTGCCAGCTGTTAAAGTTTTCCACATAGTAGTGTTTTGACTAATTTTCTCTGCCTGTCCCTCCAAAAAATGCTTCTTAGCGGGTGAACAAAGAATCCAGAAAATCCACCAATGAGCGTAGTGGTGGATGATTTAGGGGCTCATAGCACATTATTATTTTTGTAATCACAAATTTTTAAGAATGAAAATGACATATTATTTTATTTATGTATCATTGTATCAATTTTTACAACTTTCACAAACTGCATATATATAGAATGAACTTGAATTGGAGATCAATAAAAGTTTGCAAGTAATTGCAAGTAATAAGTGTGATGTGTTCATCAGCAGCCCTATGCTGTGATGTTAGCTGAAATAAAGCTTGTGAAATGTTAAAACATTGAGCACCACATTCAGATTGAGAAGTATTCACTCAACTTCAAGTGGTTATGGAATGCAGGGAAATAAAGTATGGTGGGTACATTGACATATTGATCATCTCCAGTCAATCAACACCATGACCAAAATTGTAATCTTTGCATATTATTGATCATGAGAATTAACAGATCATCACTATTTTAGTAATTAATATCAGACATTATTAATGAGAATCATTCTGTTAAATGCATTAAAAACTGCAACAATTTAGTTGAATTAATTCTGGATAAGCTTGAAAGGTCAGCATTGGTTTGATCAAAGTTTTTGTAAATATTAGTGTAATGACTTCACTTAATACAAATATGAAAATAGACCTGTCATGGCCTAAACAGCCTAGAACAGAAAGGAACTTCCCATTGCCTAAATCTATATACATATAAACATCACAAACACAAGACTGACAGATAACAGTAAGACAAAAATCAAACATATTTAATAAAGTTATTAAATGAAAGGTCTTGAATCAAATGATGCAAGTAAAATAACTCAAAGCAATACTTCTTCGAGTGCAATAAATTTGATATTGCAATTAAGTCTAATAGCTGTGATAAAGTAGCATATACCGTCATGTCCGTCCAGTTTAATGGTATAAACACTTCTGTATTGTCTGTGTGGCAGTAAACACATTTAAAAAGAAAGTTTTGTTTTCTGACAATACAAAAGAGATCATTAGGTGATTAGGGACTCTTCAGGTCAGTTAAATAAGATTTTAAAAATTAATTTAAAATTATACATCCAATAAATTTTGAATATAATTTTTATATATGGCAAGACACCTAGAAATTTTTCAAGGAATGCAATGGTTTTCAGGAGGTGGGGCCAAGTGTATGTTTTCCATTTATTAACTGTTTGTCCTAAATTGTATAAAATTATTTGCAAGATGGAAAACAGCATTGGTTAAGCATAAATTCTAAAAAAGTGTAGGTAATTATTGATTAACATTATTTTACTTAACAAATAATTCAAAACAGTTTATCCACTATGACCTAATGTAATATTTATGGATTATGCAAAAGGAAAGAACAATATAAAGTTAGGGAACACTAATCTTTAGATGAGCATTAGTTATTTGATTGAAGTGCAAAAATGACCAAAAAATTCCTACTTATCAGATGCACATTGCTTATTATTTTACTATTATTATTCTTGCAATAGCAAATATTATGAATGAATGGAAGCTTTCCTGGGGTTCCCACTGGGAAGCACATTAATCTAATTTGAAATCCGAAAATGTTTTATACCATAAATATTTATGTTCTGAAAATGTTCAGTAAAAATTATTGTAGATAAAATCTACAGATAATTCCATGCATTAAACAAATTTCTGACATATTAATATGGACAAAAATAATTATAAAATTTTAACTAACTAAACTAATACATATTAAAAGATAAAATAATCTCCATTACAGTAATGTGTTTACTGATTTTTAGAGCAAGATAATACAAGAATATTCTTCAAAAAAGTTATAAAGCAACCGTTTGTTTATGTTGAATTCATAGATTAAAATTGTTTTCCTGATAAAATCATAATATTAGGAAAGATTTTACTTCATCTAAGTGTCACCACATGGTTCATTGTATAGAGATGACTAGGCAATCATACTTTCTTCTAACAAAATCAGCATGCAATAGTTGAGTTATAAGCTTGTATATTGATAATTTTAAATTTTCATATTTTATATTGTATAATTTAGTCCTCTTAACTTTTTACTGCAATACCTGCAGCATTCAATGTACTTCAGTATATAATACATGTATGAGATGGTTTGTACTGAAAACAATTATACTGATTTGTAAATTTAAGGACTGAGAAAGGATCTATTGCTTATTGCAGTGGATGTGAATTTATATCACTCTGTCATCATTTGTATTAAGGAATGGTTCTTTTCTTTGTTATTGTATTCATATTTCTGAGATGGTCATTTTACACCAGTGAAATTATTCTTCAGTTTCAATATTGTGTATGGTTTTATTGTTCGTAATCAGAATCTTACCTATAAATTACTTTTTAGCTAGTAGAACCCACAATGTCAATGAACAGTTATTAGTCCTCTGCAACTGAAATTAATGTTCTCTAAAATTTAAATTCTGATACATTTTGTTGTTAAAAGTTCAGTGGAGTTTGTAGTTAATAAAATAGTATTTTGTTAAATAATAACAGTGCTCAGCACATGATAGAAACTTTTTCTTTCAATATTACTAAATTAGACAAAATCTTTTATTTTGTTGCAGTGTTTAAAATGTATATTTACTGTTTTACTGAGAAAGGTACAAAACTGTTGAAATGTGTTAGTCGACAAATTCTTGTACATATTTTATTGTTAACAACATTCTGACATGTTTTTTATTGTAATGATGTATTTGATGATGCAATTATTTGTATTAAATAAACAATTTTTTGTTGCTTCTACTGAAACTTGTTGCCCAAATTTCCTGAAAATAATATAGTCTACAAATATAGTTTTATGCACATATCGTCTAATGTTTATTCATTTATTGTAATGTAAGTAAAATGGTAAGTAGATTCTTAAAAAGTGTTTAGACCCTTTTACTGTTTAGCATCATGTCTAATCCCTCCATTGTGTTAATCCACTTTTTGCTACAGTTTTCAGGATTCCATTGTCTTCTTCCTTGATAGCATTTTCATCAGAGAGATCATGTTCAAAACATTGTTGGTGTTTTTTAGTATCACTAGATAATGTAATGCGTTCTGTTTTCTTCGAGCACAGTTTTGCTCCACACTTATAGTACAAGAGAGATTAAAGTGTAATAAATCTCTTGCTGAAGTGAGATCTTCAACACATCCACTTGAAACTTCTCAGTGAGCAGTTTACAGTACCCTATTTTGAAGGGTGCTTGATCAGGTGTTGAAATTGCAGATAATGGATCTACACTGAGTGTGAGGGACTGATGCATCATGTAGTAAATCTAGATGACAAAGATACATTGTCTGGGTTATAACCTCTTTGCCACCTGCTGTTGTTGAAGGGCAATGGCAGCTCCTTCTCATGAATCATTTTTGGATGTTTGTCTCCACCCAGGTCTCAAGTTTTGTTCAATTACCATTAGCCTTTCCGTGCCTCACCACTGTACTCTGGCAGTTGAAATAAAAATTAAACTGATTTCATGTTATACAAAGTTTGTAGGCTCAATGAGATTAAAGTCTGCTGCAGCCAGTTGCTAAATTAACAAGATGCTGTGCAGGGAGATCCATATGGTGAGCATTTTGATGTTCCTCTAGCTTTAAACAGGATCTATCCTATATGTGGTGAGGACTTTGATTCTATACTGATATGGCAGATCTCTCTAAAATTGTCTTCATACCAACAATGTTAAATAGACATTTTGTGCTGCTCCTGTCTAATGATACTGTCACATCTGCTCATTTACCAGTAGTCCATTAATTACCTACAACCTGTTAATTACCTGTAAATATGTTCGTGATTTGGTTTTAGCTTAGCTAACACCTTTTTGATTATTAATACTGATGAAATTGAGTGTAAGTGTGGTAGGTTCATTTAAATATGGAAATAAAAAATCAGAAATTTTAGTAACTCTGTGTTTGTCTGATTGATATTAAGACTTCATCTCCAGAAAGCTTGTGAGGTCCCACTTCATCAGACATTTAAATAATAATAATAATAATTTTACAACTTAATCAATTTATGAATGAATTTTTTTTAATACAAGGCCGTGCAGTATAGTAGTCTGTGTAACAAGGGGTAAATTTAAGTTTTCATAATATGTTGAAGTTGGTAGGTTGTGTTGTGTTGTGTTGATTTTAGCCAAGGAGAAATGGATTGTTATATGAGATTTTATGGATGTATCAACGAGAACTGTAAATATTTGAATTTATTAAGATGTGTCAATAAATAGCAGTTGATATTATAGGGAAGATTATATAATTAAATTTAATCTGCGAGTTGATAGCAAAAAAAAAACCACGTGAGACGGTATTCTGGGGCCACACATATCGTCAGAACGTGCTGTAGATTATAGATCAGATTGAAAAAGAACCTGGAAGGATTGGTAAGGCCAACCAGGATTTCTTTAATTATCGACTTACAAAGAGAATACTTTGCAGAAATGGCAAGACCTGCCAGGATTCATGTTTGAAAGTAAGGAGAGCTTGCAACTTTAAGAATCATACACCAATTCACTCCAACAGTTAATCAAAATTAGTCCATAACTCAGTAAAACACGAATTCAAGTATCAAAAAATCTTCAAAAAATATGCAAATAACTTGTACAAATTCATTATATATTGTCCTCTATACTTTAGAAACACTTTCAATTACTTTTAACACATTTTACCTAAATTTTGCATCAACCAGCAAACTAAACCTTACAGTGAACAACTTTTTGCGAAAATTGATTATTTATATAAACTTCTCTCGTGTTGTCTTGCTGACATATTACAGTGATTACCAGCTATCCATCCCTAATATAGATTATTTTTTAATTTAAACTACCTCTCCAACTTTCTCAACTATGAAAATGGTGCAGAGTAATACCCTTTCATTTCTTAAGCCTTCTAATCTGTTGTCAAAAGCTTATTTAATAATTTAATCTTTTGCATAGAACTATACTATTCAGACTATTCAGTTAGCACATTTTTTCTTTGTTCTTATATTTGCCGTATATTTTTCATCTTGATGCTTGATTTACACTACAACTCAGTTTTTATCTTATGAAATTTCTAAACTGCTTACTTAATCATTCTCGCTACTAAGCCAAGTTATTTGAGGAGAGTGTTCATGTTGCACGGATTTTCTTTGCAGTGTGCCACTAGAAGTAACATCACCATCTATAAATAGTCTTGTTACATTTTTAGGGAAATAGTTTCTATAGGTTATAAAATTTATTGTAACTGTAAGAATTGATACATTTGTAACAGCTGATGAAACATTTCGGTTTGGTGACAGCAAGGCTAACAGACTCACATTTTATTTACAATCTTACTTATATAACATCTATAAAAATTCTTCTGAAGCCTTATTAACTCTGAGAAAATAGAGCTTTTAATCCATAAATTTAAAAAAAATCTGAATACAATTTGCGGTGCTTTTCATTTTCCGACTGAATTTGGATTCAAATAATTACAGCATATACCATAAGATACTTTGGTACACTTTTTAGACTTTTTTGAGAATTCATGGAAAATGTGCCAATTTAAGTAAAAAAAGTGAGTTATTTGGTTTGATCTATTCTTCCTCTTTCAAACAATGATACTAAAAACCAAATTAAGACTATTTTTCACGCAGAAAGTCATTTTTCTGGTTAAAATAAATAGGAACAGTGGTTGGTACCAAAGTAAGAGTAGAAGAATTTTATTTTGTCTCACATTACATACATTTTTAAGTATTGTGTTTCTTTTTGCCCCCGAACTGCAAAGTCTTGGGCAGAATTATTTTGACCCGCTCTTCTTCCTACTCCTTTGACAAACTTGGGTAACTTCAGAGGTCTTTCGGATGATGTGCTCCATTAAGGATTTAGCCGTGAATTTTTAAAAGTGTGTATTTAACTTGATCTTCAATGTGTGTATTTTGTATTCTCAAATTTAAAGAATTGTTTTCATTAAGACTTTTTTCTTTCTACCGTTGTTAGAAGAATTAGCTATTTAATGCTACCACCTTAGAAACCTATTAGATACAGAATTAGTCAGAATGATTGCAGCGATTTCACAATTTTTATTTTGGCTGTCCTATTATAGGTACGATCATGGGGTTTGCTGTTATAAGACGTGGCTGTCCAAGTTTCGATTGCACTAAATGCAAGCTTCCCGTGGTGGCCGCTAGAGCTCTAGAGAGGAAGATGGCTGAAAGTGAGTAAGTGTACATTGTTCTCGAATTTTATTTGACTCAATCTGTGGTAACTGTTCGGCGACACTTTAGTACAAAGTTCGGTAAGGATCCCCCGCGTGCTAACACCATTTGGCGTTGGTATTGTTTAATGCCATGGGATGCCTTTGTAATGGTAAAACAGTGGGTCACCCTCCTGTATCTGAAGAAACCGTTGAATGTGTGCACGCTAGTTACGTTCGTAGCCCACAGAAGTCTACTCCTCGAGCAAGCAGGGAATTAGGTATTCCACAGAAGACCATTTAGAGAATCCTACGGAAGCAACTGCGTATGAAGCCTTACAGGTTACAGTTGCTACAAGCACTGTCGCACAACGATGAAGTGGGTCATTTTCAATTCTGTGCCTAATCTCTAGAACAAGACGAAACATTCACAGAAAAACTTGTGTTTATTGATGAGGCCACTTTTCATGTGAGTGGAAAAGTGAACAGGCACAATGTGCACATTTGGGGAACCAAAAACTCCCATACTTATGTGCAACACTTTCGTGACTCGTGAACGTGTTTTGTGCGATCTCATGAATGAAACTTTATGGGCCTTTCTTCTTTAATGAGGTGATGATCACAGGGAAAATTTATCTGCAAATGTTGCAGTATTGGCTCATGCCACTTCTGGAAGCTGACAGTGAAGATTTCATTTTCCAGCAGGACAGTGCTCCACCTCCTTTTTCTCTAAACAGCAGGATTCAAAACAGATGGATTGGTCGTGCTGAGGATGCTGATTGTCAGCTGATGTCATGGCCTCCTCATTCCCCTGACCTAACCCCCTGCGACTTCTTTGTTCGTGCCACCAGTACCAGTTGATCTGCCAGACCTGCAGGTTCGCATCTCCAATGCATTTGCTCTCATTGACAGAGACATGCTGCATTGGGTATGGGAAAAACTCGATTATAGATTTGATGTGTGCAGAGTCATGAAAGGTGCACATATTGAGCATCTGTAGACACTCAAAAAAACTTTCACAGTTTGTTTATATATCTGTGTAATCTTGTAAATATATGTCAAATGAGAAATCTGTAGTAATTTTCTGAAATCATTTTGCAATCATTTTGACTAGCCCTAAATAATAACCATTCAGTTCAAATCAAATTTCGAGTTATTTCCTATTCAATTGTTGATTGTTCTTCTGATTTCATCACATGAAAAATTGGGAGGGGCTATAAGAAAACAATTCCATTAACATGCCTCAGTTAACTTTGTTTGGTATTGGACACTGTATTTTCAATTTGGTTATGAAACATCATTTAGAGAAAATATAATATGCCTCATAAGTTATCGGTAAACTATCAGTTCAATTGCGGAAGTCTTGACATTACAAAGTATTAAAAACATTTGTAGATATTATTACTTGTATATTTGATTATTACCTAAAACGGTGGCCAAGGCATGTATTTCGTGTTGTAACTACCAGTTTCTTTTTTTTTTTTTATTTAACATCTTCTTCAGTTTTTGCTTTGTTATATAAAAGAGGACTTTGAAAATCATCTCCAAATTAAAAAGAATGCTTCTCATAAAAGTGTGTGAACAAAGCAAAAAATAACACCACCATGACCATAACAAAAATATAATACTTCGCAACTGGCAGCTGAAAAATATGGAGTTCCGAACTTTCCCCTGCTGTCCCAAAGTAGCCACAGTTTACAGTGTTTGAAAATCAATTGAAGTACAAGGTGTAGTTATACAGTTTTTTCCTGTCATTAATGTCAAATGAATGCACTAGTGAAATAATTTAAATGAGGAATTAGCAGTATTGAACTTATGTTACCCAAGTAGGTGGAGCGAAAGTCTAGTGGTTGCACAATTAGGGAGTACTTCCTGATGACACTAAAAATTAGGATTAACATTCTTAATCATCCCCAGGGTCTACCAAGCCTACTGCACAATTACCATCAAGGATGAAAGTGTCACCATCCACATCACTCCCATTCATAGTAGAGATGTGAAGAAAGTTATTAGAACTTTACAATCACAAATTTCCCTAACCTTCCCCCTTTTTCCTCTGCATATCAATAAAAATCCATCTTCTAACTACTTTTATTGAGACCCCAGCAGAAGAAACCAAGGTGTCTCTGGGTATAAAGAGGCAAAGAGAAAAAAAATTATAAACTATTGTTTTGTTTATTAATAAACTTGTATTAGTTCATATGAAAAAATCCAACAGCCTTTATTCAGGAAGGGCGAAGTTTCTTATAACATAAAACCAGTGGAGCTTCTACGGTGGTATGACCTCACACAAGTAGGGCTGGTCGGCTCTGCAGTTCATGTCATGGTAGTAACCACCAGAGTACAATGCCAAGCAGTTCTGTCCTGTGGATGGCTCTGTGCTCCAGTTTTGGAATTCCATGTCGGACAGCAGGCGTCCTGAAATTATAAGACGAGAATTAATAACCAGCAGAAAATGTTTCAGACCTTCAATCAAAACTTTGTCTGATTCCTGAAGATCACTTTGTTCTTGAGATACTTCTCAATCACGCTTCTATATTTCACATTCTCCATTTTATCAAAAAGTACTTCAAGGAAGTTTTTATGATCAGATTCGAGATTTTCAGAACTGACTTTGCTCACTATACACTATTTCACAGCAGGTGCCCATATGGAGGTTGAAGAAGTTAAGTTTGCCTGCTAGTAAAAGGTGACATTTTCTTAACACTTATTAGTAGGGTTCCGATCTTTATGACCAAAAAAATAGAGAAATATGCAGAGGCACGTATGACCTTAAAAATGGGCAAATATAACCTAAAAATGCAAAATATGACCAAACATTTAAATTTACTATACATCAAAACATGCTCAATTATGCATCCTTTATTTTATCTAGTAGTGTCGCTTGATTTACTTCCGTGTACTCGCTGCACCATTGGAAAAATTAAATTTTAAATATTTTTGTGGAAGTCACTTCAATTTCAGTTAATTTACATAATAGAACTCTTTCATTTGTACTACTCCTCTAAATTCTCTTACATAAGTTCGCACTTTCAGAAAATTTTATTTTCGGCATGGTGTAGGACTGTTGATAATACATCGATATATCGAAATATCGATATTATCGAAGTATCGATATTTAAGAGTGATATTTTTTAGGACGATATATCGATATTTCGATACTAAATTCTGGATATCGGCGTCGATATTTAAAAAAAAAATGAGTTATCATTTTTCGTTTGCTATGAATGACAGATTTCTGTTACGCATAGAGATGAACAAGCTTAAGTAAATCTTACTACGTTTCTCTAATTAATTTGGATGTTATAGGTACCAGTCTACTCAGATGATGAAAATAGTGTAGGCAAGGCATCGCTCACCCAGCATGAATCAAACGCAGCCCATTGTTTGAAATGAGTGTGCGCATTGTCCAGGGTAGTCCACTTTGAAATTAATGTTTCAGCAGGAAGAGTGGGAAGTGTAAATAACAAATGGTTGCTAATTAGATAGCAAGAGAAGTAAGACAACTCAGAATAAGCTATCAACCTTTTAAACTAAATGAAATACCACAGAAAATCTTACCAATAAAAGTTAGGCTATATAACTTGGCCATAATGCATGCTATGATAGCTAAACATCTGCCTAAATAAATGCTTCAACTGTATTGATTATCAGACTTAAAAATACACAAAATAAGATTTGCCTCGAACCTCTTTTGAGTCTTATAAATTTTATTAATTTTTATGAAAATTATGATACGCATAGTGATCAATTTTTTTAAAAAATCAACAATTACCACCACCAAGAGAAACCATTCGAAAGTGAAAAGTTGATTAAGAGCAATATCACACATCTATTTACTAGTGGACAGCCTTATTTTTACAAGATTTGATTTTATAATATTACATTTATGAAAGTATCGATATATCGATACATCGATACTTTTTTCAGATATATCGACAGTTGATATTAATACTTTTTAAAATATCGATATATCGAAAATACGATATTTTTTAAAATATCAACAGCCCTAGCATGGTGGTATGTCTACTCACTGATCCACTGCACATTCAACACTGACTGAGGATATTTCATTCAGATATTGAATGATGCCGATCGACACAGGCATGCTTCTGCTACATTATCGAGATTAAAAGGCAGAACATTACGTTTAGAGAGTGACAATAATGTATAACTTTAATTCTTGACTAGTGAATACTGACCACTTTTAAAATTAATTTTTTTCGCCTCCTGTATAGCAGAAGTACATTTCTTCTCATCTATAACTAGTGAACTCCCGGTCCTATTAAAAAATTACCAGGTATTTCCTCAAAATTTGACCATAAATATTAACGAAAAATGACCAAAACTAGGAAAATGGTATTTATATGCCACATAAAATACAATCAGAAATGTTGAATCAGTGTTTAATTCAGCATTTCAGCTCAAAAAGAAGGCGGGGGAAAAAATATGACTTGTCCTAAAGATCCGAACCCTACTTAGGCTACTTATTATGATTATAATTATTATGGAAACGTAATGCTCATATGAAATGTTAGATGCATTAAGTTTGATTTGCTGAGTCTAAGAGTTCTGAGAGGTGATTTTAAACCAGGGCCACTAATAATTTGTACAAGTCTACCTCTACCCTCCGAAATTTGATGTGAGAATTGAGTCCGCATTAGCTGAACGTGATGTGGAAAATTTTCATTAAGTAAACTGCGTATTTCTGGGATTCTATAATCAGAGAATCGCTGGAGATTAGATTGAGCCCGAACAACATCAACAGAGACCTTTTTGCGTGATGAAGACAACAGAGGCTGTTGTCGAAAAGTCATGGAAGAAAACCTAAGATGAATTTTTGTCTCTAAAATTTGGTCGGTTCAGTCTGCAATCTAATTACTTACAGTCAGCTATGATTTCTCTCGTGGAAGAAAGGTTGTGATTTTATTTATTGAATTAAACTACATAAATTACAAAAATAATTATAAAAGGATGAAGAAATTTATTGTTGTATCGAAATTCATCAAGGTCATTACAGGGCAGAAAGGATTTGGGGCAAGGGAAGGGAAGGAAATCTGTCCATTTGAAGGAACCACCCTGGTTTTGCTTGTTGTGATTTCGGGAAACCATGAAAACCCGAAATCCTGACAATTATTTGAACAAACGTGCCCTGTAATGTCAGGTGCGAACGTTAGTGTTCACCCACCAGGCTCGGTCACAAACACGAATACAATTTTCCAAGCGTGAAGTCTAGGTTAAAGTCCCTAATAATTCCAACCTTACCAGTAACCGATCAGATCAGCTGAAGGAGCAAATCATATAACGTGATACCAGACGGTACACAAATAATACAAATCTTGAAAGGACAACACCAACATACAGGCAAGACTGATCAGTTCTGCTGTAATAGCATAAATACCTGTTAATGTTTTTCAACATCTTTTTGTCGCTTGATTAGGTGTATTTTTTATTTTTGGAAGTTGAGTGAGAGAAACAACAGAGGTGGGCCAATGAATTCGTAAAAGGTATGATAAATAATTCACAAAGTAGTTGTTGAGATCAGCACTGATGTTTGGAGGTGAGACCGGGTCTATGGAGAAAGAAGTTAGCAGAAATGAAAATGCTGAAGTTTATGAGGGAAAAAATTAGGAGAGATATAATTGGAAATAAATGAAAAAAATAGATGCAATTTCCTCTAGAAAATTTTATGAAGGACGCTCCAATGATAAAGAAGTCTATGTTAAAAAACGAAACTAAAGTTCTGGAAGTGGGCTGCCTGAAGGAGGAGGCGGTTAAAAGCAGATGATCTGTCTTTTCTGCGAGTTTTCAAACTATGAGTGGCAAGACAGATGATTGGGAATGACTCGAGATCTTTGCTTTGAGAGACAAAAGGAGGTTCAAATATGAGCAATGTCAGAAAGTTCATTCAAAGAAGCGGTTCACAATATAATGTTTATTACACATAAACTTGTCATGAAAATCCTCATTATGCATGTGACAGAAAATTTATACTGATAAAATGATAGATATTCGTGACACATGTTTATTTTGAGTTAGTTGTATGGACTCTCAGTGGTATTTAGTGAAATGAACTGAAATCTGACTGAATTGCTCTAAGCTAGTCTAATTAATGACTTTAACTATCTTGCATCTCCAGCAGCACATCATATGGGTGCCTTTTAGCCAAGTGCTTCACTCTAGTAATTGGTCTGCTACCCACAATGGTTGCCGAAACTTGAGACAAGTCAGTCTACCGAGGCAGGCAAACTGTTCGTCAAGAGCTCTCTGACGGAGTGGTCAGAAGTTCAAAGAAAACTGACCGAATTACCCGATTGCCCTACTATTTTATCAAACCATTCACGGTTCCTGTTTAGATTGTTCTGTTTTCACGCCGTTTTAAAGCTCTCAATTACCACTGAATGAGAATTACATAAATTTCGCAGAAATTTACGTGAAGTAATTCTCAAAGTCCAAGCGACCTTGCTACTTTCTACTCCCTAGTACCCACAATACCTGCTGATTATGTAAATTAGGTCTAGATGCTGCCATAGTGGTCGCTCATGGTGCTTTTGGGTGTCTGGTTTTAATTATTGCCATACTGATTTGTGCACTCACTTCTAACTTAATTATTAATCAATTTACTATATCTCATAGGTCCTGGATCTCGATAGACCAAAGAGAAGATAAAAGGAATATCCTGCGGATTTGGGAGATAATAGATTGAGCCAAGGGAATATTCAGTATAGAGAATTATAAAAGTTGCCGCCTTGTTATAAGATAAGCTGTAGAAATCAGGAATTTACAGAATCGATGCGGTTGAAGATTTTGACGAACCTGTGGCGTAAGCTGCCCACTCGTCCGTCACGGTGAAGTTGTTTAAGCCGACGAAGAAGGATCCGATGTTTCCTGGGACGAGCCCAAGCACTGCCTCAGCCCTGGCCATGGTGTCCGGCACGCCGTAGTCACCGCCCTCGTTCACACACACTGTCCTCGCCTGTTCGTATGGTAGCAGCTCTTCGTGTAACCTGTAGAAGCGCCCGGCCTGATCGAACCAGGTGTAGTTCTCCAGCGTGATGCTCTCGTTTAGCAGACGCTCGCAGAAGAACGACTGCTGGAGGCTGCAGTCAGCGGTGCTGATCAGACCAGATGTGTCCAGCACCACGCACTGGCCGACATCAATCTGAGGCTCCCCGTCCACCCACGGAAGATACGGAGCTGCTTCACCTGCACACAGGAACCAACGGTACTGTTGATGCACGTTCATTATAGTGAAATCATTTTCTACACTGAAGAAAAAACAAATGATACATTAAAGAATTGCATTGTGTTACGGTCCTGGAGATTACTTCACTTGTACTCATGATCCATCTCAGCCACGGCCGCCTATCGTATCCTCGTCATAGATTTGACTGATCAACCAACAGGATAAGCCGAAAAAAAGAACAGAAAGAAATTTGTGTCTGAGATGTTGATGGAATCCTTCAGACAACAAAAATAAGTATTTTAAAAACACACACTAGATTTTATAAACATCTTTGAAGCAATCCAGATGGCAGCGATAGAACAATCCTTAAGGACTCTAAAGAAATAACATCAGAAATCATAAAAGTGGGCGACGTAGAAATGTTTCGCCAGCTACAGATTTGGATGATAATATTTTTAAGACGCAGACTCTACTATCTGAATGGTTCTTTGTCCTTAAAATGGTAGCAACTTTCATTCCATAAGCCTAATCTCACCAATTGACAAACTGTCTACCAAAATCAAATCAGAATTTAAAATTTTTAGATGGAAGTCAACCATAAGATCAAGCAAAATTTAAATAATTTCAGTAACAGGTCATCCACATACTATCAATTAGACAACAAGAGATGTTTTCAGTACAAACTCTGTACAGCATTTATAGATTACACAAAGGTGTTTGAGTCCAAATAACACAAAGCTCAGTAACCGCTCAGCCCAAATACTTTAATTTAAGGAGGAGTGAAGCAGATCTAGTATATTCATTCAAGAAACTAGAATCGACGAAAGAATCACAATTGAAGGATAAGAATTAAACCATCTCAGGTTAGCAGATGACATTTTTTTTTTAATGGCTTTCGGCATCTTAGGCCACACAGCCAGCCTGATGAATTTTTCCAGATGATTAGACACACCACAGGACGGACATGACCTTCACAGACACAACAGTTAAACACCCATGCCCGCGGCCGGACTCGAACCGGCGACCTTCGGCACGCGGAGCTAACACTCTAGCCCCACGCTACCGAGGCCGGCAATAGCAGATGACATGGTGCTCTTTGCAGAAGAACTTGTGAAACTGAAGAAAATGTTGCAAGACAAATTAAGTTACAAAGTATGTTTATCTACACGTAAATATTACGAAATCAAAACTTGTGCCAAATGACTCAGAAGAACCGGAAGTGGAATCAAAATATATATATATATATATTTATCTTTGGGTTGTTAAGGCCGGGGGACTGCCGTGAGGTTTGATTTTTCCTATTGCAGAACTGTGAATGCTTTCGTTTTCCGCCTCTGCCGAGAGCACTATCCTAATAGGGGAGCTGAAGTGTCAGTATCTGTTTTTAAAAAGTTTAATCTGTTTTCTATATGAAAAGTATAATGTTTGACGCGACGACTGGCGACCGCCCCAATATTCACCTAGTTGATTACAAGGAACCATCTAAAAACCGTAATCAGAACGGCCAGTACGACGGACTTTGGACGTTTGTACCTTCCAGGCCAATGAGGTGGAGTTTTAAATCGCAGTACACATACATTCGTCAGGTTTTGTTAGTCAGCGTGTGAAAATATATGGACTTTCTCTGCCTGAACAGGACACTTTTCATCTCGAGTATTAGTATTAAACTCAATAACCCGGGCTTCAACAAAGAAAGAAGAAAAACAAAATCGCAGAGACACAGAGGACAAGGGAAAGAAGATTTATGAATGTAAACAGCAGACATGGTATGAGAAACAGTACTAAAAGAAGTCTGAGTTGAAGCTGAGACATGTAAACGGAATGGACAAGATATGATATGAGAATATCAAATGATAAATAGAGAAAATTGCGACGGAATGAATAATATTCGAAGAAAAGAGACAAACAAGAAGACAGAGAAGATGGCATGACTTGAAGAACACTTGGGTCCTTCACTGCCAACGATAACTTGGAACAGAAAACGGCCGAAAGAAATGGGAAGAGGCATTAGTCCAACAGTTGAACGCCAATGGAAAGCAACAACAATTTATTGTGAAATGTTTTGCACCGAAATTTCGCGATGTATTATTTCAAATACACAAAGCAAGAGGCAAAAGACTCGAACAGCAAACTGGGATCCTCACTCTAACACCCTCTACTGCATATGTTTCATGGATTACAGCGTTTAAACGGCTTTGACAAAAGCTGTAGACCTTATGGATCATCAAGAACCAATCAGATCCTGTCTGAATGACACAGCGATTTCTTGTCCTGCTTTAACTGTTGGAAGTGCTCCTGTACGCAGCACAAATGTTTCAAGTCGCTTCTTACTCAACCATAGAAATGCTCTGTAAGGTTTAATTTTGTCTCCTCCCCCCCTCCCTTGACTGTCTGTCTCCGTTAGTCTAAGAAAATACACAAACACAAACATCATATTATCAGCCCAAATAATAAACACATTCCCAACATCGCAATGCTTCCATCGCAAAAATAAACTCTAGGAATTTACATTTCTTGTTCTTCTCCTCAACCTAAAGATCAGCGGGTCAGAAAATTCCAACTGCGCGAAGCTTTTTTTTTTTTACTTTCGTGTATTTTCCACCTACATTAATGTCGTCCATTTACACTTGTGCAGATCTCCTTTTCGGTCTTCTTTCACAGATCCCTAGAACAGGATGGCGTACAAGCTTCAGTGCAATATTGTCGGACCTTATCACTTCTCTTGTTCAGGATAGTTTTTAAGAACTTTCTAATACTATCCATTCTTAAGGCCACCTCCTCAACTTTCTTTCTCTCTCTCTCTCTCTCTCTGCCAATAGTACAGGGTGATTATAATTAAAGTTTAAGTTTCAAAACGCTCTAAAAGACGAACCACTGATTAGAATGACGTCAAAATTGAACGGCGTATTATTGAAGAAGGGAGAAAGAACATTAACCAAAAAAAGTTCCATATTTTAGCGATAGATGGCGCTGTAAGCATCAGAATTTCGTCTACAAATGACAAATCGTAAAACATATCCCGTCAGATGGATATGGGCTTTGTCTGTCCACAGAATTTTCCACGGCCAATCATTGTCCACTTCCATGCGAGCAAGAAATTTCAAAGCAAAACCATCTCCTACACATGGCAAATTTTGTACGGATAGCATTTCGGGATGTTTCGTAGAATGTTATGCACCGTGCTCACAGGACTGCATAGTTGCACACCACCGCTCGACGCCTCCTGAACTGCTGTGGCCACTTCTTCAACTACCGAGAATCACATCTTTTCCTTCCTCTACCAGACTGCACATCAAACGAACCTGAATTTTCGAATTTTTTCATCATTTTCACCAGACCCATGACAGTCATCGGTCCAACGCCTTTTTTCATACCCTTGAGAGTCCTGAACTACTGTAAAGCTACTGGTGCAGAATCACCGTTCATGTTCTTTCCCCCTTCTTCAATAATACGCCGTTCAATTTTGACGTCATTCTAATCAGTGGTTCGCTTTTTAGAGTGTTTTGAAACTTAAACTTTAATTATAATCACCCTGTACTTTATTCACCTCCGCGTAAGCTTCAAGCTATCTCTTCCCACTTTTCTAAACACAGCTACACAGATGAAACTTCTCCAAAACATATTTTTTCTTTCCCCAGCAAAATATTTCTTGATGATAACGAACTTCTAAACAAACTTCTTTGGCTAACGCTCTTTTGTTTTTTACTGATGTTGTACCCTCTTCTGGTGACAGTTTTTTCCGATAGTGATTTATACTGAGGGATGGACTCACCGTCGATGCCGAGCCAAGTGTCTCCCGTCTCCGAGCCGACGATGCCGACCAGGGCGTTGAAGCGCTGAGGCAGTTCTGCCAACATGGCTGCCAGTCCTGCGGCGGCAGTGGCGTCGCTCGGAATGGCCAGTCGGCCTCCGTCCCTGGCGCATTGCAGGCCAGCGTCCTCGAATTGCCTGCCCGTCAGGTACAGCTTGTACAGGCCGTACCCTTGCAGCCACTGGTAGCCGGCGGGGACGTTCGGAGTGTTTGCTGGAATAATAGAACAACAAAATATAAACCAATTATCACTACTTTTACCATCATCATCGAACTAACATTTTTCCCGCTTTTAATATTCGGTTCCGATAACTCTGTTTACAAGACCTTCGCTGGTGTTGCCTTCTGACTGTGAAACATGGAATCTGTGTGTTCTGTATGATAAGCGTAAGGCGGCGGAAACTGGGTGCTCTGAATGTTATTGTATAGGGGAGAGTGGAAGAAATACACGCACCTAAGGAAAAATTGTTCATTATATCATTATATATCACCAAAACAAATGTATACCTTAGTATGGAAATTTCTGGACATATTCCAAATGATGGAATATAATTATGAACACTACCTTAATTTTTATGATTAAAGTAAAAAAAAGTGCAAATGCGTGGCATTCCCCACCCCGTAGGGTAATAACACGCAATACAAACAATGCATAAAAATGGACAATTCATGCTATTTTTATTTTCTGTTAGTTTATTTTATTAATTACATGTACTAAACAGTACATTATTGAAGGAAATAATGATGTTTTGTAAACTTCTTTTTTTTATAGGAGTGAAAAAAGTGCATTTTCTTGTATAGCAAATATCACACTTGTAATGTTTTGAAATGTTCCAGCCATTACTTTCTTCGTGGCTGTACCTAATACCCACAACACATCGGTACCCTAGTTCTCAATCTTTCACTTGGTATTTTTCGTTTTCATTCTTGTACGCAGAGTAACTTCGACAATCCCATACTTCTCTTATTTTTCTTCCTGATTTTGTGGCATCAAGACCCTTATGAAGCTCCTCTTGGGTCCATTTTACTTTCTGGTTTTTTCTTTTATAATATCTAGTAATATGAAGTATAAAAAAACTCGTTGGAATCGAAAATATAACCAACTAGTTTTATTATGAAGGGGGAATAACACGCACTTGAAGAGGTGCGTGCCAATACCCCAAAGTGAGTTCGAGGACTAACCTAAGCAGAACTCGGGTCTTAGTTCAAATACCTTGACAGATCTACTACTAAATGAAAGGTTACATCTAGGGCTAGTAGTTGATATGCAAAAAATTGCATTAAAGCAACTTATGGTAGCACTTACCTTGCAAAATATAACTGACAAAAGTTACATCAAACACATTGAAAATAAACCTCACTTTACTACCGTCACAAAGCAATCACAAAATGTCTGGAGTGGGTGGTACTGTAGTTTTTACGCCTCAGAAGGGTTTAGCACCAACTGGGCAAAGCCTGTGCCATTCAAAATGCGTAATTCAGCCTGCGTGTGATTACCCGCATGCGTGTATTTCCCCCGCTCTCCCCTACTTATTGGAGATTGTTGATTATTGTTAGCTTGTAGATAATATGCTGTTCTTTTTATGTGAAAGAAGGGAAAACGTGAAACCGTGTGACGGTACGTTTAGTCCTAGTCCTACTCTTACTCTTCCATACTACACCAGGTGTGTTCAATAAGTTTTATGCTCACATCCGACGGACGAAACACCGTCAAGCCTTCACGCCAAATACGCTGGAAGATATTTGAGATATACCGGACGGCTTTGGAACACAATCCGTGTGACAAACAATTGTAAACCGTCACCTGAACCTGTGGCACGATGCGACATTCCGACACCATCATGGTGCCAACGGGACGGGCTGATCATCTACTTTTCCTTCAAAGGATAAATTAATTTTTTTTCTGCTTTTACAGACCAGTACAAGGCCCCTGCAGCTGTTTTTATTATATCTTCATGAAGATTGAAGGTCGGTGTGCCAATTTGGTCGAGCTTGTTACATAGCCGATATACTTTGGTAAAACGAGTCAGGTTTTAAAGCTGAATCCTTGCGTACAGTCCATTTTGATTACTTTTTAGGAGGTTTCCAGTATTCGTCTATTAGGGTATGATTCCCAGTTTTGGCCTTAAAATTATTCGTTACACAAACGAAATAAAACATTAGCAGTAAGCTTAAACGGTTCACAATGCTCACAATCTTGTCTTAAATCAATTTAGGTTAGATCTTTACTAACGACACCAGTGAATTCATCATGACACAAAGTTAAAATAAAGAAATATAAAACGTTTCGATGAATTCTAAGTATTATTATTGTATCTCACTTAGAAATATTTTGTTAGTTCTTGATATCATTCAAGTTAGATATTTGTTATTTTCAGCTAAGGTGAGGACATAAAAACAGAATTGGAATACGAACACAGCATCAAACCAGGTAGGTTAATGTTGAAATGATATTTGCTCTGAATTGTCATGTTTTAGATTGGTAACAGTGATGCATTTCTTTTTTTGCATTTGTGTTTAACGATTGCAGTGTTCTTAATTGAAAGATAATCATTATCTGAACACGTTAATTTTATTGTAATAACATTAAGTTCCTTAACAATTTATTCAAAAATTTTCCGCCTTACCAACCTTTTACATTTGTGATGAATCGCGTTCCCCAAGCAGGCAGCGTTCGACGATCCACGGAAAATGGTTTTACGGCGAACTGCCGCCGTTTAAGACAATTCGTCAACCCACGTGTTGGGCTGTCGCCAATATAAATGGATGCAGTGCGGAGGGCAAACCGCGATGACAAAATCATAGGGAAGCATTGTGACAAGTTACAAGCAATGCAGCTTTCCGAGGACTCCTCACCGATAACAACAGGAAGACCGCTAGCCTTTGGAAAATAGGGACACACCACTCGGATATTTTCTTTATCTGTTGCATGGCTGACAGTGGAAGCAGAAATTACTTCTGGTTTGAGTGTCGAAGTGAGCAGACGCGCGTGCCAGACTGCCGCCATCATCTGTGTCGCATTCGGGAGGACGCGGGTTCGAATCTCCGTCCGGGCATCCATATTTGGGTTTTCCATGGTTTCCCCAAATCACTTCAGGCGAATGCCGGGATGCTAACTTCAAAAAGGCAATAGTCGAATTCCTTCCCCCGTTCCTTGTCCCCAGTCCCATCCCGCCTCTAATGACCTTAGTCGTCGACGAGGCGTAAAGCCATAAAAAAAAAGCCATCATCTGTGGGTCTGAGGTGTGCTTCCCGTCAACAGCAGTGTCGACAGCAGTGCGCGGACTCGGTAATGTACCACTAACAGTCAAAGAGCTAGTAAAATACCCTTGAGAAATTGCTCCAATTAGCCTGGGACTTGCAGGCTCGGCGTTAAGGGGTGGGGGGAGGAGGTAAGCGAGTCAAATGTACCCAGACCCGCCCGGCTGTTGGGGGACCCGATCACCGGCTGTAGGGGCAACTAGCTCGACAAATTGTAGAGCTTTTAAAACTAACACTTTGCAAGACGGTGTAAGTGTCAAATTTTGTGTTCATAATAGAAATAATTTGGTTTGTGAAATAAATTCAGTACCTTTCTGTGAACCCATTTTTATTATCATTTGTAAACCCCTTAGACATGTCCTGTGCGGGGCTCAATATTGTTGGAGTAATACCAAGTAGTTTTTCCTGCTGGCACAATACGGCGCGCCTAATAAGTATAAAAAAATAGAACCACCCACTATTGAAATTATTATAAGTTTATAAATCTATTCAGGTTTATTGAAATTGTTATTACTTCTAGATACTTATAAAATTAATAGATATGTTATTAGAGTGATTTTCGTGTTCAGATATGCAACGTTAACCTTCATTTCAGATAAAATATTTTTTTGCTACATCCTGACACAAAAAGAAAGCTATATTTCAAATAATTTATAATAAAATTTATAGTATGTTATATCTGTCACTATCGCATTTTTCAATGACGTTTCTCCAGTGAATACAAAACGTTTAGTATTAAGCTTATAGCAGAATATCTGCTATCGTGCGTGATTTTTTTATCACGTTTTATTTGTTTTTTTACGTTGTCTGCGTGTTCACTGTAGCTTGGTCATTATGTTATTACATGTATTTCTTTGATTATTTTAATCGATTTATCAAACTAACAGAATTGTTAGTAGGACTAATATTTGTTTTAATCATTGTCTAGACCTCATATATTGCAATAAATGTGAAACTATTCTAGATCCGTGACCATACCCAAAAACTGAGCATGGTGGGTGAGCAGTAACGCTCTAGCTTCGCATTCGGGATGACGAGGGTTCCTGTCCGGTTATTCAAATTTGGGTTTCCAAATCACTCCAAGAATGCTGGGATGGTTCCTTCAAATGGCCATGGCCCAAATCCTTCCCGTTTCTTGGCCCAGTACTGCCTCTAATGACCCCGAAGTCGACGAGAGGTAAGCCATAAGCAAAAAATAAAATAAATACCCAAAACACGGCCAACCGCTTACACTAGTTATTAATAAATAAAAAAAGGTTTACTCACATCTGTTACACTGCTGTACATCGTCCTGAAAAAAAAAAGAACAAATTTTCATCAGTCTTCAGCGCAAGAACAGTTCATTTGAATAGATATAGGAGGTTTGTAAAATAACCTAATAGAAACTGCAACAAAATACTTGTCTGTGAGAAATGAAGCCTACAACTGGTAAGTGAGAATAGAATAAGAGCTATTTAACCCCTTTTTGATATTCTGAATGCAACATGTATGCGTGTCCATCAATTAACTTGAGATACTGAAAATGTCTAAATAAATGTAAGAAATAAAAATAAAAATTGTGCTCAAACTGGCAATGAGATCTATTTTAATCTCATCAACGCGTTAACAATGTGCCACAGAAAACGTGTTCTATATTGAACGTTTGAACCTCGTCGTGCAATGGGACTTCGTGAAATGTATATGTACTGCAGTTACTGCTGCTACAATACCTCGTCGGCGTGACAAGCGATGTCCGTGATGTTGGACCGGACTCCCTGGAACTGACATTGGCAGTAGACGTCCGGCGTCTGCTCGACCCCCTCCTGACAGCGTGCCGGCGCCAGCATCGACACCGCCAACAGCAGGAGCGCCAGTGTGCGAACGGTGTCCAACATGACGACGGCGGGTAACTGTGGAAAAGTATACCACCCGTCAGTGGCGGATTCAAGTTTTTTGTGTCTCCTCGAGGCGATTCGGGCCATTTTTGTTCCCTAGTTTTGTCGGCCTTTGCATTGCATTATACATAAATATCAGCAATTTTAACAAACACGCCGAATTTTGTTTCGTTCCTGGTCATAGTTTGGGTGTTATTCATATTAAAAGTTCACTGATTTTTTTTTATAGACTCACTCAGTCACTTACTGATGATCATCAAAACTCTAAGGTACTTCTCGTAGATGTAGAAAGCTGAAATCTGGTACACAGATAAAGTTTTACCTCCAGATTACATGAAAAGTAAAAAACTAGTAAGTTTCCATATATCGACCCCAAACGTGAAATCACTTTCTACCCTAATAACTTTATTTACCTCATATTTTCAATACAGACGAAGCTTACTCAATTTAACTAATTTGTTAAATTTTACTTCCTTCCCCTCGTCACTTTGGAAATAGGTGAAATTCATTTATTTTTTTTTCACTACGACACCTCGACATCAATATGCCACTGTACTTCCCGCGTTCCTAGAAACGGATTATTTGTACATGACCCAAAATCATAAGAAAAGACCAACAATACTGATTTTACTGAATTTATTAAGCTGCAACCCGAAATGCTAAAAGCTTTGGTGCATATTTGCAGCTTAATTTTTCGAGGAAAGAAGTTTGTGGAAGAAGCTTACAGAAAGAAGAGAGAGGTTGGTAGGTCATATTTTGAGACGTGCTGGATTGGTTAATTTGTTAGTGGAGGGAACAGTCGTGTAGAGGAAGACAGAGATTAGAATATATGAAGCAGATAATTGAGGACGTGGGTTCTAAGGGATATGTAGAGATGAAGAGGTTAGCACAGGATAGGAAAGGATGGAGGATTGCATCAAACCAGTCAAAAGACTGATGACAGCAAAAAAAAAAAAAAAAAAAAAAAAAAAAAGTGTTTGTTCTGGATCGCGTATAAGCCTCAAATTTCTGTTATGCATAGAGATCAGCTAGCTTAAGTAACATCTTAAATTTGCCTTTTTTTCTAAGCTTAATTTGGAAGTTACTCGATGTTTACTTATGGCTGCAGTTAAGTCTGGGGCAATCGGCATTTCTCGAGTATGATGCACAGCACATCTATTGTTTGAAGAGAGCGCGGGTATTGTTGGTAACTAATGTATATCGATGTCTTGAATTTTGAAATGTCGTTATCCAACGATTTTTTTTTTTTTTAAAAACCTTACATTTCAGTGACGACTCAGAATAAGCGATCAACTTACAAAAAGAAATGAGATTCCACAAAAAACAATTCTGGTAATAATAGGCCAGGACTCGTGATTGTTTAGCGATAAAAAGTTATGAGATCTTTTTCTAAGTCAAGTCAACACTTTACAGTGCGTATTCACGTCCTGAAATATAATAGTTTCACTCTGTGTTACGGATCGTTGATTTAAAATGACAGAAAAATCTGGTGTCTAGGCTGCTCTAGGTGTGGTGAACAAATACCGTGTTACTCTCTGTGCTTCGCAAGAAATAGGAACTTAGATACGAGGCTTACCTTCAAGTCAGTGTGCAGAGAACAATGCTTCCACTATTCCTGCGACCTGTATTTAAATGGGAGGAGTGACACCTAAGTACGTGTCTTTAGTTACTTGTGTATTCCCAAAGCCCGTCTGAAAATCCAACGATAGATAACGTGTGCGATTACTCTCAGCGTAAGCACTCGAAGCATACAATCAACAAATGAAGCTCACAGATAAAAATAGCACTTTCCCACAACAGTTTATCGAACATAGTTATTGGTATGAGAGAAGCGGAAGAAAATAAGACTGTGGGAAAGATGTTACTGGGTCCCTGATCACGTGTGAATCGCGGGGAATGATGCCGCAGATAAGCTTCCAAGTTTGCCTTTGGGAAATTCTGGATCGACTTTTTTTCTGTTGGAAAGTTTGACGTTGCTTTGGCGTTGAAATGAATTGTATTTGATGCTTGGCAATGACAGTGGCTGGAATTCGAGCGTTACAAGATCAATTCGACCGTGTAGCCACGGAGCTTTGTCTGTTCGGATTCCAGGTTCAATCGACAGACAGAATGTGTGACAAATCGAAGTTTATCACCTGGTCATAATACCATACGAATGTACTTACGTACCTACTTCCAGCCTCTCACAGTTGACTATAGGACCTCATGATTCATAGATATTTTCTGTGACAAAGAAAGTCTTCGAAGTATGACGTTTGTAACGTAGAGAAGAAGGTCTAAATACGGGATACCACTTTTATTTTGGTACTTGCGATTTTCCTGGTGACTCAATATGGATATTTTTGAAGTCATTTGCTTCTATAAACAATCATGAAGTTTATATGAGGGTTGAAAACGTCCATAACCAGTTTTAATATTCCAAAATCATAGGATTAAAAAACTGTAAAATGACTGATTTTTAAGAGGTGGTCCAAATACGGGCTACTTGTATAAAAAGGGAAATTTATCTCCTAATCAGTGGCGGCCGAAGTATTTTGCTCAGGTAGTGACAACACTGAACTTTTTGATGGTTTACTGATTTTCATTGTTGAAGTGAAAGGTGCGTGGAAGAAGAGCTCAGAGTTGGCTAGGAATCAACTTAAAATCTACAACGTGTGAAAGTGTCAATACCTGCGTGTCCTGTCGGATTAAATAAATGATTCTGAAATTAATCAATGGTAAATGCTTTAAGATTGACCAGAAAGTAAACAAACAATGACTGATTAGTGAAAAACCGACGAGTTAACCTACAGGCAATACTGGATTACCCATTTGGCACGACTAAGCATCCGTTTTTTTAAAGTTCACCTGTGAGATTTTTCATTAAATAAAAATATTGAAAAATAAACGTCCAAAATAAACAATGTAATGTGAAAAGCATGAAAAATATTTTTTTTGTTTGATTGTAGTGTGCGATTTAGTAAAAATAAATTTCAAAATATCATAAATTGTAAAATTCGTTTGTTTAGTTGGATGAAAAATATAATCATTTCAGTTAATCATCTACGAAATCGTTTCTTTGTGCTTATAAAATTCATATAACTTTTCCAAAAATAGTGTGACCCAAAAACCTTTGAGTGCCTATGGCCCCTTCGCACAGCCTTCGATGACCACGACGACAGTGGCACACCGTTTCCGACAGTGGAACACATTTCGCTTGAGAGTCGTTTTCTGCTACGTGCATTAATAAACTTGAGTAATTCTCCTTCTAAGGAACTAAGACATAGAAACAATATTGCTTCCTCGCATTAATAAAGCTTCTAGGCTAGCGTTTCTCAATCTTTTTCAATCAGAGTACCAGTAAATTGAAAAAACAATGCTGCGGGCACGAACTTATATCGTCATAATTTTTTTTTATCTATGTGTATATTATGTATGTAGACATTTTTCATAGTACCAAAATAACATAATAAATCTAAAACCATGTTCTGAATTCCTGCGAAAACACAGTTATTGAACTGGAAGTGAACTATTAAAAGTTAATTACTTGTTGATCAGATTCTTAATACTTAGCAAACCACATAAATAATATGTTACTACAGACTGGACGCTACATTATACCACCCGTCTGCATGAACAAAAATAAATAAAATAAAATAAAAGACGCTAGACCATACACCTTTTACTTTCGTTTATTTTACCACTCCTATGTTGCGAACCCCCTTTTTTTTCTGCCTCTACGTCTTTTCTTAGGTTCCGTAGCCTTCGGCCGCTCTACACTTAAGTATCAGGTAAGGACATTTGGGGGCACATTTTATTTGCACATTTTGAGGGAAAACTTTGTCCTCTGTAATAGAGGACTTATGTAACCTCAACATTTAAGGTTATAGCTAATTTTTGTTAGTTACATTTTTCTTCTTGTAGAAAATTATTTTGATTTTATACTGGTTGTTGAATGATTGATAAGGGCACTTTGAACTTATGTATTCGTAGGGGAATAAATATTCCAATCTTTTGTAATCTTGTTTCTTCTAATCGTAATGATTCTATTTTAGAATGAAGATTCGTCGTCATTTTAATAATTTCTTCTGCAATATATGGAGTGGTTGTCAAATTATGGAGTTCCCTTACAGATGTGTATCGTGGGACGTTTAAAATTTGTCGAAGAAATCTGTTTTGCAGTCGTTGTATGTAACATAGGTTGGATTTTGATACCCTAAAACGTACCGCAGTTCTTCAAACCTATTACAAGACATTCAGAAAACGGTCATTTAGTTAATGCCTAGAGAACGGCACTCTTTTCAATGCCATCTGGAAATGAATAGACTATTGTAGAAACAATGCTGTTCTATCCTCATCCAAGAAATGCCAAATTTTTGCCTGGCCATTGAAATATTCAAGACTTTTTTTTTTTAAAAAAAAGGGGGGGGGGGGAGGAATATGGTATCAAAATTTATAATATTCTGCCTGCGGACCACCTGAATTACTTTCACGCACCAAAGGTTGAGAAACACTGTCTTAAGGGATGTAGCTGAATTTGACAAAAAATGGTGGTAGCTGCTGTTGCGTTCTACCGACGGTGCTACTAACTTTTTCTAGCTCTATAATGTGCCAGCTACCGCATGTCTGCCTACTGCCCGAGGCAGCTTGACACATAACAAACTTGTCACCAACGGCCACTAGAAAAGCGGCCCCCTTACCCTTCCATAATGCCATGTAAACGCCAGAGCGCATGCGCCATTGGAGACAAAACAAAGCTGTCTCTACGACAGCGAAATAGTTCACTGGCCTGGCCAACAGATCGTGTTCAATAGTTTCCCTAGCTTTAATAAGTAATAGTATATTAGAGAATATCGCTTTCATAAATATTTATTTTCCTTTCACTATATTTATTTTTTAATTTATTTATTCTTGAGTCGTAGGTGGTGACAAGCTCAGTGTCACTACGTCCAGAGCCGCCACTGCTCCTAATAAATTAGAGAATACCAAATTTTGTTAAAAAAAAACTTTTTATCTTGACATTTTACAATCTCCTCACTCCCTTTTTCTTTTCTTCCTTCATTCTGTCTTTTTTTTTTTCTTGCAGAAGTTACAGATATATTTCATTTTCCATTCCAACATATTCAGTCTCTGCCCAACCTTCACACTTGTTGAACTGAATCCACACTTCGAATCTGACATTATCTGAAAAGAGTCCACCATTGAAATTGCATGCTGCATTGTCGTCACTACATTTATCCCCCAGAGAAATCGTCATTGTCGTCGTCGTCAATGTCGTCATCAGCAGGGGCGCCGAGTTTTAGAAAACCTCGTGGGTGCTCATGTCCACTTGATGACACTTACTTTTTTTTTGACCGGCAAAGAGTGTGAACTAGTTTCGACGAGACTATCACTGACGGGTTGCTGATTTGGCAGGGAATAAGATCCGCTACTTTTTATCCATAAAACATTTAGGGTTTCATGCAAATTAAATAAAAACCTTCAAAATCCTTGACAAACATGAACGAAGTTGCAGGCACCAAACGGTATTATATAATAGTGAAAATCGCATCTAGATCCATCCAGTAGATTTCAAGTAATAAGCAAGCAGACAGGCGGAGTAGGAAAGAAAGATTTTGTATTTTTTTTAATTCTATTCCAGGCCAAAAAACACAATAAATTTCATTAAAATGGGTTCAGCCCTTTTAACGCGATTGAGTTACAACTTGATAATAGTAATAGATAGATAACCAATAATTTGTGTCTTCCTATTAGAAATAAGGAGTTTATTGTTGTATTTGATTTGTGTCCGCAAGGATCGCTACGTGAATGAAATCGCAGGAACAGCTAGTAATTAATTTACAAAGGAGATGAGAAAGAAGATGCGTAGAAAGAATTAGATTGAACAATAAGGAACCTATCATAATAATATAAGTATAAAAATGAAATCATTATCAGTGTGTAGAGTACTTTTTATTAGCTGGATATATGTATTAGCACATGCTTCATGTACACAGTTTTACTAATAATTCTATGATCAACAAATCAATATTAATAAACCTTTTTAAGATGCTACATTTTTTAAAATTTATATAATATCAATTTTTTCAATGCAAACTTATTTTGTCAGACTACAGCTCTATTTATAAATGTATCAGCAACATATGTAGGTCAACATCACCCGCTATTTCTCGGTTAACTTGGACTACCATGAAATCATTCAATCTTTGCTGAGTCAAGGAACTCTGAAAATGATCGTTCTGCGGTGTATGTCGGTACTGGAATAGTGAAATGATTTTTAACAGTTTGTTGATTTCAGGCATCATATCTTGGGTAGATTCGCGATACCAAATTATACATATACATAACCGTTTTTCACATTGTTCAGTCTGACATTTTTTTTGTTTATGCAATTGCTAATAGCACGATGAGGAACCAAGCGATTCACATCAAGTGAGATCTTCGTGGAACTCTTTCACGTAACTGCAGCATGCAGTAAGAAATAGTTCCACCTTACTCAAATCTGTCACAGCATTTTTTGTTAAGTGCTGGTCGCTACGGTCAATGACTACAACTACAAGATATATTTTTATGTCAGTCAACGCACGCGGAAAATTAATGCGGTTCACTTGATGAATCGTCTATATATCTTCCTTATTTTTGGAGTTATTAGTGTTGATTTGTTGATCATCCAATATAAAAACCGAGTCAAGAGTCAATTTCCAAGGGTTTTTGAAATTTTTCGCCAGTTCGTTTGGATGATATGACATGCTTGACAGTATTATCTACAGATTTTTACAAATGAAAAAAATCATACGTGAGTTTCCGTTTAAATCTTCGAAACAAACGAGAATTTCTATCAGAAATGATAAAAAAAATAGAGTCAAAAGACTGAAGACGTTTTAAAAACCATTTTGCTTTCACGCAGGTATTATCTTCCTGACTTTTTGTGTCGTTCAAAAAACATACCAGCACACTATAATTGTTTAGAATAGTTTTTAATGAAGATATACGACAACACTATATTATTGGTCAAAAAAGCCACATAGAGAGGTGCCTTTAGTGATTCAAAACAAGCCTGATTTTTCGATGAACCGCTCACGAAAACTACACGCTAAAATATCTCTTATTACATGTACCTACTTCTATAGTCTCTTGAACGACCAGGTTTAACGAGTCAGCGGTGCAATGCACAAGAATTTCCCTTGCTTCAATAGATTTAATCCACAAGTATGCGCTTGAACATCAGAAGCACAATCTATATATAGACCCCCTAAACGTCTTGATATTTATGTCGAATCTTCTTAGTACTGTCGTCATTGAATATTTCAAACAAATCAGACCTCATTTTGCACTACTTTTATTATCTTATGCAGTATTTTGTCACACAAAATTGCACACGCTTCGTTAGTGATATCGTATGACAACCGCCCATATTTGTTGCCACGTGTTTAAATCGAAAATATCCTGTGCTCACAGCTTCAACATCGAATGCAATTTGAATATTCGTCCACGTGGTCCCTTATGGCTATGCTCCCGTTCACCAAAAATGATTTGTTTTCATATATTATAGTTTACTTTTTTGATAGTATTCAGTGTACACTGACGCCGCGTTATAAATTGGCTTAATGCAGTACACAACAATAGTGAAATTCAGGGTTTTCATGCTTTTTGAAGCTTTATTTCATGATGAAAAACCACCTTGAATGAGTGCCTTAATATAGGCCTACTCATCTCCTCCTGATGATATTTTTGGCGCAGAAACGCCACTAGACAGTGTTTCTTTACAGGTTATGCAAACCCCTTTATCTATATCTTCATCATTTTAGCAGCCATGAAATAATTGTCTGCCACTCTGAAAATTGTGCATTTTCTTCCGTTCAACTGAATTTGCGGAAATAACAACTTCTGGTTGCATTTGCTGAGCTGTACTAAGCTGAGAAGAGCTACTAGTGGAGGACTCTTCAGGTTACGATTTTGGAGGACGAATTTATGTGTCAAAACTAATAATTTTCAGAAATAAACACGATAACATCAATCGCAGCGTGCTCTTAAAGCACATGTTTTGTTTACCAGCGAGACACCTGAGACAGCCTACGAGCCGCGGCTATGAAAGCGCAGGCTGCGCGGCGGACGGGTGAAGCGCGACTGATGGCGGGCAAGTATTAGCGCGCGTTAGCGCGGGGTCGAGTCGCTTGTGTACGGTTCTTTACGAATCAACCCTACACTTACCACACTGTAGATAGTGTCAGGTATGTCCTATCGTAGTGTTTATATTCTCCTTGGTCGTGACGTGCACACTCACATCGTAAGCAAGCGCGATCTCGAGATGTCTTGCCTCGCCAGGCGGCGCATGACGTAAGTAATACAGGTGTTGCTCGAATCCACTACTGATTACTGTGGACGTCTGTGCTCATGGGTGCTCCGCACCCACTATTTACCTCTCATGGGTGCCAGAGCCCCTGAGCACTCACAGAGTCGGCGCCCCTGGTCATCAGTACGAGGAACCCTACGGTCTTCTTTCGAGACGGCGGTATACACGAAAAGGAAAATGGTGCATACACCCCTCGCGACTACAAGCGATTAATCCAACTTCGGTAGGATAAAACGCTCGTAGCCTGTGGTCGGTTACAATCGGCTTCTCCAGATTGCTTGCAGTGGACGCTTGGTACTTAATCAACGCGGTTGCACCGTTAATTATATCTGGATACCCGCGCACTCTGGAATTAGGCATAACCAGTACGTAGATATGTTAGCCAAGGAGGCATGTAGCTCGGGCCGAAGCTTAATAATACCCAGCAATACAACTGATTATCATGCAACAATGGTCAGCAATGCATACCACCAATGGACGAGGAGCTGGAATGTATCTAAACAATACAGAGGCCGACAGTACGTTCTAGTTCAGACCTACCCTCCACGAAAACGTTGGTTTTCAAGATGGAATACTCAACGACGGCACATTACTTCTATTATTCGTATGAGATTCCACCACGGCGCCTTCCTTAGTCATCTTTTTCGCATCAAGGCGGTAAACACACCTTACTGCACATGCAACGGACAGGCAATACAGGACCTTAATCACTTATTTTTCAACTGTTCCAATTTTCAACAACAGCAAACAACATTCATCAAGTCTCTTGTGCGAGCACAGCAGCCATTTCCAACTAACATTGCAGTACTACTCGCTACAAATAACAACAGAATCTACAGAATCATCAAGGATTATATCAAAGACAGTGACCTACATATTTAATGCATCTATATATCTGCATATTTTTACATACTATTAATATTATTATCTTGTTACTTTACCAGGCTGACTGTATGGTCTATTCAAAACCTAAGGTCAAATAAATAAATTAAAAAAAAAAAAAAACGTTCCCTTTGTTGGGATCAGTGGCACCAGTACGCGCGACTACGCGAGACCTGCTCGTCGCTCAAATACGCTTGCAGTGGACGAGTGGCCTAACTCTTCGCTGAGCTTACCTAATGGGCTTTTTGGTTTGGCTTGGCAATTTTGAATTATTTTTCTTTGCTGAGGCAATTGATTACACTTTCACAATCGTCTGACAAATTATTGTTCAAAGCTGTATCCTTCACACTTTTATTCAATCATTCGCTGTAAGGAGATCCAGTTATGATGTAAGTCTTGGCGCACTTGCGTCCACAATTGCTTTTTCTTTTGTTAGAGGACCAAATAATCCCCATAATAATGTGCAATAGCAACGAGGGGAACTGCACCAATTTCGGAACCTGCCGGAATGTATGATCGCAAAACGTGAAGAGGACATGTTGACGAAGCGACTGATGTAAATTTCAACAGGTTAGTACCAGTTTCTGGCAGGTTCCGAAAGTGGTGCAGTTCCCGCAAAGTGAATTTTAGCTCGTTGTTAGAGGGAAAACCACGCCCGTAGCCGGTAACACGTCTATCGCTCGTGATAAGTACGCACTTTCTCGTGAGTGCGTATGCGTGTACCGAGGCAATCTCCGCCCAGACTTCGTGTAGTTAACATACAATGTAGGCAGCGTTCTAACAACAATCACTTTGCTATCCCGTTTCGGCAAAAATGCTTTCAAAATTGATAGGACATGGACAGCGGCTAACTTTGCGTGGACAAGTGTTCCGTTCAGCGTTTGTAAAACTGTCTATGAGTGAAGGAAGACAATAAACCTAAACTATTTTGTGTAACCTCTGTTTCATTGCTAGTAACCTTCAAATCCGCATCAGGCTACTAACACTCAAGCCGATGAACTTCATGCAGCCTTTTTATTTAGAAACTATAACATCTATTAGCGCTACTAATAGACTTTTAGTCTATGCAGTTTGGTGATACTGCCGTAACAACGATCACCTGGTGGCAGAACAGGAAGTCATCACCCAGAACACGAAGCCGTCCCACCACACTTTGTAAAGGTGGGGATCGAAGGTACGTCAAATGGATTAATCCTTTTGGACGTTGAAGTTTGAGCAGTTGGCCGTTGATACAAGGTGCTGAAATTTTCGCGTTTTCAACTCAAGGGCTATCCCGTTATTTGACCCCTAAGGGAAGTCCGTTTTTAGACCATGCGGTACTTCGAGTTGATGGTATCGGCAGTCACTACAAAACAAACAAATCGATCAGGATAGGTGTTCTGCATGAAGCACAGGTCATGTACTTTGAGATAAAGTGGAAGCCATTTAATTTACTGAGTAAGGAAGAAAGAGATAAATTAATGTTACTGTACCTTGAAAAGTTTTGAGTTTTTCAGAAGCAAGTTTTACGATAAAACAATTTGCGCCAACGCTCGTGTGTCACAGACCAAGTTCATTTGCTCACTACTCTTCTCTTACCACTTGATGTTCCTTTTGGTGCCATTCTCGTGCCTGCGCACAATCCACATCCCCCACTTTCAGCAAGTAGCCTGTAATTAGACCCTAGCCCGTCTTTGTACCTTCTCCTCTACCTATAACGGTATGTCAAATTTTAGCTAATTATGTATCTTTTTTGTGAAAAAGAACAGATGTAGGTCCAGCCGGTGATCTAGCTATTTGCAAAGTTTCAAAGAGATTGAATTATTTTTATAGTCAAGCTCAAATTTTATGTAGAAACTTTTTCTGACGTGCGATTTGATATCTGATCAGCCTCCCAGGAGCTACCCATGTGGATGAGGAAAAGAATCCGTTCCCACGGTTCGTGAGAGAGCAGTCGCCAGGAATCTTCGAGAAGCGGGGATTGCGATGTGATATAGACGAGTACGTTCAGTTGGTCGGCCTCAGTCGTACAGAAACAGTCGGCGCAACACCACGTTAAGCTCAGTCTGCCAGGAACCGCGAACTCGATAACATGTAGCTCAGTCATACAGAAGCACTCGGCGCGACACCACGTTAGGATCAGTCTGCCAGGAACCGCGAACTTGATAACATGTAGCTGAGTAGGCCTGCAAGTTTCATATCAAGCACAACTGTGCAAGTTTTATTTTGGAATAATGCCGCTTCTTTCATTCAAGTTAATCATAATGTTGCTGTAAAATAGTATTTCGCCAAGTGGGGCCTCGGGATTGTTTGAAATTAACTAAACTCTTGAACAATGGGAGCGTGTGACGAACTTTTATTGGCTTTCAACTAGTGATTTGATTCCTTGAACTATTGGGGTGTGGTCTGGCTCGAACGGTTAATCGAACTTACAAAAACATTTCTTTGGTAAAATTGTCTGATTGCCTGTTCAGTTAAATTGAAAGAATATAGTTGATCTAATGGAAATGAACTAGTTAACATCATTGAACTATTACCTTTCCATAGTTTTTTTGGTTAAAAGCTATGTGGCGACCAGGTCATTATATTTAAGCCAGAACTGTAGCATCCAAGGCTACGCACGGTCAGAGCTAAGAGTCAAGTTTTGTGTAGAACCCCACTGCAAGCAAAGTCTCTTATACAGGGGACGCGGTTTAAAACTAGGGTTGCCAACCGTCCGGTTTTTCTATGTATTCTTATGCCTTCCATCAGATAGCTCTGTCTTCTGACCTGAAAAAAGGCTTCCCATCAGCAACTATTTTCTTCATTTCTCCAAAATAGTTTGATCTTCCTACAGGCCACATCTACTTCACATACGGCCATTTCCTTTCATACTTCTTCGCACATTTCTTGCAGCCTTTTTTCTTTTGATTTGTTGAATTTCCTGTTTATATGATCTTTAATATGACTGTACTTCTATCATCCTGAGTATTTTTGGGTCTTCACCTCTGATCCATCAACTCCAAAATTTCTTCAGTGATCCATGGTTTTCGGGCAGCTGTTTTCCTAAGCCTAATGTCGCTTTACCAGCTTTGATTATTTTTCTCTTCCGTGCATTCCATTCGACTACAGTCGAACTCCTTTCAGAATTATTGCTTAGATCAATGTCTATCAACTCTGCAATTTTTTCTCTGGTGTTAAATTGTTTCGATTTGTTCACTTCCAGTTTGTTCTGTATGTGCTACTTCTTTACTCTCTTGAATTTCAGCCTTCACTTCATAGCTACTAGATTGTGGTCAAAATCTATGTCAGCTCCTGGATATTCATTACAGTTTAGAACTTGGAAAACCCACATCTGGATGGTCGGATGGAGATCCGAACCCACGTCCTCGAGGATGCGAGGCCAGAACGTCACCGCTCATCCACCACTATCTGTCTTATACTTCGTGCCTGAATCTTAAATATTGCGTTGCAGACGATGAGTTTATAGTTTTCACAAAATCCTAACAAAATGCATCCTCGCTCATTTCTTTCTCCTAGATGAAGATTTTATACAGTATCAGAGATGTGCAAGATACCTCGAAAAAAGTATTTGAATACAAGATACATTTAAATAATGTATCTTAGATATCAGATACCAGATACTTTTGGAAAAGGTATTTGAAATACAAGATACAAAATACATATTTTCCAGATACTTTTTTAAGATAAAATACTTATTTACAAAATGTATTATTTTTATTTAGAAACATATTTTACTACAATGTACAACTGTTCCTTAAGGTTTTAAATGAGACTTAAGTATAATAGATTTTTCAAACATCTCATTACTCATTTTTCTTCGGTGGGGTCTCATTATTATCCCCCCGAAAGAGAAGAGTCGCTCCACAGGGGCGGAACTTGGCAAACAAGTGTTATATTTTAAAAATATTTTCTTGTTGTTGGATAAGTATTTAAACTTTTGAGGCAGATGTCCTTATTATTTAGGTATTGAAGTGTTTCTAAGTCAGCGGTGCTGCCAGTAGATTCTGTACTGTCGCCGGCACTAGCAACAGAGTCATCAAAAATCATGTAATAAGATTCGTCTTTTGTTTTCTTTCTTATATCCTCTCCACTACTCTTTGAAGCCTCTGATTTTTTATTTTCAGATCGATTAATTTTCCGTGTTTCAATCAGGATAAGCCCTTTTACATGCTCTTTAAACATTTTTGGCACCCACTTCATTTTAAAGTCAGGTTTATAAAAGTATTTTAATGTAGTTTATAATTTTTGTAGATTACAAAGTACGACTACGAAAAATACAGCACTCTTCCATAAATTACGGGCGATATCCCTGCTGCAATCCCCAACTCACTATTATGGAAATTTTTGAACATTGATTCCATGAAACAGCTACCTGAAAACGTTAAAGGAGACCGAAGACTGACGACGGCCAACTGTCAGTGCGGTGCAGTGAACCAACCGACCTTTACGTTTTAAAAAGAAAAGAAAAAATATCAACAAATAAACCTCAACAATGTCGTTTTGAAGCACCGGTTATGCCCAGTCGTTCTACTGTAATATTATTACCGACAGAACCTGACGAATCTGATTTTAAACATTATTCTCAGTGTTAAAAAAAATATTAGAATCATTCTTGAAAATAATTACTAATCGCGACATAGCTTTTATCGGATAATGAATATCGCAAATTGCGATTCGCAATATACTTCAAGAAAGAATCAAAAGAACAACAGTGTTTTAAAAACGTAACATAATGAAAGTGGGTAATCCGTTTTATCCATTAGTCTAGAATGTTGTGAAATCGTTTATTAGCTCTACTGACTTCCGGACTCTTACAATTATGCAGGTGGGCGCGCGTGACTGACAATCGGGGCGCCGACAGTCGGGATAGCAACAATAGTGGCGGCAATATGAAGTTTTTGCCCCCGCCCCCCTCCGAAAATTCCACTGGAGAGGGTGCTGAAAGGATGTACCAGAGAAGGAAGGGAATTGGGTTACAAAACTTTGGTCAGACCATTGGTGCGGTTTGGGACCCACATTTTGGCTATTAGATACAGGAGCTGGAGGGTGTGCAGAGGCGGACAGCTAGATTTGTTTGTGCAAATTATCGCATGACCCAGTCGGTAACTGGTATGATAAAGGAGCTTAATTGGGAGTCATTCGAGGAAAGGAGAAGGATGAAGAGAATGCTGGGAATGTGCTGGTGACGGGGCTTGAGGGATATTGGTCAAAGAATTAGGAATAGTGAATGGAAGGGGAAGGACGACCATGACCACAAGCTAGCTCTCGATTTCATGCATAAGGGAGTGGGAAAGTTTTATTTTGTTGGTAGGGGTGTCAGGGATTGGAACAGATTGCCGGGTGCAGTAATGAATAATTTGCCAAAAATTCTTAAGGAATTTAAAATTTTTAAATTGGAAAGTTAAATGGGGAGGAATTTTATATTCCAATTACAAAAGATGATTTAAAAAAGGGGGGGAATTGGATGACAAGGAAGATTGTCACTGCAGTGTTAACTCAATTGGAATTAAATTAATAATAATAATAATTCCTAGATCCTCAATTGTATTAAGGACGTTAAATTGCAACTAACGGCCGAATCAGGAATGATTTTAAAAGCAAACTAGCGAAAAGAGCCTTACCGAAGTGTGATTTAACTTTTTAACAATTTCATTTGTTAGCGAGGATAACTTGGAAAAAGTTCGTAGGGCTATTTATTATACGAATGCACTAAAGATGGTATCGTTCGTACGCCAGAGCGTAAAGGAAACATCAAATCGTAAAATACACCAAGTTACAATGAATTTTTACTTCTTATACATGTACGTTGATATTAGCACCAGGTTTTATATTACTGTTTATTACTTCCAAGTTGTTATTTTATTTTTCAGAACCAATTAAATAACAAGTTGTTATATTATAAACAGAACACAACGTACTAAATTTGGTAATTAAGCAACCTAAACAATCGGAACTCAGGCAACAGATTCAATTACATGCCATATTTAAGAAATTAGAATTGTTAAATAACTTATACCACAATGTTATCCTACACTAGAATTTTTAATAAAAGCTTCCGGCTATTTGTAAAGCAATACTGTATTTTGTGATAAAGAAAAGAGACTAGCTTACAACAATGGCACGAATTTGAAACTTATTTTTACAGGTAAATATAAATACTTCTTCTCGCTAACAATAATCCTAAGAATTTAGTTTAAAATTTATAGATTTAAAAAAAAATAGTTTATAAAACATAGGTAATAATATAAACACTCGGAGTTGCGCGAGCAACCTTCACACACGCAACGAACGATCACGTAGTCTAATCTAATCCGGTATATACCTACTTAAATAAAATTAAAATGATTCGTTTATTTATTTACTTACATTTCGATGCCGTTGTCCTCGATTATGATTCACTAAAAATTCGATTTCGACATACCACACACGATTTGGCACGGTAAAATATGGCGCAGACCAAAGACAACATACAATAGACAGGCAGGTGTTCGTTTAGGGTTTTCACAGTTCACAGGTATGAAGGAAGGCAAAGATAACTAGACACTATAACCTTGTCTTTTGATATACGTTAATGAATTTTACGAATGTATTCCGTTATTTTTATGATGCCGTAACGTAAAAATGCGGAAATAGTATTTAGTATTTTCAAGATACAAAGATACAAAGAAAAAGTATCTAAATACAAGATACAAGATAAAGATTAAGAAAAGTATCTTAGATACAAGATAAAAATACGTATTTTGTATCTTGTATCTGTATTTCAGATACTTTTATCTAGATAAGTCACATCTCTGTACAGTATTCCCTTTTTTCCTTTTCCCACTAACTCATTCCAATCACCCATGATTATTAGATTTTCCTCGCCCTTCGCAAATTGTATTAATTCTTCAATTTCCTCATAAATTTTCTCTATTTATACATCATATTCCCGTAACGTTGATTGGAACAATCTCAATTTCCATCCTCATCAAAATATCCTGTCAATAAACTTTTCGCAACAGCTCGCCAGGTTTCCTGCTCTGCACGTTCCATACATATAACTCCAATGACTGTGTTTTCAGGACCAGAAATCCTGTGCGTCCTTTCACGTAATTTCAGTAACACCTACGACATCTAACTTCGTTCCATCTCCCAATAGAAGTTTTCTTATCTATCTGTGCTATTCAGAATTCTAACATTTCGCGCTCCGATTCGTAGAATGTTTCTTTCCAATCAGCAGCAATCCTGAGCAGTCCCCACCCGCACCGATCGGGGGATTATTTTACATTCGAAATGTTTTACCTAAGTAGAAGCTATAATTTTACATGTAATTTGAGAGGGTTACTTGGCGTCGGGAAACCCTTCGGGTCTTTAATGCAGTGGCTTCCAGTTGCCTTCGTATCATCATGTAGTTGATCATTTCTGATTCATCCACCTTTAGGGGCCGTTTCCAAACCCAAGGGCAAGAGGGTTCCCTGGACCGCTCTCTGCTCTTCCGCCTTTCAATTACCATAGCTTCATCGTTGCAAGGGGGTGCACCACGTGAAAGAGAGGTTAACATTTGGCTGAAGAGGCTAATATTCTCTCCAAAATCTTCACGCTCCTTCTCCAAGTATGGAAACAGTTGATTAGATTAGAAGATGTTTTGCAGTGCGCCTAAATGTATCTACTATCTATACGCATCTGTCACAATAGTTGCCTACCAATTAGGCTGAGTGTGGAGCTGCATCTGAAATGTAGCCGACAACGGAACGTTCGCTCTTGGGTTCAGCGGAGCAAACAGGATATTTTTTTCAGTACTCAAATACCAACAGATCAATAAGACTTAAAAAAAACATAAAAAGACCAAAAAATTAGGCCAGAGATTGACTACAAGAGATCTCATGCAGTACACTGTAAAAGTGTCGCGTTATTTCACTCTTGAATTATTCGCCGAAAATCAACCCAGTGTAATGTTACTCCTCAAAATTGCCATGATGAATTCGACGTATTTTTTTTTAGAAAGTTCATTACAGAGTGCTTCTAATAATTTGTACTATACTGCCAACCACTGGTTTGCAACGTGGATTACACGAGTTACCATAACATATTGAAAGGGGTCACCACGGTTTTGCTGTCGTTATCTCCCATAAATTTCTTTCTCAGAAATACAGTCAATAAATTTTATGCACTTTTATTGTTGAGCTAATTTCATGTTGGTATCTATGACTATGGCGAATATATTAGAAAATCACGATTTCCAGCATTAACAACTTAATTTACAGCCTGTGATGATGCAGTTATTTTTGGAAGAACGCCTGCTACTGTGGAAGAGAGAATATTAGTAGACTGGCATAACTGAATTCATCATGTGTAGGATGTTTTATAGTGTTATTTGACAGTTCTTGGAAATTTTAAGGATTTTTAGGAATTTCATAATTGTTGACGAAAAGGTGTTAAATGATGGGTAATTGCGTAAGTTTAGCTCCAAGATGATAATTACGGGCTAATAGCAAATTGGAAAAAAACGTGCTGATTGAATAGTTCAAATAGCACGATAGATCAAAGCATCAATTTTAAGAAAATAAACGCTGTATAAAATTAGTAAGCTCGACTAATTAGAGGCATCATTGGCATAGTTTAGAAGTTTGGGTAAGTAGGTTTAGATAAAATTCATTATTGGGCTGATGTAGTTGAGAGTCACCGTACTTTGTAATATTCAGGCAATTTGTGACGTATACGTCAGGGTTGATTATGTAAACACTCCATTTTCGAAAAAAAGTTAGTTCACTGAAGATATTGTTGGAGCAGTGTCGCGTCGTTATATTTCTCAAACCAAGGAAAGATGTAGGTAAAATGTGTTAAATGGAACTGAATGAGAAAAGAATTTATGAAACGTTTTTAGGGGTTATTCACATATTTTTCGGACAATTTGGACACTAAAATTTATTTAAAACTTTTAGCGAGTTACGTAGTGGTTGTGGATTGATTGTGACTGACTGTTGAATTAAATTGGTGTGTGTTTATAAGAGTCTGTAATCTTTCTGGAGAAGAAGTCTTGATTTAAAATTGTTTTCGCAATCCAACTGACCTTTTAATTCACCGGTGATGGCTGGGAAAAGTTTCCGTGGTACAATAATTAAAATTCCATAGCTAGTAATTTATTATTATGTCCTGGCGACCGTTTTTAAGAAAGAGTCTAGCATTTAAAAAACTTACTATATACGAGAACATCGTTTAGCCATGTTAATCCCCATTAAAGTTATAATCCCCGCCGAAGGCGAACTTGGGGGAACGCGCGACCTCTGAGTCTCAGATGACAGATTTGTGTCTGTGTAATATGTATAATTCAGCTACATTTTACAATTAAATTAAGGCCATTAGTTCATACGTGTGTAATACCCAGTGAGAAGGTCACGTTAAAAGTAACTTCACGTTTCCAGAATCAGAAGGTTTTTTCCTCTTAACGCCGGTTACTTCGTATTTTTGTTTTATGCCTTGTTAGAAGCGGCCTGGTGGGTTAGTGGTTAAGGAGATTGCTTTCGAAAGATCATGGTCTGGTCCCAGGTATAAAGCCTGGTGCGGCCAGGATTTTTTTTTAGAGTTGTCAGGACGTTCAGTCGTTCGGATTCCATGTAAAACTGTAGGTCCCAGAAGAAAGGAACTAGCTGTCTTACCTCTGACATGACGGCTTAGTATGCCTCCTTCTGGAGGATCAAACCAACTGTGGGTAGTAGAATATTTTTTTAGCTCGTTGATGACGTAGTTATCAAATCCGAGAGATGAGATAGGACAAGGTAGGAGGAGGAAATCTGCCACAGTCCCTTGATGGAATCGCGGTATCCACTTAGAGTAACTTAGAAAAATCATGGGACACTGAACTCAGGAAGGGCGTACTGTGAAAAAACCGATGCCAGAGACGAAAGTTACCGCTTACCAGTCTCGGTCGGATGTCCACTTCGAGTACTGCTACTATTGTTCCAAGTGTGCATCGCTGGTACGCTTAAATGTAAAGTTCTGTTCGATAAGATTTTTGTGGCAGATAACCATCTGTTAAATCGCTGCCAAATATTATTGTTCCCACCTAAAATTTCTGTTTTTGTTTTTTTTTTTTTTTTTTTTTTTTCGTATGCTTGAAAGAATAAGTGGGGTTTCTACTTAATAAAATGATTAACTTTAACAGAAGAAATGGAGGATTACACAGTTATGGGTTTCAAATAGATGTACGTTCCAAGTCTATTACTATACCTATATGTTTATTACTTTCAACTAGCTGCATCGGCGACTTCGTCCTCAGGAAATTTGATATTCTAGCTATTATTTCATTGGTAAACTAGGTAAGAAAAATTCTGAAACAGCCCTAATTGTTTCCACTTTCTTCATTCTCAGCTTTTCCTTCTGTATTTAGGTTAAGCAAAATAGTATTTTAAGGTGTTGACGTTCTTCATTTCTTTCCACCCCGTCCTGCACCATTTCAGGAGATGTTATACTCGTTGAAGACCCTCAGGCACAATTCAGTTTTGTTCAAAAACATTATCTGAAAACTATATTTGAAGTGTTGCTGCCTGCGGCGTACGTGAATAGTATATTCATAACCAATCAAACAGATGCACTGTTGTATCCCAAAATTAATCTATTATAGTTTGAATTACTTGTACTCACCTTCAATGAATATTAAAGGCCAAGAAATCTGTTATGAAGTGAATAAACTATTTTCCTATATCTCAGAATAAGAGAGCTATACGTATAAAACAAAACTAAAAACAACAACCACTACATATTTCTTTACTTGCATAGATTTATGATGATTATGGTGGGAACTTATTAGTAGGAATGGTACATAAATTATCACTGTATAATATTCAGTTAGAAAGGAAACTGTGATTTCTTAGCTAGTATTAACTTTATTGGGATAAATAGTATCCTATATTTTTACCCATGACATGAGCTATTACTATGCTTAAGTTTCGTTCGAAACCGTTCTTTAGTGTTTGCGTGATACGTGCAGAGATGCGTAGAATTCCCAATATTCACGTTTTTTACCTTTGTTTTATCAGGAACCATGTAACTTATTGGATTAAGAACTATCATATATTTTGGCTGATGATATAAATTATTACAAAGCGTTCTTGATGCGTGAACAGACAGATAAAAATTCCAAAAGTTTTCGATTCTTGCTTGTTTTTTTTTTTGTTTTTTTTTTTTCTGTCATGAGTCTCCCGACTGGTTTGATACAATCCTCCACCCATTCCTAACTTGTGCTAACCTTTTCATCTCAAAATACCCCTTACAATCCATTTCCTCAATTATCTGCTTCATTTATTCTAATCTCTGTCTTCCTCTGCAGTTCCTACCTTCGATTGTTCCCTCCACTAACAAGTTAACCAATCCTACATGTCTCAAATTATGCCCTACCATCCTGTCTCTTCTTTCTTTAAGACTCTTCCACAAACTTCTTTCCTCGCCCATCATTTCCAAAACTCGTTCGTTTCGTACTTTATCCGACAACTTAATTTTCAGCATCCTTCTACAGCAACATATTTCAAATGCTTCAATTTTCCTTCTTTCTGGTATTCCTAAAGTCCATGCTTCGATGCTATAAAGTGCTGAGCTCCACAGAAAAGATTTTAAAAAGTCTTTCTGAGTCCTAGATCAATATTTGAAACTAAAAGATATTTCTTTTTCATGAAGGCTCTTTTCACTACTGCTATTCTGCTTTTGACATCATTCCTGCTTCGGCCATAATTGTTGTAATTTTACTTCCTAAGTAGCAAAGTTCACTAACTTCTGGTCTCACATCCGATCCTATTTTTATCTTCAATCTACTGTGATTGGTATCATTTCTGCTACATTTCATCACTTTAGCCTTGCTTTGATTTATATTCAGTCCAAAATCATCCTTCAGTATACTCAGTATACTTCATGATACTCAGTAACTTCTCAATTTCCTCAGCCCTCTCTGCTAACAAGACAATGTCATTAGCAAATCGTAGCATACTGATTTTTTCTCCCTGGACACTTATGCCATATGGAAATTTTTCTTTTACTTTCTTTATTCCTTCCTTTACATACAAGTTGAATATTAAGGGGGATAGACTACAACCTTTTCTCACACCCTTTTTAACTGATGCGTCTCTTTCATGATTTCTCTACCTTTATTATAGGTATTTGATTCTTATAAAGATTATAAAGTTTTCTTCTATCTCGGTATTTTAGACCCGACTTTTTTAAAATTTTGAACATCTTGTCCCACCACATACTATCAAAAGCTTTTTCTAAATCAATAAATGCCATAAAAGTATTTTTGTTTTTCTCTGTCCGCATTTCAAGTATTAATCTTAACGCCAGAATCGCTTCTCTTGTATCGCGGTTTTTTTCTACACCCATACTGATCTTCACCTATTATCCCTTCTTCTACACTTTCCATTCTTCTGTATATTATACAGGTCCGTAATTTTTAAGCACGTGACGTTAGACTTATAGTGCGACAATTCTCAAATCTGTCAGCTTGTGCTTTCTTCGGAACTGTGAAGATGACACTTTCATTAAAATCAGTGAGTATCTCTCCTGTTTCATAACTTTTTGATTTAAGTTTGAATAATTTTTGGGTTCCTTTTTCTCCTAGGGATTTCAGAAGTTCTGCAGGAATCTCATAAAATCCAACTGCCTTATTTGATTTCAAATCATTCAAAGCTCTATCAAATTCTGTCCTCTAAACAGGATCACCTAAGTCATCAATGTCGACATCAATTTCTTTTTCTAATACACCGTTTGTAGTTCAAATCATCTCCATCATATAGTTCCTCTATGTATTCCTTCCATCAGTTAGCTCTATCTTCTGAACTTAGAACTGGTTTACCATCGGCAGCTTTAATGTTTATACCTCTTTTCTTCATTTCTCTAAAATTCTGTTTGATCTTCCTATATGCCACATCTACTTTACTTATGACAATTTCCTTTTCTACTTCTTCACACTTTTATTTCAGCCATCTTTCTTTTGCTTCTTTACATTTCCTGTTTATTTGATTTCTAAATTGTCTGTATTGTTCTCTTACTGCTTTATCCTGACCATTTTTGTGCCTTCCCCTCTGATCCATTAACTCCAAAATTTCTTCTGCGATTCAAGGTTTTCGGGCGGCCTAACGTTTCTTTACCAGCTTTCATTATTTCGGTCTTTAATGCATTCCATTCGTCCTTAGTTGAGCTCCTTTCAGAGTTACTGCTTAGACCCACGTCTACCATTGCTGCAAACTTGTGATAGATTGTTTCAGTTTATTCACTTCCAGCCGGTTCTGCTTGTATTTGTTCTTTATTCTATTGAATTTCAACCTGCATTTCATAAGTATCAGATTATGGTCAGATTCTATGTCTGCTCCTGGGTATGTTTTACAGTCTAGAACTTGATTCCTGAATCTCTGATTGACCATGATATAATCTACTTAGGACTTAGAAAGAACTTTTTAAAACTCTATGTGTGCCCCACAGCTCTTTATGGTAGCTAACCATGAACCTTAGGAATTCCAGAATGAAAGAAAATTGAAGCATTTGAAATATGATACCACAGAAGAATGCTGAAAATTAAATGTACAGATAAAGTACGAAATGAACGAGTTTTGGAAATGATGGGTGAGGAAAGAAGTTTGTGGAAGAAGCTTATAGAAATGAAAAGATCATATTTTGAGACAGGCCGGTATGGTTAATTTGTTATTGTAGGAAACAGTCGAAGTTAAGAACTGTAGAGGAATACAGAGATTAGAATATATGAAGCAGATAACTGAGGACGTGGGTTGTAAGGGGTATGTTGATATGAAATGGTTAGTGCAAGATAGGAAGGGCTGGAGGATGGCATCAAACCAATCGAGAGACTGATGACAGAAAATATCCTTCTAGCATAATTCGTAAATAGCGTGTTCGCCATGACTAGCTTATATCTTTCACAAAATTCTAGCAATCTGCTTCCTCGCTCATTTCTTTCTCCTAAACCAAAAGTTCCTTCTCCCACTACTGCATTCCAATCACCCATGATTATTAGATTTTCCTCCCTTCCCCCTTGTATTAATTCTTCAATTTCAGCGTATATTTTCTCTATTTCACTTGCTGCTTACCACAGGACTGGAAAAGTGCAATAGTAATACCGTTACATAAGGGAGAAATAGAGTTGAGAATTACAGGCCAATCAGTTTGACATCAGTGGTAGGTAAATTAATGGAAAGATTGATATGCAACCACATCAGAAATATATGTGAGGAACGTAAGTGGTTTTCAAGCAGGCAACATGGTTTCAGGCAAGGATATTCATGCGAATCTCAGTTGGTGGGATATATGCAAGATATTTCAGATGAAATTGACAAGGGAGGCCAAATTGATAGTGTAGCACTAGATCTGTCTAAGGCGTTTGACAGAGTAAGCCATAAAATGGTAGTAAATAAGGTAAAAACCATTGGAGTGGATAAGAAAGTCATTTGCTGGGTAGAAGAATTTTTAAAAGGTAGAAAACAGAAAGTTAGGGTAGGAAATGTAGTATCAAAAGAAGTGGAAGTAAAAATGGGTGTGCCACAGGGTAGCGTATTGGGACCATTGCTATTCATTATTCTAATGAATAATTATGTTGATCGTTTACTATCTGAAATTAGATTGTTTGCAGATGACATAATGCTGTATAAAAGAATCAAAACGATAGAGGATTGTAAACAGTTGCAGGGTGATCTGGACAGGATATCTAATTGGGTTGGTAAACATGGAATGAAGATAAATGCAAAGAAGAGTCAGCTTATTAGATACACAAATAAAAAACAAAAGGTTAATTATGAATATAAGGTGGGGAAAGAATTGCTTGCTGAATACTTGAAATGCAAATATCTTGGAATTACCTTTGATAACAAACTTAGCTGGGCAGGACACATAGGACAGGTGGTAGGAAAAGGTTTCAAAGTTCTGCACTTGTTGGAGAGAGTGATGAGGGGATGTACGAGAGAAGTCAAGGAATTGGGTTACAAAACTTTGGTCAGACCATTGCTCGAATATGGTAGTGTAGTATGGGACCCTCATTTTACGTATCAAATACAGGAGTTGGAGAGGGTGCAAAGAAGGGCTGCTAGATTTGTTTCTGGAAATTATCGCAGAATGCAATAAGTGACGGATATGATAAAGGAGCTGGAATGGGATTCATTGCAAGACAGGAGGAGGATGAGGAGGGTCATGGGAGTGTACAGGGCATATACTGGTGATGAGGCATGGAAAGATATTGCAATAGGTATGAAAAGTAGTGCATGGAAGGGAAAAGATGACCATGACCACAAGCTGACACTCGATTTCAGGCACAAGGGTGTGGGAAGATTCTCTTTTTTAGGTAAGGGTGTTAGGGATTGGAATGAGTTACCAAGAGAAATGATGAATAATTTACCGAAAACTTTGAAGGAATTTAAAAATAAAATTTGTAGAGAGCAAATGTAGGTGGGTGCAGATAGGGGGAAGATGGATGTGTAGGGATATTGCCACCGGAGCCTGTGCTCCATTGCAATTAAATAAATTAAATTAAATAAATATTTCCATATCTTCCTGTGATGTTGGCATGTACACTTGTAAACGTGGGTGGGGCGGGCTTAGTTTCTAACCACATCAAAATAATCATGTCACAGTTCACTGTTTCCCTACTCTCTTATTCATTACAAATCCTACACTAGTGACTCCACTGACAGCTTTTATGCTAATTATCCTGTATTCCCCAGACCAGAAATCATGTGCGCCCTTCCATTTAATCTCACTAACCCCAATGGCCCCAGGGTACCCTTAGGGTCTTTAATACAGTGGTTTCCCGTTGCCTTCTGAATACCCAAGCCGTTGATCATTTCTGATTCATCCACCTTTAGGGGCCGTTTCTAACCCGAAGGACAAGAGGGTGCCCTGAGCCACTGCCCGCCTGCCTAAATTCCATCAGAGAATGGCTCGCAGCGAGGCAGGTTCAAGTTGCCTCGCGCGGCATTATGTGCGGCTGCAGCTTCACCCTTTTTTCGAGAGTTTGCCGCGCGTACTGATATGCAGCGTAAGGACATTTGCTGAACACGTTTCCGGATTGCGTCTACCAGGTAGAACCGACCTCAGATCTTATCTTCCCCATTCACATCTATATGCACTACTGAAAACGAACTATGTGAATGTGGTGAGCTGCAGGACCCACAACATCTTCTGGTATGCAGGAATCTACCTGAAACCTACACTATCGATGACCTTTTTAAGGCAACTGAGAAGGCCATCAGGATTGCGGAATTCTGGTCACTCTCCATTTAATTGTGTTCTATAGTCCATAAGCTTAATATTAATTAATTAATTTTATTTGTTTTGTTTCAACTTGAAATGTTATGTCCTGGACACGAGAAATAATAATAATAACAGTTACATGTACTTAACAAATATCCCGAAGGCTTGCACATAGCCATTTGCAACCCTCATCGTTTAGGAACTGTCGTGAATCCACGTCTCTGCCCAATTATGAACTTTAATATGCCGTGCTCGATTGGCACTTAAATTATGTATAATTATTCATTGCTGATAGTACATCTACTTGTCCTACTCCATTCGATGATTAATACTTTATAGAAGTACTAAAGCTATTTTCTTCTGTTATCCAGACTTTTGTATCGAATTCGATCCGTCTATTACCAAGAGAAGCTATCGAATTCACTCCATCTCCATCAGGACTATACATGAAATGGCTCCTTTCTGGCGGCTACCAGAATCTTCAATTCAAATTTTATTTAGTCAGTCACTTGAATGTTAAGTGTCTCGCCTTTTTCCATTGGCCCACTGTGTTTCGCGGGAGTGGCGGAACTACTTATTCCGCGAAAACAACAGTACACCTACGCTAACGTGGACACGCCATCGCCTCCGGGATTATTGACCTCCAGACATAATAACTGGTATCTTGGGGACGGTGGCGCCGAAAAGAAGGGATTGGTAGCATCATTTGCCAACGGTCTACTTGCCGGTAGGTGTCCGCTTAGATTTTTGCAAGGCCCTGTCAGAATATTTCTTTGTATATTTAAACCACTGATTCCTGTTTCTATACAATAATCAGCGTCCGTGCTGCTGCATCAATTGTCCTTCTTTAATGAATTGGATCAGGGATAGTATTTTTTACAACTTTGTTCTTGATTCAATAAATCTTAATTAAACATTTGTTTAAATTTTAAAGAGAGGTTCCGTGTGGAATGTCACAATCTCTAGTCGGGTAACAATCAGACATGAAGTGTCAGTATCAGCCTCTAGATGGTGATTGGCCTCTAGATGATAATTTGATTGAGCTTTATACTACGTTGGTTGAAATGACATGTTTGGAAGGTAATAATTCCCGTCTCTAAAGACTTCGCTGTTAAGAGACGTTAAGCATTTGGGAAAAAAAGAAGGTAATAAATGAGAGTAGATGATATATTAATTTTTTTTTTTTAAATCTGCTTAAGGTCTCTCTAACAGCGAGGTCTTTAGAGACGGGAAAGGATGGGGGGCAAGGAATGGGAAGGAAATTGGCCATGGCCTTTTGAAGGAAGCATCCCGGCATTTGCCTGGAGTGATTTGGGAAACCATGGAAAACCCAAATCTGGATGCCCGGACGGGGATTCGAACCGCCGTCCTCCCGAATGCGAGGCCAGAACGCTAGCCGTTACACCACCCCGCTCGGTGATATTTTAAAGAGATCGGTTGAAATGAAAATCTGATTTATGTAAATTATAACTTTAATACGGTATTTTCTCTATAGATTTTCCGGTGGGGTCAGAATTGCTTGTTGAAAGTTTGAAGTGTAAATATTTTGGCATAACATTTGGTAACAAACTCGGCAGAGTACATTGGGCAGGTGGTAGGAAAAATCCTTGATTTACTGGAGAGGGTGATAAGAGGACGCATCAGGGAAGTTAGGAAGTTGGGTTACAAACTTTGGTCAGACCATTGGTCGAATATGGTGGTGTAGTTTGGGACCCACATTTCGGTCATCAAATACAGGAGTTGGAGGGCGTGCAAAGAGGAGCAGCTAGATTTGTTTGTGGAAATTATCGCAGGACCCAGTCAGTAACTGATATGATAAAAGGAGCTGGATTTGAATTCATCGGAGGAAAGGATGAGGGTGAAGAGAGTGCTGGGAATGTACAGGGCATATGTTGATGATGGGACTTGGAGAGATATTGGTCAAAGAATTAGGAATAGTGCGTGGAAGGGGAAAGGCGACCATGATCACAAGCTTGCGCACGATTTCATGCATAAGGGAGTGGGAACATTTTCTTCTGTTGGTAAGTATGTCAGGGATTGGAGCAAATTACCAAGTGATGAATAATTTAACAAAAACGCTTAAGGAATTTAAAATTAAAATTTGTAAATTGGAAAAGTAAATGGGGGAGGAATTTAACATACCAATTATAAAGCAAAATATATATTTATAAAGGGGTAATTAGATGACTAGGGATGTTGCTACCGGAGCGTTAGCTCTATAACAATTAAAATTATTAATATTAATAATAATTAATAATAACGAAATTGTAATTTTCTGTTAAAATAAGATAACTGTTAATTCGATTGCGAGGTTTTAACTGCCTACTGGTTGATTCCGCCCTGAAAATACTCCCATATAATGTTGCAGATGTAAAAATAGTTGTTTTCGAAACAGCGGCACACTTGGTAGTCGTTTTCTGTGTGTTACAACAGAAGTTTACAAAGAAATTCGCGCATGGCAATAACACAGGTTATTGAGAAATTTACGTTCTCTGTCCAGGAAGCTGCTCGTCTGATAGACCGCAGAGTTTCCGGTGAATCACCGGAGGCTGGTCCTCGAGAGTTCTCGAGAAACAGGACACAACTAAGTGACTCGGTACGTATCGTGGCCTACACAAGGACGTTCACCCACCAGTACCGAGTGAGCTGGCACACGTTACGAAACAGGTAGGCAATCCAGTGGAATACCGCAGTACAAACTTCGTAACTTTCGAACTAGGTTCTGTACGGAGCTTTCCTCAAGTTCCTACATTAGGTCCATATGTCTCTTTCGATCAACAGTTACTTTTAACAGCACAGATTGACAAACTTGTATTTGAATTGAACTGAATTTTAATTGCCATGGTGCGCATGCTCCGGTTGTAATTTCCCTAATCGTCTACTTACTCCTTTCTTTTTTTTTTTTTAAGTTATTGTCTTATATACTTTGAGTGTTAAATTCCTCCATCCATCCGTCTACTTTATCTTCGGGAATCAAATTTTTCACAACTACTTTTTAGAACAACAGAAAAATGATGCTGATAAACTTGTAATTTATTTACGCCAACAGCATTGTTGTTAGTCTCTGACGTAATTTCAAAATAACTCTCGATGATTTTCAAAACATTCTCCGCATATACATATTTTCCACTGCAAGAATTTCGAAGATTTCTGATTTCAATATGAAGATGTTAGTTGAATTTACCTATATCTTTCAAAAGTGTCATTTAAAATATTTTTTTAAGTCAATTCAACAAAGGAAATAAAATTAAGCCATCAAAATCACGATGGTAGGATTCCTAAGCCTCTTCGAAATCAGTGTGGAAAGAGGATAAACGGCTATATTGATGGTGATTCGTCGATCACAAAGGGATGTTAACTTTGAGGCACTATTGAACATGAAATCCGTGTTTTTAAATTCTAAAATAGATAAGAAAGTATTAAATAATGAGTAGGTCTCTACATCGCATGATAATACTACCAAAATTTTATTTAACAGTAAAATGTTTGTTTACCCTTTAGATTTCGCAAAGATACAAATTGTTCGAATTTTCACTGCCTTTCTTGTACTCTGTCTGGTGTAATTTACTAAGCACCTGTTCAGTTCTCGTGTTCATTCATCACCAGACACAAATTTGAGGAATAAGGAGAAACTTTTTTTTAAAATTTGATTTTTTCTAGTAACGGTTTGCGTAAGTCTAGTGGACACGAGTTACCTCTGTAAATTTATAAATATATTTCTCAACAGAATTTTGGAGGTGCTCCAAAATTCTGGAATATCTCACGACCTCTTTGTTGACTAGTTGTGGTTCCAGGAAACATAAATAAAATCAATAAAGTCAGGTGACGAAACTCGTATAAACCTTGCAGACGGATCATGTGCAAGGACTTTGACAATGCTTCTTGGAAAGTACGATTCAGCGTACTGCTTCTGGAGATAAATGATGTAGCCATTTTTTAAATCGTCCTATCTGAAGTAATTACAGCCAAATTCCTTCAGAATTCTTCTGTTATTAGAGGTGGTTTTAATTGTTAGCCATAAGCCAGCGTCGTAGTTCTAATAGATCATCACAGCTTTGCAACTGTTGTCGCTCATCTTTTATTATTTTTTATTTATTTATGATTCTTGTTTCATGGATCCCTGCTGAGGAAAGACCTCTGGGATGTGAAACATATCATGGTTAATACACATACATACAATATGAGTCATAATCATAGTAAAAACAAGTATATGTTCCAAAGACAAATAAAGAGAATAGCAATAAACATTAATTTTTACAACTGAATTTTGCAAAATTCATATTGAATACAATTAATTAATTTGTTCAAATTCTTGAATGTTGTAGAAGGAGTTGCCAATAAGATAATCTCTCAGTTTTTCTTTAAATATATCTTTATTATCTGCAGACTGTTTTATACTCTTGGGAAGTTTATGAAACAGATGTATACCAGAATAATTAACTCCTCTTTGTACTAACGACAGAGATGTTTATGTTTTGTGCAAGTTATTTCTGTTTCTTGTATTGAAATTGAACTTGAAATCTGAAATTTTCCATGCACATGAAGCAGAATTTTTAAATAATTTTAGTTACAGTATCTGATATCGAATATGTGGCGAATCTACAAAACGGCCGAATACGCATTTTTTTCTTTAAAGTGATTATAAATAATTGATTGGTATAACACAACGTTATCTGTAAATTGACGCTGTGAACTGTTGTTTCCTCTAAGCTGCTTGATTATCAGTCAGAAGGAAACCAGATTTGGTCGTGAAGGGTTACTGTTGCTATGAACAGTGGTCAAAATTTTATCTGTCCACTATAAATGATTTCTTCGGATAAGTAATATAACTATTTGCAAACTGTATGATTGATTACTGTTGTAATTTAACACTCTTGGGTGGCACAAATTATTTTTCTGAACATAAATATTTCCGTTCAGATGTAATTACACTAGATAAGTTTAGCTTTGTAATCAATACGAACGATGTCCGCAGATGTATGCGATGCATAAGCTCGCTAATACACGAAAACCAACTGGCAGCAAGTGGTAATTGGCGTCTGTGCTTTGGTGCTTCTGAGAAACTTGAGAAACGCCGAGTAAGTGTTGACGGGGACGTAAAGCAAAGCCCGACAGCTGCTAATTTGTGGCTGGCTGCCTGACAGGAGACATAACAGGTAGT
>JARYHS010012519.1:86907606-86936606 GCA_031002005.1 Vandiemenella viatica
GTTCTACAACGAGCCATAGTGGTAGGATAACGTCACATAGAAGCACAAACTTGATACCTGCTATGAGCTGTTTTGGGAGGATAATGAGACATAGAAGCACAAACTTGATTCCAACTACTAGCTATAGTAGCAGGATAAGGAAACATAGAAGCAACAATTTGATTCCTGCTACAAACCGTAGTAAGAGGATAAGGAGAAGTCGAAGCAGATACGTGATTCCTAATACGAGCCATAGTGGGAGGATAAGGAAACAAACAAGCACCAATTTGATTCCCACTACAATCTGTAGTGGAAGGATAAGGATTCACAGAAGCACAATCTTGATACCAACTAAGAGCTGTAGTGGGAGAGTAAGGAGACATAGATGCACAAACGTGATTCCTACTACAGGCCATATTCGGAGGATAAGCTGAAATAGAAGCACAAACTTGATACCTACTATAAGCAGTAGTGAGAGGATAAGCTGACGTAGAAGCACATACTTGATTCCTACTACAACCCTTATTGGGAAGCTAAGGTGACATAGAAGCTCAAACTTGATTCCTACTATGGGCCATAGTGGGAGGATAAGGAAATTTAGAAGCATCAACTTAATTCCTGCTACGAGCCGTAGTAAGAGGATAAGGGGAAGTAGAAACACAAAATTGATTCCTTCTATGAGTCATAGTGGGAGCATAAGGAAACACCGAATTAGCAATTTGATTCCTACCATGTTCCGTAGTGACAGGATAAGAAGACATAGAACCACAAACTTGATTCCTACTACAAGCCATAGTGGGAGGATAAGTAAACATAGAAGCATAAACTTGATTCCTACTAGGAGCCGTAGTGGGAGAATAAGGAGACAAAGAAGCACCAATTTGATTCCTACTACGAGCCAAGTTGGAGGGACAAGGAGACATAGAATCACCAATTTGATTCCTACTATGAGCCGTAGTGGGAGGATAAGGTGACATGGAAGCACAAACTTGTTTCCTATTACGACCCGTATTGGGAGGATAAGGTGACATAGAAACACAATCTTGATACCTAATACGAGTTGTTGTGGAAGGAAAAGGATACATAGAAGCACAAACTTGATTTCTACTATTGGCCATAGTGGGAGGATAAGGAAATGTAGAAGCACTAATTTGATTCCTGCTACGAGCCATAGTAAGAGGATAAGGGGAAGTTGAAGCACAAACTTGATTCCTTCTATGAGTGTACTGGGAGGATAAGGAAACAAAGAAGTACTAATTTGATTTGTAGTACGATCCGTAGTGACAGGATGAGAAGACATAGAAGCACAAACTTGATTCCTACTACGAGCCGTAGTGGGAAGATCAGCTGACATAGAATCACGAACTTAATACCTACTACAAGCCTTAGTTGGAGGATAAGGTGACTTAGAATCACAAACTTGATTCCTACTAGGAGCCGAAGGGGAAGGATAAAGAGAAATAGAAGCACCATGTTGATTCCTACTACGATCCATATTGGGAGGATAAGAAGACGTAGAAGCACAAACTTGATACCACCTATGAGCCATAGTGGGAGGAAAAGGTAACAAAGAAGCACAAACTTGATTCCTATCACGAGCGGTAGTGGGAGGATAAGGAAACATAGAAGCACAAACTTCATTCCTACTACGAACCATAGTGGGAGGTTAAGGAAAAAAGAAACACCAATTTGATACCTACTACGAGCGTAGTAGGAGGGTAAGGAGACACAGAAGCACAAACTTGAAACCTGCTACTAGCCGTAGTGGGTGGATAAGGAGACATAGAACAACCAATTTGATTTCTAATTCAATCCGTAGTGGTAAGATAAGGAGACATAGCAGCACCAACTTGATTCCTATTATGAGCCGTAGTGGGAGGAAAAGGAAACAAATAATTACCAATTTGATTCCTACTACGAGCTGTTGTAGGAGGATAAGCAGACATGGAAGCACAAATTTGATACCTACTACGAGCCATAGTGGGCTAATAACGAGACATAGAAGCACAAACTTGAATCATACTATGAGCCGTATTTACAGGATAAGGTGACATAGAAGCTAAAACTTGAAACCTACTATGAGCCGTAGTGCGAGGATAAGATGACACAGACGCACAAACTTGATTCCTACAACGAGCTGTTGTGGGAGGATAAGGAGACTTACAACCACAAATTTGATTTCTACTATGAGCCGTAGTGGGAGGATAAGGTGACATAGAATCACGACCTTGATACCTACTAAGTGCCTTAGTGGGAGGATTAGGTGAGATAGAAGCACAATCTTGATTCCTACTATGAACCGTAGTGCGTGGATAACGAGACATAGAAGCACAAACTTGAATCATACTACGAGCCGTAGTTACAGGATAAGGTGACATAGAAGCACAAACTTGATACCTACTATTAGCCGTAGTGGGAGGATAATGAGACATACAAGCACAAACTTGATTCCTACTATGATTTGTAGCGGGAGGATAAGGTGACATAGAGGCACAAACTTGATACCTACTACAAGTTTTAGTGCAAGGATAAGGTGAGATAGAAGCACAATTTTCATTCCTACTATGAACGGTAGTGGGAGGATAAGGAGACATAGAAGCAACAATTTGATTCCTACTATGAGCCATAGTGGGAGGATAAGGACACATAGAAATACAAATTTGATTCCTACTATGAGCTGTAGTGGGAGGATAAGAAGACATAGAGGCACAAACTTGATTCATACTACGAGCCGTAGTGGAAGGATAAGGTGACTAATAAGCACAAACTTGACTCCTATGTTACTGTTATTTAAAACCACAAACTCATATTTAGCTTGTTTTATTGTTGGTAGTAAGTTACGATATTACTCTTGGATATTATTAATTTTGCTTAAAAACATTTGGCTTTCTAATAATATTCATGATTACGATATAACATTTTTGCTTACTTATATAATGGTTGATTTTTATAAAAAGAACTGCAATGACCATACTTCTTTTCTACATATAAATTTTTGGTATACAGCAATTTTAATTCTAAAGTCAATACATAAATATAATAATTTTGTCGTCAATTATGCAAGTTTTTCAGTACAGAGGATAACAAAGAATAATTATTGAATTTAGTTGTAAATATACAAACTGAAAATAAAATTCAATACGTGCTTAGCCACAAACAAAAGAAGAAGAGTAATTCAATATGTTTTCTTAGTTTCTCGAGACAGCATTCTTCAGTTAAATTAAATGCATTTATACGAACATAATTTTCTTAACGAAAAGATATAAATTAATGTTTTATCACAAAATTGTGATTATAAATTATTTAAAACACAGTATTAACTATTACTTCAAGTAAAAAGGTGAATACAACTGTTAAGTGCGTGGTTTGGCAACGGCGCATTCTAGGACACCCGCCAATTGAACTGGCCACAGCTGTAGGAGCTGAAGGGGAAGGATAACGAGAAATAGAAGCACCATGTTGATTACTACTACGATCCTTAATGGGAGGATAAGAAAACGTAGAAGCACAAACTTGATACCACCCACGAGCCATAGTGGGAGGATAAGGTAACAAAGAAGCACAAACTTAGTTCCTATCACGAGCAGTAGTGTGAGGATAAGGAAACATAGAAGCACAAACTTCATTCCTACTACGAGCCATAGTGGGAGGTTAAGGACACAAAGAAACACCTACCTGATACCTACTATGAGCTGTAGTAGGAGGATAAGGAGACATAGAACCAGAAACTTGAAACCTGCTACGAGCCGTAGTGGGAGGATAAGGAGACATAGAAGAACCAATTTGATTTCTACTACGAGCCGTAGTGGAAAGATAGGGAGACATAGCAGCACAAACTTGATTCCTATTATGAGCCGTAGTGGGAGGAAAAGGAAACAAAGAACTACCAATTTCATTCCTACTACGAGCCGCTGTGGGAGGATAAGCAGACATGGAAGCACAAATTTGATACCGACTACGAGCCGTAGTTGGCTAATAAGGAGACATAGAAGCACAAACTTGAATCATACTACGAGCCGTAGTTACAGGATAAGGTGACATAGAAGCTAAAACTCGAAACCTACTATGAGCCGTAGTGCGAGGATAAGGTGACACAGAAGCACAAACTTGATTCCTACAACGAGCTGTTGTGGGAGGATAAGGAGACATAGAACCACAAATTTTATTTCTACTATGAGCCGTAGCGGGAGGATAAGGTGACATAGATTCACAACCTTGATACCTACTAAGTGACTTAGTGGTAGGATAATTTGAGATAGAAGCACAATCTTGATTCCTACTATGAACCGTAGATCGAGGATTAGGAGACATAGGCACAAACTTGATACCTACTATAAGCCGTAGTGGGAGGATAATGAGACATACGCACAAACTTGATTCCTACAATGATTTGTAGCGGGATGATAAGGTAACAAAGAGGCACATACTTGATACCTACTACAAGTCTTAGTGGAAGGATAAGGTGAGATAGAAGCACTAATTTCATTACCACTACGAACCGTAGTGGGAGGATAAGGAGACATAGAAGCATACAATTGATTCTACTACGAGCTGTAGTGGGAGGATAAGGAGACATAGAGGCACAAACTTGATTCCTACTACGAGCCGTAGTGGAAGGATAAGGTGACTAATAAGCACAAACGTGACTCCTACTACGAGCCGCAGTGGGAGGATAACCAAACAAAGAAGCACTAATTTGCTTCCTACTACGAACAGTAGTGGGAGGATATGGAGACATAGTAGCACAAACTTGATTCCTACTACGAGCCGTAGTGGGAGGATAAGGAAACAAAGAAGCTCCAATTTGATACCTTCTACATTCCGTAGTGGGAGGATAAGGAGACTCAGATGCACAAACTTGATACCTGGTACGAGCCGTAGTGGTAGGATAAGGAGCCATAGAAACAACGATTTGTTTTCTACTAGCCGTAGGGGAGGATAAAGTGACACAATCGCACAAACTAGATTCCCACAATGAGCTGTTTTTGGACGATAAGGAGACATAGAACCACAAATTTGCTTTCTACTACGAGCCGTAGTGGGAGGATAAGGAGACATAGAAACACAAACTTGATCTTAGTACGAGCCAAAGTGGGAGGATAAGGTGACATAGAAGCACAAAATTGATTCCTACGACATGCCATAGTGGGAATATTAGGAGACATAGAAGCATATACTTGATACCTACTACAGGTTGTTGTGAGAGGATAAGGAGACATATAAGCAGAAACCTGATTCCTACTACGAACTGTAGTGGCAGGATAAGAAATCTTAGAAGCACCAATTTCATTCCTGCTACAAGCCATAGTGGCAGGATAAGGAGACATAGAAGCACCAACTTGTTTCCTACTACGAACCATAGTGGGAGGATAAAGATACAACTAAGCACCAATTTGATTCCTGCTACGAGCAGTAGTGGGAGGATATAGACACAGTAGCACACACCTGATTCCTACTACGAGCCATAGTGAGAGGATAAGGAGACATAGAAGCACCGATTTGTTTCCTACTACGAGAAATAGTGGGAGCATAAGGTGACACAGACGCACAAACTTGATTCCTACAATGAGCCATTGTGGGACGATAAGGAGACATAGAACCACAAATTTGCTTTCTACTACGAGCCGTAGTGGGAACATAAGGAGACATAGAAGCATAAACTTAATTCATACTACGAGCCGAAGTGGGAGGATAAGGAGACATAGAAGCACCAAGTTGATTCCCACTAAAAGCCGTAGTTGGAGGATAAGGAGACATAGAAGTTCAAACTAGATACCTACCGCTAGCCGTAGTGGGACGATCAGGTGACAATGAAGCACACATTTCGTTTCTACTACTAGCCGTAAGGAAACAAAGAAGCACCTATTTGATTATTACTACGAGCCGTAGTGGAAGGATAAGGGGACATAGAAGCACAAACTTGATACCTACTACGAGCCATAGTGAGAGGATAGGGAAACATAGAAGCACCAATTTGATTCCTACTACGAGCCGTAATGTGAGGATAAGGAATCTTAGAATCACCAAATTGATTCCTGCTACGAACCATAGTGCAGGATAAGGAGACATAGAAGCGCCAACTTGATTCCTACTACGAACCGTAGTGGGAGGATAAAGAAACAAAGAAGCACCAATTTGATTACTACTACGAGCAGTAGTTGGAGGATATGGAGACATAGTACACACACACTTGATTCCTACTACGAGCCATAGTGGGAGGATAAGGAGACATAGAAGCACAAACTTGATATCTGCTACGAGCCGTAGTGGTAGGATGGGGAAACATGGATGCACAAACATGATTCCTACTATCAGCCGTAGTGGGATGGTAAGGAAACAAAGAAGCACCAATTTGATTCCTACAACATTCCGTAGTGGGAGGATAAGGAGACTCAGATGCACAAACTTGTTTCCTACTATGAGCCATAGTCGAGGATAAGGTTATTCAGACGTACAAAACTTGATTCCTACAATGAGCCGTTGTGGGACGATAAGGAGACATAGAACCAAAAATTTGCTTTCAACTACTAGCTGTAGTGGGAGGATAAGGTGACATAGAGGCACAAACTTTATACCTACTAAGTGCCTTAGTGGGAGGATAAGGTGACATAGAAGCACAATCTTGATTCCTACTACGAAACTTTGTGGGTAGATAAGGAGACATAGAAGCACTAATTTGAGTCCTACTACAAGCTGTAGTGGGAGGATTAGTAGACATAGAAGCACAAACTTGATTCCACATACAAGCCTTAGTTGGAGGATAAGCTAACATAGAATCACAATCTTGATTCCCACTAGAAGCCGAAGGGGAAGGATAACGAGAAATAGAAGCACCATGTTGATTCCTATGACGATCCATAGTGGGAGGATAAGAAGACGTAGAAGCACAAACTTGATACCACCTACGAGCCATAGTGGGAGGATAAGGAAACATAGAAGCACAAACTTCATTCCTACTACAAGCCATAGTGGGAGGCTAAGGAAACAAAGAAACACCAATTTGATACCTACTACGAGCGTGGTAGGATGATAAGGAGAAATAGAAGCACAAACTTGAAACCTGCTACGAGCCGTAGTGGGAGGATAAGGAGACATAGAATAACCAATTTGATTTCTACTACGAGCCGTAGTGGGAAGATAAGGAGACATAGCAGCACTAACTTGATTCCTGTTAGGAGCCGTAGTGGGAGGAAAAGGAAACAAATAATTACTAATTTGATTCCTACTACGAGCCGTCGTGGGAGGATAAGCAGACATGGAAGCACAAATTTGATTCCTACTACGAGCCGTAGTGGGCTAATAAGGAGACATAGAAGCACAAACTTGAATCATACTACGAGCCGTAGTTACAGGATAAAGTGACATAGAAGCTAAAACTTGAAACCTACTATGAGCCGTAGTGCGAGGATAAGGTGACACAGAGGCACAAACTTGATTCCTACAACGAGCTGTTGTGGGAGGATAAGGAGACTCAGAACCACAAATTTTATTTCTACTATGAGCCGTAGTGGGAGGATAAGGTGACATAGAATCACAACCTTGATACCTACTAAGTGCCTTAGTTGTAGGATAATTTGAGATAGAAGCACAATCTTGATTCCTAGTATGAACCGTAGTCAGAGGATAAGGAGACATACAAGCACAAACTTGATATCTACTATGAGCCGTAGTGGTAGGACGGGGAGACATAGAAACACAAACTTGATTCCTACTACGAGCTGTATTGGGAGGCTAAGGAAACACAGAAGCACCAATTTGAATACTACTACATCCGTAGTGGGAGGGTAAGGAGACTCGGAAGCACAAACTTGATACCTGGTACGATACGTAGATGGAAGATATGGAGACACAGAAGCACAAACTTGATTCGTACTAAGAGCTGTAGTGGGATGATAAGGAGACATAGAAGCTCCAATTTGATTCCTACTACGAGCCATAGTGGGAGAATAAGGGGACATAGAAGAACAAACTTGATTCCCACTACAAACCGTAGTGGGAGGATAAGGTGACATAGAAGCACAAACTTGATTCCTACTACGATGCGTATTTGGAGGATAAGGTGACATAGAATCACAAACCTGATATCTACTACATGCGTAGTGGGTGGATAAGGAGACATAGAAGCACAAACTTGATTCCTACTACGTTCCTTAGTGGGAAGATAAGGTTACATAGAAGCACTAACTTGATACCTACTACAACCCTTAGTGGGAGGATAAGGTGACATAGAAGCACAAACTTGATTCCTATTAGGAACCGAAGCTGGAGGATAACGAGAAATAGAAGCACCATTTGGATTCCTACTACGATCCATAGTGGGAGGATAAAGAGACATAGAAGCACAAACTTGATACCTACTACGGGCTGTAGTGGGAGGATAAGGTAACAAAGAAGCACAAAGCCATCTTTTGCGGTGTTCAATTGATGAATTCTTGCCCTTTTCCAAACGTGACATGGACGTACATCTTCCTGGAGAAGGACAATATCTCCTACCTCTAATTCTGCTTATTTTCCCTTGGATTGTCCCTAGTGTTGCAAATCTGAAAAAAAAACATTTTTTTCAGATTTGTGAAAAAAAACATGAAAAGAAACCGAGCACCCTGGTTTTTTTTCTAATTTTTTTATTTTTTTTCAGAAAACAAATATTTGATATATTATGGTTTTATTTATGGAACTTACATTTTACATGTGTTTTAAACCTTACTAAATCATATATCTTACATAATGATTCATAAATGTATCTATATAGGTAACATAATTTTTTATTCATCTTCTATGTCGGTACCACATTCACTAGTATCAGCACTACCAACACTAGTTCGGTCGGAGTTGGAATTTTCTGTTTCTTCTTCTGTCCCCTCTAGATCCATAACTTCAGAAATAGTTACATTTTCTTTTACTGGTTGTATTACATGTAAAAGCTTTTGAGATTGCAATTTTAAATTGTGAGCAAATTACACACTGTGAATGAAGACTGCTCCGATAGTTCTGTATTACGGTCTTTTAAGTTTGAATTTAAATCTATTATCATACAAAATAGGAGCTTTATTTGTTTTCAATCGTTGGTTTACACCAACGGTTGCAAGGAAATTATTCATAATTACTGACAATGACTCAGTATTATCACTATATGCTGCGAGTTTAACAAGTATACGAATATAAGGAAAGCACAATAAGTAATAAAAGAGGCAAAAATTTCCTAATTTTTTGAAAAGATTCGTAGGTCTACAGATAAATTTGTAGGGCCTGGCAGCACTAGATCAAATAGCGAGTGTCAATCCAAACAATGGGGAACGGCCGAACGGATTCCTTCTCACGCAACCTAGCCTTTTCGGGAAGTCCCCTTTCGTAAAAGAAAACTTCAATCAATGTTACCAATATTTTTGTAATTTTTTTTTTTTACTGAACCAGAAAGATATAGTAGAATTAAAAGTAAGATAAATACTTAGTATAAACTCTAAAACAGTCATATTAAATGATAAATGCCTTAAAAATTTGAAATTTAGTAGTTATGAAAAAAAAATGTCTCAGAAAAAAACACGTTTTTTTTCACAGTTTTTTTTCTTTTTTGATGTTTTTTTTTCACGTCAGAAAAAAAACTGTTTTTTTTTACAACACTACTTGTCCCACTTCGTGGAAGCTTTGAAGGAACAACAAGTTTTCATTACTCCGCCGCTTCAAAAAGTGTTCTGCCAGCTGTTGTTGCAACCTGAACTCCTTTACTGCCGTACTGATTGTGGGTTTTGGTCCCGTGGGTAGTGATGTAAGCCTCCCTTCGACCAGGAAGTGAGATGGAGTAAGTAAATCTCCATTTTCCTCGTCTTTAGTCAGTTGTCGGGAGTTAAATGCGGCTTCAATACTAGTGAGTACCGTCTGCAAACCTTCCATATTCATCATCGAACGTCCAAGCACCTTTCGCAGACAGCGTTTGGTGCAACCAACCATTCGTTCCCACAATCCTCCCCACCAAGCCGCACGTCGCGCAGATGCTGATGAGATCTCTTGGTGACCTTGTTGCCCATACATCTACCAGTTCCCTATTAGCGGCGTGAAAGGCTTGAGCATTGTCACTATAAATCGTGTGTGGTATTCCACGTCTAGCAACAAATCTCTCCAAAGCTTGAAGAAATTTTTTAGTTGTCATGTCACTACATAATTCTAGATGTAGAGCTCTTGTTGTAGCACATGTAAAGAGGACGATGTAGGACTTTCTCGAAGAGTGATCTGTCTTGACGAATAGTGGCCCTGCAAAGTCAATTCCTATTACCGCGAACAGTTTCTGAGAGGTCACGCGTTGCTCAGGTAGTGGAGCTTCTATCACTTGTCCACTGCGGTTTCTCGCCATTTTACAGGGTAGGCACTGATGCAATACTTTCTTTATAGCCTGACGCGCTCGTAATATCCAGTACTTCGATCGAAGTTCAGAAAGTATAATTCGAACTCCCATGTGATGAAGTCGTATGTTGATCAGCAGCTGTGTAAAATGGTGGTTTCCATCTAGAATGATAGGATGGCGTTGTTCTGTTGGAAGATCAGCGAACTGCAATCTTCCACCAAGGCGCAGGATAAGGATTGAAGCATTTGATTCTTGATCTGTCTGTTAGAGGGGAATTTTGGTTCAATGCAGTAATTTCTGCCGTGAAGCATTCCATCTGTACAACCTTTATCTAGTAATCACGAGCCCCTACTATTTCGTCTGCAGCTAATTCTCCACTTTTGTGATCTTGATGCAGAAGGATATATTTCATTCGGAGAATCCAAGCAGCAACTCGTAGAAATTTCACGTATGAGCTGAATCTTCAGGCATCTATCGGACTCTCTAGGGCGCTGATTACAAGGACTTGTTGGGTTGCTTTTCGTCTCTCTTGAAGTGAGGCATTGGAGATTACACTGGGGGACCAAGTGCGAGGATCTTCAGTGAGCTATTGCGGTCCGTTCCACCATATGGATGAAGATTTTAGTTCAAAAGCGGAAACTCCACGTGATAGTAAATCTGCTGGGTTACTCTCAGAGGGGCAATGAGCAGGAGTTATGCTCTCCTGTATGTCTGTTACACGATTGGCCACAAACGTCTTCGAGTGATTTGGATCGCTACGAATCCAACCTAAGGCTACCATAGAATCACTCCAGAGCGTAGCGTGTTTAATGTCGTATTCAGTTGCGTTGCCCACCAAAGTTTCAAGCAGTTCAAGTCGTGGCAATGTCACTTTCTTGACGGGAGCAAGTCTATTTTTGCTAAAAATCAACTGAACCGTAACTCTGTCTTTGATTTCCGTCCTGGAGTACAGTGCAGCTCCATATGCTCGTTCCGATACATCATAAAAGATGTGGATGTGAGAATTACAAGTAGTCACTATGTGGCGGGGAATAAACACTTGTGATAGTGATGGAAGTGCTGTCATCCACGTATGCCACCGTTGTCCTAAGTCTGTAGGAAGAATGTCATCCCAGCCGATTCCTCTGTACCAGGTATCTTGAAACAATATTTTTCCAGTGAAGGAGACTGGAGATGCTAAACAAAGCGGATCATAAAATTTAGCTATAGTCTGCAGCAGGTTTCTCTTCATTGTGGGACCCTCCATTACTTTGTCTGTAAGGACCTCGTGGTTGATTAAAACGTGTCAGTTGTGATATTCCAGTCAAGACCCAATACTTGCGTTTTTGCATCGATTTCTCGTCCTTCAGCTATCCATATTCCTTGCAACTGCGATGAATTAGAGGCCCACTTAGCCATGGGGCAAGTGAATTTTTTTCATGAGGGAAGTAATCTCATAGTACAATGATATTGCTTCTACTTCGTTTTGAGCACCTGCAGCGAAGTCATCGACATATGTGCTCTTGTCCAAAAGATGAGGAAACGTCTCCTTATTAAGCTCAGCAAGTTCGTGGAGTGTAGCTGCAAGCAAGAAGGGACTGCAAGTCAGGCCAAAGGGAAGTCTTCTGAAACGGTACGTTATCACATCACATGTGGTTTCTTGATAGTCACCATTATCAATTACTCGATACCAGAAGAATCTGGTTAAGTCTCTGTCCTTCTCATCCAGAACAGGCTGCAGAAACGCTTGACAGACATCTCCAATAATAGCTATGGGATACGTTCTGAATCGGAGCAGAACAGATAACATTTCTGGCGTAAGGTTCGGTCACATCTGAAGAGCGTCATTGAGTGAAGGCGAGTTGGTTTCATGTGAGGACCATCGAAGGCAATCCTCCACTTGATACGTTTTTCCGTCTTCACCAAATGATGGGGTAAGTAGTAACATTCGTCTACCTCAGATTCTGCTACTTCCATGTGACCGTTCCGTATGTACTTCAGCATCTGTGTGTAGTACACGTCCTTAAGATCTTCGTATTTCTCGAGTCACCTTTGCAATAAATGGAACCGTCTTTCAGCGTTGTGGCGATTATCCGGTATGTTTATACCAACCTTTCTTGGGAGAGATATCACTCTTCTACCATCCTCGATACGGTAGGAGTCGAGAAAGTTCTGGTGAATCGCCAAATCACTTCCACTCGTCGATCTTTGTTGTTGCGGCGTGATTCCTACGACGTCTAACTCCCAAAAATTTCTCATGTCACTATCAGTTAAGACGGACTCGTTTATTTGTATGTGGCTCACCATGATTTTATTTATTGTGCTGCCAGATTTGTTGTCACTTAAAATCCAGCCGAATTTCGATGGGAGAAGCACTGCGGAATGTGACTGACGAATTGGTGGCTCATCTTTCATTATCTTCCAATAGTGGTCTCCGCCTATTAGAATTTCGATATCCAGGTCTTCTCCATCTTGTTTCGGGTCAGCAAGCTGCAGTTTTCTTAGCTGTGTGAGAGACTGGACGTCTTGTGAAGCTGCTGGATGTGATGAATACTTATTTCCGCTTTCGAACCCAGTGATATTTACTGTCGCCTTAGTCCATCTTCCCCGATGCTGAAGCGGACAAGTCTGCGGCTTCTCGGCACTGCCTGCGTTGACCCAAACCCAGTAACAGATAGTTCTTTGTAATCAATCACATCTAACTTGAGCTGCTCCACCAAATTCATACTGATGAAAGTCGACTGACTTCCGGCGTCAAATATACAGCGGGTACGAGCAAAAGTCCTGTTGGGCCGGTTATATGAACAGAAGCAGTCTGAAGATACGTGAACTGTGGTGATTCGACGTCGATTTTTCCCACTGTTACCTGCTGACTGTCACTGCAGATTGAGACGTGATGTGCCTTCTTGCACTTGGCACAAGCAGCTTTGTTCCTTTTGCTGCAGACCTTCATCACGTGTCCTCTATTGAGACACAAGAAACATCTATGTGCAGACTTCAGTTTCTCTAATCGTTCATTAACGTCAGAGATTTTTCTGCAATCTTGCACACAGTGTCCTTGAGATTCACAAAATACACAAACTGGCAGTACTTTCTTTGGCCTTGTTCCTCTCCTTTCCTGCTTCGTGGCTACTTGAAGGGCAGCAGCTGTGGATGAAAGCATTCCTATGTCATGATCCCCTCTTATCTTCTGTGTCGTCATAGCTCCCTCCACCTCTTCATTTAAAAATTCCATCAGCTTTGTGATGTGGCCTTCTGGAGTGGATGATCCAGCGTCTGACGATATCCACAGGGAAGGCCCGTAAAATCTTTGGAGCCAACATTCTTCCGTAGTCATCAACCTTTTCGCCCAAGGCCCGCAACGCTTGAATCCTACGATTACATTCAATATATGTCGTATTCAGTGATTCAGGGGATGCAGTTAATATAGGCTTCAAACCTTCTAAGTAGTCAAGATGGGCTTGTATGATTCGATTTTTGTTCGCATAGCGTGAAACATGAATTCTCTTTGTCTCTTCATAGGCCTCTGCAGTTACTGGAATGCCTTCAACCAAGCTCTTAGGCTCTCCAACCAAGTATCCACGCAGTAAGACATGTTTGTCGACTGCAGAGACCTGACGGGTTCGTGTCTATTAGGGACTGAAATTGTTCCCAGAACCTTGATCACGTCTCGACATCACCAGAGAATGGTTCCAGTCTAATGGCCGGTAGCTTGATAGTGTGAGTTCAGTGGCGTAGCTAGGTCAACAAGGGCCCCGGTGCAAAAAATTTATTTTGGGCCCTCAGGCCAGACGGGCGACCTTTTCTTTGCTTTGTGTGCTGGTAGGGGCCCCCTGAACTGAGGATGAGGGCCCTTGAATTATTCTTTAGGGGCCCCTGAGCACAGCGAGGGCCCTTAGTGAGGGGCTCTTGTACTCTCAGGGGCCCCTTAGGCGACGGTAGAGCTAAAAAAAAAAAAAAGGTCGCCAGTTTGCCGTGAAGGCTCGTGGGGCCCTCTAAACTGCGCTTGAAGGCCAGTAGAGGTGCGCTTTGGGGCCCCCTTGAGGTATACTTGGGGGCCCCCTGAGCGTGAGGGCCCCGGTGCACTGCACCGCCTAGCCCCATAGTAGCTACGCCCCTGTGTGAGTTACTGTAGAGGTTGATGGTTGAGCTGGAAAAGATGGAACAGACGTCGCAGATAGGACAGGCGATTCGTTTAGTTTTTCTCCCATCACTCGTTTTGCCTTTAGGATCGCTCTCTTAGCGAGGTCCACGTATTCTTCGCAACGTATCGCATCCTCGTTGTATTCATCGACGGACCAATAGTTTGAATTTTGTCATCAAGCATGACAAGATCTCTCAACGCTTCTTCAAGTCTTGAAAGATAATATACACAATCGTCTTGGGAAGTCTCGTCACTAATTTCAGTACTAAATTTCGTGATTAAGCTCCTTTTTGTCACCCGTTTCCGCCTTAAAATGCGTAGCTGCTGTTCATCCACGTCTGACATGTTTAACAGCTGCAGTTCGTTAGTCAGTCCCGATAGTTCTACTGTTAGCTAAGAGATGGAGCTGGTAGCAACGTTGTTTCAATGCAAATTTACAAGCGTAAACGTTGTATTACTTCACAGTGTATTATCGCAGGTTACGCGTATTTTAAAATAAAAGCAATTCAAGTATGCGCTGCAAATAAATTACTGAATGCTTGAAATGCAGTAAGTGTGGCCCTTACGTGTCGTTACGTGTCGTAGATCCTGATAGAAGCTGCCGTTTATTTTCCTCCATGTTATTTACTTCCTGTCAAATATCTTCGTAGCGAAGATAGCGTATGGAAGTCGTGCAATAAGCTCCTTATCCCGGGTTTCGGCTCCATAAATGTTGCGTATTAAATACTATAAACAAACGTGCTTTTACTCTTTATTAATCTCTATGAGTACAACGAAAGTAACTATAAACAGAATCCATAGATAACCGTAACTGTTAGTTCAAACTAAGATAATATTGCTCTTAATCTCTGTCAGACCTCTTACCTTCTAACAATGGCTCATAGTAGGAATTAAGTTGGAGCCTCTTTGACATCTTATTTTCTCACTACAGTTTGTAGTAGGAATTAAAAGGCTCCTCTTTGACATGTTGTTATCTTATTACGGCTCATATTAGGAATAAAAATGGTTCCGCTTTAACACCTTATTCAGGCACTACGTATCTTATTGTTAGCACCAGTATGCCCTGACTACTGCATATTTTAAGCCGTAAAAATACCATAAAAAATTCATTTATTTGGAACCAGAGGCACATAAATATGTGGCAAAGCTTGTATTTAAGACAATGAATGCCTAAAGTAACAATCAAATGAGTTTTTGCCTGTATTTACACTGCAAAATTAGTACTTTTCTATCACTGTATAAAATTGATTTGCACGGAAATCCATTTCTGACACGAGTCTATAAGTTAAGTGCGTGTTCAGTGGCAAATCATTGGATTATGAAATCATAATTCTTTAGTATAATTCTCCTCAGATACAGCTGCCTGTCAGTGGAATGAATATTAGTCGTAGTTGTAAAACAGATAGGCAAAACTACAAAGTGCAAGATACTGTAGCTACCGTGAAATAAAACTGGTACAAACGAAATTATATAAATGTCGGACTACTGTGCTGTTTTCTCTTGTCAGTCTATCGTAAATTACATACGAAGATAATTAAATGACGGAAATTAATATTGACATGCTGTTGTGTGTACTGTACCTAATTTTAACTGTGAAAAATGAATGAAAACTACGTGGCTTGTCTCAGACTCCCGCCTCCCCCCCCCTTTTCCACGTAGCCCACAGTAGTTTAGTATTAATAATAATTGGAAATTTGGTAGATTTCAACTATCATTTGACAGCTCGACTCGCATCTCACACAGTGTGGCCAGAGTTCGCGTGTTCTTACGCCTCCATTCATACTTTCGTAATTTTTATTTCGCTTAGCCCTTAGAACAGGTTTCCCAACAAGGGTCCGCGAACATATCCTAATTCTTTGTATTCAGAAAATTAATGAGTAGAAAAAAACATAAAAAATACAGCTTTAGCTGTATTACACGTTAGTACGATAAACAGTTATTGTATTAGGTATTAGTTCTCTGCAAATAATAAACATTTTTATCCAGCTACTAAAGTTCCATGGGTCATGAAAACCACGTTATTTTTCCACAACTTGTGTCAACACAACTCTGAAAATCCAGAGTAAAGCCTCTGTGAAATACATCAGATGGACTACAACGTTTGTAGTACAAAGTTTTTTCTAAATTCAAAACTAAACAAGCTACAGTTCTTCGAAATTCAGCAAAATTTTATACTTTCCCGAAAAGTTGGGTTTTACATACATTGTGGCTCAAAATGACTTGGAACCCCTGTATATATAATTGATATATATGTTTTTCTGTATCTCATGGTATATTTAAGTGCTATACTTTGATTGCTGATGGTCAATTCCAGTGGCGTAGCCAGGTCAACAAGGGCCCCGGTGCAAAAAATTTATTTTGGGCCCTCAGGCCAGATGGGCGACATTTTCTTTGCTTTTTGTTGCTTAAAAAAAATGGTCGCCAGTTTGCCGTGAAAGCGCGTGGGCCCTCTGAACTGCGCTTGGGGGCCCCCAAATGTGCACGTGGGGGCCCGCTGAGGTATGCTTGGTGGCCCCCTGAGCGTAGGGGCCCCGGTGCACTGCACCGCCTAGCACCATAGTAGCTACGCCCCTGGTCAATTCAATAATCATATGGCATTGTTGGCCGGCAGATTCCGAATGATTGTTTGATTCGCCACGCAATGCGTGTTTACTAACCAGGTAATAGTACCGGGTATAGGGAACCTACTGCTCAACGTGGAATCCGAACCACAGAAGCCTTCTGGCTTACTTCATATTACACAGCAAGCTGTGGCAGAGATAAAGGTAGGAGTAATGTCCTTTGAAAATAGCTGAGACCGCAATTTCGATCTCCAGTCAGACGCCTCAACCACTGAGCTACCACCGCTCAATTACGGATGGTATTTATCCTGTTTCAAAAAAGGATTTTCAATAATGAAAGCATAGGTTTATGGCACAAAGTTTATTTACACAGTCAAAATGAAGTCATAGTAAGTAAAAAATACATTTGAAATATCAGATACTTCAGCAAACATCATTTTCAGTTAGAAAACAAGTGACACAGTGAGAGCAACAAGAACTGCATAATTTTGATACTGATGAAAAACTGAAGAAGAAGGCATCAAAGATCAACAGGCAAAATAAGACGCAGCTGGATTGACTGTTGACACAGCTATTTCCCAAGCTGTAAAATCCGACAGTGTGTCGATTCTAAGTGAGTATATTGGGCTTCTCGCTCTGCTAATGGGCCTTGGCAATACGAGAGATTGTTCTTCCATAAACCAGGGAAAGGCAAGGAGGCAGCTTTATGGTACTCAATCATTTCCTTAGAGTTTGAACCCACTTATATCCTCTTCATCCATGCATTTAAAGGATATGATACAATATCAGCACTTTTCGGCTATAGGGAAGAAATTCTGCTGCCTCATACAGTATCAACCACATCTGAAAGTAGCATACATGCTAATTTCTCAGAAATCATAACCTCCAGAGACTAGCATCTGGAGAACACGAAGAGGAACAGCTCATCGTGGAACGGTACGTAGTACTAATTGCTTGTGGAACATTGGAGGGCTCAGATACGAAATTTGTCCAGAAATGTATTCAAGCTAGCACCGTTGCAACCAACATCAGATGTGGCAACGTTTCACTCAATACGCAGATACTACCAAGAGCAAGCATGGCTGGGTCGAGAAACTTATCCATTGCCGTGAGGATGAAGTAAAGCCTCGTCCAGCCATATTACAGTTACAATAGTGAAAGACGCTGTACTTCGAATTTTGTCGGCATAATATGACAGGAAAGCTATCGCTATATCATTCTACCGTCGAACCAGTCTCTTGAAGAGAATCAATTTCCAACATATTTCTATCACCATTCGATAAGGTCTCAAAATTTAGTGACTACAACTATTAAACATACTGGAGAAAATGTCCTTTGCCATTCATACAATTTTCTTGTCAAATTCCTTCTATATCGATATAGAATTTGGTCGTCAAAACGTAACAAAAAGACAGAGACTCGCTTCCGTATTTATAGTATTATTACTGCGGTTCACACACACACTCTCTCTCTCTCTCTCTCGCTCTCTGTCTCTATCTGACTGCGAACAACACCTGAGGAATCATTATAACGTAAAAAAGTGTGCACCTACAGCATTGCAATACTACCTACGATTTGCCTCGCATTGCACCCCTAACTTTGTGATATCCACAGTTTAACATTCAATCCAAATAACCTACGACCCTGGCGTGACTCTTACGGTCAAAAACAAATTTTTAAAACCTTAGCTCCCACGGAGATTTGAACCGGAGACCACGACCCAAACATTTGTAAGCAAGCGCTTTAACCACTGAGCTGTTTGCCGATACACGGAAAAAAAGCAGTATAGAGACGTCCATATCCAACGCGTCTGTCTATCGCCATTCATTGCCTCGCATTGCACCCCTAACTTTGTGATATCTACAGTTTAACATTCATTCGAATAACCTACGGCCCTGGCGTGACTCTTACGATCAGAAACAAATTTTTATAAATCTTAGCCTCCACAGAGATTTGAACCGGAGACCACAACCGCAACATTGGTATGCAAGCGCTTTAACCACTGAGCTGTCTGCCCAATACACGAAAAAAAGCAGTATATAGACGTCCATATCCAACGCATCTGTCTATCGCCATTCAGTAGTATTTCGAAATTATGAGACAACATGTATTATTTATACAGATAATTTTTCAACCAAATGTAGACAGTATTTTTCTCCGTGTATCAAAGGATATGTGTGCAAAGTTTCATCGAGATCGGATGAAAATTGTGGATTTGTATGAAAAGCAAACAAACATACATTCATCTTTATATATGTAGATTACTGAGTGTCACAAACACAATGACAGCGAATCACCCCTGAGGAATCATAATAAGGTAAAAAAGTGTGCACCTACAGCATTGCAAGACTACCTTCGATTTGCCTCGCATTGCACCCCTAACTTTGTGATATCTACAGATTAACATTCATTGCGAATTACCTACGGCCCTGGCGTGACTCTTCCCATCAAAAACAAATTTTAAAAATCTTAGCCTCCACGGAGATTTGAACCGGAGACCACGACCTAAATATGTTGAAGCAAGCGCTTTAACCACTTAGATGTCTGGCCGATACACGAAAAAAAAAGCAGTATAGAGACGTCCATATCCAACGCGTCTGTCTATCGCCATTCAGTAGTATTTCGAAATTGCCTCGCATTGCACCCCTAACTTTGTGATATCTACAGTTTAACATTCATTCCGAATAACCTACGGCCCTGGCGTGACTCTTACGATCAAAAAACATTTTAAAATCTTAGCCTCCACGGAGATTTGAACCGGAGATCACAACCCAAACATTTGTAAGCAAGCGCTTTAACCACTGTGCTGTCTGACCGACACACGACAAATGCAGTAGAGAGACGTCCATATCAGACGCGTCTGTCTATCGCCATTCAGTAGTATTTCGAAATTATGAGACCAAATGTATTATTTATACAGATAATTTTTCAACCAAATGTAGACAGTATTTTTCTCCGTGTTTCAAAGGATATGTGTGCAAAGTTTCATCGAGATCGGATGAAAACTGTGGATTTGTATGAAGAACAAACAAACATTCATCTTTATATATATAGATAGAGCAGTCTGATAGCTCAGTGGCTAAGCCGTCTGACTGGAGATCGAAATCCCGGTCTCAGCTGGGATTTTCAAAGGCCAGTAAACCAACCTTCAGCTCTCCCACAGCTTGTTGTGTAATATGAAGTAAGTCAGAAGCCTTCTGTGGTTCGGATTCCACTTTAAGCTGTTGGTTCCCTATACTATTACCACGCATTGCGCTGGAAATCGAAAAACACTGTCACCTGGCAGCCGAGAAAACCTTTGGAATCTCCAAAACGAAAATGCAATTCGATGAAACTGTTTGAGACGGAATGTTAAAGAGTGAAGAAGACCTAGACTTGATAGGTAATTAGTATCACCTCATAAAACAAGACGTTTAAATATTCGTTCCAGTAATAGGATAGAAGTTGTGTTTATTGTTGTTGACTCTTGTAACATTTGCATTAATCACTTTAAAGTACAAAACTGGAGATTGTGTTCACACTAATAGCTGGGGTTACTAAAACCAAGCTCACTTAATTATACTCATTATCATCTTTCTTGAATGGAAACATGACATTTTAAACTTGGTACATGAATTTCCCCTTTTATCTTCACAGTCAACGGGTCTTCTGATAAGCAGATTTGATATAATTCCTTCAGTTTTATGTTACACCATATAGCCACAAGTATTATATGTAACGGCTACGTAATTGTTTGACAAATATCCAGGAAATTTATCGCAGAATCCTGTAGAATTATCTGTAGTTAGTGAAGTTAGAGATAAATGTTTTGATTTTTGTTACAGTGTGGACAAATACAACAGAACGCTGAACTTCTTGAGCACATTGAGAATGAGTTACGTTTCGAAGCACCAAAACATCTGAAACAAGGATATGAGAAGCAGGCCATAAACCGATTTCCAACTGATGACTGACACAAGCAGCATGTCAATCAAGAAGCAAAAGCCCAAGGACCTAGTACGTAGCAGGAATAAAGAACACCTAGGCAGAATAGATATGTATAGCAAGTGACGTGACTCAAGCAGTAAAGTAAATCACATATTGTGGAAGTCAGATCACGAGTGATGCGTGAAGGTTTGAAAATACAAAAAGCAGTTGTGAACGTGATAAGAAAACTACGTTTACATCAAAAGTTGAGGAAGAATTTGCTTAAGACATGGGCAGCAGGAGAGGGAAAGACATTCGGAGAGAGAGAAATTAAAAATCTGTTAACTTCTGTGGCCAATGTTATACAAAAATGCTGAAGATTAGGTGAATGGTAAGTTACTATGGTAGGGTTTCTCTAAAAGCTCAAGAATTCAAAAGCTAAGAGTTACAATAGGTCACAGGGTAGTAGCAAGTTTAGCTGCAAAAGAGATCGTAATATTGATCGGTTCCATCGATACGTGATAAATTTTAAGTGAATGTGCAAGTAAGGAGACGTGGACATGGCGCTCCAATAGCAACGATTAAGGATTGGTCGTATAGTGAAACATCTGCCATTGTCGCCTATCTGAACTTTTACAGATAAAGTTTGTATTGGCTGAAATAGTTACGCCTGACAACTAGCTACATAATTACAGAATGATACTCTTTGCAACAGATTACTTCATGTTGAAAAGATGTGTCGACAAACATAAAAGAAACTAAAAAAAAAAAATCTCCTAAAACGCCAAAGAAGGAATGCGCTCTGTTTTTGAGTTTATGTTCGTGTCGTGTTAAGGAACTTGTTCGGGACAGAGGCAATGTATGTTGCTGTCAGCTCTTTTATTATTATTGTCATGTAGGGAGCGGTTTGGTGTCGCAAGGGGATTCTGTATTTGACCAGCAGTAAACAAGAAGGTGAGAGAGAATAACAAGGAGCTGACAGTCATTCATGAGTCCAGCACAGATCAGTGGTGGATATCATAGTAATTTATAGCTCCAATGTGACGCGCAAGTGAGAAGAGCTTCCTTTTATAAGGCGAACCGATTAACTCGGACAATGGATGAGCTCAGTGTCGTAGGGAAAGACATATCAATAAAACAAAACATAAAATGATACTAAATAATGTATTTCATGCAACCTATATCACAAACTGGCTTGATGTAAGTTCAGTAAACTATTCAGAAGAGAGAGAGACAAAATATGTGAATATATTAATATACTTTGATCGTTATTAACTTAAAGCAAAATTTCTTTTACTATGCCTCACAGTAAACACATTTCTCAATCCAAACAATAAAAATCTAAATGTTTTCTCTTCTAAAAGTGGTAACTTATTTTAAAGACTCCAGGAAAAACTTGTCTGTTTTGATGAAAAAACGATTTCTTCCTTAAAAGGATTAACTTATAACTTCAGCTCCCTTAATGAACTCCGTTTGCTGTTGAGTAAAGTAAACAGTTTAGTTATTGATATGGTCGACTCTCCGAAGTATTTTGACGTAACAACAGAACGCAACATGAATTGGGACATGCAGATAAATTCGGTCGTAGGAACATCTACTTCTAGATTGTTTTCCATAGGTCGAATTTTGAAAAATTGTAACGCACAAATAAAGCAGACAGATTATAAAATTCTCATATTTCCGCATTTGGACTACTGTTGTGCCGTTTTGGACCTGTTTCACAATGAACTGATTGACAGTATAGTGAAACTACAGAGAAGGGCCGCTCGATTCGTGACTGCTTGCCATAGTTCTTGCAAAAACGTCAAAGCATTGTTTCGTAGATTGGGCTGGGATTGTCTGGCAGAGAGACAACGGAGGATTCGTTTGAACTTATTGCTAAACACGTGTACACCCACTTTCATTTACGAGTGCTGTGAAATACTTCGTTCTGCAACCTACTTGGGTCAAAATGATAGGAGAGAGAAGAGTAGAGAAATAAGGTGCCGTATTGATGTTTATATGAACTGTTTCTTTCTTCGTGCCATTCAGCATTCGAATGTACTGAGTAGAGCTTAGTTTTGGTGCAAAGCATCCTTTGCCATCCATAGTTTCGTGAATTGCGCAGTATATATGCAGATGCAGATGAAAAGAAGTACTGTAAGATAAACATAAAAGGCCAAGGTCTTTAAAGGACCTTCAACAGAAATGTTATTTGCCTGTCAAACTCACGTTTTTATACAGCTTTTTTCGGAATATTGGTCAAAGAGTTGCATAAAAATTTTGTGAAAATTCCAAATAATTTCGATATAGTTTGTTGAGCAAGAAAAACAATACTCCCGTAATTCCTCTCACAGAAACAAAAACTAATCACGTTTCTTAAGTGATAGAGAGAATGCTCAGTTAGTAGGCCTATGTAAATTATTGCTATTACATGCTATTTCATGCTTCCTTGGTTTTCGCAGTATGCCGGGACGGTTCCTCAAAATAGCTTATTGGCACCTCCTGCCATATCCCGTATATCCCTTCTGCTTCATAACCGATCACACATTAGGGCAGGTGCAACACACTCGGCCACCCACTTTTAGTGAATCGTGAATAATAACAATAAATGATAGTGACTTGTTAGTAACAAAACAGCTATGCAAAGAGTAGTAGGCTGTTAAATCTGAACTTAAATACTTTCTGTGTTTCTACTTAAAGACTTAATCCAAGCCAATTTATTACAGCGGGTCTGAATGCAACGACATATAGACGCTAAATGGTGACAACAGGTTTAAAAAAGGATGAGTTGAACCATAAGGAATCTGGGTTTTCTTCGATTACGGAACCTTAAAAATTGACCTACAAGAATTTTTATATATATATCACTTAATGGCAGCCTCTCGGAACCATACATCACATATGTTTAATAAAATTTCATATTTTCTGTAATGTCCATGTCTGCATTAAATTTTCACTAAATTTTTATTAATGACCTCAGTCGAAGTTATTACTTGTAACAAAAATTAACATTAAGCTGACGGTGATCGCAGTTAGTTTTCATTTTCATTGGTGCTTTTCTTTGCAAGAGATTACCTTGGAAAGCAGAACACAAATGAAAAATGGCAGGTAGTCAAGTGCAAAGCAAAGAGTCGTTCGTATTGAAGAGCTCGCAATACCATGTTGCGGAAAGGCTGAAAAACACTTACTAAGTCACTATTGTCAGTACAGTACGCTATAACTGAAAGATAATGACTAAGTAACAAAATTTAAAACTCGCGGAGAAAAATGAGTTGCTAACCTATTGTTCGATGGAAAAGCCACTAGCTTCTTTTCAAAAGCAACTGCACTAACATTGCCTGACAGTATGTGTGACAATGGCTATCATCTGTTGGTGTAAGCACAAAACGTGCGTTAATTGGAATGAATGATGATGGCAGAAAGGCTGTGGAGTAATTCAAAACATTTCGGGATTCACGGAGTTGTTCAAATATTTCGTTATACCTTGGCGGACCGTTGGTGGCTGATTCACTGTTTGACGTCAAACTGAAATGTTGGCAAACAACCCGTGAGAAATAACAGTATCAAATAACATGTAGCAATACTTTTTATGGTTGAACCGTTCTAGTTTTCAATTGTATTATGCCGAAGAAGCCGCGTTTTTGTGCCTTGTGTGACATCCATCTAAAACAAACATTAAGAATCAGAGACAACAGGTCACCCCGATGGAACAGAAATATGCTTGCACTGGTTTGCCGGTGATCTAGTAGTGCCCAAATACAGCTCGCCCGCAAATGTTTCGTTTGATATCAAGACTTCGAATCCCACTTACGGATCGAATCACCAGAGATCCCTAGCATATACATTGTAGTTTGCATGCTAAGTCGCTAGAATGCCATGATCCGCATTCCGGGGCGAACTGTCAACCCTCTTGCAGTAGCCACCCAAGTCAGGCGGCCATGACAGATGCCGACAAGTACGAGAAATAGAGAAGGGACAAAACTATCAACGTTTCGAATTTGGCCTCTGTTTTAATGTTAAATTTTTAACTTAGCGGAGTAAAAAGATTACTATACGTTAAATGATACCATACGCTTCAATTATGATTAATTTAACTGAAATGCGTTCTTTAGTTGTTGGATGGTCGCACAGACAGATAAAAATTCCTAAATTTACGGTCTTGGCCCAGTGTAATCGGGAACTAAACCATTAAGCTGGATAGAAAGTATTTTACATTGTAACTGATGACATAAGCTACGGCTGTGTGCAGTTTTGCTAAGATCCAAAAATTTATATTCTTTCCCTCTGTATCACCGAGAACTTAGTAACTTATCTGGATAAAAAGTATCCTACGTTAGATAAGCTATTACTAGGTGCAGTTTCGTTAAAAGATGTCTAGTCTATTAGGTTTTTGCGTGAGCCTCGGACAGACAAACAGGCAAAAATTCCATATTTCATGGTTTTGGCATCTGTTATCAGTAGTGTACATTACAAATTTTTTTTAAAAAAACTAAATTTGACCGCCCCGTTCGTTCAGATGGTTTGCGGCACCGTGATGGTGTCCGGCGGTGACTCGGGGTGAGCTGGTTCGAGTCCTCGTAGTGGAAGAAAATTTCACTAACCGGCGGCGTAGGAAAAGCGGTGGAGCACAATTCATAATCACCAGATTGTGTGCTTGGGTTATATCTCAAATTAATCCGCATTGCGTATGGAGTGAGGGTACTGTTAATGTTGATTCGTCCATCATACGGGGACGTTAAGCCTGGCAGCCCTATAAGTCTTTCGGAAGTGTAGTGCTAATGCACCAGCACCGGATTTCGTCCTCTCCCGTCTCCATCTCTCATTTCAGACAACACAAACAACATTCTATACTGAACACTCACACTACCACAGTCATTCACACCTACACTTACACACACTGGGTAAGGCAACGGGAAACCACCGCAGTTCATCTTCCCAAGAGACTTCCCGTTGAGGGATACATCCTCCATGGTAACCGCCTACAGCCCAGTGCTGGATTTTCCATTAGGCTGTATAGGCTCCAGCCTAGGGGCGGCAAATTTCTTAGGGTGCCCGCTTTAGTAAGCCGTCAAATTTGTGTGTGATTATAAATGTAATAGAAAAACGTCTACTGTAAATTTTCATTTACATATAATCGTTTGCTACCTAATAAAGGTAAATGGTAATACAAATTAGTGATTAGTATAAGTATGAAGGAGAAAAGGGCGGCACAAAATGAACAGCCTACACTAAAAACCAGTTTAAATCCGGCCCTGCTACAGCCGGAATCACGTAAAACATCATAAGAAGAAGTAATAAATTTCATGTACAGACTTTCTAAAATTTTGTTATAGAGCATAGATTATCACGGAAAATGATTTGAGGAATTCCTCTTTAATACGCGCGACACGTAAAACACGCGACCTTACGGAAACATTGGGACAAATCCGCGAGTTTCTTGTTGCAACTTCCTGGTGTGAACAGTAGAAGGCGGGGCAGCCCCTCGACAACCGCAGCCTAACATGCTTCTTCCACGCACCAGTGCCAATAATACATCGTGGTCATCTGATTGGCCAACAGCGATAGGCAAAAATGTATCGCCCTCGTTCCTCAGGGCTTTCAATTTTGAACTGTATAGACTTGCCTCTGACGATGACTTTGTAAGTCTGCAAGTCATTGGCAATATATCTATCAATGTTGCCGCTTGTCAGTTGATCTCGCATCTGCGCTAACCGTGTAATCCATAAAAAAAAAAAATCACAAGGGTTGTGTCCAGGATATTCTCGTATGTTCACCGTCACTATCAACCTGTGTAAAGTGGCTTGCCGAAAAATTCGTGGTCTTGCATACGGCATCAGGGGCGCTTGTCCCACCCTGGCTGCCTCCCTGAAGTAGTAGAAGAAAAAATTTATGAAAATAAAAATTCCACTATTAAAATAGAAAAATCAATTTTCTCAAAATTTAGCCAGAACCAACGCAGACTAGTGCTTAAATGAGGTAAATGAGTGTTTAATTTTTCAAGTAAAACCATTTACAACAAGTATTTTTATTTACTTTACTTGTTTTTGCCTAACCATGAAACTAAATCTGGCTACGCCCTTGTGCTATACAGTAATTTACAGAAACGTAAAAGCATATGTAGATGTAAAACGTCCAAATGGAACAAACGCGATCTGTAATTGATACAAGGAATGAAAGTTTCAGGCTCCAGTCGCAAGGAGGGTGTAGGTAATTTTCGTAGTTTGATAAGAGCATCGAAATGGAATTACGCAATTCTTTTTCTGAAGAAGCGTAATGAAAGACTCCGCATCGTTGGCCGAGGCCTCTGAGACTCGAGGGTGGTGTCTGGTGCTGGAGAGGGAGTTAGATGGTTCAAACCTCAGTGGTGCACTATTCACAAGATCATGTATTGGATTAAATTCCAAACCTCTTTGCAGTGTATATGGAGTGAGGGCATACGACATGTTGTTAGCTATTCTATTAGCAGATAGTGACGTCAAACTTGCCGGCGCCCTTAATACTATGGAGAACAATTGGCCTGGATGAACCGACTCAGTATCTCACCGTTTCCCTTCCTTAATATTAATGTCTACAGAACAATACATTACACTTAAAAATGATTATCACAATAATTTACACACAAACACCAACACTTTGAGACATGTAGGAAAGCAACTGACTGGCCGTTATACCTCCTCGTGCGGTAGGATCAAACAAACCTTTGGGCTGTTGACCAGACATACAGTACATACATTGGAAGGGTTTAGGAGGAAACAAAAATAATTATAGAGTGGTAACTGGAGACTGCCATACTGGGTCTGACATTCGGGAGGACGCCAGTTCAATACCCGGTCCGACATTCATAGATTTCAGTTTTTCATGATTATTCTAAATCAGTCCAGGCGAATGAGGAATGGTTTGTTTAAAATGTCATGGCTGGATTACTTCCTGTTTTTGGTCCCCAGCCCTCTTCAAGCTCTAAATACTTAAACAAATTTTTTCAGAAAAATGTACGGCGTCTTTGCCTGAAGCACTTTTTAATTCTTTGCTTTTGTTTCTGTTTAATGGTAATACTGCCCGAATTATTTCAAGCGATGCGATTATTTTTGCTTTTCTTCTATGAATATTACAGCTGTACAGAGTATAGGGGTCGAGAGAGAAAGCTCAGCATAACTGCTTGTCACTTTTCATTTTGTTTTCGTTTCTGGTGTAAGTACTTTTCCACAACGCTTACTACCCAGCAGGATCCTCAACATCTCCGTCTCGTTTTTTGCTGCTGCTGACCATGTATAGCAACGCGATTTAACCAAGCCACAGGTCTCACAACAGCTTCCCATAATAAGATATTTTAAATGCGATGAATTCTGCACCATGATTTTAACAGTTAATAGCGCAGTGAATGATTATTAATGGAGAACTTACAACCCAAGATACCAGGTCTTAGAATAGTTATAGGTTTTTTAGACCTAAACGAGTAAGCTAGTTCCGGTGTTCCTGGGAGATTTTATCTCGAGGGGATATCGAATGATATCAACTTTGTGAAAAATAATAATTCATTAATAAAGATAAACGGGATCGTTGTAAAAATTTCTTAATAGTAACTCTAGAGTTTCTAAGAAACAGAAGTTCCCACTGACACAAATGATATTACACCAGTATGTTCAAATTGATACTTAAACTTGCTAATCCATATGTAAACAATATAAAATCTCTGTGAATACTCGTATTTTGTACCGTTGATCAAATAAATTATTATTTTTTTCCATGAAGCCAAGTCAGTAAAATCTTCTGGATAAGATCAGCAAAAAAATAAAAGTAGGGCCTATTCCGAAGAAGTTGTTCTAACATTTGTATTAAAAATTTTGTTGATGATATTGATAGAAACCCTGATTTGAAGACTTCCTCGTCGTATTCAGATATTGTTGCTTCACTGTGAGGTATCTGCGGAACTGTTTTGAATTCCAAAGGCAGTTGTTGAAAACGTTTAGACTGAACCAATGAGTGTATATTTCAAAGTAAGATGTGATTAAACTTCGGCCCTAAGAGTTTATCACTTATAGAGTATACTGATTTTGAAGAAGTTTACGTCCATGCCTGCAACTGCAAGTTTGCAGTTGTATTAGACAAAATTTTA
>JARYHS010012519.1:86937606-87286603 GCA_031002005.1 Vandiemenella viatica
TTACGTTTCGAAGCACCAAAACATCTGAAACAAGGATATGAGAAGCAGGCCATAAACCGATTTCCAACTGATGACTGACACAAGCAGCATGTCAATCAAGAAGCAAAAGCCCATGGACCTAGTACGTAGCAGGAATAAAGAACACCTAGGCAGAATAGATATGTATAGCAAGTGACGTGACTCAAGCAGTAAAGTAAATCACATATTGTGGAAGTCAGATCACGAGTGATGCGTGAAGGTTTGAAAATACAAAAAGCAGTTGTGAACGTGATAAGAAAACTACGCTTACACCAAAAGTTGAGGAAGAATTTGGTTAAGACATGGGCAGCAGGAGAGGGAAAGACATTCGGAGAGAGAGAAATTAAAAATCTGTTAACTTCTGTGGCCAATGTTATACAAGAATGCTGAAGATTAGGTGAATGGAAAGTTACTTGGTAGGGTTTCTCTAAAAGCTCAAGAATTCAAAAGCTAAGAGTTACAATAGCTCACAGGGTAGTAGCAAGTTTAGCTGCAAAATAGATCGTCATGTTGATCGGTTCCATCGATACGTGATAAATTTTAAATGAATGTGCAAGTAAGGAGACGTGGACATGGCGCTCCAATAGCAACGATTAAGGATTGGTCGTATAGTGAAACATCTGCCATTGTCGCCTATCTGAACTTTTACAGATAAAGTTTGTATTGGCTGAAATAGTTACGCCTGACAACTAGCTACATAATTACAGAATGATACTCTTTGCAACAGATTACTTCATGTTGAAAAGATGTGTCGACAAACATAAAAGAAACTAAAAAAAAACTCCTAAAACGCCAAAGAAGGAATGCGCTCTGTTTTTTAGTTTATGTTCGTGTCGTGTTAAGGAACTTGTTCGGGACAGAGGCAATGTATGTTGCTGTCAGCTCTTTTATTATTATTGTCATGTAGGGAGCGGTTTGGTGTCGCAAGGGGATTCTGTATTTGACCAGCAGTAAACAAGAACGTGAGAGAGAATAACAAGGAGCTGACAGTCATTCATGAGTCCAGCACAGATCAGTGGTGGATATCATAGTAATTTATAGCTCCAATATGACGCGCAAGTGAGAAGAGCTTCCTTTTATAAGGCGAACCGATTAACTCGGACAATGGATGAGCTCAGTGTCGTAGGGAAAGACATATCAATAAAACAAAACATAAAATGATACTAAATAATTTATTTCATGCAACCTATATCACAAACTGGCTTGATGTAAGTTCAGTAAACTATTCAGAAGAGAGAGAGACAAAATATGTGAATATATTAATATACTTTGATCGTTATTAACTTACAGCAAAATTTCTTTTACTATACCTCACAGTAAACACATTTCTCAATCCAAACAATCAAAATCTAAATGTTTTCTCTTCTAAAAGTGGTAACTTATTTTAAAGACTCCAGGAGAAACTTGTCTGTTTTGATGAAAAAACGATTTCTTCCTTAAAAGAATTAACTTATAACTTCAGCTCCCTTAATGAACTCCGTTTGCTGTTGAGTAAAGTAAACAGTTCAGTTATTGATATGGTCGACTCTCCGAAGTATTTTGACCTTACAACAGAACGCAACATGAATTGGGACATGCAGATAAATTCGGTCGTAGGAACATCTACTTCTAGATTGTTTTCCATAGGTCGAATTTTGAAAAATTGTAATGCACAAATAAAGCAGACAGTTTATAAAATTCTCATATATCCGCATTTGGACTACCGTTGTGCCGTTTTGGACCTGTTTCACAATGAACTGATTGACAGTATAGTGAAACTACAGAGAAGGGCCGCTCGATTCGTGACTGCTTGCCATAGATCTTGTAAAAACGTCAAAGTTTCGTAGATTGGGCTGGGCTTCTCTGGCAGAGAGACAACGGATTGCTAAACATGTGTACACCCACTTTCATTTACGAGTGCTGTGAAATACTTCGTTCTGCAACCTACTTGGGTCAAAATGGTAGGAGAGAGAAGAGTAGAGAAATAAGGTGCCGTATTGATGTTTATATGAACTGTTTCTTTATTTGTGCCATTCAGCATTGGAATGTACTGAGTAGAGCTTAGTTTTGGTGCAAAGCATCCTTTGCCATCCACAGTTTCGTGAATTGCGCAGTATATATGCAGATGCAGATGAAAAGAAGTACTGTAAGATAAACATAAAAGGCTCAAGGTCTTTAAAGGACCTTCAACAGAAATGTTATTTGCCTGTCAAACTCACGTTTTTATACAGTTTTTTTCGGAATATTGGTCAAAGAGTTGCATAAAAATTTTGTGAAAATTCCAAATAATTTCGATATAGTTTGTTGAGCAAGAAAAACAATACTCCCGTAATTCCTCTCACAGAAACAAAAACTAATCACGTTTCTTAAGTGATAGAGAGAATGCTCAGTTAGTAGGCCTATGTAAATTATTGCTATTACATGCTATTTCATGCTTCCTTGGATTTCGCAGTAAGCCGGGACGGTTCCTCAAAATATCTCACTGGCACCTCCTGCCATATCCAGTACATCCCTTCTGCTTCATAACCGATCACACATTAGGGTAGGTTCAACACACTCGGCCGCCCATGTTCAGTCTGCCAGTAAAGGCCCCTGCTAGGCAGACCTCACACACAACGCGCCTGCACGCCGGGATACATATACGACTCCAAACAGGCGCAGAGTCATCAAAACAAACCAGGAAAATAAATAGAATCATCTAGAGGCTAAGTGGGACCTTTTCTTACAGAGGTCGCCGTACTACCACACGACGGAATTCCTGCGCCAGGCTGCCTATATAAGCGTAGCCGGCAGCTCCACAGACAGTTCCGGCCTGACCGCTGAACCAGCGTCAACTACAGAAGACCACCGGAAGTTCGCGAGAAGTAGAAGCCGTCACTCTACCCCGGATCAGGACCAGGCTAAAATTCTCGACGGTCATCTGATAACTGTACCCACATTTGTTTATGGTTTACCAGTTGTTTGTGTACAGAGTAATAAACCTCAAGGAACCGTTAAGTGTAGTTCACTTCAGCCCACTTTTAGTGAATCGTGAATAATAACAATAAATGATAGTCACTTGGTAGTAACAAAACAGCTATGCAAAGAGTAGTAGGCTGTTAAATCTGACCTTAAATACTTTCTGTGTTTCTACTTAAAGACTTAATCCAAGCCAATTTATTACAGCGGGTCTGAATGCAACGACATATAGACGCTAAATGGTGACAACAGGTTTAAAAAAGGACGAGTTGAACCATAAGGAATCTGGGTTTTCTTCGATTACGGAACCTTAAAAATTGACCTGCAAGAATTTTTTATATATATCACTTAATGGCAGCCTCTCGGAACCATACATCACATATGTTTAATAAAATTTCATATTTTCTGTAATGTCCATGTCTGCATTAAATTTTCACTAAATTTTTATTAATGACCTCAGTCGAAGTTATTACTTGTAACAAAAATTAACGTTAAGCTGACGGGGATCGCAGTTAGTTTTCACTTTTCATTGGTGGTTTTCTTTGCAAGAGATTACCTTGGAAAGCAGAACACAATGAAAAATGGCAGGTAGTCAAGTGCAAAGCAAAGAGTCGTTCGTATTGAAGAGCTCGCAATACCATGTTGCGGAAAGGCTGAAAAACACTTATTAAGTCACTATTGTCAGTACAGTACGCTATAACTGAAAGATAATGACTAAGTAACAAAATTTAAAACTCGCGGAGAAAAATGAGTTGCTAACCTATTGTTCGATGGAAAAGCCACTAGCTTCTTTTCAAAAGCAACTGCACTAAAATTTCCTGACAGTATGTGTGACAATGGCTATCATCTGTTGGTGTAAGCACAAAACGTGCGTTAATTGGAATGAATGATGATGGCAGAAAGGCTGTGGAGTAATTCAAAACATTTCGGGATTCACGGAGTTGTTCAAATATTTCGTTATTTGGCGGACCGTTGGTAGCTGATTCACTGTTTGACGTCAAACTGAAATGTTGGCAAACAACCCGTGAGACATAACAGTATCAAATAACATGTAGCAATACTTTTTATGGTTGAACCGTTCTAGTTTTCAATTGTATTATGCCGAAGAAGCCGCGTTTTTGTGCCTTGTGTGACATCCATCTAAAACAAACATTAAGAATCAGAGACAACAGGTCACCTCGATGGAACAGAAATGTGCTTGCACTGGTTTGCCGGTGATCTAGTAGTGCCCAAATACAGCTCGCCCGCAAATGTTTCGTTTGATATCAAGACTTCGAATCCCACTTACGGATCGAATCACCAGAGATCCCTAGCATATACCTTGCAGTTTGCATGCTAAGTCGCTAGAATGCCATGATCCGCATTCCGGGGCGAACTGTCAACCCTCTTGCAGTAGCCACCCAAGTCAGGCGGCCATGACAGATGCCGACAAGTAATAAGAAGGGACAAAACTATCAACATTTCGACTTTGGCCTCTGTTTTAATGTTAAATTTTTAACTTAGCGGAGTAAAAAGATTACTATACGTTATCTGATACCATACGCTTCAATTATGTTTAATTTAACTGAAATGCGTTCTTTAGTTGTTGGATGGTCGCACAGACAGATAAAAATTCCTAAATTTACGGTCTTGGCCCAGTGTAATAGGGAACTAAACCATTAAGCTGGATAGAAAGTATTTTACATTGTAACTGATGACATAAGCTACGGCTGTGTGCAGTTTTGCTAAGATCCGAAAATTTACATTCTTTCCCTCTGTATCACCGAGAACTTAGTACCTTATCTGGATAAAAAGTATCCTACACTAGATAAGCTATTACTAGGTGCAGTTTCGTTAAAAGATGTCTAGTCTATTAGGTTTTGCGTGAGCCTCGGACAGACAAACAGACAAAAATTCCATATTTCATGGTTTTGGCATCTCTTATCATCAGTAGTGTACATTACAATTTAAAAAAAAAACTAAATTTGACCGCCCCGTTCGTTCAGATGGTTTGCGGCACCGTGATGGTGTCCGGCGGTGACTCGGGGTGAGCTGGTTCGAGTCCTCGTGGTGGAAGAAAATTTCATTAACCGGCGGAGTAGGAAAAGCGGTGGAGCACAATTCATAATCACCAGACTGTGTGCTTGGGTTAAATCTCAAATTAATCCGCATTGCGTATGGAGTGAGGGTACTGTTAATGTTGATTCGTCCATCATATGGGGACGTTAAGCCTGGCAGCCCTATAAGTCTTTCGGAAGAGTAGTGCTAATGCAGCAGCACCGGATTTCGTCCTCTCCCGTCTCCATCTCTCATTTCAGACAACACAAACAACATTCTATACTGAACACGCACACTACCACAGTCATTCACACCTACACTTACACATACGAACACACACTGAGTAAGGCAACGGGAAACCACCGCAGTTCATCTTCCCAAGAGACTTCCCGTTGAGTCCTCCATGGTAACCGCCTACAGCCCAGTGCTGGATTTTCCATTAGGCTGTATAGGCTCCAGCCTAGGGGCGGCAAATTTCCTAGGGTGCCCGCTTTAGTAAGCCGTCAAATTTGTGTGTGATTATAAATGTAATAGAAAAACGTCTACTGTAAATTTTAATTTACATATAATCGTTTGCTACCTAATAAAGGTAAATGGTAATACAAATTAGTGATTAGTATAAGTATGAAGGAGAAAAGGGCGGCACAAAATGAACAGCCTACACTAAAAAACAAGTTTAAATCCGGCCCTGCTATAGCCGGAATCACGTACAACATCATAAGAAGAAGTAATAAATTTCATGTACAGACTTTCTAAAATTTTGTTATAGAGCATAGATTATCACGGAAAATGATTTGAGGAATTCCTTTTTAATACGCGCGACACGTAAAACCCGCGACCTTACGGAAACATTGGGACAAATCCGCGAGTTTCTTGTTGCAACTTCCTGGTGTGAACAGTAGAAGGCGGGGCAGCCCCTCGACAACCGCAGCCTAACATGCTTCTTCCACGCACCAGTGCCAATAATACATCGTGGTCATCTGATTGACCAACAGCCAAAGGCAAAAATGTATAGCCCTCGTTCCTCAGGCCATTCAAATTGGAACTATATAGACTTGCCTCTGACTATGACTTTGTAACTCTGCAAGTCATTGGTAACATATGTCATCAATGTTGCCGCTTTTCAGCTGATCTCTCATCTGCGCTAACCGTGTAATCCATAAAAGAAAAATATAAAAATCACAAGGGTTGCGTCCAGGATATTAATATATGTTCACCGTCGTTATCAACTTGGGTAAAGTGGCTTGCCGAAAAATTTGTGGTCTTGCATACGGCACCATGGGCACTTGTCCCACCCTGCCTCCCTCTCCGAAGTAGTAGAGCGAAAAATATATGAAAATAAAAATTCCACTATTAATATAGAAAAATCAGTTTTCTCAAAATTTAGCCAAAACTAGTGCTTAAATGAGGTAAATGAGTGAAATGAAATCTTGACGGGTTTTCTGCCGGATAATATCTTTATTGAACATAATTTCTTTAATGTACAAATAAGACAGGACTTGCTCGCGAGGCAGTCACAGTTTTAGCTTCGTTATGACAGCTTACCTGACGAAGGCAGCGGAAGTTGCTGCCGAAACGTTGTACATTAAAGAAATTATGTTCAATAAAGATTTCATGCGGCAGAAAACCCGTCCAGATTTCATTTCATTTTTACGCCGGGAAAAACAGAATTCTCAAATGAGGTAAATGAGTGTTCAATTTTTCAAGTAAAACCATTTCCAACAAGTATTTTTATTTACTTTCCTTGTTTTTGCCTCACCATGAAACTAAATCTGGCTACGCCCTTGTACGGCACAGTTATTTACAGAGACGTAAAAGCATATGTAGATGTAAAACGTCCAAATGGATTAAATGCGATCTGTAATTGATACAAGGAATGAAAGTTTTAGGCTCCAGTCGCAAGGAGGGTGTAGGTAATTTCCGTAGTTTGATAAGAGCATCGAAAAGGCATTTCGCAGTTCTTTTTCTGAAGAAACGTAATGAAAGACTCCGCATTGTTGGTCGAGGCCTATGAGACTCGAGGGTAGTGCCTGGTGCTGGAGAGTGAGTTAGATGGTTCAAACCTCAGTGGTGCACTATACACAAGATCATGTATTGGATTAAATTCCAAACTTCTTTGCAGTGTATATGGAGTGAGGGCATACGACATGTTGTTAGCTATTCTGTTAGCAGATAGCGACGTCAAACTTGCCGACGCCCTTAATACTATGGGGAACAACTGGCCTGGATGAACCGACTCAGTGTGTCACCGTCTCCCTTCCTCAATATTAATGTATACAGAATAATATATTACACTTAAAAATGATTATCACAATAATTTACACACAAACACCAACACTTTGAGACATGTAAGAAAGCAACTGACTAGCCGTTAAACCCCCTCGTGCGGTAGGATCAAACAAACCTTCAGCCTGTTGACCACACATACAGGACATACAATGGAAGGGTTTAGGTGGAAACAAAATTAATTGTAGAGCGGTAACTAAAAACTGCCATACTGGGTCCGACATTCAGGAAGACGCCAGTTCGATACCCGGTACGACATTCCTAGATTTCAGTTTTTCATGGTTATTCTAAATCAGTCCAGGCGAATAAGGAATGGTTTGTTTAAAATGCCATGACTGAATTACTTCCTGTTTATGGTCCCCACCCCTCTTCAAGCTCTAAATACCTAAACGATAAATTATTTCAGAAAAATGTACGGCGTCTTTGCCTGAAGCAATTTTTAATTGTTTGTTTTGTTTCTGTTTAATGGCAATACTACCGGAATTATTTCAAGCGATGTGATTATTTTTGCTTGTCTTCTATGAATTTTACAGCTGTACAGAGTATGGGGGTCGAGAGAGAAAGCTCAGCATAACTGCTTGTCACTTTTCATTTTGTGTTTTCGTTTCTGGTGTAAGTAGTTTTCCAGAACGCTTACTACCCAGCAGGATCCTCCATTTCTCCGTCTCGTTTTTTGGTGCTGCTGACCATGTATAGCAACGCGTTTTAACCAAGCCACAGGTCTCACAACAGCTTTCCATAATAAGATATTTTAAATGCAATAAATTCTGCATCATGATTTTAACAGTTAATAGCGCAGTGAATGATTATTAATGGTGAACTTACAACCCAAGATACTAGGTCTAAGAACGGTTATAGGTTTTTAGACCTAGTGTTCCTGACAAGATTTTATCTCGAAGGGATATCGAATGATATCAACTTTGTGAAAAATAATTCAATGATAAAGATAAGCGGGATCGTTGTAAAAATTTCTTAATAGTAACTCTAGAATTTCTAAGAAACAGGAGAGGATCCCACTGACACATATGATATTACAGTATTACACCAGTATGTTGAAATTGATAATTAAACTGGCTAATCCATATGCAAACAATATAAAATCTCTGTGAATACTCGTATTTTGTACCGTTGTTCAAATGAATTATTTTGTTTTTCCATGAAGCCAAGTCAATAAAAAACTTCTGGATAAGATCAGTAAAAAATAAAAGTATTCCGAAGAAGTTGTTCTAATATATGTATTAAAAATTCATGATATTGATAGAAACCCTGATTTGAAGACTTTCTCCTCGTATTCAGATACTGTTGCTCCACTGTGAGGTATCTGCGGAACTGTTTGAATTCCAAAGGCAGCCGTTTAGACTGAGCCAGTGAGTGCATATTTCAAAGTAAGATGTGATTAAACTTCGGCCCTAAAAGTTTATCTCTTATAGAGTATAATGATTTTGAAGAAGCTTACGTCCATGGCGGCAACTGTAAATTTGCAGAATTTTAATTTACACCTCTGTTGCGGTTTATATAACATTACTCTGCAATGGAAAACTAAAGCTTATCGTGGAATGACGATCAAGGAGTAGTTGACATATAAAAAACAACGTTTAAAAACAGATTTTTTTTTTCGCGGAGACACCTTAACCGCCAGTAAAGACACGCAAGCTATACTGCGAGGTCTTCGTTGACCGGCCACGGAAGTTGTGACGTCATTGCTTGCTGCGTACGACAAAGTAGGTTTCCTTCCGGCTACGCACGTCTGATTGCGTGGTGTGGTTGTACCGAAATGATGATAGTGTCACCGGAAATGAAACATTCCAGCGTAACTAATTATGTCTTTTAATTTAAAACCTCTTTTATACTAAAAGCAGCGATTACACTACCGTATTCTATCTACCACTAAGTTATCCCATCTCAGACATCTACTTCCTACCTGTCATGCTATGTTAACTACGTCGAAGTGAATGACGAAATCTAATGCAACAATCAAAAGACAGAAGAGACAGGTTGTAATCGTTTCGTTTCTCTGTGGTCTCATTACATCGTGTTTTCTGTTTGTTTCTTGAATACAATTATGGTAGACACCAGTAACAGAATGGTCGTCTGTCATGGGGGTTGCGCCTTTGTTCTTCATTGATAATAACAGAAGCGGGTAGTGGTATAAAACATTATCCTGCCCTTTCGCTAAAAATGGTCCCTAAATATGAAGAAACATAAATGATCAAAAACCATTGGGATGGCTAATGCCAAGCATAGCAGCTGCATTTAAGAATCGAAGAGTATACGGAGGAAATGTAGTCATCTGTAATCGCGTTACGATGATTTTGTGCTGTGTTAAACATTCAGGAGTTAAAAAAATCGGATCTTAGGGAGGACTGAACAAATGGAAAATACACACGAGTTCAAGTTTAAATAATGTTCGAATGTTATTGCTGGTATTAATGAGGTTAAATGGAACAAGGCGCAAGATTTCGGGTGACATAATACACAGTACTCACTCCAAAAGCGATCTGTCTGCCTGCGTATTAGTTAAGATTCTCGACTACTAAATTCAAGGTCCTGTGTTCAAATCTCGCCTGCGCCAGGTATTTCTGGGGGTTTGCTTTCATCGCGTGAGTATGCCTGTACGATTCGTGGTTCGGATTCCAATTAAGCTGTAGACCCAGACACATGTGGTGCAAATCTAAAAAATTTTCTCCAGGTTGTAAGACCACACTGGTTTACTTTAACAAAGAAGTAGAATTTAACTTTATTATATAACAAAATTACATAAAGTTTATGTCTCTACATGAAATTTTATATCATATATAGTAAATTGCCATATACTCTATTGATAGAGATACCAAAACAATTACCACGCTTTCTTTAATATTGTGATTCACCCCTCCTCTTTCCTGAACTTCATTACATCAGCGGTCCACAACATTTTGTTTTAAAGTTCACTGATTCTGAATCTGACGTGAAAAGTTAACCAGGCGATATGAAACGCCCCTAAAGACAAATTAACGGAAATGATTAACTGCATTGGCATACACAATGCAAGACCCAACAGGATACCCAGATACTATGTAGTAATATCAAAATTCATAAATAATTATGGCTTCTTCCCAGCTAACACATTTTGGAGGTAATATAGCCCCTTAAATTGATATACGGATGGGGACTGCTCACAGAGGAGTCATTCCAATTGATAGAAACGTTCTAAGAGTGTGAGCGTAGGATGTTAGAAGTCTGCACAGGGCAAATAGGTTAGAGCTTAAACAGAGAGCTAAACCGAATTCAGTTACAGATTGTTGGAATAAATCAGATTAAATAAACGTACGCGCAGAATTTCTGGTCTGAGGAATATAGCTCAATTAGCACAGAAGCTATCAACGGGATTACAGGCGTGGATTTATAATGAAGAAGAAGACAGGGAATCAAATGAGTTGTAACGAATAGTTCAGCAAAAATAGTTTTGTTAAGAGTAGAAACCAAGCCTTTACCAACCACAGCAGTGCAAGTACATACGCAAAATTTCACAAGAAGATTAATTAAACGAATTTTGGAGGAATGAAAAAAGATGCGTGAACATTGAAGGAGCATGGCAACAAAAAATATTATACCGATGGAAAACACACACGTAGAAACTGTATGAAGGTAAATTGCTTGAACAATAATATACTCGACGGAGATGAAGATATTAAAAAGGCTGTTGTAGAAAATCCTGTTTCAAGAATAGGATGTAACACAGCTTTGGAACATTTGAACTCAAGTAAGGTAATCTCCGGAAGAAAAACAGAATATTTCAGATGATATCTAAATGTTGCGAAAAAGAAGAGAGAGAAAAGATTTCAACGCATTTTCATGAAAGCATTATCTTCATACTCTACTCGCGACGAAAAAAGAATTCATGAATTTGAAAACTATCGCTCAATAAGTCTAACATCATTTGTTTCGAAATTACTGATTGGGATAACATACAGAAGAATGAATAGAAAATGAGATATTATTAGATGAAAATAAGTTTGGGTGTAGGAAGTACCGGTATCATGGCGTTAAGGTTAATATTGGAAGACGTATCAAGAAAAATAAGGAGATATTCGTGATACCTACGACTTAGAGGAAACTTTTGATAATATTCGTTGGACAAGACGTTTGGAACTGAAATGGTCAAGTCTGGAATTGGGAGAAATAATACATATAAGAATCAGTTGCCAATAGTAATAGTAATATCGAGTAATCGTATTGACATGGTGACAGGGTTTCTTAAATGCTGCGCAATCCGCCCCTATCGCAGCCAGATAGACTAACCTAGTAATCCTAACGGTTACAGGGGACCTACAATTTAACGTTAAATCGGAACCACGGAAGCGTCCTGGCTTTACATATACACAGCAAGCTGTACCTGAAGCAGAGATCGGGCTAAGGACCTTTAGAATCCTAATCGATACCAGGATTCGAACCGGGGACCTTTCAATCAGCAGTCAGACGCCTTAACCACTGAGCCACAAGACTGCTCTTCCTGTAGTAAAAGCAGAGAATTGGGAGAGACAAGTATCGGTTACTAAAAACGCGAGACAGATTTGTATACTATCCTTAATATTATTCAATTGGTATACAGAGGAAGAAAATAACGAAGTGAGAAAAAAAATTGAATGTGGCATAAAGGTTCAATGAGAATTAATGTGTACTGAGATAGTCCTCGAGAAGAATTTGTATGTATGGAGTTCGTTACCTTAGGGACGTTTGGACATATGGGATAATAGAAAGAAGGAAAACTCAAGCATTTTAAATTAGTTGCTCAGATAAAGTATGAAATTAATACGTTCTCGAAAGTCAGAGTAGGACATAAGATCCACAGGATACTTTGCCAGTAATAACAGGTTGAATGATAGGTTACAATTATAGTCATATGGGGCTGGTTAATTTTTTAGTGGAACGATCGGCCACAGGTAAGAAATGCAAAGAGGTATTTAAAAAAATGTAATTGAGTATCACAGGTCGTAATGCGTGTACTGAAATGAAGATATTAGCTCAGGATAGGAAGAGATAAACAATTGCATTAAATCAGCCAAGAGACCTAATAATATTTTTTTGCCTTCACCGTTACGTCTTGTCGAGGTCATTAGAGACGGGAAAGGATTAGGGCTAGGAACAGGAAGGAATTCTGCCATGGCCTTTTGGAGGAGCCATTCCTGCAGTGGCCTGGAGTGATTTGAGGTAACCATGGAAAACCCAAATCTGGATGGCCGGACGGGATTCGAAACCACATTCTCCCGAACGCGAGGCTAGAGCATTTCCGCTCACCCATCACGCTCTGTTAACAACAAAGAAATAGCAAGGTACGACTTTCATTTGACAGATGATGATACGTATACAGTTAGTGTACGAAACTAGTACTGCGTTGAGGATTCTTGCAGCAGTGAACACTGAAATGTGAGTACTCCGTAAAGGTAGGCCGTCGTAATCGGCCTTCCTGTTTGTGCCATTAAGATACAGTAGTGCAAGTTTCAGCGTACTTTCCGCAAGTAGATAATACGTCAGTCACGCAGTGAAGGAAGCCAGAAATAACTCATTGGGTAGCGATTGGTGTTCGCGGAAGCGGCGTTTCTCCGTGTGACGGGGCAGGTGGCAGCAGCGTCGGGTGCCCGTCTCCCCCCGTGTCCTAGGCACAAGCGCTCCTGCAGAACAGATGCTCAGTGCCCGTCGAGATGGCGAAGTGTTTGGATGTATTGGTAGCGCTCTCTCTGCTGTTGGTGTTTGTGGAGGCAGACAATCAGGACTGGTGGCCAAGGTCTTGGTGGCTAGACCGGGAGGAAGATACCTCCAAGAGCACCAGGACTACCACTACGGCAACGGAGAGCAGCACATCTCCCAAACAGGTAACGATTTCTATCCTTCAGTTTTACGGAATTTCAAATTCATTCACGACTCCGGCCATTTTTCACATTTCTTCTTGGTATTGGTTGAAGGAATTGGCAGTCTCAAAACGGTACAATAGTAACGTCTATTTCTCATCTTTACAGAACTCCTAGTTGCAGGTAACTTAAGAAATATTTAATTAGAAGGACATCAAATGGCGAATTTTCACACTAAAAACGGCAACTCACAGTGTCGCGCTTGATTCTATGACTCTTCAAAATAGCTTCGGAAAAGCCTTCTTCAGAAGAACTAAGTTCTCTGCCGGTCAGGAAATTGATTCTATCATATTAAGCTTTGCTTAAAATTAATAAAAATCAACCAGGTGCACAGTAAGAACGGTGAAAATCCAATACGCGACTAGTGATTTTCTTGTTAACGACCTACAAGTAGTTTTTCAGCCGTAACAATTTTGTTTACGAAGCGATAATTGAGGAAACCGCGGTTGTCAATTCGATAAGGTTGTCATTAGTTAAATTTATGTTATAGGAGTACTCTTAGAGAACCAAGGATTTTGTTAGAATCTGAACTTCTGCAACAGATCCCCAGGCTTAATAATCCTGTTATTCAATGAGTATATAGGGTAAGATGAAAACAACACGAGCGTGGCGCTGACTACCTAACCTCCTCCGTAGTGTCATAGGTCAGAAAACGGAATACGGACCTATAACTCGGAGCGTCAGACCTCGGCTCCATATGGGAATAATAGCAATACCGTATCTCCTCTCTCCCCCTCCTCCCATGACATTTTTGTGTACGAAACTATAATTGAGGAAAGTGCGATAGTCAATTCGATTAGGTTCTTTGGTTGTTCTTTGTACGTTTCGAGCCCAATAATCCGAATATCTCCAATAAATGTTGTAGCATTTTAACTCATGAATACCAAACAATTATTCCAGTTCGTCTAAAGATTTATGCTAGTAACGATACTAATTTTAGGACGTAGTGGTTTCCTTCACGATTACAAAGTATTTGAACGTAATATATTGATAACACTAAGAGGAACTGAACGATTTTTTTTGTTTTCGTTGTGTTGGTGGGCTGCGGAAGGTGTTAATTCCCCAGCTGGTTCAGAAGAATTGGTGAGATAAACATACAAATCTCGTAACAACTAACTGCTAATTCTGATACAGGATTATTGGCACATCGCACTCATATCTTTCATAGCTAATATTTCCAACATGAAGACTTCTGACAATTTTAACTCCATGATACTTGCATATGTGTGTGCACCTTCCACCGAAACAAAGCTACGCCATGGTGGAACTGTAATTTTTATTTTTTGCTTCGAGTTTTACTTCTCATCGGTTTCTAGAGCATTGTAGACGGTAACGGACTGTTGGGGAGGGACAGGGAAAGGCGGAATGAATTTTAACACTGAATTTTGAATGAGCATTCGCGAGGAGTGATTTCGGGAAACCAAGGAAAACCGAAATCTAGATTGGTCAGACGGGGAATTGCATTTGTATTCTCCTGAACGCATGGCTCGAGTATTACCGCTCACCCATCGGCTCGTTCCACGGTGTTCTTGGCGTCAGAACTACCTATCAGGTTCGGCGGGCTGGGAGTTTCCCTAGCACCCATCAAGGTGTCAACTTCTTTGAGATTGCGAAAACAAATTCTCCGCCATCTACGTTTGAAATTCACACCTTCCTTCTCCTCTCCAAGAAATGTAACGAAAGGGATTTCATGGAACATCCAGTAGTGGCTGTAATTCCTATTATTTTGAATTATTATAATCAAAGCATCTGGAGGTTTAATCGTCTCCCGTATACAAAATTCAATATTCAGTTTTCCATTGCTGATAGTAATGAATCTGTTGTTTTGATCTAAACGCAATTGTCCCTTTTTATCAATTCATTTTATAAAAAAAACTGTGATAAATGGCATTCGACAACACTACGACAGAAAGACGTAATTGGCAATAACAGCTGCATTAGCCACCCACCAAAATGTTGTTATGCTAGGGCTATTACGGGAAATTGAAATCATCAAGAATTTCACAGGTGACAACGAAACAATCGTTTTTTTTTTTTTTTTTTACTATTTTTTCTTTGGAAGTTTTGGTGTGAATTTTGATTTGGGGTCTATAGTTAAACTTAGAGTTGCACTTCAGCCAGATTGTAGTGTTTCTTCTCATTCATGTTTGTGTTTATAGATTTACACTCTGACTGTCTGAAACAAAAAGCTTCACCTTTCTTCAGAGTGCAAGTTTCTGCTTTGATACAAATATCTACTAATCGTTTGTAAATAAACACTATTGTACTCAATATGAATACCAGCGTTGTGTAATCTGCTATGTAAGATCTGTGTTGAGCAGTTCTTCTTTTTGGTTGCTACAATTGTTTTTATTTGTTCATATTCGTTAACTAACGGTGTGTTAGCTCAGAAGGTATTCCTTCAGAGACATATCTCCGCCCGGGTGGAATGTAAGCATTATCGGAATCTCGCATAATCTTGAACTTTGTTTGCATGCATGACGAACGTTACACGCCTAAAGATTTCCTTTCCAATGTGACCTTTCTAATGGCATTCGGTCTTTACTGCCAGGTATAACTGATTTAATTACTTTTTCTACTGTCCTTAGGTTTCCCCTACTAATTAATATGTGTAACTGTAAGGACAACAAGACGCGAACGCCACATATGATTAAAAATGTGTATGGGAGGCTAGTGTCTGTGTAATAATGGGAAGAGGCCTCTCAGTAAACTAATTAAGTCCCAACCGAGGTTCGTGTGGCGCGCCAAAACATTTATGACTTCAGTTATAGGTCTCAATTATAAACGAATCTGTAGATAACATTAGTCTTGGGGCAACATGTCGTCATTTCATACGCTTGGGAATCAAAACATCATACACGCAATTGTCATAATGAAATTTCTTTTCCAAACGTGATTCATTTAATAATCTTATATGCATATCGAACAGTCTATTGAGAATCCTGATCGTTAAAATTGGTTTCTACCAACTGAAAAAAAAAAGATTTGTGATAAACAGATTTTTAACATCTTATAAACTTATGAATGTACATACAATGTTTCGTGATGGGTCACTTGCCGTCCCATTCTGACACGGATAAAAACGTAGAACGATGTTAATAACGGTATATAATCGATATCTGCTTAGACCCCCATGTAACACTGTTTCAAGGACATAGGATTCCGTGATAAAGTTGAGAGAAACAAGACTAACCACTGTAAAGTTTAATGTGCTTTTATGTATTTATTGACGAACTAATGTCATAAAATTATACTTTTCGTAAGCGTCTTGAGTACTCAAATAATTCTTCGGATGAATATCACAGTCTGTTTTTCCGCATTGTGCTACATTTAAAGGAACCGTACATTTTGCAACCGATAGGGTTCATACGGAAGTGACATCCTCTTGATAAGGAAGTTGCGTCATGGCAATCTGGTAGATAGAACGCTTCATTTCCTTTCCGATCTATTGGATGATTGGAACTGTTTGGTTTTGATTTCGGAATGCAGTGAAACACAGATTTCACCAAACTGATTCAGCCATAGTCAAAAATCGTACATAACTATGTACTGTACATATCTCGTCCCGTTCCAGTTCACTGATTCTGGGTATTAATTAACTGAGCCTCTCCATATCTGCCTTTCCAACCGTAGTTCTGCTTTATAACTATTCGTGTTACCAGTGGTTGCTTATCTCTTTTATAACAGTATCTCTTCATCTTTCACATGCTCTTCATCTAGGTTGTTACCTTAATCCCTGCAGCTCTCCCATCTGCTTTAAAAGTTTTGCTGGTGCCATTCACTCTACATGCCCGTCAACAATCTATCCGATTTTCTTTCCCATAATTGCAACTCCAAATTCCGCACTTATATCTGCAGTGCTTCCCATTTTCATCTTTACGCTTCTAAAAAAAACTTGCACCCTACCGCAGACCTTTTTCGTCATGGTCTACTCAATATGTTACTACAGGAGTGATTTTAACTGAATCATTTTCGAACTTTTAGGCACGCCTTTATCCCAAACCAGATGCTTAATACCTTGATACAAATGTCCTCCTTTTTAGTTATCTCACTCTCAGGGCTGGCGTTAGGGGGGGGGGGGGGGGGGAAGCGGGTCAAATGTACCCGGGTCCGCCGGCTGATGGGGGGCCCCGATCATCGGCTGGAGGGGCCCCAGGTCTCGAAGCCAAGAATCCGCCTATTGTCGCCTGGCTATTTTTGTAGAGCTAAAAAAAAAAAGGTCGCCCATTTTACCCCGGGCCCGAAATCCCTAGCGCCGGCCCTGCTCATTCTCCCTTCTTCCATCAGGCGTCAAATTTGTACACAAATATTTAAGGGAGTAATGGATCATGTCACTTGAATGCGATATCTATATATCTGCTATTTAGTAAAATATTGAAAAGTTATGTCTGGACATGAAATTCATTTAAAAAAGAGTAATTGAAATCTACATTACGGATGATAGAAATGCCAAAACAGTAAAACTTGGGACATTTGCCCGTCTGTCCGCACATCGTGCAAAAATTATTGGGTAGATTTTAACGAAACTCCACGTACTGATAGCTTACGTCATACGTTACAATGTGGGCAACTTTTTATCCAGATCTGTAACATAGTTCGAGATGATGCAAAGGACAAAACATAAATTTAGAAGTTTTTGTCTGTCTGTCCAGGCGTCACGCGAAACCAATGAACGAATTTAACGAAATTGCACATAGTGATAGCATATGGTATAGATATACAAAATACTTTACATTCGGTTTAGTAATTTAGTTCCCGATTACATAGATGCCTGAGCTGTAAATTTAGGATTTTTCGCCTGCCTGTGCGCGCATCTCGCAACAACTAATCAACGGATTTCGACATATTAATGGTAAAATACGGCGTCATTTAACATGCAGGATACTTCTTATTCCGGTAAGTCACTAAGTTCCCCATGATACAAAGGCCGAAAGCGTAAACTTTGGTATTTCTGTGCGTCTGTAAACAGATCAAGCAAAAGCTAACCAACAGATTTCAACAAAACTTCATGTAGTGATAGCTTACGTCACGAGTTAACATGCGGGATACTTTCTATGACGATAAGTTATATAAGTGCCCAAGAATACGTCAAAAAATCTATTTACCTCAAAAACCGTTAATAATTTTTAATCAAATATAGCACATCGAGAGTTGATACAGATACTAATAAGTTACCATAGTAATTATCACAAATTCTATGTACGAAAAAAAAGGAGTGGCTGTTTTGACCTTTGTATAAATATTTATAGTCCAGTTGGAAGTAGTGAAACTGTTCAGTTATATTATAATAAAGCACCACATTAGCCTTTTATTTGCAGTAACGGTGTATATAGATCGTATGAACTGTAACTGATGGACTTGCGGTTCAATTAGATATATCATAGTTTACACACATAAAACTAAAGCAATCTGCTCGTACAATTGCCAGCCACGTATCACCACTTCAAATAACGTTTATAGATAAGTTTTATAGACAAAACGGAACTGTACTTGTAAACTCATGAAATATTCCGAATTATTGGCAGTTTCAAGGATTGGTTGAAACAAATTATACGTACAACCTAAACCGAGATCCTTGGAAAAGGTAAACACAGGACAGTTCCTCTACTTTTTCCCACACATCCAATATTTCGTTGAAAGTTTAACTGTGAAACCCACCACTGTAAGGATTCATCCGAGAAGAATCAGCGTAGGCTCTTTACACTAACTCCAGCTAATAGCTTGACCTGACTTGATATCAGATGTGATGTCACTGGACGCTTTGGGCATTTCCTGCTTGCTTTTTGGAGTAGACGTTAGAAAATATATTTTGGCTTACACCTCACGTCCCTTTTATACCGAGCAGCCCACCAGAAGGCTGTACAACAAGCCACAGAGGAAAACAGGGTCGGTGAACAAAGATGAAGCTACGGGCAGAGGATTGGTCTGCAGTACTGTTAACAGGACAAACACTCCAGTCCCCCCTAGGCGTCAAGTTTAGCAAGCTAGCCAAACAAGGGAGCTTTACCGACTATTTCTAAACGTATATGAAGTCTCGGAAAGCCTTATGTATGCCCCAAAATACAGTGGCTGAACTGTTTTGTACAACTACTGGTACCTATTGTTAAACAGTGCAGAGTTGCGACTTGCAGCCTTGTGACCTCAGCTGCTTACCGTTACCGCGGCCTCGACATCTTGCCAAAACACCACACACGTCTGCCCATCCACGACGACATGGAAACCCAATTTCAGAGACTTAAATCAAGAAGTCCAATCATAAAAACTGCAAAACAGATTATATCTAATAATTTTAACGGGAGAGAAGCATGGAAATTGGAATGGATAGCCTCAGACCCAACAGAACGGCACTCCCTGTTTGACAATCAACAGGCACTAAAGGGACTTACCTTCCTCGCAAGACCTGGGCAGCATTTAACAGAGTTTCAAATCTGCTTCAGCTCTGTACACATGGGTAATGAGAGATTCGCCGAATTGCGACAGTGGTGAGGAAAAACAAACCGTCCATCACGTGACCTTTGATTGCCCACTTCGAGCCTTCAGGGTATCACCGATAGACTTTGTATATATTTCAAATGAAGCTCTACATTGGCTGCACTATGTCGATCTTGAATTTTAATTATAATGTAATGTTAAATTTTATTAGTGTAAAATAATTGTATATAATTGTATTATTGATTATGTGCTATGGCCATAAGATAAATAAATAAATCGAACGGCAGACGATTCTATATGCTACAACTTAAAAATTTACCAAATAGGCCTCGTTACATATAATTTACCACTACAGAATAATATAAAAGCGGTGTTTGCTCAATAGGAAACGGTTTTCTTGAGTGTGAAGTTATGATCAGTTTTAGTAAGGTACTAATTATGTCATCAGTCAGATTAGTGAAAAAATGGGTTTCATGTAATCATTAGTTAGCGTCTCTGCATTACGAAACTGAAAAACATTCTTATTGCAGACTGGTTCATCTCATGTCTTAATTCTCAGAAACGAATCTAATTATTGGAACAGTCACGAGTGAAATAATGTTTCGGTCTCCTATTAGTTAATGAGATGGTCCAAAAACTGTAGTTAACTTTCAATTTTTAAAAATATACTCAAAAAGCTTTAAGCAATCGCGTGTAAACTAAATAACATGGTTATTTGAAATTAGTTGTAAACCATACCTCAAAGTATGATTATCATGAAATTCTTTCTTGTAACACAGCTGATCTGGTGCTAAAATCGGCATACAACTTTAAATAAGCACTAAGTCCCATCATAGGAAATAACTGAAAATATTGTAGTAATACTGTATTCTGTTTTATATAGACCCTTGTTAACCATACATTCAATATAGTTTGGGAACTTGACCGAGCGTGGTGGTGTAACGGATAGCGTTCTGGCCTCGCATTCGGGAGGACGGTGGTTCGAATCCCCGTCCGGGCATCCAGATTTGGGTTTTCCATGGTTTCCCCAAAGCACTCCAGGTGAATGCCGGGATGCTTCCTTCAAAAGGCCATGGCCGAATTCCTTCCCATTCCTTGCCCCCATCCTTTCCCGTCTCTAAAGGCCACGTTGTTAAAAAGGGACGTTAAACTGTTACAAAAAAAAAAAGGAACTTGACGAAAAACTGCTTTACCCGAAATTTCGTGAAAACCGGGTAATTTAGTTGTTTCTTCCTGCGGCAAACAAACATGTAGGTGAACGTATAAATGTAAATTATGTAAAGTGTATAAACTGCGAAAATGTCTTGAAAAACATAAAAAACAGCACAAACTCAAATTTTAAGTTATAATCCAGTTTAATGTTGGATAGCTCCAACTGCTGTGGTAAGATTTCAAAACCGGGCCATTATTAGGAGATAATGGTAAATCATTCATTTTTATTTGTTCGCATATCCGTCAGCGACAAATTCCACGTATGTTTGTCATTTTAACATAACTACTTTGATCTGTTTCCTATATTCTGTAATGGAGTAGTGGCGTTCGCAAATTTTTGTCACAATCACACGCCAAAAAAATTTACACGCTAATTTGTGGAAATTTCGAAGTGGACTTTTCCCTTATACTGTGGAAAATAAATAATGATAAAATAAAACTGTTGGCAGTGATTGGGGACTGACAACAGAAGTGAAAACTTGAAACTATGACTATCATATGCGTAACACGTCATAGTTATAGCTACAGATATACTAAACAATGATGTTTCTGTGTGGTTTTAATGAACTGGCGACAGGGGTTTCAAGCGGCTGCACATTCCGCCCCTGTTTTAGCCGTCTTAACCTAACCCGGTAGTCCTACCACGTACAGAGGACCTACAGTTTTACGCGGAATCCGAACCACGGAAGCGTTCTGGCGTACTTCACATTACACAATAAGCTGTGCAAGAGGTGAAAGTTGGTTTAAGAACCTATAAAAATCCCCGCTGAGTTAGGGACTCGAACCAACGACCTTTCGTTGCCTAGTTAGACAACTTAACCACTGAGCCACCAGACCGCTTTACTGTTAGCATTAGCAGATCGCTGATGCGAACTCATAACATTTTACCCATGCAAAAATCGCCCAACTCGCCTAAAGAAGTTTTCATTTCAAAACCTAAAAATCTAACTTAGTCCACAACCCGAGGCTTAGTCAATCTTTCCGAAGGAGATGACCCCAGCTGTTGTGTCAGAGGCAGGGAGATAAATTTCTTTCTGCAGGGGCCTACAATTTAACGTGAAATCAGAACCACGGAAGATCTTGGCGCAGTTCATATTAAGTTCTGCCGACCATAGGATTTGAACCCTTGACCGAAGAGAGAAACATTCGAAAGTAAGCGCCTTAACCACTGAGCTACCAGATCGCCTTGATTTTCAATATACGTGTGCTAAGCACTATCAAAATCGGATAAAGCTCGAGGTTTGTATGAACAGCGTTGACAGAAATTAAGTGGATGGGAGGGGAGGAGGGAAAGGAGGAGAGGGTTTAGGTTTTTGTAAAGCAAACGTAAACAGTATTTTTTTATACGAATGCAAAGTTCCATCAAAATCGTATAAAAATTGTGGGTTTAAATTTTAAAAAATGAAAAAAAATCTAACAAACATTCTTTTTTATATATTAGAAACGAGTATAAACTATACTTTCATCGCTGTAACATTAGCATGTTGGCGATACGAACTCATAAGATTTTACCCATCCATAAAGCGTTCAATGCGCATATCACAGGCGTAACACGTCATAGCGTGATAGTGACGGCACGTCATAACATGTCGGTGACGGGAAGTTGCGAAGTCATATATTTAGCACCGTCCAAACACCGCCTAACGCACCAATAGAAGTTACCACTTAAAAAATAGTGACATCGCTGGTCAGTACAGAACGCGGAAGAAGTGTCAATTAATAACAAACATCATCGACGAGGGATCAAAATTATCAGCGAACAGTGTTCATGTATTGGAGCCCAGGATACAGGTCTGACTGGGCGGGCAGATTAGCTGGAAAACACGGCTCGCGCCAAGGTCAGCGACAAGAAGGAAATAAATTGTTCGGCGCTTCAAACAGGTGTCAAGTGAAGACGGAACGAAAAAGATTTGGAATGACATTGGCATAATATATAGTTTATCATATTCACAGCGTACTCTTCAGTTCATTTAAGGTAAACAGTACACCGAATGTTATGCAATTGTGAAAATTATAATTTTGAATACTAAGGAGATCGCATTTATGATTGCTCTGACAGCTGTCCGGCGCGGTTAGAAAGAAATCAAGAATCTGAATGATAATAATTACAGAAAACTGGCAATTTAGTTACATAGTCATGGTCACTGGACCTGATTATATTTTTCCGTTTGATTTCCTATCTCAAAATACCTTTCATTTTGCTCGAGCTAGCTAAAACGCAGACATTGGTAACATAGAAGGTACAATGGGTAAAGATTGTGATCTGTAATATCGGCTGTCTTGTACGGCTTTCAGATTTCCGGGTATTACCTAGGCGAAAGCACGGGCGGACTGCAACTTCTGTTTAAAAAAATTACACATTTCAGAAACAAATTAACATGAATACACATCACAACACAGCTTGTGGGAAAAGCTTGCTAGATGGAGAAAAAGAAATAACGCGTCCAAAAGTAAAACGAAGAAGTTAACAGGGACATCAAGACTCGCTGTTTCAAGGACAATTGTCTTGTCTCTTGCTCTTATCGTTTGCCTTAATAATTCTGGTAAAATCTCAGAAAGATTCATAAAATCTGGCAGAATTATCCTCAGTCATAAAAAGTTAACTGCAACGTACCGAAAAATTTACTGTACACCATTTATTTTTGTATCTTTTTAAAAAGAGCTTTACTGCTTGACAAGGTTGTAAGAGCTGGGAAAGGCCTTTTGAAGGAACTGTCCTAGCATTCGTCTGAAATGATTTCAGGAAATAATGGAAAAACTGAACTCTCGACGGCCAGACCAGGCATCGAACCCGCGGCCTGACCCGAATGTTAGCCTCTAACCCAAATGGCTCGGTTTGTTTCGCAGCTCCAGAATTAACCAAACTCAACTGGGCAACGATTTATGAAATCTGAAATCAAACAAGTATGATTGTTCGCACTGTAGGAAGGTGATTGGTGATGCTGAAGGAAGTTTACGGTCTGATCAACTTTCACTTTCTGTAATTAATGTCCTACCGAAGGTCACTAACATCGACAACCCGCTCGCTCCACATCTGATGTTACCTTCGCACCATCATACTGTTGGAGGCCTCCTGATACTGTTGCGCAGTCTAGGCACGTAGTTGCAGTTTAACATTTCTCTCTGTTCCGGACACGCCTCAGCCTTGGGCGTCATCGGACCCGATCCGTGTGGGCCAAGTGCCGACCAATTAGCACGCCCTTCTGTAGACGTGGTTCACATTAATGACTGAAGGTGTTTTGTTTGCAGACACTTTCTGCGTACTGCGTGCGTGTCTGTCGAGTGTTTTCTGTCCGTGCGAAACGGTGAAAATTGGGAAGTACATTGTCATTCTAGTTCTTTCTCTTCCGAAACTCAATTTGCGAAATGTAGAGCTTGATTGCTATGTACAGTGCAAGCTGTCAATGGAGCTTAGAGTTTCACATTAAGTTCTGAATATTTCCTCACAATCTCTCCTTCTGTTCGAGTGCTCGCAGATACTTATTTGAACGCAGTCCAGCGATGTTGGCATGAATTGTAGGAAGTTTCACATTTCGGTCTAATGGGTACATAACAAATTTTAGTCAGGGTTGACTATTGCCACTCTTCTTTAATTATTCTTACAGAGACCGAATAAATGTTAGCGCCAATCATAAAACATTTATGCTGACGCAATGCAGGACACCGTTATCGTATCTTTTCTCGTTTACTCTTTCGATCAGTTGATACCTATAATATTTTCGTTTTAAAGATTATATGTTAATAAATATAACGCTTCCCACACCGTGACGTATCATTTCGCGGAATACATTCTTATGTTTGTAAGTTCTTTCAGTTAAAACTTATCTGATCAAAATTTGATACCTTAACAAGCGTCTACTTCTTAATTGACAGGTAGGAGCGCACTTACTAACACCCGATCATTTCACGCGTTCACTGTTTGAGAACAGCATAGGAACTAATAACACTTTAATATCAAATTTACAATCTTTCGCGTCGGCATAAAATACTTAAATTCGTGTTGAGCATTTAACTTTTCCATCGACTTCCCAAAGTAAATTGCTGCTGGATGTTTCCTAAAAACACGCTGTGGCTCGTCCCAGTTCTTTATTTATAGTTCCAATAAATTCGGATTAATGAAATATAAAATCCGTTTTCGTATAAGAAGCTACTGTCGTACTTAATGAAGGAATACCTCAGACATGACAGTAGTCACAATACCGCACGGCATGGAATTCCAGCATTCCTGCCACAAACGATGAGTTCTGCTTTATTCTCTTAAAGATAAGGTCTGTTTCGATGTAGGTAAAGGGCCATGTAAAGTAAGTAATGTAGTTTAAGTCACCAGATGCTACGGGTACCATTAAATGTCTCGATAGTTTTAAACCCCCCCGTGATGTTGCCTCCGTACGAGGAACGTTAAATCAGCTTGGTGCACAGCGTGTTAACGACAGTCTTCAAGTGAAAGTAGCCGTGACACGGAACGGTAGCCGCGTTGCTTAGCTTAAGGCCTTCAAATGGTGCGTGCGTGCCAGCTACTGAGAGAAAGTGGAGGACACGCTTCTTTCCGTTACGCATCTCGAAACTTCTCATCTAAAGCAGGTTGACACGGAATGTAACAGGCGGATTTCATACTGACGTCATCAGTGCCGTGCCCTATCTCCAGAACTCGGATATTAAGTTCAGAGAACGTTGACGTCACTCTAGACATTCACTAGTCCTGAGCGTTCTCGGAGGTGTGTAGGGATGATTGTGCCGGGGGTATTGACCCGACAGCTGTCTCAGTGTTCAAGAAGGCAGTCCAGTTTTTCAAGCCATGTGCACCCGCCGTATTGTGTACAGCGTTTGCTTGTTACCTGCAGCTTTAGCCCTCCCCCCCCCCCCCCCCCCCGTTTCTTTGCATCCACTGTTGTTCACGAGCAGTTTGGAACTTGTCTGTGAACTACCAGGTGCCGCCTATACTTGATATCCTTAAATGTGGCTAGCTTGTGATCGTTTCCACACCAACTGAATAACACAGACCAATACTGGAATGGTAGAAGGATAGAAATGACAGAGGAAATGATGAATGATGATTTTTGTGTGAGTTTGCTTTGAAAGAAAGGTATTTGGCCAAGTCAGCCCCCAAATCATAATATGTATAATATTCTGAATTTCGAAGATGCTTAAACAAAGTATGGACAAGAGAATACTAATTAATCTCAGCTGCGGAGCCGGTTAGCAGATGAGAAATGAGACTTCAACAGAACGCAAAGTTTTCAGCGTAGCTTATGATCTACAGAATCCTGCCATTCATAAGGGACCTAAACAAGAAACAAAATTAAACGAGGCTTTTATATGCATTGCGTTAATTAATTTAAGTATAGGCCTAATATTGCTTTCGCTGTTGTTGTTGACGGGGCAAAAGGATGTATTAACCCATAAGTTATTAGCGATATATTTTTGGGTCATATTACTCGACCTAACCAAAATAGACAGAAATTGCAAACGGCGTAGATTCAAAGTACCTACACATAATAGTCTCGTTTAAAATAACAGCCAAAGTATCTAACAAACTCGGAAGCAAACAATTAAAAAAAAAAAAACAAGTAATCAGAGAAAATTAATTTTCCCTCTGTCGCCACACATTGCACTTCGGGAACAAAGTTTATTTTCCTTTCCTTAGTGTATTAATTTTTTAAGTCAGATAATAGCCGAAAATGACAAAAAAAATTATGTATCACTTTGCTTAATTTCATTTGGATGTCACAACATTTCCCCTCAGAATGAAAACTACACATTCGGCACGCTAAAGACATCTTCAACTGTTGATGTTGGAGAAAATTAAATATTTGAAGTTAAAACCTCAGAATAAAGATTTTCGTCATAAAAACACCATACTGGGCATCAAACATTAATATACGGTACACCTGTTAATGGAGACTGCACGCTCTGAATCGTTTCCCACACTAATTTGTTCAAAAAGTTTTTTAATTTAGTCATCTTATTTACGTAGTAATTTCAGGGATAAAATCGGAAAAGCAAAGGCATCACTAAAGTAGAAGATTTTTCAGTTCTTGATCTTTAGACACATCATGCTGGCTGATAAGAGTACGGACGAGACAATTGGTATAACAAATTGGCACCTGTACGCAGGGCCGGCGTTAGGGAGGGGTAAGCGGGTCAAAAGTACCCGGGCCCGCCGGCTGATGGGGGGCCCCATCACCGACTGTAGGGGCCCTCAGGCCATGAAGCCAAGAATCCGCCCATTGTCGGCCGGCCAGTTTGTAGAGCTAAAAAAAAAAGGTCACCCATTTTACCCCGGGCCCGAAATTCCTAGCGCCGGCCCTGCCTGTACGTCGTGCTCGTCGCAGAAGGCTCGCTGACGCCAGTGTGTTGACTCACCTGCCGTCCATTCCATCCGTCGCTATCGTCGTGGCTCCCCGTCACGCTGCAGTCTAATTGCTCAGAGGACCTTGGAGGTCAATGTCAAGGTGGCGCATCATATTCTGTGATGCTCATTTGCGCACGAAAGTTCCTAGAGACGTGGGTGCTCGGCGCTTACACCGAGGTAGGCTGGTTCGATTCTTTCTGGTGCATAAAGTCCTCAGAGTTTAGTACTTGACTGCGGGAGTAGAAGAGATAAGTGTTTCCAGTTTCGGCTCAACAAGATCTTTCGAGAGAATTTAGTCTCACATCCGACATAAATATGGGAAATGTTGCGCCCGTAACAGTTTGCAGAAAATTGACTTTTTTTCTGAATCTTCCTGTGTTTGACTATTTGTTTTTAAAAATTTTACCCGTGCTTTGATACGAAGACAAAAAAAAAGTTTTTGGACACTGAGAGAGAGCTGAGCGTTGTCAGTTTGATCTTCACAAACTTTTGAAAGTAAAAAATGGACAGCAGTAGTTCACATTAGAACATATTTTCAGCATGTATTTTTTACATGCAGACCTGTGTGCCAAGTCTCGCCATACTGCGCAAAAATTTCAGTAGCTCACTGGATACTGATAAATTGACTAATAATTAGCATTTGGTCAACTTGGGAAATGGAACTAATTTCCACAAACAGAATTTGTTAAAGACAGAAGAGTGGCAGTGGCGAAGATGGATGAAACAGGTTCTGGAAAATGCAAGAAACGCAATGGAAATGAATGTAGGCAGCGGCCTTCGTCCTGATGTCTCTAATCCGCCTTCTTAAGTGGAGCAGAAACCACATTTCCTCCTACTGTCTGGTGGTGTGTTAGCTAATACGGTAACCTCTTTCTCACAACAAGTAACTGATAGTCAGATCAGATCCAGTAACTTAAATCGGAGAATTGGTTAGCGCGATGGCTGGAACGTCAGAATAATATGTCGTAGGTCCGAGCGACCAAGATAAGCTCAAAGAGTCGATAACTATGCAATCAGAAAAAAAAAAAAAAAAAAAAAAAAAAAATGACATTACACGAAACTGTTTCTTAAAACATTCTGCATGTGGTTACACAGAATACCGTAAATATTATTTTATAATATTCATAATCATCATCTTCTCAGCGGCGTTCTGCAGGGTCCGATTTTACTGTACAGATGCAATGTGTGTACCCAGCAGCTAGCCGCAGAGCTTACAGCCGGCGGAATGCGGGAACTTAAATACCACCAGCTATAATGTGCAGATTTATATTGTGAAATTTATAATTTGAGGTGAAAGCTCGGGGCTCTGACTATTATTTTTGTCACTTTTAAAATATGGACCTTTTGACCAGCTACAATTTATTTTACATTAATTATTGTATCGGGCTCATGTATTTTGTGACGCTGTAAGGAGCACAACACAAGGCGAACGTAACAACTAATTAAAACCATCCATGCCCTCGTCAGGACTCGAACTGACTGCACCAACAGAACCAGCTGAGTATTATGTTTGTGTTTTGGCTGTAGTGATGTTGATACAGGTAGTGCGCTGTTTTGTGTGTATACGGAGATTAAAGGAGGTAGAAGATGAAACTCGATACCAGGCCCATTCTTCTCAAAGAGACCAAAGAAGCCATCGCGTTTAACGTGCCCTTGCGATTGACTTATCACCATCGACACTGTCGCACGTCATCTCTCTAAGCGGACTGCGGATCATAGGTGTTATGGATCACAATCTGGTGATCTCGCTTTGTTCACCACTACGGCGGCCACGTTTCGATGATGAAACACATGCCAGAGGGACATAGGGGGCATTTTGAGCTGGACGGCGAATGAATTTCTGCTGACATTCTTGTGAATGTATGGTGGATGCGTTCACTGTCTGCATCAGACACTCAGGGGCGGCCTGGCGATTTGCCTTTGCACAAACAACCTGTTTCTTGAAATTGTTTATGCCGTCGTCTAATGCTCAGTGCTGTAGGAGGATCCAAACCATACCTAATACGAAAGTCACGCTGAATAGTTGTTAATGACCCGCACTGCGCAAAACGTAGAACACAAAACACTTTGTTGTCCCAACGTCAGTTTTACTAGAACTGAAGTGTGCGCACACTGCTGCTACCTATCGGGAAGAAATTTTGGTCATATGTAAAAAAAAGTTAGTTGTAGTGGGAACAATAAGCCAGTTATAATAAGACGGACGAGAAGTTTAAGACAGCCACGACAAGGCTACTGTATTTAAGAGTGCGTTTATGTTGGAGCTGCGATAAACGATGAGAGCGACAAGAGCGGCGCTCAATTTCTTTCTTCGCGCAGCGTTTATATTGTAGCTTCGATAATAGCGTAGAATCGTGTTTTATATTGTGCGCAATTGTCAACCGGCCAGAAATGTAGAAGAAATCTAGCTTATTTCTTTCGTATAGGAGTTGTACTGCAACAGTTTTAGAAGTTGTAAGAGAAATAATTATGAATAATACTTCAACTACTTCATATGACGATTCCATAGGAACAGGATTTCGTACAAAAATAGCCGAAGATTGTTACAATATTTCTAATTTTCCGAATTGCGTGGGCGCTGTCGACGGAAAATACTTCAGAGTTACTTGTTCTGCATACTCTGGCTTCATGTTCCGCAATTACAAGATTTTTTCCTATTGTCAATGCTAATTATAAATTTATAAACATTGAAGCTGGAGGTAAACAGAGTGACGTGACGGTGGAACAGTTAGATCTGCAGTTCTGTATGTATCTTTAATAGATGGAAGACAGAATATTCCAAATCGTTCTGCCAAATTCTGAAATCACTGAACCTCGTGTTTTTTTATAGGTGACGAGGCTTATCCATTTTTAAATAATTTATTAGATCCTTATGGACAATATTTAGATGCAGGTAGATGATACCTCAATGCTAGGTTATCGTGAACATGAGGAAGCGTCAAATGTGCCTTATTTATTCTAAATGGAGAATTTTAGCCACAACTTCTGTAGTCGTAACTGACAATATTAAGGTTCGCAAGTTGATGCAGTTTTCTTGGATTTTCAGAAAGTTTTTGATTCTGTACCACACAACCGACTTTTACCGAAGATTCGAGCTTACGGTATTTCGGCTCAGATTTGCGAGTGGCTACATGATTTTCTAACTGGTCTTTGTTGACGGGGAAACCTCTTCTAAGATAAACGTTACTTCGGGCGTTCCTCAAGGAAGTGTAATAGGACCACTTCTTTTCTTAATATTTATAAACGATCTAGGAGACAACGTCAAATGCTGGCTGCGATTGTTTGCCGACGATGCAGTTATCTATAGGGAAATAAGGTGCTCCGACGATTGCTTAGAAATTCAGCGCGATTTGGATGCTATTTTCGATTGGTGCCATAAATGGCAGCTTACACTTAATTGCAAAAAGTGCAAGGCAATGCGGATAAGTAACGGAAATAATCAGTTTGTTCACGAGTACAAAATAAACAATTCAGCTGTTTACACGGTTGATTCCGTGAAGTATCTGGGGGTGATAGTACAAAGCAACATGAAATGGGACATGCACATAATTTCCGTAGTAGGCAAGGCAAATTCAAAATTACGATTCATAGGTCGTATTTTGAGGAATTTTAATGCTCATACAAAGGAGCTAGCGTATAAAACACTAGTGTGTCCGCATCTGGATTACTTTTGTGAAGTTTGGGATCCATATCGCAAGGTTCTGATTGACTCGGTGGTGAGAGTGCAGAGGAGAGCCGATCGATTCGTGACTGGTTGCTACAGCCCTTATGAAAGCGTCACAATTGATACATAGATTGGGCTGGGATAGTTTGGAAGACAGACGACGTAGCTTGCGTTCGAATTTATTGGAGAATATACGAAAAAATTTAAATTTCGAGTGCAATGAAATACTTCTTCCGCCAACCTATTTCGCAATGACCGGAGGGATAAGATTAGATAAATAAGATGCCGTACTGATGCTTTTATGTATTCCTTCTTTCCTTGCACTATTCGGGATTGGAATGCGCGGGTTTAGGATTGGTGCTTAGCACCCTCTGCCACCCACAAAGTTTGTGATTTGCAGAGTATGGATGTAGATGTAAAATTTCATCCATCCCCGCTGCGCGAACCAGCAAACCTAGTTTAAAAATAACTTGTCATACTAACATCACATAATTCACACAATTCACTAAATATCCAAATTATCAGACCTGCCAAGCAAGTGAGATAAGTAGACAGAAAATAACCAGCTAGAACTGAGCATAACGGTTTGTATATTTAGCTACTGTTACGAAGATTGGATGTCTTGAAGTAGCTTAATGAACAGGATGCAAAGGCTTACATAACTTCCACCTTGGTTTCGAGTACCTATTTGCGATTTAAACGTATAACATCCACGGCGTTGCATACATTTGTATAACCTACACAATAACCACAGCGAAAATAAGAAGTTTACGGTTGGTCAGTTTATTGACAAACGTTAGGTTTTTTTTATCCCATTGCGCAAGAAGGAGACCTTGATGTGGGGTACAACAGAAAAAAAAAATACAAACAACCACTAGTAGAAATACCAGTGGTCCAAAAAGTGAGCGTGTCACATTTATCAATGCTGGATAATGTGTGTTACTGCGTGGACTGTAAAGCACTGACACCGTGCTAAAATTAAAACGGACAAGTAGATGCGGCAATGTAAGGACCATGACACAGCATTTACGAATGTGCGTCAGACAGTTAATTGAGCAACGAAGTTAATAAAAATGTACTGTAGACGTAGGGACAGAATTTATGGTAATGATAGTTAAATCGACTGATGCAGACCACAAAATCTATAGGCACGCCAAATTTTCGAGAAATACAAATTTGGTACCATAGGTACAAGTTTCATGACGCCGGCCTCGGTATCGTAGGGGCTAGAGTGCTACTAGCTCCACGTGCCGAAGGTCGACGGTTCGAGTCCGGCCGAGGGCAAGGGTGTTTAAGATTTGTGTGTGTGAATGTCGTGTCCGTGTTGTAGTGTCCTTGTGATCACTCTTAATAGCAACAATTTACTGGAGAAACTAATACATTGAAAGAATCATGATAATCACATTGAGCTGGCTACGTGGCCTTAGTAGCCCAAAGCCATTAAAAAAAAAGTTTCATGACAGTTGTATACGCCGGCACACCACCCTTTCCTCTTAACCTAGTAAATTTCAACGAAGATTATCTAATCTTCGTTGCGTTCGGCTATTTGTGTCGGAAAACATGTTTTGCAGTCGCCGGTTGATGTCTGAAAGGGAAACATGTTGACTGCTGCGGCTTGGCTTCCTAATACACTGCATGCAGGTCCTCATAGTTCGGGTGTAAGCGCCGAGCGTGGTGAGTGAACAGTAACGCTCTGGTCTCACATTCGGGAGGACGCGGGTTCGAATACCCGTCCGAGAATCCAGATTTGGGTTTTTCTGGACACTGCTTTCGATGGTAAGGGAGGGAAACAGTTTTTCTCGTTAAGTCAAGGAATGAAATAAGTAAAGAGGACAGTACCGAACAAATGCCTCAGTACAAGAATTGAATTAAAAATGTACATGAGACATTATTAAGAATTTAGGAAAATTTCCACCAGGTCACTAGCTCCACCGCAGATAATAATTATAATAAACTAGCCACAAAGCCCGTAAAAAAATGACGGGTATAACGGAGTGTTCTGGCAATTAATTTATTTTTAGTTGCTTACCTAAATACGAGGGTAGGCCCAAAAGTTTCCGACCTGACCTACTAAGCGGATGGCTGCAGAAGTTTGAATTGCCGCGCTTCGTGGGTGAAGTTTTGAGAAACTAGCACCCATGTTTGCATTCTTCTCCGCATGTTCCTTCGCGCCAGAGAGAGGACCAAACATAACCTGTTCGCGTCAGTCAAGTATGGAGTATCGTGCGGTGATAAAGTTTTTGACTAAAGCAGGCTGTACGCCGTTTGATATCCATGTACGCTTGCAAAATGTGTACGGAGGCGCTTCTCATTCGCATTCTACAGTGAAACACTGGGCCAAACTTTTTAAATTTGCCAGAGAATCCCTGGAAGATGGCCCATGCTCTGGACGCCCGGCAACAGCGATCACTGATGAAAACATTGCAAGTGTGCAGGAGGAAGTGCTGGAAGACTGAAGGCAAAAGAAATTGCAGCGAGACTGGTCTTGTCGAAAACCACTGTCCTTCGAATTCTCAAAGAACATTTGAGTATGAACAAGGTGAGTGCACGTTGGATTCCCAAAATACTGTCTACAGTGTAGAAAGAAGAACGAGTGAACAGTGCTCGAAGATTTTGAAGCTGTGGGAAGAGGAGAAACATATATTTCTGAATTGCATTGTCACTGGTGATGAGACCATGGTCCTGTACTATGACCCTTTGTCGAAAAGAGAATCAATGGAATGGCGTCATGTGGAGGAATCTCCGCCAAGAAAGGCGAAAGTGTGCCAGTGGACGAAGAAGATCATGGCGACTATTTTTTGGGATAGTGAAGGAGTTTTATTGCTTGATTTCAAGGAAAGAAATACTTCAGTAAACGCAGTATACTATGGCAACTTGATCATGACACTCCGAGACGCCATAAAAAGGAAAAGGCGCGGTAAACTTTCAAGAGCCGTGAGACTCTGTCATGCATGTGAAGACCATTATTAAAGAATGCGGATTCTCCGAACTCCCTCATCAAACGTACAGTCCGGATTTGGCCCGAATGACTATGTTTTGTTTTCTAAACTGAAGTCGTGGACCCAAGCTTCTCAACGATGAAGACGTCCGAGCAGCTGTAATTGAACATTTTGACAGCTAAGACAAGACATATTTTTCTGACGGAATATATATGTTAATTCCACATTATGAAAAATGTATTACAACAAATGGAAGTTATATTGAAAAGTAATATACCGTACATATTTCATTTATTTCAGTGTCCTTTCTAACTTAGGCCAGAAACTTTTGGACCTACAGTTGTTATAAAATAAAGCTAAATATGCTGTAATATCTCTTCCCTTGTGATGTAGCAAAATGTTTCAGTTGCCAACTTGGTCCACGTTGCATTTCAGCCTGACCACAATCTCCGCTAATATTTCCACTAGAAAATCAAAGCTTCAATCACATTCGAATTAATATATTCCCTGTCGCATTTCAATGTCACAAACATAGCGATACAAACTTGATCCAAATTCTTCACGTGATCTTACATCTTTCTTTTTTATTATCTATGATGAAGATCGATGTTATAACGAATGACACAGCTTGCATGCGGTTGAAATAATGATCCCAGTAAAAATGAAAGAAGCTAAAAATAAATCTTAATAACTTATGTTATGCTACATAATATTAGATTTAATTGTGGTTTAGCCTGCATAGATCACAATCAATTTGGAATTTATTTATTTCAAACCAAGTAATAATTTCAGTAAAAAAAAAAAAAATCAAGTGATAATTAATACCTACGCCAATTTAAACAAATTATATACTTTTCTTTCAGTGTTCTGGCAATTAATTTCTTAGCAACTGCTTAAATAAATAGGAAAAATAAAGCATAATGTAATTCCTAGTGATCTGCGTTGTGACAAAAAGTTTTTGTTGCGATCCCGGTCCAGGTTGCATTCAATGTAACCACATAGTGCACTAAACTTGCCACCAGAGAAACAATACTTGAACTACATGAATATTAATATATGTACTGTATCACATTTTAGTGGCAATAATTTATCGTGATATAAAATAAATAAAAAATCTTCACAGGTTTTTTATATCTGCCTTTCTAGTTATCCGTGATTCACATCAATATTACAACCGTTATTAGATATAAAAAAGTAATTATTTTTGTTTGTAAACTTGAACCAAGCATGATGGGTGTGCAGTTAACGCTCTAGCCTCGGATACGGGAGGATGCTGGTTTGAATCCCCGTCCGGGCATCCAAATTTGGGTTTTTCATGGATTCCTCAAATCACTCCAAATGAACCATTCTTATCCTCAGTCCCATCATGCCTCTAATGATGTCGGTGTGCCGATAAGCTGTAAGTAAAAAAAGGTGTAAATTTGGATGGGTAAAAATATAATCGAACTTCAGTTGACTTTCTGCTTCGGTACGAGGTGATGAAGTATGTGAGATCAGAAAGAGGAAAGCCAGACATTGAACCAAGGATATAAGAATTTGTTTTGACTATCTAACATTAAAAGTTAAACAAAAGTGGTCAATCACGAGCAGAGATGATGTTTCAGCAGTCACAATCTGTGCCACCATCGTCACGTGTTTTATCGATTGACTAACTCGGCTAGTTACCTTAGAAGATTATAAAGAATCAACAAAATGTCACCTCTTCTCGTGATTGATCCCTTTGCTTTAACTGGAGGGTATTAATGGAGTTCATACCAGATAATTCACTGTACTGAAGATTATCCTAAACCAAATTCTTGGAAACGGCAACAAGCCAACTTCACTTGACTACCAAACCAAGTTGGATCGTACACGTGTCACTTGCACCAACCACCTCAATGTTTTTCACAGAGCGGCCAGAACAAGGATGCCCAGAACTTTTCACATTCACTGTTGAACCTGTTGCACTGAACTTTCAAAGAAGTCTTCAATAAAGTTCATTTGGTGCTTCATTATATCCTAGTATCACCTCACAGTTGCTGCATAACTTCCTCTGTTCTGATGAAATGTTTTAACAATTTTTACATGCAGGGTCGTAGCTACTATGGGGCTACGCGGTGCACGGCACTGGGGCCCCTACGCTTAGAGGACCCCCAAGCATACTTCAGGGGGCCCCAAGTGCAGTTCAATGGACCCACGGACCTTCACGACAAACTAGCAATCTTTTTTTAGCTCTACCGTCATCTTAAGGGGGGGCACCTTACACACAGGGAGCCCCCTCACTAAGAGGCTCTCACTGCTCAGAGAGCCCCCCAAGCTCAACTCAGGGGCCCCCAGCCTCAGCTCAGAGGGCCCCTACCAGCAACACAAAGCAAAAAAAAGGTCGCCCATCTGGCCTGAGGGCCCAAAATAAAAATTTTTGCACTGGGGCCCTTGTTGACCTAGCTACACCACTGTGTACATGCTGCACAATAGTAAACTCCTCCATGTTTAGACATACAATGAAGCAGCAGTGCAAGAAATTCAGACTGCAGCACCAATCAGAATATTTATGGATACCAACCTGATATACAACAATGTAACCAACCAACAAACAGCAATATTCCATGCAATTCAAAACCACTGACCATTTTGCAGCACCCTTTATATAGTCACCTAGAGGCAACAGTAAAACTATAGAGGTCATTCTACAGTTTATGGTTTTGAGAGGGAGAGAATAAAAAAATTAAATGAGTAATGTTAACTGATTTGATTTTTAAGTAGATGATTTATCTTAACAAAAGATCAGATATCTCTTCCAACAGAAAAATTAATCTATTGGATAGTAAATACATCATGAAAATACTTTTTTCCAGAATTTACAAATGAAATTTTCTGTGTTTTATTTATAAATATCATTTAAAAATACAATTTTTCTAAACTGTAAAGCACTCAATTAAAAATCACAAACTCATTTTTTAGTGTTTTTATAAAAAAATTCTTTTGGTTAACTTAATTTATTATGAAAACTGGTTACTGAATTCTCAACATGTAAAAGTAACTCATACTCATTAGGTTTTTATGTTATTCTGACTACTGAATATATATTTTTACATGCAGTTACATTAAGACTCTAGTGATACATGATAATGGTAAAGCATGTTAAAATTAATTAGATTGGCTGACATACTTCAACCCTACTTGTTGTTACTTTCAAACATTGAGCTAATATAATAGCTATTTTTGTTCAGAGATCATAGGGGTTATGTTGTTTGACCATTAAACTGAATGGAAAGAGAAATTTGGAATGATTACAAACTTTTCAGATCAATGAACTGAATTCTCTGAAGGGAAAATTAATTTACAATTAATTAAATCAGAGTGTTTCAGCAAGGCTGCAATTAACTATTTTACAGAAATGGCATCAAACTGTAAATATAATATTAGCAGAGAATGGCTAGAAATAAAACTACTACAAATATGTAGTTTATAACAAATCTCTTATCTGGAAATGGAATATGGAGCTAGAAAAGTCAGTAACTGGTATGATAAAGAACTGGTTTGGGAGTCATTCGAGGACAGGATGAGGGTGAGGAGAGTGCCGGGACTGTACAAGCCATATGTTGATGTGGGTTGGAGGGATATTGGTCAAAGAATTAGGAATAGTACATGATAGGGGAAAGATACCAATGACCATTAGCTGGTACTCGATTTGGAAAATTTTCTTTTGTGGATAAGGGTTTCAGGGATTGGAACAAATTACCAAGTTAAGTGTTTAAAAAATGCTGAAGGAATTTAAAACTAAAATTGTAAATCGCAAAAGTAGATGGGAAGGAATTTAACACTCACATTACATAAGATAATAAAAAATAAATTAAAGAGGTGCAATTAGATGGCTAAGGGAATGGCACCCTAGTGTGTGCTCTATCACAATTGAATTAAATTAAAATAAATTTTTATATTTAAATCTTCGGTGTATGTTTTCAAAGTTTCTTATCTTTCTTTTTTCAGATCCCTTTAGATCTTTTAAGGAAACTGAGTGAAGTGGAAAACATTACAGAATTCATCGACAACTTCATTGACAAGAATTCTCTCCACACAGAAGACTTCCTCGTTTGTAAGTAATCCTGTAAACCTTATGCCTTGCCTCAGTTTATTAAGGTTGCTCCAATTTTTAATATTAATAATATAATTGTATTTTTCCTCAAACAGAATTGCATTTATTTGAATTACTAGAATTGAAAATAATAATATGGTAGATGCTGGGACTTGAATAATAAAATATTATTTAATTGAGGTTTCATTTATTGATGAATACTTTCTTTTAGAATATAAGCATATATTTCTAACTAAGATGAGTTTCTGTGAGATTTTTCTGGATAAAGTAAAAAGAACAATTAGAGGCTTATTTAAAGTACCTCAATGAACAAACATAAGAATATACTAACTACAAAAGAACATGACAGAAAAACACTTATAACAGACTTCTACTGGAATATTCATAGAGTTATATCCACAGAAGACAAGGAATAGTCTATCAAATAATGAAACATCTAAACAAAACTGAAGATGCACAGCAGGGTATGAGAGTCATTAATTTAAATAATTATGAGGTCTCTGAACTCGTGTCTAGTACTCAAGGCTTCTAAAAGGATTGTTCTCTCTCCCCAATTTTAATTTGATATTTAGATTATCTATTGCAAAGTTAGTATAATAGAGCTCCTCAAGAAATAGAGGTAGCTGTAGACAAGTTCCTGAATACAGTCTATTTGGAGATAACTGAGCTGCAATAGCAAACCCACGAAACAATTTACAAATGTCTCCATACAATCAAAATTTAATATCTACCAAATACAACTGTGGAATTTCAAAATGAAAAATCAAGCTTTGCCACTGAGAGGCAAAAATATGATTAAAAAAGAATTTTATAAATAAAATCAAGAAAGTAAAATACCTTCATTATACAAGTTGTAACATATGATATGGATATGATAGTAATGTTAACAATGGACTAACACCTTTCCAAAAATTTGTGAAACAATGAGCTGATCCAAAGGCATACAAATAAGATACATTTCACAAATAAGATACATTTCAAAAATAAAATTTTAAAAACTAATGGTTATTTCCACTAAATTGTATGGGAGTGAGACATGAGAAGCTAAACACTCCCTTTTTGTCTGCCCTCATATTCGGGAGGACGCCGCGCCGGTTTGAATCCCCGTCCGGGCATCCAGATTTGGGTTTTCCATGGTTTCCCCAAATCACACCAGGCGAATGCTGGGATGCTTCCTTCAAAAGGCCAAGGCCAAATTTCTTCCCATTCCTTGTCCCCAGTCCCATCCCACCTCTAATGACCTTGATGTCAATTAGGCGTAAAGGCATAAAGGGGGGACATAATTTTTTTGTTTTTATCATTTTTTTTAAATATTTTTTGCTTCTGGCTTTACGCCTCATTTACGTCAATGTGATAAGAAGTGGGAAAGGATTGGGGGCAAGGGCAAGGAATGGGAAATAATTAAGCCATGGCCTTTTAAAGGAACCATTCAGACTTATGTCCAGAGTGATTTGGATGGCTGGATGCGGATTCAAACCTGTGTCCTTCTGAATGTGAGGCCAGATTGTTACCACTCACCCAACAAGCTAAGTAGCAGTTAAACAAACTGGCATCATCAAAATACAAGACTCAGAATTTATTTTTATTGGGGCTTTATAGCTTGTCAACATCAAGATCATTAGATCTGGAAGGGATCAATGGTTAGGAATGGGAATGACTTTAGCCATAGCCTTTTGATTGGACCATCCTGATATTCACCAGCTGTAATTTTGGGAAAGTGAAATCTGAATGGCTGAACCAGATATCAAACCCATATTCTCCCAAATTCTGGGGCTAAACATTAACCACTCAGTCATAAGCCTGGGTGCATAAGAAATGAAAATCTTAGGAGCTGTTAAAAGATACACAAGCATTGATCATTGAGGTATGAAGAAATTTACAGAGAAATATCTATCCACTAAGAAACCAAATTTATGCACATACAGCAAGATGTAAAGAATTGTTAGACAGAATTGCTGATAAACAAAATACAATCTGAAAGGACTCAGAAATTTAGAAAGTCGCAGGAAGGGGCAGAGTCTGTTATTGGAACAGGTATTGAGGTCTAATACAAGAAATATGATGATGATGATGATGAAAATATGATTGATTTGATTGATGGCTGCTGAGATGCAAATAGTGACTCCAATAATGGCTTTAACTTTTAGTACAGTTGAGGACAATTTAACGTTGAAGGAGACCCTCATTTTAGATAATGTGTTATTTTGTGGATATTGTAAAGGAAATCACTAAAAATAACTTCAATGAGTGAAGTCAATTACACTAAAAGACAAGTGGAAAAAATGACCGTTACATTTCTGTCAAATCCTGACTTTCTTTACATACAATAAAGGAATGGGTGTTGCAGTTTCTCAGCAAAGATAACTTAAGTTGGAACCACAATCATCCAGTTCAACTGCTCAGTACAGCACCCGATTCGTCTACACTGTATTCCAGTACGGTGGTCAACTTTATGCTCAAGTTGAATGTGCGGCCATGGGCTTGCCACTTTTGCCTGTAGCCGCCAACATATTTATGGAAGCATTCGAGATGAAGTTGCTTAACAACACGTGCCTAAAACCTACAAAGTGGATCTGTTACGTGGATGACACCTTTGTCATCTGGCCTCACGGTAAGGAGACTTTGCAAGAGTTCTTACACCACCTGAATAGTGCCCACCCAAGAATTCAGTTCACTATGGATGTGGAAGAAAGTGGACAACTGCCATTTCTCGATGTCCTGGTTCACAAGAAAGGCGATGGACGTTTGGGTCATACTGTGTATCGCAAAGCGACCCACAGTAACAGATATCTGCACGCCATGTCGCACCATCATCAGGCAATGAAAAGGGGCGTATTAACATCACTGAACTTAAGAGCAAAGACAGTATGTGACTCAGAAAGTCTGAAGGAGAAATGGAGACACTTGCAAAAATATTCCGAGCCAACGCCTATAGCGAATCCGACATCAGAAGGGTTTTAAGACCCAAAAAACCCATGGAAGGCATCAACTTATCCCATGATATTAATGTGCCAGCAATATTCGTCTGTCTCCCATACATACAAGGTATCACAGACCGGATTGGGAAACTGTTAAAGCGGGTGGATGTGTGAATAGTATATAAGGCTAACTGCAAACTTGGTCAGTCACTAACCAAGGTAAAAGACAGATTACACCCACACCAGCTTACGGGTGTTTACGAAATCCCCTGCAGCTGTGGTAGTGTTTATATCAGCGAGACAGGTCGCACTGTGGTGGAGAGACTTAAAGAACATATCCGCCACTACAAATATAACAACAGTGACATATCCGCCGTAGTCCGCCATGCTATTAATACCAGGCATGAAATAAAATTTCAAGAAACAAGGCTACTGTGGAGAGAAGACCAGTGGTGGCCCCGATGGGTGAAAGAGGCAGCAGAAATTTTAAAGAATACCAACAACATCAACGAAGATAGCGGTCTTTTACTCTGCGATGCTTGGCGCTCGTTGCTATGTCAACATAAACAGTATCTCTGCCGAAGGCTGTAGGATACCAGCCAAAAGCTCAGGTAATGAAATAAACAACACGGCATAACCTAAAAGTCTATTAATCATGAACAAAGACGGCCGCCGAAGTCTTAGGAAGTTTTTGAGTTATAAAAATGCAATACATTCCACTATGCTATATTTGATAAAGATAATGTTGGTACCACACTACCAAACAGTACTCAAGCAGAAGCCTCACTATGTTTTTGCAACTAAGGTCCTTTATGTCCAATTATTTCATCACCACAACCACCCTTCCACCAATATATACAATACTTTAAATCCTTTCCTACTACCTCCACAATATTGCTTCCCAACCAAGTTTATCAACAGATATACCAATAAATTTAAAAGTTAAGTCTTCAACAAGCAATTACCATGCTACCATATAATAAAATTAAAACCATTATATCTGTATATCTGATAAGCTGACTCTTTGTAGTATTTAATTTCATTTCTATGCAACTAGATACTCTGTCTAAATTACTCTGCAGCTGGTTTTAATCTTTTCTTGTATTATCCTATTATGGCACATTGTGATCTGCAAACAACCTAACTGCTGTGACCCACAACAGAATCATTTGTCAGAATAATTAACAGCAATATAGTATGCTGTACCACTCTCTATCCTTGCAACCTATTCAGTAACTGCTATCCAGCCTTTCTGCTTCCTAACTCTTATTAGTTCCTATGCCCAGCATGAGACACAGTGATTCACCCCAATAGTTTTAATTTGCCACTATTTTATAGCTCACCATGTAAAATAACTTGCAGAGAATCAGTGCTACACTGTCAACTTGCCCTCCCTTTTCCATTTCATCTGAATTACTTTGCTCAAAGCCTGCCGAGAATAATACGTCTTAATGCCATAATACTGTTTTCAAAACCTAAACCTATAAATAAAGCATAGGGAAAATAACATCTGCCACCAAAGTTGAAAGTTACAATGAGTCTACAACACGAAACGAACACAAACATACAATATTTCAGCTTAAAACATTATTCATGCAAGAGAGATAAAACCATTTGGTAAGGGCAGTGTGCACATGCCGAAGTTCATCTCCGACTGGCTAGGCGTTGGAAGGTTGGGATGAACTGCTGTGAAGCGAACTATTGATATATCCCTGTCATCTATTTGAATTTACCCTCACCACTAACCAGGTTTCTTGCTCAACAGACACTATTAATATTATTAACAAACAACTTTCTTTCCACGCATACATTCCATATGTGTTTGGATATTAAACTCTCCATCAGCTTAGCTAACAATGAAGTCAAACTAATTGATTTGTAACTCTGAACCCTGCTTTCCTCCCTTCCTTTATGGGCTGTCACTACCTTTACACATTTCAATTCTTCAGGTATGCAAGTCTTCAGACTGAATCTATATGTGGCCCAGTGGGACATCAAACACATCTGCAGTCATATTATCTATACTAGCCCTTTTATATCTGTTCTGAGTGTGCCTCTGTGGCTAATGGGCCTGAATGGCGATTGGAAGGTCCCTGGTCTGAATCCCCTGGAATTTTTCTGAGACTTATATTTTACTTTCATCTTTGGCAAAGCTTTGCTTTGTTAATGTGAGGTATGCTAGGATGCTCTTTAGTTCAGATTACATGTTAAGCTACTTTTTCCTGATTGGTTTACGAAGAGAGGTTAGGTGGATTACACAGCCAGTAAGAAACTCTGTCTCAACAAGGACTCTCAGCCAATAATCCCATACACATTTATTTTACTTATACCTTTCTAACCTGCCTAGTTTCCTCGTAATATGCTCAGGAATTATTTTTAATATCCCATTATTCTCATTTACACTTACGTGGGACTGCTGCTTTGATATTTCCATTCTATTTTTTGCGTATGGCTTTATGTGTCATTTAGGTCATTAGAGATGGGAAAGGGTTGGGGGCTAGGAATGGGAAGGAATTCATCCATGGCCTTTTGAAGGAACCATCCTGGCATTTGCCTGGAGTGATTCGGAGAAACCATGGAAAACCCAAATCTGGATGGCCATACTGGGATTCAAACCTGTGTCCTCCCGAATGTGAAGTTTCCATTCTCAACTCTTTATAACAGTTCATAACAACCTCACCAAACTGCTTGCTTAATATTACTTTCTTCCTCATATCCTCAGACTGTTCTTACTTATACTTATCCATAACTCTCTGAATAGCTTCTCCTCCCCACAATATGCAGGCATAGAAGTTTATAGTTGTATTATTCAATGTCCCCCCCCCCCCCTCCCAACCATAATTTTTTTTTTATGAATACCTCTATAGCTTCTCTCTTTGCTTCAATTAATTCCTTGTTTAGTTGTTTCATGTGATTCTTACTCTAGTATGTTTTCTTCAAAACAACCTTACTAGCCTCCCCACCTTCTCTATTATGGAAAGTAGTTTTTGGTATTTATTTTTATTTTGGAATAAATATTTGTTCCCAAAATCTATTTGAACAGTTCACACAACCTCTCCATTGTGCTGATGCCCTTCTTCCACTTTGTTACTCTTTCCCTGAAGTATATGCTGGAACTGTTGCCTTCTTTAACTGTAACATTTTTTGACACTGGTTTCCGGAGCCCTTTTACAAAAATCACAAGTACTTTTTGGTAGTACACTACTTATGCAACATGCAATGCTATCTAGTTAGCATAATGCCTCTTAGGAGGATATTTTACATATTTTCCACATTGCACTTTGCTCAAACAATTGTTTAAAGCCTCCTTCTTCCACTCAAGTATTTAAGATTTCCTTTCATCAATCCTATTGCCTTTCCAGTCCAAGCCCAATATATATAAATCATTATATTCCACCAATTAATCCCTATTATGCATTTAGTTCCTTTGCAAGGGACTCCTCTAGCTCATTTATTCTTCCAATGCAGCAAGAAGCCGGGTCTCAAATCATTTCTTTTGTATTGCATCAGAACATTGCTCCCAGTAAATCATGACTTTGAATATAAGTGAACTGTAATAATCACAGAAAATATCACTGTCCAATACTTATTCCTTAACTATGATGCTATTCCTGTAACCATTAGTGGTTTGTGCATTAATACAAATATAAAAAATTCTATTACTTTGTTCATTATACTCACATATTTCAGTATAAGCAATCTGATAAATGGCTTTACTACATTTAATATTTAATTAAAATATTTAATAATATTTAATTAAAATTGCAATGGAGTGAACATTTCAGTGGCAATTTCCGTACACACCCATCTTGCCCCTTTCCTGCACCCACCTACATTTGCCCTCTACAAATTTTAACTTTAAATTCTTTCAACATTTTTCGTAAATTATTCATCATTTCTCTTGGTAACTTATTCCAATCCCCGACACCTTTAACTAAAAAAGAGAATCTTCCTACACCCTTTGTGCCTGAAATCGAGTGCCAGCTTGTAGTCATGGTCATCTTTTCCCTTCCATGCATTACTTTTAATTCTTACAACAATATATTTCTATGCCTCATCACCAATATACACCATGTACACTCCCATGACACTCTTCACCATTCTCCTGTCTTCCAATGAATCCCATTCCACCTCTTTTATCATATCTGTTACTGATTGTATTCTGCGGTAATTTCCAGAAACAAATCTAGCAGCCCTTTTTTGCACCCTCTCTAACTCCTGTATTTGATACTCAAAATGTGGGTCCCATACTACACTACCATATTCAAGCAATAGTCCGACAAAAGTTTTGTAAACCCAATTCCTCTACTTCTTTCATACATCCCCTCATCAATCTCTCCAACAAGCACAGAATTTTGAAACCTTTTCCTACTACCTCTCCAATGTGTCCTGCCCAGTTGAGCTTGTTATCAAATGCAATGCCAAGTTATTTATGTTTTAAGTCCTCAACAAGTAATTCTTTCCCCACTGTAAGACACCAAGCTTGCATTGGGGTTCGGCATAAAGCTTGGATCTTAACTCTGACCGTGTGTAGCCTTGGATGTAACAGTTTTGGCTTAAATAGAATAATAAGGTTGCCACACAGATTTTAACCTAAAATCTATGAAAAGGTAAAGTTCAATATCATTTAAATAACTATATTCTTCAGTTTCACAAAACCAAAACTGTACAGGCAATCAGACAACTTTTCCAAAGTAATGTTTTACAAGTTCGATTAACCATTCGAGCCAGACCACACCCCAATAGTTCAAAGTTCAAACTTTTAGTTGTAATAATTAAATGAAAGAGAATCACACGCTCCCATTGTTCCACCTTTTAGTCAAATCAAACAATTCTGAGGCTCCACTTGGCGAAATACTATTTTAATCGACATTATGATTAACTTGAATAAAAGAAGCATCATTACTCCAAAATAAAACTTTCACTGATGTGCTAGGTATAAAACTTTCTGGCCTACTGAGCTACATGTTATCGCATTCGCGGTTCCTGGCAGACTGGGGGCTGAATAAGTACACGCACGGGTCTATATCACATAGCGCTTCTCGAAGATTCCTAGCGACTGTTCTCACGCGAAGTGTGGGAACATATTCACTTCCTATTTCACAGGGGTAGCTGATCAGATATGAATTCGCACGTCTGAAGTCCTTAAATCAGCTAACTTGACCTTGACAATAAAAATAATTCAATCTCCTTGAAACTTTACAAATCGCTAGATCTTTAAATAATCGTTAACTTGAGTTATTATACAAAATATCCTAACTTTAATAATTAAGCCAAAAATAAATACTTTAAGTATGAACTTTCACTCCAGGCGAATACCAAAGAATTTTGAAATTGAAAAAATTGTAAATACTATCTTAAAAACTGTAAAACTGCTTTCTAACTTGATTAAACATAGAAAAATTAAATGTAGTCTTCACGGGTTTCCCGCCGTATGTTGTTGAAATGCGACAACGAGCTTTCGGCGGCTGACTCTGCCGCCAGTCTTCAGGTTGGATGTTGCGCAGGGAGAACCAGCGCTGCACTGGTGATGTCTGGCCTCCACGCACCCTTATAAGGCCTGGCCTCCCCCTCCCCTCCCGCGGCTGCCGTCTTGCGCTAGTCGTTGATTGGCTGGCGGAGCGACTGTCCTAGCCAACCCCAGCAAGCCGGAAACTTTTTCCGGTGGCGCCTCGCCACCTCTCTGATTGCAGGGTGAATGTTTCAGATAGGACAGAGCCGGCTTCCACGCATCACTGAGCCAAAGACCCGTGTCCCTGTTGACCGTGTTGTTGTCCAGCCGTATTTCTACTGCTTCTTTGATGACTGACTCCCAGTAGAAGGAGCACTTGGCCAGTACCTTTACATTGCCCAAGTCCATTACGTGGCCGTTTTCTATAACATGCTGGGTGACTGCAGATTTATCTATCTGGAACATGCGGATGTTGCGTTCATGTTCGGCCACCCGAACCTTGATAGTCCGGATTGTCTGACCAATATAATTTTGCCGGGGTTGGCTAGGACAGTCGCTACAGTGGCTCACTCTGTCAAAAGCTTTTGAAAAATCTAGTGCTACACAATCAATTTGGCCTCCTTTGACCATTTCATCCGAAATACGAGGGTTATTCCAAAACTAAGGTCCGATTCGCTGTAACTATTTGAATTGGGCGCCAAGGACAAAACACGCATGCGCGCCGACTCCCGGCATGCCTTGCGCGTCAAGCGCCGCCATTAGCGTTGTTACTGTTGCTGTGTGCTGTTTGTAGTGTCAGTTCACAATGTTTAAGACAATTTATCGGCCCGCCGATTGTGAAGTAAGGGCAGTGATACGGTTTTTTGTCTGCAAGAAACGTTTCAGCGGCAGAAATTCATCGGCAGATTACTGAAGTTTACAGTCCTAACATAATGAGTGACAGTAAAGTGCGCAAGTGGGTGCGAGCTTTTAATGAAGGACGGGAAAATGTGCATGATGAACCATGGTCTGGCCGACCATCAGTGATTTCAGAAGATTTGGTCAATGTGGTTGACCAAAATATTCGTGAAGATCGACGATTCGCTATTTCAGATCTCAAAATACTCGTACGAGTAGATTTCCCGAATGTGAGTAGAACGACTTTGTACAGAATTGTGTCTGAAAATTTGAATTTTCACAAATTGTGTGCCCGTTGGGTTCCCAGGCTGATTACTGAGTCCCAACAAATGGAAAGAATGGCTTATGCTCTTGTTTTTTGGGGCGATATCATAAGGAAGGTGACAGTCTTTTAGACCAAATTGTAACAGGGGATGAGACATGGGTATCTCACATAACCCCCGAGTCTAAACGTCAGTCGATGGAATGGCGTCACACGTCATTGCCAGTCAAGGTCAAGGCGAAGCAGACAATCTAAACACGCAAGGTTATGGCGACCGAGTTTTGGGATAGACATGGATTATTGTTAGTCGACTTTATGGAAAGAGGGACAACGATCAATACAGCAGCCTACTGCACTACCCTGACTAAACTTCGATGTGCAATCTAGAATAAGCGACGTGGTCTGTTGTCGTCTGGAGTGTTGTTGTTGCATGACAATGCCAGACCCCATACTTTGAAAGAAACGCAAGCTCTAATCAGGAAATTTGGATGGGAACAGCTTGACCACCCACCATACAGCCCGGATTTGGCACCAAGTGATTTCCACTTGTTCCGCTACCTAAAGGAGTTTCTTGGCGGCAAGCGCTTCGAGACAGATGATGAAGTGAAAGAAGCAGTTAAAAACTGGTTATCTTCGCAGGCGGCCGATTTCTACGACTTAGGCATTCAAAAGCTTGTTGAACGATGTGACAAATGTTTAAATAAGCATGGAAATTATGTAGAAAAATAGAGAAATATGCAATGAATGTAAATAAAACAATTGTTTTTGAAAAAAAAATGATTTTTTTTTTTTAACCGGACCTTACTTTTGGAATAACCCTCGTATATTTCATATGTCCCACCAACTGAGATTCGCATAAATATCCTTGCCTCGAGCCATGTTGCCTACTTGGAATGCTCCTCACATATAGTTCTGCTGTGGTTGCATATCAATCTCTCCATTAATTTACCTATCAATGATGTCAAACAGATTGGCCTGTAATTTTCAACTCTATTTCTTACCTCTCCTTTATGTACCAGCACTACTACCACACTTTTCCAGTCCTCTAGTAAGCAGCAAGTATCCAGACTCAATTTAAATAATAGTTCAAGATAAGTTACAATGTCACATCCTGCTATCTTTAAGACATATGTAGTAATATTATCTACAGCAGCCCCTTTATGTTTTTTCAGCTTTCTTAGTTCCTTCATGATATCCCCAGGATGAATTTCAAATTTTTTGGTCTGTTCATTTCTAATTGCGTTGTTAAGCTCGTTCTCGGAGTTAGACCCTCCCGTTTCTGATTCATTATTCCCATTGCTCTCAATAAACCAGTTACTTAAAATCTCTGTCTTTTTCAAATACTCACTAACTTCTTCTCCATCCTTATCTAAAAGTATCTCAATACCCTCCCTTCCCCTCAGTGTACTAACATAGCCATAGAAATTTCTAAATGTATCACTTAATGGTCCCCTGATTGACAATACTCTTCATAAACCCATCTTTAGCCACCTTCTTAGCTATTATTAAGTGCTTGTTTAATTGTTTTAAATATATCCTACTACTCTGCTGTCTCTTAACTCTGTTATGTTCTCTTCTTACCAACCTCTTTAACCTCCTCACTTCCCTATTATCGTACAAATGTTCTTTAATTCTCTTTATTTTCTGTTTTGCAATAAATTTTTCTTCCCCCTTTCTTATTATCTCCTTTAACTCTTCCCACCTTGACTCTACTGTACTTGTGCCTTCCTTTCATTTCCTGAAACATTCTCTGAAATCTCTCTTCAAATTCGAAATCTGTAAGTTTTTATAATTGTACCTATTGCCCCCTTCAATTTTGGCTGTTTATTCACTGAATCCTCTAATATCCATCAGAACTGCTTCATGATCACTTATTCCTTCGGTTATTTGACACCCCACATGATTATTATTGGGATTTATTAGGAATATATCCAAAATATTTTGTCCCCTAGTGTTATACGCTACCACTTGTGTAAATCCTCCTTTTCTCTACTATACTTTACTTACTGGAACTTCCCCATTTATTGTTTCACTACTTTCCTACTTCTGTGGTATTTATTATTTCTTCTGACCCCCAAGCTACTGTGATCAGCACTAGTCACCTATTTTTACCCACTCAACAGCAGCCTCTATGTTAAAAAGGGCATTAGTCTTCTCCAGGATAATTGGATAGTGACTCAGAAGGTCTCTCTCTCTCTATTTAGATGGAGGCCATAGTGTAAACCCACCTACCAACAGTGCCAACCTCTATTACTGACCCCCAAGTAGCATCTCTGCCTCCAGGTCTCCCCACCTCACAGCCAAGTTTACATGTAGCAAATCACGGTGTCATTGTGCCTTTTTCACCATTTTCCTCTTATCACTCTCTATACTTTACCTCACATCTCTCTTGATACAATCCCCCTTTTCCCTATTACCAAGATTCATATTTTTTGTGAACCTCAACAAAATGCTCATTTCTCTATTTTTAAAGGTCTTCTGTACCTTGTCCACATTTATCTCTTAATGAGTCTCATCCACTCCAGTAACTAGGTTCACATATAACAATAATTAATTTATGGCCTATTCAATGTCTCCTAAACTGCCAATGTTCTGCAATGCCATACATTTATATCCAAAATATTTTGTCCCCTAGTGTTATACCCTACCACTTGTGTAAATCCTCCTTTTCTCTACTATACTTTACTTACTGGAACTTCCCCATTTATTGTTTCACTACTTTCCTACTTCTGTGGTATTTATTATTTCTTCTGACCCCCAAGCTACTGTGATCAGCACTAGTCACCTATTTTTACCCACTCAACAGCAGCCTCTATGTTAAAAAGGGCATTAGTCTTCTCCAGGATAATTGGATAGTGACTCAGAAGGTCTCTCTCTCTCTATTTAGATGGAGGCCATAGTGTAAACCCACCTACCAACAGTGCCAACCTCTATTACTGACCCCCAAGTAGCATCTCTGCCTCCAGGTCTCCCCACCTCACAGCCAAGTTTACATGTAGCAAATCACGGTGTCATTGTGCCTTTTTCACCATTTTCCTCTTATCATTCTCTATACTTTACCTCACATCTCTCTTGATACAATCCCCCTTTTCCCTATTACCAAGATTCATATTTTTTTGTGAACCTCAACAAAATGCTCACTTCTCTATTTTTAAAGGTCTTCTGTACCTTGTCCACATTTATCTCTTAATGAGTCTCATCCACTTCAGTAACTAGGTTCACATATAACAATAATTAATTTATGGCCTATTCAATGTCTCCTAAACTGCCAATGTTCTGCAATGCCATACATTCATTTAAAGGCCAACACATTTGCAGACTCAACCATCACTTCATTCTAGACTGAAACAAATGACTTCAGTAGGGCATTTCAATAAAATGAGTACCTTTTTGAGAATGGCAAATTTATGTGACAAAAAAGACAACATATGACAATCAAAGTAATTTTATCAGTTTATCCTGACACTCATATGTTTCAGCCACCTACATATCTACTCTATAATGATATGGTAATCATACCCATTAAGTTATAAACATATTTGAAATATATATGTTGCGATATAAATTTGAACATACGAACCACGAAACAGTTATGCACAGTTAGTTACGTAAGTCCACAAAGGAATTGTGGGACCTAGAAATTTGCTGATGAGTTTTGTATTTTGAAGTACTGATGAAACTGTACACAGAATGTTAACATTATATCCCTACAAAGTGAAACTTAATTTTAAGATATTTGAAGAGATCATCTGTCTCAAGCTGCAAATTTGGATACTTCAATAGATATGCTTTAAAATTACAAACAAAATAGTGTTATAAGTAAATGCAGAAAACAGTAATTAAACATACACTTGCCAAAATAAAAATGTGCAATATTTTATAAAGAATATTACAAGGTAAAATTTAAAAAGCTTTCATTTTATTTAGACACTGAATACATACATAACATATAAAGCTAATTGGTATAACATTTGACAGTAAAAATGAGAATAAACAAAGTAACACTATAACTGGATAATCTAACTAACTTATCTTTCTACAGCACATAAAAATTGCAACTGAACATAATAAAAGAACAGAAAAGAAAGAAAATGTTTCATCGCTGAATGTTTTCAGAAGATGAAAGACGAATAATAGAGCAACAACTCAGAAATCTATCTGTTTTCACCAGCATATCCTGAAGGTTACATTGAAATAATAATAATTTTACAACAATCATTATGTGTTGTAGCTGTTAAAAAGACACTGTGTTTACTGGCAGTAAATGACAGAACTATATGCTTATGTTAACTAAAACCAAGGGAGAAAAGAATAACTTCTGATAATCACAACAAACATAAACATGGTACATGTATATTTATAGGATAGATTAACCTGTTTTATTTACTCTTACCCTCTTCAAATAATTAAATACCGCCATCTAAAACTATTTCTTTACACGAGTTTTAGTTCTTCAGAATCAGTTTGCTATCATTTGTTTTTCTGTCCTCATTTTATTTATGATGATGAGAAAGTATCGCAAATGGTGAGATGAAAGGAAAGTTTAGATTACGACCTTCATCAGCCATGAATAACAGGATGTACATTTTTGAAGTTGGTCATTCAGACAACAATGATCTCGAACTAAAAATAAAGCCATCTATTACTGAACAAGTAGCTGAGTTGAATTCAATTCCTGCAAAGAAAAGTGACTAAGGAAAATTAGAATAAGAACAAGAAATTATGAGTAAAAATGATGATGATCACATGGATAGAAGGTAAAATGTGCTGATAAGCAATGAAACTAGCTGTCAGGTACGAAAAACAAAGCCAATATTATATTACAATTACATGCTAGTGAACACAAACACAAGAAAGCACATTAAACAGATATTGTTTTGGCTGGAGTGGTTTTAATGTAAGAGCAATTAAGTTTGATCATGTATCCACTGCTGGTTAAAAATCAGCCCCTTGATGTAGACCTCCATACAATAATGACCATGACCTAAAAATTTTAGGTTTCACATTTTTCTTCCAAATTTGTTTTTCCTGTTCCACTATCACCTAAGGACAATTTTAATTAATTTATCTAGGCTGATCATAGCAGACAAATTTATTTGTTTTCATGACCACATTATTCAAAAACATTCTTTTGTATCTCTATGATCATTTTGTTCTGGCAGAGTCTTATGAGTATTTTTTTTTCCTTGCTGAATATTCATTGCTAACATATGCAGAGCATTCAGTCACTACGTATGTTTCATTTTTTGTACTTTGATAAAAGATTAGGAACAAAAATAACCCTGTAAAAATGTAATGGATAACATCACATCAGTTAGTGTTTGCCGATAGTTCATCTAGTCTGTAAAAATAATATTATGCCAAAATACAGTAGTTGACAGAGTCAGTTACAGCAACAAAATGATTTCTCAAGCCTTCTCCATTAAGACTCTATTAAATGTGTCTATACTTTAAATATATTCCACATAATGTGGCACAGTGTATTTCAAATTATTATTTCATATAACTGAAGTATAACAATATTTACTGAAACCATCCAGCAAGTTCCTTTCGGGTATTTCAAATGGAGTTTCCATATACTTTAATCTTGAAGAAGGATGAAAATAAATCTGAAATAAAGCAAATAATATTAAAAAAAAATAAGAAAACTAGACTCTGGATTATTTTAATGAGTAAAAAACATAGGACCAATAAAGAAAATAATAAGAAGAAGAAAAACATACAATCAAATAAGCATTGCTTTAAGTTTTAGGAAAAAAAACATCAAACACATTTCTGCTTTATATATAGCATGTTAGAAAAAAGTGTATAAATAATTTAAAAGAAGACTTTACGATACCTTTTTTTCACTACAAATGAATACAATTTATCTGTTTAGTAACTTTCTCTGACTTCTTCCCACTTCCAGTTCTAACTACTACATTCTACTCTTGTTGCTATTTTTTCTGTCAACTCTCAAACCATTCCTAGTTGATTTTAATTCTGAAGCACTTCTCTTGGCAGTTTGTAACAGGTTAATGGCATTTCCTCATTACTTTGCAAGATAATTTAAGAAGTTAATTTAATTTGGAGAAGGAAGTTTTAAATAGTGACGGTGGGCGTGGTCTGCTTGTGATGTCAGTATCCGCCAAGTCCATGGGCTCAGGAAGGTATGTTTTAAAACATGGCCTGTAAAGTTTGTAATACTAGTAGTCGACCACTGACATCAGCATCTGCCAATCCATGGGTGTGGGGATGTAAACCCCAGTTCGGGAGCATGATGCACTTGGGAGAAAGACATGCATGGGCTTCTGGGCAGGCAGTCTGTCCCAAATCATGGAGCAGGGCAGTCTGTCATGAAAGTGAACAGTCAGTTAAGTCAATGAGATCACGTGTTCCTGCTTCAACATTCTGATGAAGAATTAACCTTGAGTAATGTGATTTCTTTGGTGATCTGAAGAAACTTTAGTGATGTAAAATGTATTTTCAGGATTTTTATTTTTTGGTGAACCATATGTATGACCTAAAGCCTAGCACATACACTCATGCTTGTCAATCGTTTTGCTTGTACAGTCTCAAGTTGTAATGCAAGACGGAGGATGTGTGGGGACAAGTCGATCCACTTAATTGTTGTATTCCGTCAGTTGTTTGGCTTTAAGGCATGAAGAGTGCTCTTGATTTTCCACGCGTGTTCCTACTTACCGTCCAGCAAAACAGTGTGTGTGTGCGTACTTCCGTCTGGCATTAAGTCTTCTTAGTACAGAATGACTGATATTAGACTATTGTCGTGTGAATTTCTAACTGAATTAATTAATTTATACAGGAAAAATGAATGTCTCCTAAATAGCAGGATAATAAATCCCTCATAAATAGCAGCACAAGTGTCTGGTATAATTTTCCCCAAAGCTTGGGAGGATATAACACAAGAAAATTTATATCTTCATAATATCTACCTGTTGCTAAAAACCGCAATGTAGCACTAAGACGTTCATGAGGTGTTATTGCCTTTCTCATTCTAGTGTCTTTCCTTTTAAAATGTGGAGTCACTAATGCCAGTAATTCGAGGTAGGTTTCTTCGTTCATGTAAACATACTTAAACCAATCTTCAGGTTCTAGCCTCAATTCATTTAGTAAATTGATGTGACTAAATTGTGCTCACTTCAATAAACACTGTTTTGGCCATTTCTGTCTAATTTTTTTCCTTTTTCTCTTTCTAATTATCAGAACAATAGCCGCAGCAACAACTAATTTCTGTGTGTCAGCCATATTGACATTTAGCAACTGTCAGCAAAATGAAGTAGTAGATGGAGTGCGGGCTAAACTGCGTTCGGTCAAATGTTCCGTCTTGCATTACAACTTGAGACTGTACAAGCAAAACGATCGACAATCATAAGTGTGTGTGCCCGGCTTAAGAACTAATAAATGGGTTTAGGAATGAATTATAAGAGTGCGTGCTTTCATTCTAAATTTAATTGCATAAAGGTTAGGAGCTGGAGTGAGAATGTTCTATAAACAATTAAATACTTATGTTTAAAATAATGTTGGTAGGCGGCCATCAGTGAAAGGATCAAAAAATACCAAGGGTGCAGAAACTTCAAAGGTTCACCGTATGTATAGTGGCCTAACAGCCAGCATAACTGCAATAAGTTCCTAAAAGTCTTGCTAGATTAAGTATTTCAAATCGCAGTCTAAATATTAAGAATATTTTTTTTTTTTTAAGTTTTAGCATTCAGAAATGTTTTTAATTCTGGCATAATGCTTCCAGTTTAATATGAGATTAACTTGAGAAATGGCCTGGCTGCTTAAAAGTATCAAGAGCGTTCACTTTCATTTTTTCAGCCATGGAAGATATTTTGTTGTACATTTCTACTTAGTAAACATATACTGGATAAGGTGGCAAACAATCTAATTAAATAATTTCATTTCTTATACAACAGAAGTAACAAAGTAACACAAGAAGATTGATTTATATAATTCACAATTAATCGCAAAAGCATGAGAAAGATAAGGGATCTAGCTATAAATTTAGGTACACTAACAAAAGAAAGTAAAATCTTTAACTGGGTAAAAAGAAAATGGGAATTCTAACACATCAGGAAGAAAATATGGTTGATATTAAAAAGTGCAGAAGCTTCTCTAGCAATTACATCATGTGTTGGTTATATTACAGATCATTTTCAAATATAAACAATTTCCAAGTACCATTCCTTCTCTCTCTCTCCTTTAAATGAAATATTAAAGTATTTGTTACACAGTTTAGAGAAAAGAATTCATAAAAGTTACATCTTGAAACGGATTTTTCTTTCAAACCTTTCCTTTAAAAAGTAATAAATTCAGAAAAAGTTATATGCTAATAAATGCCTAAACCAATTCTATACTTGAAAAATTATCACAATGGAATCCATTGATTACTGCTGTAATTTAATGTGTTTTCTTGAATGGAAAAACAAAATAAATGCATTCCATTATCATGATGTATTGCACTCATCTGTTTCTTCTCTTCTTAATTTTTCATATGCATAAATCTATTATTACAATTCAATAATACAATGAGTCTCAGTGTGTACAAATCTGATATTCTTGCCACATACAGAACAATAACTGTCTAATCAAACACAAAAGGTGAAAAGTTTTATTTTATTGCCTGTGGGAATATTTATGAAATTGCTTAGTTTCCGATTTATCAAATGACAGATTTTATAAAATAATTTAAGAATATTATTCAAAAAGACAAGTAGTGGTTTACATTGATGATTGTACCAAACTTCGTGTATTACCAAAAAATCTTCATATTCTAAGGAAGTAGAAATGAGTGTCATCATCTCTGTGAATGTAAGGTCATTTGATGGCATTTCACATGTCATGCCATTACTAAAGAAAATATTTTTTGGATGAATATAGAAATTATCCCTAATAGAAGACTGTAAACAGTAATCTAAAAAACTAGCAAAAATAATACAAAGGCCCACAAGAAATGAACATGCACTTCTCAAATTGTTTCAAGTTATTTGTTGAATTGTACTAATGCTTGGTATATTGTGTTAGCAACATCAATGATTGTGAACAATAAAATGTGCACAGAACATGAAAACTTGAAAATATGTAATTCTAAACCGAACTAAATAGTCTTTACTGCAGAAGAAATCTTTTCAATTTAAAATTACATGACTCACTTTCCTCAAACAAAAATAGTGATTTCACATTCAAAGTGAAAGCTCTCCTGTAGGAAGCTAATTTGATATCAGAATACATTTTATGATTACTTCCAAATGATAGAAAAGACAAAACCATAAATTATGTAATTTTTGCCCATGTGTCAAATTCCCTACACACCCACTTCCCCCTTTTCTTGTTTTTTCTTTTCATCTTAAATTCTTCAGTGAAATTTCTTCAGTCTTCTACTTTTGCCATTTACAAGCATTAATTCTTTCAAAAACAATTAAAAATTATGAAATTTGACTTTCTGAATCTTTGGAAGATTCTAAAAATGAAAATTCTGCACAAAGTCATAACAAGTTTAACAAAAGGGCATTTCAAAAGTAAATGAAAAATACAAACTAACTGAAGATATTAGAAACTGGGAAGATAATAGCTTTCTGTTACACAGTGTGTGTTCAGGTGAAAGAAAGAAAAATTTGAGATGTACCATAATGTTACATCATATTTTCCATTTTACAATCAGAAAATAGAAACGAAAGTAGTTATTAAAGTTAACTGTTAAACTTTTCAATTTAAAAAAATACTTACACAAACAATGAAGCAGTACTTCCTCCACCAATTAAATTCAAACACCAAGGTTTACACATATGGGGAATTTCATGGAACTTCGAAAATAGGGGCATTTGTCAACATATTGCATTTGGTTATACAGACTGAGACCAAGCTTCAAAATTAAATATGTAAGCCCGTCATCCTAGGTATTGATGAAATGTTCTCAGGAAATTAGGCGAGTGAGAACATTCTCACTTGGCTAGTTCCCCAAGAAAATTTCATCTGTATACAATGCCGAAAAAGCCTCGCTCTTATATCCTAGATATTACCATACTAGAAGAGAGAGTTCAGAACATGTGTAAAGACTAATGAGCAATGATGTCCAAGTTAAATTGGCAAATTACCTGTTTCCTCATTTTTTAAGCAGAGTTGAAAGCAGCAGCAAGATTTTTACGGCAAATGCTGGCACTTCCATAGATTATTTGAAAGATCTCAAAGTTCCCTTGTTCAAGTAGTTGATCATCTTGAGGCATTATGTACGAAAGATGCAACTTGAGAGGTCGTTGCCACTTAGAAGTGTCAGAAACTAGTTTAAGATTCCTTGTAGATGTAGGTGACTGCTTAGTAACAGTAAATTCCAAATAGCCCGTGGCTTCCAAGAAATGTTTCTCACCCACAAAGCTACATACTCCATCTAATCCATCACCTTGGCCCATTTCCACTCTTGGGCATGGAGAATGTGAAGACAAGATACTATCAGTTGGCACATTTGTAGGTGTTCTGGGATACTTCTTACCAGTACAGTAGAAAGGAAGTCTTTCATCAAATACAGATTGTGATTCACAGCCAATATGCCCTGGAGGTAGCTGATCTTCACCTTTTACAGTATTGTAGGGCATGCCAAGTTTCTTTGACTTCCGTATAGGAGGATTCCTATTAAGCCGGAGAGCATCTGAGGGTTTAACTAACTCCAATTTGTGAACAGTACTTGGCTGTTCATTGAAGAAGTTGAGCACTGCTTCCCGACCTGGAATTGTACGTTCAAACCAACTGAGGATTATGTCTTCAGAGAGGTGACGTGGCAGCCGGTCACGGAAATTGTCTACCAGGTCACAGTACAGTGCGGCAAATTTTACTGCAAGCTGTTCACGTAAGTCATGAGCCTTGCTTGAAACGTCCATGCTGTGTGAGATCTGTAAACAAATAAAAGGAGTTGATTACAGGAATGAAAATTACCAATGACAACCGATCTGTGGCATTGTTTCTATGCAGCAATAAGATGTATAACTTTTTTTTATTTCAAACTTAAACTTAACAACAGGAAAAACTATTATGACATTATTATCATAATTACATCATCATTAATAAAATTTGAATGGATAAATAAAACAAATTATAAAGTCAATTTGTTTTTGTTTCAGCTCGATTTGGAGGCAGTGAAGAAAGAAGTAAGTTATACTTTATATTTTGTTTTCAAATACAAAAATGAAAAAAATTAACTATTCTCTAATGCAATTTCAATATAAATAAGAAAAGAAAGGGAAATTAACCCACCACATACCAAAGTGGACGGATGCGATGAGAGAACACTAATGCTGACAAACAACTACACAATATTTCGGCATATGCCTTGCTCACAAATAGAAAAAACGGGCCATTAGGCTCGGAACGTGTGTGCACACCGAACGTTACCTAATGACTAACCGTGTTGTGGTGGTGGGGGGGGGGGGGGGGTCGGATAAGGAGTAGACTATCGATATCGGTATACAATGTCTGAGATAATATATTTAATATTTTGGCAGGTGATGGTAAAATGAGCAAATGTAGGTGGGTTAATTTCCCTTTCTTTTCTTATTTATATCACCTAGAAGCCGCTTCCATTTTCCTTAGTTGCATCATTGTTGTCTAATGCAATTTCAGTCATTCAAAGTACTAGTTTTATATTGAAACTATAATTCATAGAGGAATTGAACTTTTTCTATGATATAATTTTTTGCCTTCTACTGTCAAACCAGTTGAATCAATTAATTAAGTATGCTAACAAGATATAATTCCTTTAAAAACTATTGCACATGATTGATCTAAAAAAAATTAAAAATTAATTAAAAAAGGGTTAGCTATTTTGTGAGATAAATTGAGAAAGTGTTGTGTAATTATTCAAATAAATAGGCAATAATCTTTGCATCTTCTTTGTTAAGTATCTTTCATAAATTGCTTTCATCACTCATCATTTCCAAAGGAGATTGAATTCATACCTTTTATTGGTCATTTAATTTTTAACAATGTTTTATAGGTTTATCCAAAATGGTACCAATTTTTCTTCTTTCTGACCTCTCCAAACTACTCTGCACATTTTTATAAATTTATTTTCTGAGTCCTAGACAATAACATTAAAAGCTGAATAAAAGAATTCTCTCCTTCTACTGTACTTATTTAAATTTTGTCTTCCGTTTAGGATTTACCGTAAAGGACATCAAAATTCTTATTTTACATCCTCCATTGTTTCCTACGTATGCAAGTAATAATTGACTTCCAATTCCTAACTGAGACTTATATACAATTATTCTCATAAAGCTACATAAGTCGCATATAGATTATAATGAATTAAAATTTTAAATGTCATGTCAAACTCAGCAAATATTTTTCCAACTCCACAAATGCTATAAATAAATCCTGATTTTGAATGCATCTAAAACTGTGCTTCCTTTAATAGTCTTCTATTTTTCTTCCTATTTTTCAATAAAAGTGTTTAATCTTCCAGTGAGCTAATGTATTACCAGCTAATTCTTAACAACAGTGTTGCCAGTGTAGCACCTTTTCTTTTTTCTTTTTTTGGGAGGTGGGTGGAGGGGGCTTTCTTTTATTTGTTTGCAGTTATGTTATAGTACATAATAAAAAATAAATAAAGTCATCCTTATATTGTAACACAACTGACATTAACAAATAGAAAGAAAAGTAATAAAAAACAGCCACCTCAAATGCTGTATAATTGCTTTGATCCCATTTTTTTCTTCTTATTTTACTTTCTTTGTGCAATTGCAGCCCTTTGGACTCCAACATTGATTCACATTAACATTGTAATTTAATTTAATTGCAATGGAGCACAGGCTCCGGTGGCAATTTCCCTACACACCCATCTTCCCCCTATCCTGCACCCACCTACATTTGCCCTCTACAAATTTTATATTTAAATTCTTTCAAAGTTTTCGGTAAATTATTCATCATTTCTCTTGGTAACTCATTCCAATCCCTGACACCCTTACCTAAAAAAGAGAATCTTCCCACACCCTTGTGCCTGAAATCGAGTGCCAGCTTGTGGTCATGGTCATCTTTTCCCTTCCATGCACTACTTTTCATACCTATTGCAATATCTTTCCACGCCTCATCGCCAGTATATGACCTGTACACTCCCATGACCCCCCTCCTTTCTTGCAATGAATCCCATTCCAGCTCCTTTATCATATCCGTCACTGATTGCATTCTGCGATAATTTCCACAAACAAATCTAGCAGCCCTTTTTTGCACCCTCTCCAACTCCTGTATTTAATACATAAAATGAGAGTCCCATACTACACTACCATATTCGAGCAATGGTCTGACCAAAGTTTTGTAACCCAATTCCTTGACTTCTCTCGTACATCCCCTCATCACTCTCTTTGTATTCTCATTAACATTTGAAGTGGTAGCTCTGACTATTCCATAACACCAATACTAGAAAAATTCTGCACAATTTTTCTGTTCAAAATATAAATTCCCAGATAATCATGAGTCACTTTGGTCTGCCCTCCATAATTGAACTCAATGAAAATTTTTGTGTTGTTAATGAGAGCAATCCACAAATTCCTGATTTCAATTCTTTATCAATAATTAATATCAGTAATCAGTTGATTTTAAGCAAAGAAAAATGGAGACTTCCTGTCAGCATTTCTAATCTTCAAGTAAATTTCCTGAAATTCATTCTATCATTATTTATAAATAAATCTCCAATTTTAAATAACATTTCTTTAACATCAAAGATCATATCTAATCATGTACATCACATCCCTACGCTGCACACTTCTTACCTTAAGATATGTTTGGATTTGTTTCTAATTCCCTTTATTTTTTTACACTGATACATGTTTTAATTTGATTCTAAAGTAAGCAACACACTAGAACATGCGCAGATTACAAAGTTGGGGAACTGAGTTTGTTAATATAGCTCCAAATCAATCTTCTACATCCAAACATTTAATTAAAATGCTTAATAATCAAAGGATCACCAAATTGGTAGGGATAAAAAGGTCTATAGTAGTACATGAAAGGGAAGAGATGACAATCTGGCTCTTGATTTCAGGGGAAAGGGAAAGAAAGTATTTTCTCTTGCAGGCAAGAGAAATGCTGAATAATTCACCAAAAACATTGAATTAGTTTAAAATTCATAAAGGGCTAAGTTAGGTGAGAGGTGATACTGTACTGAAAGAATTTAATACTAACAACAATATAATGAAACTGGAAAGTAGGTGTGTAGGGAAACTGCCATCAAGGCACGCACTATATTCCTGTTTAATTACACCAAAAATCATTGGTTTCGCTGAGTGCAAGTCATCACAGGTCGATGTGGATCCACATCGCCATTTACAGTTCATTTCAGTATGTCTGTAAACAGACGAGCACTACATTTTCTGACTCATCAGTGAAGCTACGAAGCGTGCTGTTATATAGATTTCCTGGGTACATAACAATGTGGAGTGGTTTTGGTCAAATTGTATGTGGATGAAATTGAAAATAAAAATCAGTACACAGTCGGCTATGAAAGCCTTGCAAAACTACAGAAATAGTGTAACATTTGAAATATCAATTCATATGAGTAAATCAATCAGTGATGGGAACACAAGATCTGCTACAGTGACAAAAACTTTAGTTTGTCTCTATGAATGGATGTATTATCCTATCTTCCCGAAATTTGTATCAATTAATAGCCTATGTTCAATATGAAGCGACTGAATCAAAAAATATACAGGGTGTCCACAAATGAATATCGGGGTTTTAATGATTTATAAGATTTATTACATTATCCTTACAGTTATAAATGATATGTCAAATGAAAGAGCAACTCAAACAGTTTTATATACAAGCTTACAAGTGTTCTATGTGGGCACCATTTGTCACACGGCACTAATCAAGTCTGTAGCCGAGTTCTTCCCAAACGTTGAGCAGTGTGTCTTCAGTAACTGTTGCAACAGCTGCTTCATTCCTCTGTCGTAATTCAAGGAGGTCGGCTGGTAACGGAGGCACATACACACGATCCTTGATGAAACCCCAAAGGTAGAAATCGCATGGCGTTAGGTCAGGTGAATGTGGAGGCCACGCATAGCAAGCTCTGTCATTGGGCCCCTTGCGGCCAATCCAGCAGTCGGGTACAGTTACGTTCAACCAACCGCGTACTTCGTTATGCCAGTGAGGTGGCGCACCATCTTGCTGGAAAATGAAGTTCTCTGGTTCATATTGTTCCAACAAGGGAAGAGCCATTGCTCTAGTGTATCAAGGTAAGAAGTACCAGTTACAGTCGGTTCATCAAAAAAGAAAGGTCTGTAAACTTTCCGCCGGAATACGGCACAAAAAACATTGATTTTAGGGGAGTCTCGTTGCACTTGTACGATCTCTTGAGGATTTTATGAGCCCCAGATCCGCACATTATGAGTGTTAACATGTCCACTGAGGTGAAAGGTCGATTCATCACTGAAGACAACATGATGTAGAAAATCTTCATCGTCATGTAACAACATTTCATTAGCGAATTTGGCACGTAAACCATGGTCTGCAGGCTTTAGAGCCTGTAACAACTGTAAACGGTAAGGACGTGGTTGCAAGCGTTTCCTTAAAACTTTCCAAACAGTCGACTTAGAAATTTCTAATTCGCGACTAGCCTTCCGAACAGATTTCTTTGGGCTACGAGTGAACGACTCTCTCACTCGCTCAACAGTCTCTTCGCTAACTCTTGGTCGTCCCGCGCTCTTCCCTTTACTGAGGCAGCCTGTATCTTCAAACTGATGATACCATCTATGGATGTTATTGTCACTTGGAGGATCACGCCCGAACTTAATGCGGAACGCACGCTGCACAGTAACTACAGATTCAGTCTTTGCAAACTGTAAAACACAAAACGCTTTCTCTTCACTAGTTGCCATCTTTGCGGATCGCAGCGGAAACATTTCACGCACATGCGCACTAGTGCCAACGAACAAAACTGTTTGAGTTGCTCTTTCATTTGACATATCATTTATAACTGTAAGGATAATGTAATAAATCTTATAAAGCATTAAAACCCCGATATTCATTTGTGGACACCCTGTACATTCAACATTATTTTGTGTACATTTAGGTGTAAGAATCTCTTACATTTTCAGAACATCATATAAGATGGCAAGAGGAGAACACATACTTCTTCCATTGCAGGCTTTTTAGGAAGTTTTCTATAGGTACACATTATTTCTCTCAGAGTGTACAGGACATCTCTCCATTTGGCACGAGTTTCTTTGTTCACCATCAATTTCACCCTTTTTGACCTGAAACTTTAGGCTACCTAGCAACAATCTGAAATTTTAACCATTTTTTTCACCCACTACTGTCCATGAAATAATATTAAATGTTCATTATTCCACTTGATATCACTGAAGTTGGACAATACAGATCATGGATGACCATAGAGACTTTCTTTTATTCCAAATACCTCTTAACTGGGTACGGTATCATTAGATCATTGGTGAGAAGCTTTTAATATGATTTTCTCTTTGCTTCCATTCAAGGATTGAGGGGAGGAGGGAAGACAGTAAAATCAGGGATTAGCTTGGCATTGCTGCTCCAGCTCTATCATCTTTGTCCAGAATGTAATTATACCACTTGATAGCCCAATGATAAAAAAAATTTGCTGTGCTGAGATGTTCTGTAATGGTGGAGAGGCCACTTCACCAGTTTCGGTTCACTGCACTGCGTCTGGAAACATCAGCGCAGTATTAAATCTGAATAACAAAATCTATTATGATCATTTTGCTGTGAATCATCAAGTCTCGTCAAGAGCTATCAATTTTGTGGTTGAAAAGTGATCTAGTTCAATGTATATAAAGATGACAAACAAAAGTCAACATAGTGTTGGCCTATACTCATCAAAACACTAAGCAAAAATCACGTATAGTTGGAAAGATGTTTCACAAGGAATAAAGTGAGAGCGATGGCCTTAACCACTGCGAGGCTCCAGGCTGCAGATTTTCATGAGGTTGTCTTTGCCCTTGTCAAAGTATGTGACCTGAAAGTAGGTAGTCTTACGATTGACGAAAAATGCAAAAGTTATAAATAAATAAAGTTTGAATTTTAAAATATATTAGAATATTTATAAAATTTAACAAAACATAAAGACAAATTATTAATGATGATAAACTAAGGTATATAAATGTTTTAGAAGATATACACAGGGATTTTAAAATAATATTTGCAGATTTTCCTAAGACTAAAATCTTTAACTAAAGCACCAGCTTTCTTTTGATAGCTCATTTCCTTTTTGAACTATTTTCTACTGGCATCACGATCACACGAACACATTTCATAAATCTTATTTTGCACATAAAACAGACTCAGAAATAATTTATAAATGGTTTTACACAGTTTTTTTAATGATACGATTACATAATTCACTCTTTACTATACTGTTAATAACATAAAATTCACTAAAACTTAAAATCATTTATTATTTATTTACCTACTAAAAGATATATGCCCTACAAATGATTTTGTAATGAATACAGGTTGGTTCATACTAGACCAATACTGGTATGCACAGTCACCACAGTGAAACTTGTCTTATTATTGGCGTTCACTTGATTGAAGTTAGTTCAAACGATACACTTGGCAGGCACCCTGCTGTCATTAGTTTGGTTTACTTTTTGACAGTAGACTAGTGGATGTGGATTGAGGAGAAGCATGTGGAAGCAGTTCAGAAAGTTTCAGTCTTTTATAGCTGAATGTTATTTTCGTGTTATGATTTCCTTGAAAAATGCCTTTTGTGCAACCTCACTCCCATGTTCATCAGACGATTGTAAAATATAGATTGTGTCTTTCTAAAGCAGGGTTTCTCAAACTCATAGCTCCATGTATCCCTATGAAATTTTCCAAACAATGAAGAACCCCTTAAAAATTGGCTTCTTTTTTTTTTTTTTAAATAACAATAATAATAAGAATTTTTGTCAAAAAAAAAAAGTAATACAGTCACATAGAGCAATATGTTATTAATTCATTTGATTGATGGACTTATTTCTTGTTGCAAGCTGAGTCGATTTTAGGAGCAATTTTGTTCATTTTCAATCTCAATTCATCATGCTCTCAAGAAACCCAGTCAGCAGTCATAAAATAAATCTTCTTGCAAACCCCCTACGCTCAATTGGTGAACCCCTAGGGGTTCGCGTTCTTCACTTTGATAAACTCTGTTGTAAAGAATTCGTAAAATTTCATTTCATCATCCATCAGATGCTGTGACTAAGGTAGCATGTTTTGTGTGTGTGTGTTTTGGGATAGCAGAAACAAAGTAGATTGTATTAAAAAAAAAAAAATTATTATGTTTGAAAACATATTTTTCATTACATATTAATTTGGCCCAGTGTCTTAGATTGTTCCAGCATGTGATGGGGATACGGAAGATCCCTTATGAAAATCCCGGTCTTGGTTGCAACTTTTATGTGCCTTAAAATTGAATTTTACCTCTGGGAAAGGACTGATTTGTTAATGCGAAATGCTTGGAAACTATATGGTTGGAATTCTACATTTAATTGTAGGTCTCCTTTTAATGGAAGGATTACCAGAGTAAGCTAGGTGGCTACGAGAGAGGTGCACAATGCACCAGTAAGATACTCTGTGACCAGGTCTTTGAGACTACGTAAAATTGTATACAGCATCATTATAGTTTGTATTTAAATTAAAATATACAATGATCTCATTCTTTATTAATAAAAAGTATCAAATAAATCCAAAGTAGCCACAAACAGAGGAAACATGTCAAGTGCGAAGTGACTGATGTTTGACATTTCATTGTGATTGCATTCAGAAACACGAGAATCTTTCAATCCCGTATAGTGTGTGTAAGACTTTCAATGATGGTTTGTGAAGACTACATTTGAATACCAGTGAGGTGATGTCAAGTAAAGTATTTTAACATACTTTATTTCTTTTGTAAATTATAAAGTATGCTTTCACAACACACTTTTACGGACATTTTTGAACACTTATTCCTTGAAACAACCACCTGAAAACGTTAAGGAAGTTGAAGAAGGCTGTAGACTGAGTAGGAACATGCCTGATACATGGATGAACTGTGGCCAAGTGTGAACACGAGAGAGGTGAGCTGTCACTTGGCCAACTGTCGCTGCGGTGAGAGTGGGGACTAGTATCGGTCCTGTCGCTGCGGTGAGAGTGGGGACTAGTATCGGTCAAGTGTGGCTCGAACTAACAGCTGCTAGCAAAATAAGTAAGGGTGACAACAGTTGCTTAATGAAATATAACACAGGAATTCTGCGAGCGTAAATTGTAAACACTATGAAAGTAAGAAAACTGAGGGTTCAAGAGTGTTTTCTGACGTGCAAAATTCTGAGGTGCAAAACTCAAATAGCAATGAATTTTTTAATCATGTTTTACAGTAAAATTACGAAAAATATTATTTACTTACAAATTAATTGATTTTGATATCGTTACTCTTACTTTTATACAAATGTGACAGTGAATAAATCTAAATGATAAATTTTATTTAGGCACTTATTACTATTAATATATACTTTACTATGAATTAATCAACTTTTTTATTGCTGTAACTAATAGCTAAGAATAAAATAAAAAGTTTTAAATACAAACTTTTTTCTATTCGGGTTATTGCGCAAAGCCCCTGCAGGAGTGAGGCTCAAGGCTATTGTACTACTCGCCACCCCCTAAGGCCACCTCTGTCAAGTAATATCCATAAAATCAATGAGGAAGATGAGCAGCTTTGGGAATGAATGGAAGTCTCAAGACCAGCGGTCAAATGCCTCAAATGTGGCACAAGTACTTTTGTCGCAGTGGCAGCCGAGTCATTGTTTTAAATAAAATGTCTAATCATGCAACAGATTTGATGTGAATGTCTCTCACATCTGGTGGAAGAATTTATAAATGCACATTATTGACTATCTGATTGCTAGTGAAGCCATATTTGCTCTAAAGCTCATTGCTGGCATACACAATGAAGTATTTAGGAAGCAAGAGTGACATAAAAATGACACATTTTAAAGATGTCTCCATCGTGCAGCTCAGACAAGACTTGCGAAAAGAGAAATCAATGAGATGTTTTACAAAAACAGCTTGGCCAGGCTTGCGACATTAGTGTTTTATGTTCAAAAGTTCTATAATCACAAATGACAGTGAGAAACAACAACGATGGTGTCGTTAAATACAGCACACTGCAGAACACTAGTTCATGCAGGCAGGTAGTCATGATATTCACCTAACAGACAATTTGGTTGGTGATTTTAGCATGGTCAACATGGTTGCAAATAAAGACACTAAATACACACTGGGAACCTTTACATCCATTTGTCAGTGCCAAAAGAACTAACAGAATACTTCATTTTTCAAATACTAAGCAGGTGTTCTTAATTTATTTCACTGACCATCACCACTACAAACATCAATACTGTAATTCTGGATCTACAGTGGTGTGAAATATTTCAAGGACATCAATAATAACATATTATTTTTTACATTCTCATTCAGTTTGATAGACAAGAGTTTTGTGCATACAATTATTGATAATACATACATAGATCTTATGTTTGTTAGACTACGATTAAAATTTGGTTGAAGATGTTTTCACACAGAAACTTGCAGCCATGTCCCAAAATAGTATATACCTTTTTTTTTATTTCCAACTAAAATTAGTTCTAACGAGCAAACTTATCCTTGTCTGTCTTTACCAAAACAATAAAATAAATAATATATTTATAAATTCAATCAATCTCGAAATGATATTAGACAGGAGAAAAATGTCACATGTATGTTAATACCACAAACTTTTATATTAATTAATATTTTGATTTTTTGTTTTGTTTATAGAGGCAGTGCAATATGCAAAACAAGCAATATGCAAGCCAGAGCTACAGACAGTACAGTTGTACCCTACAGACAACCCACTGGAAGTCCCTTATCCATCGTGCACACGAATTGAGAAATGTGGTGGCTGCTGTGGGCACTCCCTGCTTAGCTGCCAGCCCAGCGATAGTGAGATAGTCAACTTTCAGGTAGCAAAAATACTACATTTTCTTCAATATACAATAACAGTTTCACTGATTTAAGGCCTTAAAACTCGTGGCTATTTTCACATTTCTCCTTTCTTCTCTCTTCATCATTTAGTTTTTTCTAGTTCTTAATTCTGAGGTTTCTTGTATCACACTTCTTCTTTCTGAACATTTAAAAAAAACTAAATTCAGCAGTTAATTAAATAACTTATAAAGGTTTATACGAACAAGGTAGGACAGGAAAAGTAAAGCCGAAGCTTACCATAGATGAAGGTAGCAATAGGCACAAAAAATTATATTACCTTGGTGATATCTTTAATGATTAGGTGAAATACATGATGAGGGAATCAAATCTGCATACAACGGTGCTCACCATGTGAATAACATGGTAAACATCCACATGTGCAGCTCAGAATTCTTCACCGTGTGTCTTATCTGATCACATAATTAAGGTTTACCACTGAAATATTGTAATCAGTGTTTATTTTTTGTGCTCATCACTATTTTCCTGTTTTCATCTAGGGCTAGGTTTACTTTCCCTATCCTTCCTTTCTTTTATTTTCACCGCATAAAAGCATCTTCCTTTTCATCTTTATTATCAAACTTTATGGTTGGATTTTTTCCTCCCTGTTTCATTTTCATCTAATAGCCCAAAAACTCTTGTCTTCTCTCAAAACAATTAACAGTCTGTGACACATATCATGGCATTGGTACACTTCGAATTTTTCCAACACGGTTTTAGTTTTTTGCTGAGTATCATCTAAGACTGTTTAATGAGAGTATGAAGGCACCTATTTGTTGACAGAGTACACTTTTCAAATTGAAGAAAGATCCTCCAAGTAACCTTACATGCATTATATTTTCAATGGTATAGTTGGAAATGGAGCTAAGAATAAAATCAGCACATATTTACACATAGAATAAAAACTTATAAATTTCCAATTGTTCCACCTTGGATGTAGTAAGTTTAGTAATTTAAAATAATAATGTAAAAACATGTTGTTACGATACTGAAAAAGTATATAAACTGTCATGATCAAAATAATTTTAAGCAAATGTCAACATCTACATGGAATATTAAGACAGAACACACTTTGTGAAAAAAGCAGAGATGCAACAATGAACCTTAATAATTCACTGATAGTGATTCCACAGTGGGAAGTGAAATTCAAACAACATGAAACAAATAAAAACCAGTTGCACCAGCATTATTTATTAATAATTAAGATTTATTTCATTTCCTTAATAGAATGAAATCCATCAACACATGCTACAACAGCACAAAATGAAACCAATTTATTGTAACTTTTGGAAAGTGTCATATTTTTAAATTAGTTTTCTTGTTCTAGGTATACATTGCAGAATACAAAGGTGGAGATCTTCTACAACAGCAGCGCAAAGAAGTGGTTTCAGTGGAACGACACCTCAAATGCAAATGTGACTGCATCATTAAGGCAGAAGTATGTTATGATTTCTAACTCTCAACAGTTAAATATTTAGGTATCAGAATTTATTGTCCTTATTTAGGCAGAGGTGCTTAAAAGAAAAATTGGGAAGAGGCTGGAGATTACGGAATAATTCATGACAATACAAAGTGAGAAAATACAAAACATGCAACACTTGTCTTATTTAATATTTAACCTTTTAATCCCCCACACTAACACAATAATGTAGTTTTCAGCTGCAATTTGTGGTAATTTCAGTGACTGTTGTATACTTTAATCCAATGTAACTACTAGAAATTTTAAGTAAGGTTTGAAAATTTCCCAGAACTTCAACAGTATGGAAGCATAGAACTGTAACAAAAACAGCAGGAGAGAAAATCAAATAGCTCTGCGTACAGGCAATTATTCTAAAGGTTTTAGTTCAAAAATTCATTTTCCCTATCTCCCTAAGATAATGCGTATTCTGATTATATTCTTAATGTCAAGCTTCAATTGCCCTTTAGAAGATGTAATTTTAAATTTAGACCTAAAAATAGAGATACTCTCCTAACCTGACACGTTTTTATTGCCATAGAATGTATTAAGCTTTCAGCAAACAAAGTAAACTATCATGTTCATTGTACCATGATTAAAATTATTAATCCCCCTTTTTCCCCTGCTAGCTACTTTGTTTTCCAGATTAAATAAGCATGTTTAGGTGTGCGTGTGTGTGTACACGGGTTGGTGGGGGAGGGGAGATGAGGTTAGATAACGCTTACTTCTGTACTTTCATATATGTGAAAGATGAAAAAATCTAAGTTTTATCTGCTGCGCACTTCTTAAATTGTTATTGTTATGATTTTAGGGTGTGTGAACAACCAATTCATTAACAGCTGAATGTGCAACTATGGAATCAAAATAATGGCAAGCTACCAATACAAAATGAATTCAAATAAAAATTTAGCTGGATGTAGGTGGAACAGCCATTCTTAAACATATTCAAATAAAAGATGTATAAACTGCTCTCGGGTAACTAGCCGAGTCTAGAGTGCGTTGTCACACGATATTTCGGCGACTAGATTCATTGCCGCCATCTTCCGAAATATCGTGTGACAACGCACTCTTGACTCGGCTAGTCACCCGAGAGCAGTTTATACATTCTCAACGCCGAGAAAGACTTCATTCTTACAAATAAAAGATAATTGGCAGACTGTTGAAAAGTCAAACAGACATTTGAAAACAGTATTTTATTAAAACCAGCTAAATCTGAATCATGCCTTTTGTATTTAGGGCTCCATACTCAAATGATGATCACCGGAGTCTTTCTGTGAGGCAGTCTCCAGCTGCACCCACCTCTCATAATGTTCTCCCATTGACGAAGGGTTTATCCTGAAAATAACTTTATTATTTGTGTTTGTCTTTTCTGTGTGTTTGTGCCCCACACCCATCATCTAAAGGTAAGTGGTATACATAACTAAGGATGGATAGGGAAATATGACCCAACACATAAAAGACAAACACAAAAATGCGCAATATTTCGGCAAAGGCCTTATTCGTGCAGAAGTAAGAAGAGAGACATCAGGCAGAGTCAGATGTGTACACAGTGACCACTGTCACCGGATTCTGTTAAACGGTCTCCTACACCACCCTCTCTCCTTGATTTTCTCCTGTTGAAGAGACAAGTCTTGAAATATTCATTGTTTTTTCTGTGTTGTGTGCTTATTTATATGTTCACCCCATGATACCATCATCTCAGGTAAGTGGTGGTTCATTTTGCTATCCCTTTTTTTGTAAATCCATTCACTATTTAGCTCCTATTATTTCCTAGTAACTATCTATATATATAGTCCTCTACTCAATGATCAGTAAATGATTTCCCGAGATGGTTTTTGTTTCTTACTTTTCTTTTGAATGGTAGCTCCAAAAAATAAGTATTACATAATTTTAAATACAATGTTGGTTTTGTGTCAACAAAATAAATAACATTTGCAAATTTTGAAGTCTGAGGGTTACGCCATTTACCGGATAGAGGCCTGTGACAGATGGACAGACAGATAGAGGAATGATAACAACAAGGCTCCATTAGCTTTGAGTAAGAAAACCTAATAATTGGCCAGTCAGACACTCATCTAAGAACAAAATGCCCAATAATTTTTGAAAACAACTTTCCAAGAAAGCTCAATACAAGACCACATAACCACCGAAAGTGATTCTTTGCTAACTCGCCAATACTTTTCTTTACAATAAAGGCCAAAACCAACAGCTAAACTGCGTCTAGTCTTAATACAGGGCCTATTGGAAACCAGTTGAAACGTTATGTACTGTTCCAGGTACACCAGAAGCACCAATACACTGCCAGTAACTCTATTGGTAAATTGTGAACTGTCTGGAGATAAGGGTAGATGAATTTATAACTCCACATTGACTGGAATTAGCAGTTAACTGGTTGCATGGTTGATATGACTGTTATTTTCAGATCATAACCACTGCCCAAAATAACAAAACAAGTTCCCTTACAACTGAAGGGAATGGGAAAGGGTGTGGAGGTAGCAGGGAAGGGTGTGGGTAGGGAGGTGGAAATCAATGTCCTAGATTAATTGATCTGCTGGATTTACATTTCTTAATATGTGTATTGTAAACCATAACCACTTTCTTTGAAGCAACTGTAATACAATAAAACACTACAAGTGCAAACGCTGTATGTATTGCACAGTTAATAGTTACAATCTACTCAATGACAGAGTATAGAACATCTGATTCTCTAAGCCTGCTTAAACTCAAAATTATATACTAATTTATTATTTCTCATACACATATTTAAATAACATTAACAACAGCTACAGAGTGATGTTGGGGAGTTCATCCAATCGATTATGCCTCCAGTAACATCATTGAGAGCAGACAGACCATCCAGTGACAATTTTCCATAGTATGCTCAACCATCTGTTCCACACCCCAGTAGAGCAATGCTCCATGGCACAGACCAAGGCCTATCCTGAAATTGTTTAGTTGACTCCAATACTTGGCAAATCAGTTCCCAGCAGCTTCTGCATGCTATCATTTAACATGAGTCTGTTCCATGGCAAGTTCTGCTGCTGCTGTCATCTCCATTCCATATCAGAGTTAAAGTGGGGGAAGTGGGTAAAAAAGGCAGATGGTTTTCTTGATTTAAAGCGTACTAACTAGAAGTTCTAAAAGTGAGCCCACAAAAGGATATCTGGCTGGTTCTTTACCTTCCACCACTGATGTACTAAAGCTGCTTCATGTTTGATATTTGAAGGAAACAAGCTGGAAACTACCAGAAGCCAAGGAAGGGAAGGGTGGATAGCAGTACCCCACCCACAATATACATACCAGTGTTTAAGGGGATTTCCACATTCTCAGTATGAGTACTGACCGATCATACTGGATGCAATATTTGGCAGCAGAGTAGATAATGCTGATAGTAGCATTGCTGAGTATCTCGGTTTGTGTTTCTCAGGAGGTGCCCACCAGTTTCCTCACTAGATTTACTCTGTGCTTGATTTTTCCACCTATATTTTTGATACTTACTGTATGTGAGTGATCTATCAATTGCTACACCAAAGTATTTAGAGATGGCATTGAAACTACCATGATACCAAAATGGGGAGATAGCTGTTGCCTTGCCTGATGGCTTAATAAATGAAAACAACACACCTCTGTTTTCATAAGATTTGGTATGAGTGAAGTATTAATGCCAGATATCTAAGCTTGCTATCAATACCTCACCACTCTCTTCCATTCTTCTTCACTCAACAGTAATGGCAAGGTAGTAGCCATAAACGAACCTGTGGCATGTAGTGTTAGGAATATCTGCAGTATACAGATTGCAAATAATTGGAAATAGGACAGATTCCCATTGAAGCCCACAGTCCTCTGTCATCGACTACTATGATCACCTTAATGTGATCTGTTAGCATTTCATTTAGTAGGTTTGCAAGCCACTAGCATGTGATTGCACTACAAACTTGAGAATCAAGCCCTCCCTAAAAACCCATGCAACCCCATACAATGCTTACTGATCTCTTTGAAGTGAGAACGAGGTTTGCTTTATTTGAATTTTATGATTTAGTGCATTTAAATGTCGCTGTGTTTTGTTAACATAGCATTTGCTGATTTGAGTGTATTTTATTTCAAACTTCTTAGCATGAAGAAATTTGTATAAAAAGTCACATGGTGACAGAGAACCAGCTAATGGCACAAAGGCTAAGTATAGGTCTGACGCCTTGGTTCCCATTAGGTACAAAACAAGAAGTCTAAAGCAATTTACCCATGCTGAACTATACTTTAAAGTTTACCATACAAAATTATAAAATCATAGAAGGTAGGAGCTCATAATAAATGATTCAAAATTTTAAAATATAGATGTAACTGTCCTTTAACAAATAAAGCAGTGATAACAGATTATTATCAGAAATGAGTCCTACAGATAAACAACTTCCCTTTAAAATTATAACTATCTCTAGGACTCTGTCAATTTTACTACTGAGAAAAGAAATGAAAATAATTGCTGATGGTTCACTTTTACAATCACTCAAGTGTGATTTGCAGCCGTCTAATAGCAATTTGTGGTCTAGGCAGATATCAAAAGATTGAAAAATAATTTAAAATTAGAATTGGATAGCACTCTTTAATTCTTATAAACTAATGATAATTCCCTTGGCAAATACACTGGCGGAAATTAAAAGTGCTATACCTTGACAGGAAAGGTGGAATTTTAGGAAACTTTGTAGATATATCCAGGGTCATAGCAAGAAGAAATGATAACAAAATTATATGGGAAAGGCTAAGTATATTACATATATATAAAGTTGTTAGTAAGAAGTGCACCCACTTTGAGTACCTATAAATTTGTGGATACTTGCAGGCATTAAATCAATAAGTGTTTGGATGTCTTCTTAGGGAATGACCCTCTACACCTGCAAGTCTTGTGCAGTTGTTGCACAGTTTGTGCTGGGTGACCAAGTGATCTAATGGCATCCCAGGCATGCTCCATTTGGGACAAATCTGGAGACTGTACAGTCCAAATTGTGATCATAACTTCTTGAAAGGCTTGTGTTCTGATGGCCACAGTAAGAGGACATCCTATTGGAAGATGTGATCTAAATGGCGACATGAAGTTGTTGTTGTTGTTATTGGGGTTTTAAGGCGCGTTGACGACGGGGTCATTAGCGCCCTAACAACAACCAGGCGTGACAACGTGGCAAAATTGCCGTCTGTGTGGCCGACTGTAAAGGGGACGGCCACAGAGACAGCACAATAAAATACTAGCATACTAATTAAAAATACCGTCTGTGTGGCCGACTGTAAAGAGATCGGCCACGCAGACAGCAACATAAAACATAAAACTGAAAATAGGCAATAAAATATAAAAATACATACATTAACTGTTGGCTGTAAAAGGGCCAACCAATTTAAAAAACGCGTAAGCTGGCTGGCTGTAAAGAGGCCAGCCATATAAGCAGTGTCACATGTAAAAACAGTACTTGGATTAGTGGTTGTAAATGGCCACTAGTCCAATCTAAAATCTAGGCCGATCTGCCCAAAAATTTTGGGACAAGACCGGCCAAGCTGCAAAACTTTAAAACCTTAGCCACGTTATCATGATCATCGCTTAAAATAAGGGACAGATCGTTGGCTAAGCCAACGTCTGCCCTTAAATCTAAAAACAATTCACATTCGGTTAAAATGTGGCGTACCATCAAAGGTACGCCACAAGCATCACATTCCGGAGGGTCCTCTCGGCGGAGAAGGAAACTATGAGTAAGAGGACAGTGCCCTATACGGAGGCGAGTAAGGAGAACCTCATCCCTCCTCGCCCGCTGGAAGGAGCTGCTCCACGGCTGAACGGTCGGTTTGACCTGCCGGAGCTTATTATGCTCGACTTCCAGCCACTGCCTCTGCCAAATATCAATGATAAATCTCTTCACCGCCGAGGCAAGGTCTGACTTTGGGACCGGTTCAAAGTCGGTTCTGACCTTGTCGCAGGCTAACTTGGCAGCTTCATCAGCTGCCTCGTTCCCTCTGATTCCCACATGGCCCGGTACCCAGCAGAATAACACCTCCTTTCCACGAGAATGAAGGGAAAGGAGGGCGTCCTGGATAGCCTGGACTAGCCGATCTGCTGGATACATATTTCCTATGGCCTGAATACAGCTGAGGGAATCACAGCATATGATGAACAACTTATCGCGCATTACTTTCATATGCTGGAGCGACTTCAACACGGCATAGCATTCGGCAGTGTAAACGCTGCACCTGCCGTCCAATTTGAATGTGTAAGTCGCTCGAGGGAACACTACGGAGCAACCAACTCCGTTAGCCTGCTTAGACCCATCCGTATACACCGGGGTAAACGTGTGATACTGGTTTAAAACATCTCTAAAAATTCTGATAAAAACATTATCCGCGGTACACAACTTGTTGTGCCGCGATAATTCTAAAATTGTTCTGGGCCTCTTTAAAAGCCAGGGAGGAGATTTACTCCAACCCTGGTGATAAAAAGAAGGAAGCTCAAATCCATATTGTTCTAAAATAGCCTTTGTACGGTAGCTGAACGGTTTAGTGGCTCTATGCCGGTGGTATAGAGCCGCTCGTAGATGGGATGGAGCACTATGTCGTGCACGGGACTGCCAGGTGTTATGGCAACGTGCAGGTAGTGTCGCACCATGAGGAGTTGCCGGCGGATGGTAAGCGGCGGCTCGCCTGAGTCAGCACAAATGCTGACAATAGGGCTGGTGCGATATGCACCTGTGGCAAGCCGAATTCCAGCATGGTGGACACCATCCAATACACGCAGATAGCTGTCCCGTGCCGAACCATAGACAATACAGCCATATTCCAACCGTGACCGTACAAAGGCTCTGTAAAATTGTATCAGGCAGGAGCGGTCAGCGCCCCATGACCTGCCACACAGACATTTTAAAAGATTAAGAGCTTTTAAGGCCCTGGCTCTCACATCTTTTAAATGCGCAAGCCAGTTAAGCCCTTGTGTCAAAAATGAGGCCCAGAAATCTACAGTATCACTAAAACTCAAAACGGTGTTCCTCAGGGTAAGGTGAGGCTCTGGTAAAAGGATTCTGCTGCGAGTAAAAAGTACACACCGGGTTTTCTCAGCGGAAGAAAACGAAAACCGGTTTGCACATGACATTCATCCAGCCTGTTCAGCGTGAGTTGCAACTGCCGCTCAGCGCTTCTCAGGCTGGACGATACAATAAAAATTAAAAAGTCGTCCACATATAAGGAGTACCGTAGGGGACTCCTTATAATGGCTGCTATGCTATTAATAGCAATGGCAAAAAGCGTAACGCTTAAAACTGACCCCTGAGGGGACACCGTTTTCCTGAATAAAAAGATCAGGACACTTCACCACCGACTCGGTACCGGAAGCAACAGACCAGATAAAAAATGATTTTAAAAAACGGGGTAGGTTTCCCCTAAAACCCCATTCATGTAACTGTTTTAAAATCACATGCTGCCAGGTAGTATCGTAGGCCTTTTCAAGGTCGAAAAAAAACACCCACAAGGTGTTGGCTGCGGATGACGCATCCTGTATTTGCCGCCTCCAGGAGGATCAGGTTGTCCAAGGTGGAACGGAACTTCCTGAATCCACACTGAAAGCGGCTCAGAAGGTTTTGGGATTCCAGACACCAGACGAGGCGGCGTGTTAACCATCCTCTCCAGTGTCTTACCCACGCAGCTTGTAAGGGCGATACTACGATAGCTACCTGGCAACAATTTGTCCTTGCCAGGCTTTAAAATAGGGATAAGTGTTGCTTCTTTCCACGAGTCGGGGAAGTGTCCTCCGGTCCAAATGTCGTTAAAATATCTAGAAGGTACTTTTTAGCATCCTTACTGAGATGCCTCAGCATCTGGTACTGGATCAGATCAGGCACCTGGAGCAGTGGCGTAGCTAGGTCAACAAGGGCCCCGGTGCAGAAAAAATTATTTTGGGCCCTCCGGCCAGATGGGCGACCCTTTTTTTTGCTTTGTGTTGCTGGTAAGGGCCCCCTGAGCAGTGGTTGGGGCCCCCCTGAGCAGTGAGAGGGCCCTTAGTGAGGGGCTTCCTGTGTCTCAGGGGACCCCTTAGACGATTTTAGGTCGCCAGTTTGCCATGAAGGCTCGTGGGCCTTTGAACTGCGCTTGGGGGCTCCCAGAGGTGCGCTTTGGGGCCCCCTGAGTGTAGGGGCCCCGGTGCACTGCACCGCCTAGCCCCATAGTAGCTACGCCCCTGCCCTGGAGCAGTGTCATTTGCGCTGTTCAACGCTGGCTCCAGCTCCCAAGATGTTAATGGGCAGTTGTAGGCTTCTGTATTCGACGAATCGAAGCACAGCGGGCGCCTCTCGGCAGCGACTCTTCGTCGCTGAAACCGAGGGTCAAAGTTATCGGACGAAGTGATGGCGGCGAAGTTCTCCGCCATCAGCTGCGCTATGCTTCGTTCGTCAGTAATAATACGTCCGTGATCCAGTAACCCAGAAACTGGTGCGCGGGGAGTACCTTCCAAATATACGGCGAATGGACTCCCATACTTTCGACGAAGGTGTGGAACGATTGATAGTGCTCACAAAGTTCTGCCATGACCTCTCCTTAATAACACGGCGCGCCTTAGCTCTGGCAATACGGAACGCTGCCAGGTTGTCGGATGTAGGGTACAACCTGAAACGCCGCAACGCTCGTCTGCGACCCTGAATAGTGGAACGACATTCGTCGTTCCACCAGGGGACGGGCGTCCTTCGCAGCGTTCCGGAGCTTTTCGGCATGGAAACGTCAGCTGCACGGTGAATCGCTTCCGTGAAGTGATTCACCTTCTCTTGTATACTGCCTACAAGTTGTAGTTGCACAGATTGGCAATAGAGTTGCCAATCTGCACAACTGACGTTCCATTTGCGCCGGTTATTTCCTCCTCCACGAACGCACTCGACGTGCAACCAAATGGGGAAGTGGTCGCTTCCCATAGCACGGAGTCCGCGATCGAGGGAGAACACAAGGAAAGGTCAATGGCAGAAGACGTACCGGTAGCAGTGGTGAAATGAGTCATTTGCCCTGTATTCAGGATACAAATTTCCTCCTGCTCCATCAATCTACCAATCACTCGGCCCCGGGGGCAATCGGTGGTGGAACCCCACAACGCACTGTGGGCGTTGAAATCTCCCAAAAGGAGAAAGGGCCGAGTGAGTTGTCGTGTAATGCCAACCAGGTCGTCCTAGTCGACGGACAAACTGGGTGGCAGATAGATAGAGCATACGGTCAGTTGTATTGGACCGTGTATTTTCACCGCTACTGCTTGTAGATGAGAGGTGAGAGCAATGGGTTCGGAGTGGACAGTGTTCCGAACAAACACGGCCACTCCGCCCTTCGCTCGATCACCCTCGGTATCGTCCTTTCGGAATATGTCATAACCTCTTAGCACTGGCTGATGTTGTGGTCTAAAATGTGTCTCCTGGAGACAGAGACACAATGGATTAGACCGTGCTAAGAGTTGGACTTCCTCTTTGTGAGCCTGAAAGCCGTTAACGTTCCACTGAAGTATGGGAGCCATCCTACCTATTTAACACCACCCGCCCCGGGTCGGGTGGGTCCTGCGCATGCGATTGCTGAGGAACAGAACTATGTTCGTCCACCAGCATTATGTCGTCTTCAGGGTCCAAAGACAACACTTGTTCTAAGGCCTCGGAGTCGCGCGGAGTTTTCTTCCGCCGAGGCCTGTTCCCCTTCTTCTCCCTGCCAGTTGGGGAACTAGGAGGAGAAGTAGAAGGGGACTTCAAGAACACAGTGGGGTCCGTGTGTTTAAACTTCGGACCCCAGACTTTCTGCACAGTTTGCCATCCGCTACTGGCAGATGGCGTTGCCGTTGCTATAGCTGCTGCAGGTAATGCTTCTGCAATGGGTGCTCTTTCTGCTGTTGCAGAGGCACCCACGTCTGTAGCTACTGTAACGGATGGCTGTGCCTTAGCTGGTGGACTTGCTGAACTTACTGTCGATATGGTCGAGTTCATCAGAGTGTTGCTACCGACGTCCGAGGTCCTAGGTGTAATGACCTTGATGGGTGTGGCACCACATCTGCACTGACATGAGCACATTGGACTTGTGCCCATGTCCGCAACGGACGTCTGGGTAGCGACACTTTCTTTCCTGACGGGAGTTGATAACGTCTTCGCGAAGCTGGTAGCGAAGACTGGTGGAGCCAGAGCCTTATACTGCTTCTTGGCTTCGCCATACGAAATCCGCTCTTTCGTTTTCAACTCCTGTACCTTTTTTTCCTCCAGATACAATCGACACTCCCTGCTCCAGGCTGGATGTGCCCCGGAGCAGTTGACACACACCTGTGGGAGCGTGCAGCTCGTGCCTGGCTCATGAGCCGCCTTTCCGCACTTCCCACAGGTGGGGTTACCCTTGCAGGTCGCCGTCGTATGGCCGAACCGCTGGCACTTAAAGCAGCGCATTGGGTCCGGCACATACGGGCGAATATTCAGATTCAGATAACCTGCCTTGATGTTTTTGGGCAACGTCGGAGTGTCGAACGTCAGGACGAAGGTGGCTGTCTTCTCAAGACTGCCGTTAACCCTTCGTTTAATCTGACGAACCTTGACCACATGTTCTGTAGACCACTCCTTAAGGAGTTCCTCGGTCTCTAAATCTATGAGGTCTCTGCAGGTAACGACACCTTTACTAGAGTTTAGAGTTTTATGGAGTTCGCACTTTACTGCGAACTCCCCGAGCTTCTCGCACTTAAGGAGTTGGACAGCCTGCTTTTGGGTGGATGTTTCCAAAAGCAGAGTCCCGTTCCTCAGCTTTTTTACCGATTTGAGGGTACCTGCAATACCCTCTAAACCTCTGTTTACATAAAATGGAGAGACCTTCTCAAAAGATCCCTCCACCCGTGTCATTATAACGAAGGCGTTATCTATAAGAAAACCCTTGCCGTTACTGTTACTTTGTTCAGGAGGAGGGCTTTAAACCCTCGCCCGCTTTTTTGAACTGGGTGTATTTTTATTTACCTGCGACACACCCGGGCCGCAGGGGTTTTGTTTTTGTTTGTGAGAAGGAATTTTGGTCCCACGAGCAAAAACATGTTATATAGGAATGCTTATACAACAGGGGTGCGCAGGTGCCCCTGAGGTTGCACGTTAGCGGGTGGTTTGCCTCACCACTCATCCGCCTCCTCGGCACGTGTCCGACCTTGAGGTTGAGGAGTTTTTTTATAGAGGTTTGTACCGTCCTCGCGATCCGGGCGATGAAGCCAAGATCCCCGTTCTCCTAGGCACACAACGTTCCACCGCCACGCCCTACGGTGGTCGTTGAAGCATAGTAGGAGTTTACGGTGTGGGAAACTTGCGGCGCTCACAAGTTTCCAGCTCGGGCACCGCGGGTTCGCCAAACCCATACCTGGCACTTGCGTACCAGGCCCCTGCGGGGGCGACATGAAGGGTATCACAATAGGGTGCAGCGCTCCATCCACATAGTGGTGGGTTGCCTGGTGCCTTGAATAACAAACAAATCAGTCGTCGAAACTGATTGCCCCCAAACCATGATACCACTGGCTGGACCTGCGTAATGTTCTGAAAACAAAGCAGGGTAAACCATTTCTCTACTAGGCCTGTGTACAAGTTGTTAATTATCACTTAGACACATACAGAATCGAGACTTATTTCCAAACACAAATGTACGCCATTCACATTTCCATTTACGTTTCACATTACACCAGGTTAGATGATGCTGTCAATGAAATCAGGGGGTGCACAGGGGTCAGAGTGTCTAACCCAGCTTCAAGCAATTGCTTTACAATCATCCAGTGGGTGACTCTCTGTAACCACTGCTTGGATTTTGTCTGCAGTTACCTGTCTGTTAGCAACATCCACCCACACAATATGACGGTCTTTACATGCCGTTGTCCCTCTGTATGGACCTATGTCTGCTTGGAGAGTATTAGAGCCTTCTTTCACCAACTATGTAACAAGTATGAATACTGACAATGCACTACAACCAATCCTTCAATAGATTTCATTATATGATGCACCCATTTCGAACACACAAACTCTCCAGCCTCTCTCACAGATAGACATTTGGGTGTAGAGGATCATCACTGCTCACCTTGATATATTTGATCAACAAGAACTTGTAGACAAAAAAAGTGTCAATTTATGCCACACTGTTCATCACTTATTACGCTAATGAACATAGCAATTTTTCATAATAAATAACCCCACAATTCTCATACTATTACATCTAAAACTTTCAATTTTTAATAATTGAATACTCTTCATATGGGGATACTCGGGACAAAATTTCATTCATTTATCACAACTCCATCTGGGTGTTGCACTTTTAATTTTGCCAAAAATAAACCACCAGAAATTGCATTTTCTTCAATAAAAATATATTAATAATCATTAAAGGCAGCATTCATACATAACAGTATTGTATACCAAGTGACATCAGTAACACACCCACATGGAATTGACAACGCATTCTAAATAAGGAAAAATAGGCAAGAAACTCTTCACTCACCACAAATACTGGAAAAGGTTATCTCAACACTCCATAATGCATTTCATTTTAACTATTATTATGTCGACTGTAGTAAAAGTGAACAATCAACCATGCAGAAAAGGGATGTTAAATGCTGGTCTGTTTAGATGAGAAGTGCAAACCATCTCCTCCTGTCCTGCTCATCTTGAGAAAGTGTATTTCGCAGCTGGCATCAGAAGTGACAGTAGCAAAGAATTCAGTTATCAACTGCATGTAAATAATGATAAAAATGTCATATACTGAGACATTTATGCAGTTAATGCATAGGAGTTGAATAGTTTGCATTCCTTTCACTCCATTGACTTTGGGAATATCAAAAAGGAGGAAAATTCTGGCATTTAAAATGTATAACAATAGAAAAATTGAACAGTAACTGAATAGATAAGTTTGAGACATACATATGTTAAAAATATGGCACAATTGTGACATTTTGTAAAAAAAAAAAAAAAAAAAATAAAAAATTAATTGCAATACTGTTCAAACTCAGTCTTAAAAAATCATCATGTAATCGATTCATGGCAACTGCTATAACTCATTCATCCAAAATAGAAATACATACTGTGATACAATGTTTATGGTTAAAAAAGATGTATATATATGTTTTTACAGAAATTCACGAACAGTTGCGAGATGTTTATGGTGTAAATGTCATTTTAAGACACGCCATATCAAAGTGATGGGATAAGTTCAAGTACAGTCAGAGTGACATCACAGTTGACTAACACATAGGAAAAACACGAACATCAATAACATTGCATTCAGAATTCATGTCCAAAATCTCGTTGCTTTATGTGGCTTTAGGGCGTATCGACGGCAAGGTCATTAGTGCCCAAAATCTCAACAGTCAATACAGCTGCCTTTGGTGAAACTTTCAAATGATTGAGAATTGGAACTGAGGTTAAGAAAACCTGGGAAATTGATAAAAGGTGTTGTGTATGTCCATGGCAATGTTGTACTACATTTAACAAATGTTATTAAGATTAAAGACCGGCTCAAAAATTCAAGTGTTAAATGTTTTGTGTTTTTAAGACTCATAAAAATTAAGTGATGAAGCCAAGTTTGCCACTCCTAGTTGGCACTTCCAAGTAGAAAATAATTTTCTGAACTAACCTTGTACAGAGGTGTAAAAGACTTGGTGGGAGACCACACAGGAAAGTAGCTTTTTCCATGTAGTTTTGATTAAAAGTAAATAAAAGTGTTTCAATAAGAGTGCAAGATTCGAAATGTATGCCATTTTGGTTATTATGATTTGACAGGTTGATAGGAGACAGATAGAGTTAGCAAATATATATGGTACAACAACATGTCCAGATTGTTAAACTTTACTATCAAGATGGCGACTTGTAAGGTGCGTTCAATTTTCAGTAGAAATAATGTTCCGAATTCAACAGCTGAAAAAATAGTAAATGAAAAATTGGAAAGAACTGATTCAGTTGTTAATGTAAAACATAAAAATAAAACATGAGATTGTATTGGTTGTTCAGAAGAAAACATTATGGCAGTTCGCGAGAGTGTGGTCGATAGTCCAGGGACCTCCTTGATTCATCAACATGCGTAACAGCCACTCTTAACTGTATTCTCACTGAAGATTTGCCTCTCCATGCTTACAAAATCCAATTGATTTAAAAACTTATGCCAACATACCATGCACAGTGAAGACAGTTCACCAACTGGACACTGAACAGCTAGAAGTGAACAAAATCATCTTCAATTATGAAACCCCCTGGCTTTGTTAATAGGCGAAATTGTTGCATTTGGGGCTCAGAAAATCCATGAATAGTTCAAATGCATCACCAACGGATCACCATTTGTGAACTGGAGAAATTAGTGGACCATTTTTCTTTAGAATTTCCTTACATCCAAACTGTCCTGAACTTCTTTCTAAACTCCATTCCTCACTCAAATACTCTCAGTTCTACTGAAACCCAGGACATGAGGGAACCATCCAAGAATAAGAACATCAGCATCAAACCGGCTGACAAGGGCTCAACCACTGTAGTCATGGACAACAGTGACTATGGGGCTGAGGCTTTAAAACAGCTCACACACACCAATACACAATGTCCACATCCTATAGATGCTGCGACTTCAATTTTCCAAGAAGTACACAACTTTCCTTGAACTCCAGTGTCCCTTACAAAGCCTCTAACACAAATCTTTGACCCTCCTTACTCTGTATAATCCCCGTACCACTACCTTGTTCTCCCAAGATCCACAAGCAACTCTGGGCAACCTATAGTTGTGGCATATGGTTTGATGACTGGACTGATTTCAGTTCTTGTCGATCAGCACCTCCAACCCTTTGTACAGAACCACCCTTCATTTATAAAAGATACCCCACACATCCTTGAATATGTGTCAATAGTCCCCACTCCTCTACTGCCAAGCTCCTTCCCTGTTTCTAGAGGTCACTTCCTTGTACACTAACATGCACCACTGTCAGTTTCTTGGTGCTACCTCTCCAGCACATTATTCCTCATTTCCTTGGATCATCTCTTTCTGTTGAAAAACTTTTTCTCCTCCAACTCTTGAGCTAACCACTAGATATGTGGTACTGTGACGGTACCCACATGTGTCACACCCTATGCAAACCTATTCCTCGGCCATCTGAAACAACAATTCCTAAGCAATATCTCTCTCAAACCCCTTGTTTGATAGAGATAAAAACATGTTATTTTTATGAACTAGACAAAGGCTGCCCAACTCCAAGTCTGGGGACCAAGAAGTGCCCACTAGCATATTTGAATTTGCCTGCAAACAGCAGCGATCTAGAATATGCTAGCTCAAAAACTGTGTAAAGGTCTGATTTTTACTTTTTATTATAATTAATAATACCTCTGCAAAGGTCCCATTGATAGTTTTTTCTTTTTGATAGTAACTAAAGTGTGTTATTTATATATTTGTTATATTTAAATATCTACTGTAACTATAGGCAAGTATTATGTAGCATGCAGGCTAACTTAGAATTGAAATTGTGGCCCATCTCCAAAATTGGTTGGGCAGCCTTGATCTAGACCAACATTTAAAACCACTTACTAAGACTTCCTCACACATAAGACAATAGCCATGCCACCAACTTTACCTGGACCTACTCCCACAAACATGTCACCTTTCTTGTAATTGACACTTCTTAACAGAAAGATTGCCTGTATACGCATGTTCACATCAAACCTACAATTATATAACGATACCTTCACTTCAACAATTGTAATTCCTCCTACATGAAATATTCCCTTACTTACAGCCTGGCAATCAACAACAGACACATCTGTTCTGACTAAGAATCTCTCACCAGATATAATGAAAAGCTCTCACATGTTGCTGCTACCCTCCTGACCTAGCACAAAAACATATCTCTCATGCTACAACCCATCCTTCACACAGTTACTCCAACCTCGTACTTCTTAAAATTAACCAGAGCCCTATTTTCATTACCAAGTTGTCACCTAGGTTTGAATCCATTAACTTAATCCTTCTTTTCAGACATGACTTCCTAAGTCGGAAGCCGAGAAATGCACACCCTTCTACACATAATCCTCTCAATCACCCCATGCACACGCTTTAGCACACAATCTAATCTCAAGAATATCTTGGTGCACAAAAACTCACCTGCAGTTCTCCCAAACTGCCCAATGGATTATTCTTGAGCAACAGACTCCACTGCAAAATGAGCAGTATGCACCAGCATCTACTCCAGTCCAACCACAGCAGAAACTTTTCTTATCTATGGAAATGCCACATGTAGAACAACACACATCATATAACAAATCACCTGCCTCCACTGTACCATTTCATATGTATACCATTCAGTGGCAGCCCTTCTAGTTCCCACAATCTGAACAATTTAAACATCTGTTTTACAGTGATGGCTATCAAGAGTCTTCTCTGAAACCACAACTCCTCTGAACTACACAAATGGGAACCAGTGGCGTAGCTAGGTAAACAAGGGCCCCGGTGCAAAAAATTTATTTTGGGCCCTCAGGCCAGATGGGCGACCTTTTTTTTTTGCTTTGTGTTGCTGGTAAGGGCCCCCTGAGCTGAGGATGGGGCCCTTGAGTTGTGATTAGGGGCCCCCTGAGCAGTGGTTGGGGCCCCCCTTACTAGTGAGAGGGCCCTTAGTGAGGGACTTCCTGTGTCTCAGGGGCCCCCTTAGACGACTGTAGAGCTAAAAAAAAAATAAAGGTCACCAGTTTGCCATGAAGGCTCGTGGGCCTCTGAACTGCGCTTTTTGGCCCCCAGACATATGCTTGGGGGCCCCTTGAGCATAGGGGTCCCGGTGCACTGCACCGCCTAGCCCCATAGTAGCTACGCCCCTGATGGGAACTGGCTTACCAATTTATCCTTGAAGTTGGACATCCTCCTGGCCTCAATCTCCTATGAGACACTTCAAGTAGATTCAACACTCACTATTATTATTTATCCTCATACAATATAATTTATAAATCTTAAATTTAACATTTCCTATTAAAATTTATATCCTCTCACATTAATTACTTTGGTGATGTGACCCAATTTCTACTATAATATTTCTCCAGAATTATTAATTCAGTATTTTTTTGCCAATCCTCCACCAGCACCCCAGCCACCCTGGCTTTGCTACTTGGGTTCCCCCTTCACTCAGCGGGCATCAGTATGGTCACATTCAAACTTCTCCATAAGTTTCCCAACTATTTGCAAGAAAAAGGTTAAATGACGAAATACTGTGTTATACATGTTCATCTTTAATGTATTCATCAATCCCAGTATAGTAAGTGTCAGGTTGAATTTCTCTATCCTTCCTCTGAATTACAACATTACAGCAATTTCCTGCTCTGAGGATTTATTGTCAAAGGAGATTTCAAAGCGAGTTTTCTCGAATACTTGTTCATTACGCTTTCCACTGCCTGTTTAAGTTGAAGTATTTCAGAAGATGACAAAAGTTGCTTACTAACGGAATAATCACCGGAAATTTTTCAATACCATTTTATTTTTACTATAAAGCCTATTAATATTATGTTTTCAGGATTGCAACAGCTTCCAAAAGTACTATCCAAAAGATTGTGCCTGTGCTTGTCAGAATTTTGATGAAGAGGCAAAATGTAGAAATGAGCAAAATATTAAACTTTGGGACCCACGCGAATGTTCCTGTAAATGCAGGCAGACAAGGGAATGTACTACAGGGTACTCATTTGACCAGAGGACCTGCAGGTAATTTATGAAACCATATTTGTTTATATGTTCTGTTATCTTCCTCCATTTAAGCAACTTTCTTGATCTTCATGAAAACTTCGATGTTATAGATTGCAACAGATTTATTATTTCATTATACTGGAAGGGTTGAAACAGCAACTAATTTCTAGGATAAGTCCTAGATCCTCATCAACAATCAGTATTTTAATTTAAATATACAGGCAAATGCAAGACAGGTCACTCAGACAGAAAAATACCATTTCCTCCCTATTCTTGACACAAAGATGCTAGAAATTATTAGTTTCAATATACAAACGAATTTTGAGAAAATTTAAATTTAAATTAGCATACAATCTCATAAATGGTACATTCTTTTTCTGTGGATTAACTACAATGATATTCAGAACAAGTGGCCATAATATTGACTACATATATTTACTGTTTAAAATCACATAATATGACCTTTAAATCTGTTATGTCTCCTTTTCTATAACAATATATGCTATATTCAAGACTGACAACAACTTATTGGAACAATATATTGTAACAACTGTGTCATTCGGAAGTGGCAACAGTGCTCTATCTTTTCTTGTCAAAAATGTACTAGTATACAAAATTACATAAATGCAACAAAAAGATACTACCAATTATGACAAATAATGAATGGTAAGGTAAGAGTGAATTAAAATAGAAGTGCACGTGTTCTTTTATACAAAACAGACAAAATTAATTAAAGATCTTGTTCTTGATATTGAGGGAATAATAAAAACCAAAAAGGCTCCCGGGTCAGACAGTATTCTTATTAGAATCTACTCTAGGCAGGGCCACATTAAAGTATAGGCTACATAGGCTGTAGCCTAGGGGCTCGCACCAGAAAGAGGAGCCCACACCACAAAGAGGGGGTTCTGCACCACAAAGAGGGGGGCCCACACCACAAATTGTAGAGCTAAAAATAAAGGTCGACCATAATTTTTTTTGGCCGAATATCAAATTTAAGCCCCCGGTGAGAGGGGCCACTGCCGACAAGGGGGGGGGGGGGGCGCATCACATGTATAGCCTAGGGGTCCCCAAAGCCTAAATGCGACCCTGACTCTAGGTATGAAAAGGAAATTGCAATGTATTTGATGAAATTATATACTGCCTTCTTGAAAGAATGTAGGCTTTCTCGGTGAGACAGTTGCATAAAATCTTCTCGAGCTTTCATCCGGGATAGCGCATCAGTAAAAGTACAAGGCGACATTTTGCCTTGTACTTTTAATGACATGCTAACCTGTTGGAAAGCTCGAAGATTTTATACATACTGCATTCTTGTATCATGGAAACAATCTGAGTGGAAGACCGCCATCATAAATCCAATATTTAAGAGTGGGAATGTTAATGATCCTCAAAATTATGGGCCAATCTTGTGAACTTAAATATTTTGAGGAATTTTAGAACATATCATATATTCAAATGTCGTGCATTTTTTTGAATGGAAGGGAGCTTCTAAACTCAAACTATCATGGATTCAGAAAAGGTTGATGCTTTGAGACATAACTTGCACTTTCAATTCACGACTTGTGCCATATGATAGATGAGTGATCTCAGGTTGACTTAGTTTTATTAGATTTTAAAAAAGCTTTTGACACCGTGCCTCATACTAGGTAACTTATGAAACTTTATAGCCATGGCATATCTAGGCAAATATGTGACTGGTTTACAAACTTTCTGAAGGGTAGAACACAGAGAGTAGTTCTCGATGGTGAGTGTTTATCACTGACCGAAGTGTGGTCCGGGGTAACCCAGAGGAATGTGATAGGGCTCCTGTTATTTCTCATATACATCAATGATTTGTGTGTTGTAATAGAGGAGGGAAAATGACTATTTGGCAATGATGCTATTATTTATTATAAAAAAAAAAAGAACAGGATGACTGCTGTTTGTTGCAAGCCAATGTTATGAAAATAATCGCCTGGTTTGAAGACTGGTAGATGGAATTAAGTCATGCACATAAATAATAATGTGACACCATTAGCTGTGAATATACAATTAATGACATTATCCTTAGAATGGTGGATTTCACTAAATACTTAGGGATAACAATGATATACATTATTTCTATAAGGTCTTTTTTTGTCACAAGCCATTATCTCCCTTCATACTTAACCGAAATCTATAAATGAGGTATCATTTCAAAGCTTATGGTATCCACTTTGGTCACGTCATATTTGAAAAAAAGAATTTTTCAGAATTCAACCCTTAGTGGGCAAAAAAGGCAATATTTCTAAAAATGCTGTTTTTTTGTGTCTCAAGCCATTTATCTCTCTGAATACCTAACTGAAATTGTTAAATGAATATCATTTTAAAGAATAAGATCTCCACTTTGGTGACTTCATATATTAAAACAGGAATTTTTTGGAATTCAACCCTCAATGGGCAAAAGAATCAATATTTCTGCAATGCGTTTTTGTGTCATGAGCATTTATCTCCCTTGATATCTAACCAATACTGGTAAATGAGGTTTCGTTTTAAAGATTAAATTCTCCGCCATGGCCACATTATATTTTAAGACAGGAATTGTTCTGAATTCAACCCTTAAAGGGCCAAAATTACCATTATTTCCATAAGGCATTTTTTTGTCACCAGTGACTATGTAAACTTAGACACATGTTTCTATTTTCTTGAAATACTATGTTTTTTGTTGCTGCTGCTCTCCTCCCTTCAACTTTGGTGAGTGGTATGTCTCTTTAATTTCCACACATAGTTCTGTTTACCTCTTCACTGTGTGTGTTTTCTGTGATTCAATGCTGTTTACCTCTGTTCTAAATCCAGAAGTGTAGCTGAGCATGTTAAATAACCTTCGTACCAATCCAAGAAGGTACAATTACCCAGGTCATAGAATGCCAACCATCCTGATTATTGTTTTTAGATTGTTTTCCATTATATCCAATATCCAAAGTAAATGCCAGCACTACTTTCCACCTTTAAAAAACCTACACATTAGCAACAATGAAGTGGGAAATAAAGCCATGAGGTGATATTAATATGAAAACCCACCACACAAAGGGGGGAGAACAGCACACTCCACTCCAAAAACACAATGTTTTGGCATAATACCTTCTTTGTGAAGATAGAAACAAGTTATTGAGTTCTGCAGGCTTCCATGGTCAACAGAGCCATATGAATGGTTGTTTTAACCATTAAAATCATAGTAAATGTGGTGGGGAAGCAAAGATGATATCAGTGGAAGTAATATAACCTCCTTGGGTGTCCACAACACAAAATTTTGACAGCAGAGCCAGCTGTTGAAATGTTGTGTTTCCAAGACACAAATCCAGGTGGATACCTGAGATTATTATATTGAATCATTATACATATAGACTGTTAGGAAACAAAGGTGGTATAAAGCAGATACCTTAAACATTTGGATAGGAGAATTACTACCATCTACCAAAGTAGAAGCAGTGGCTCTCATCGGGCGGCTATCTCATTCTATCATTGTTGAAGAAGGGATATGAGCCCAAAAATTTCATAGCTCTGTGTCTACGTGTTTTTCCATATGTCCATGCCAAAGCAGTCTAGTACTTCGGTTCTCCTATCCAAATGTTTAATATGTATATATATATACATAAATTAATTATACTAGCAAGTGATGGGTGTGAAGAGTGAGGAAAATGAGTATTACCTGAGACTGCGGCCCGGGGAGTGACTGGTACCCAGAATATGTTGGTAGGCCAATTACCACCTCGAGAGTATGGAGGGGGATGCAGCTTCAGGAAACACTGCGATGGCTCTGACTATGAAACAGTTATTGATGTCATGGGAGTTGTAGGAGCTGACATGAGCAGCAACAGGGTGGTATAGATTTCGGGAGTAAACCATTTGACTATGACCACTTATTCCATTGGATAACTGTTTCATGTTGAGACTGATGTAAGTACTCTGGCAATCAAAGCAGATGAACTGGTATTTGAGATTGGATGTGGTACAGGTAGCATGGCCTCGATGGGATAGGTTTTGCCAGTGGTAGGGTTACAATAGGTTGTGGTGGGTGTATGCATATTGCACATTTTGCAATAGTGCCTGTTACAGGCGAAGGGGCAATAGGGTGGTCAAGGAACATTAGAGAGATCATAACTGTGTATTTTTTTTTAAATTTAGGGCCTGCTGAAGGCAATGTAGAGCGTTCTGGAAAGGAAGTGGGGAAAATGCAACACATTTCAGGAAAAGATCTGAGAAAGTCTCAGTTATGATGAAGAGCCTGGTTCAGGGATCCCAGGCTGAGAAAATGGTGAAAAAGATAGGATCACCAGCTGGTTTTGGGTTGTATGTTTCAGTGTGGTGAGGATATCTGTATATGAACGAATTCCAGAGGATAGTTATGGGACGTAAGGATTTGTGTCAAGTTGTAGGACTGTTGATTAATTTCCTTCATGTGATTAAAATTTCTTCTGGTATTGTCTTTTCTTCCCTCCTCCTCTCCCCACCTAGTTTTTAATGGTCACCGTTCATGTGGCTGTGTTGATAGAATGTACCTGCACCAGCCCAGTCATTTGTTTCCGATTTCATGAAGAAGGCGATCAACATTTCCACTGATATTGTCTTTGTCTCACCACCTCAACTTCAATTGTAATGGTTGAAACCACCATTCATGTGGCTGTGTTGACAGTGGGTGCCTGCACAAGCCCAGCCATTTGTTTCTAATTTATTGAAGAAAGGTATATCTCAAAATATTGTGTTTGTGGAATCTCTTTTTTTGCTGCTGCCCTACTCTCTTTAACATTTTTAAGCAATGGGAGATTTTTTCTATCTTTCTTTCTTTTCCTTTCTTTGTTCATGGCTTTATGCCTTGTGGAAATCATTAGAGGCAGAATCTTTCTTTTTCCATATTAAACCTATATGTTATGCAGGCAAAAAGCTTACTTGGTTGAGAGACTGCCACCCTTAATTCCCTTGTCCAAATTATATTTTCCTTAATAACCCTAGCAGATGTCAGGACGTTAAACCTATCAAACATGACTCGTGAATTTAATAGGCCATGTCATTGAGTGAATGAACTGACTGATGATTTATGGTGAATGATCAATTCTTTCAGACACATCACCTGAACCCACTCTATGGCATCTTTCTTAATACCAGTCTCAGTTGTAACCATGCTTGTACCAAAGTACAATAAACACCATTCTATTGAAAATTGCTCTCAAAAACTCCACAACTTTCAGAGTAGATATCAAGCCTGTGCTTCAACAGCATACTTAACAATGTTAACTGCTATCACTGCAAATCATGGATTACAAGTAAAACTGCTTAGTTAGTACAGCTTAAATTTAGCCATGGCAGAGGTGAAATGTATGGCAAATTGAAACCCTTTAGCATGGGCGCTGGGAGGGGGGTGCACTTGCACTAGAGCTTAAAAAAAATAAAAAAAAAAGGGTCGCCCAGAAATTTTTGGGCCGATAGGGGGGTGGGGGGGGGCACCAATGCAGCCCTGGTGCACCCCCCTAAAAGCAATCCTGCCGGCGCCCATGCCCTTTAGCAACACATTAACACAGCACAAATCTTATTTATTTTTACACAGTAATGCTTTCTGAAGTCTTGACTCAACTGTCACAGTACTGCTGGGCCTATTAATGAGATGTTTAGCATGTTGAGTTAAAATTCTCTCATATGATAGTGTCAGTCTTGAAATAAAATGCAGATCTACAGTTTTGAGGCCTCCATTCAAGCACTGATAATATGGCAATTAGCGATAAGTTATAATAATTTTGGCAAGGAGTAAGAAATAAATGAACTAAGGCCTATATTAAAGAATCATCCCAGCATCTCCCAATTTCAAGAATTTATGAACAAATGAAACGTGATTTCCAAGCTACGATTGGAACCTGGATTCTCATAAATGATGCAAACAGTCTATGGAATGAAATGTGATTCTGGCACACTTCCCAGACAGATTAAATTTTAAAATTTAACTTATAGTGTCCAATTACATTGAAATGCAAATGCGAGTAAAACCTGGCTGCATTTTTTTTTTTTTTTTTTTTTTTATACAAAGAAGACACAAAATAAATAGCAGTCAATATCTATAAACACAAAATATCTCAATCAAAAAAACAGTTGTAATACATTTCTGGCTGTGTAACTTACACAATAATTTTTCCCCCCAATCGGGTTATGTTGTTAATAAAATCCTCTCAGGGTAACTAGCCGAGTGAGTCCATCGATAAAAAGTGACATTTTGGCAGTCATAAACTCTGCCACCATTGTCAAGTGATTGTTGCTGGTGGGTTACAGAGCCACTTATATACTGCACAAAGTCCACGCTATGTCATCCTTTCTCAGATCAACTAATAACTACTGGTGGGAAATGTTGGCAGAAACCGTTTAACTGGTAGAAACCATTAGCTGCTGGCAGGTACCATTGATTGTTGGCATGAGAGAGAGGTGTGTACTTTCCAGAAATCCTGTTGCAATTTTATTTTGGATCAATGGGCTCCAGGCTTACACAGTTGAAATCCAGTATCTCGGTTCAAGAGATCAACCGAAATATTGATTTTGGAAACTTCAGAAAAACTGCTGTCCCAATAGCCTCTAGTGCATGCAAGAATTTTTGTAGCCTTGAAATCGAAGCCATGTCCCATATCAGCAACTGCTGACTTGTTATTCTGGCCCAGGCAGATATTTTGAGCATGCACAGTGTACCTTTGGTTGACACATTGTGTGGTTTTTCCTGATGTATACCTTTCTGTATTCACAAGGAATGTGATATGGGTGCTCGCAACACTATATCATCCTTAAATATTTTTAAATTCTGGCCAACAGTCAGAGAATGGTAAAATTCTGCTATTCTTAACAGTGGTTGCTCCCACAGAAGGGAAGGCAAGTTTATTAATGCCTTGCTGTAACCATTCTTATGAAAAGTTTCCCGTACATGACATATTTCTGCTGGCAAACTATATTTATCACATATAGCTCACGTTATGTGCACCAAAGTTTGCAGTACTGTAGGTAGTGGTGGCTCCGTGCATTGACCTATGGTGCCATCTGCCTTCTTTTCTATTAAAATATCTAAAAATGGAAGGCAACCCTCCTTCTCAATTTCCACTGTGAATTTAATGTTCTCATTAATACCATTGAGATGTTATAAAAAATCTTATAGACTGTTGATCCCAGGTGGTCATACAACTAACAATATCATGAACATAATGATAGAAACAGGCTGGCTGTTTGCTACAGTATCACCCTGTTTGTAATACTCCCCATTGAACTGGAAGTAGGTAGACTGGAGCAGGTGATGGAAAAGTTCCACTTCCTTAAAAGGAAAGTGTTTCGCCAGCAATACTGAATTGTCTGCTACTGCTGGCAAAACACTTGAGAGCAGTATGGAAATGTAAATATGACAATACCAACTCAAATTCGCTTTTTCTTCTTTTCTTCTGGGATTTATGTCTTATTGACATCAAGGTTATTAGAGATTGGGGAGGAAAGCAGCCATGTCCATTTGAAGGTAATATCCCAGCATTTATCTGGAGCTATTTCGTGAAACCATGGAAAACTCAAGTCTGAATGATTAGTGTGGGACTTGAACCTCCTGAATGCTAGGCACAAGCATTATTGTTCACCCACTGGGCTTGGTAACTGAAATTTCAATTTTAAATTAATATATTTATATATGTCTCCAGTCATACCATTTAACACATTTATTTACTAGCTTGCAATTTTAATGATTGTCAATGGTATACTCATTTCAACCAGGAAATTATCAAATTGCCATGAATGAAAGGAGAGCCATGAGAGAAGACAGCCCATGTCCATATTAAAGATCAAATGTTGCAAGTCCATAAACACAAAAAACAGGTCTGGATTTCCTGACTAGTATCTGAGCCCATAGCCACCAAAATTCAAATAAAAAGAGTTAATATCTTATTCCATCTCACTTCTTATCAATTCTGTGGGGCTAACTTTCCTCAATAAATTCAATATAGCTTTTTTTTAGACCCTATGACCTATATTAAAGAAACTACAGTTATGTTAGTGATGCGATGAATTCTAATAATTGAAGTCTTAATATATATTCAAATATTTTAATTTGGAACTTGAAAATTTTTCAAAGCACATAAAAATGCAAATGGGGTTGAACAATAAGTCGCGTTCCAAACTGTGGACCTGAATAGAAGCCACTATGATTATGGTTTTCAGTCAGCTTTCCATAATCATTTAAGTGAATGATGGTACTCTCCCAGACTTTTGCTTTGATAACTGCAAATTTCACAAAAAAACACTTATCTCATAGAAAGTAACCCACAAATTTCACAAGAGATGTCAAAACTTACTGTCTCCCTACTGACAAGTGAGACCTTCATGTGAAAAGTTACCGGGTGTTTCAAAAATGACCGGTATATTTGAAAAATCAATAAAAACCAAATGGGCAGCGATAGAAATACACTGTTTGTTGCAATATGCTTGGGACAACAGTAAATTTTCAGGCAGACAAACTTTCAAAATTAGTTACAATTTTCAACAACAGATGGTGCTGCAGGAAATTTGAAAGATATAGAAGTAACACAGTCTGTGAGTTCGCCATTCTATAAGTCATCTTTCTGCTGTAAGCGTGTGCTGTTCACAGATTGCAAGTTTGCTGTGAAAAAATGGTGGAAAATATCGTACTTTAGATTTTTCCAGACTGCAGCGCCATCTGTTGTAGAAAATTGTTACTAATTTCGAAAGTATGTCTGCCTGAAAATTTACTGTTGTCCCAAGCATATTGCAACAAACAGTGTATTTCTATCACTGCCCATTTAGTTTTTATTGATTTTTCAAATATACTGGTCATTTTTGAAACACCCGGTAGCTGGTGTAAATTATAACATTATATTCAAAAATAATGTGTTCCTCATTCATAAAAAATATGCTACATTCATTCAATGCAGCACCAAAAAAAGTGCTTTTGATGTAAAACAAGATTACTATTTTCAGTAAAAATTATATCAAACAAAAGAAAAATTTACTTGAAAGCAATTGAACTGTACCATTGCTATAAAAAAGTCTCGGAATACAACTTGATAATTTGTTATCCTGCTACATGGTTTGCAATTATAAACAATAACACTTTTTCCTTTTATTTAGCTGTCAACCCTCCAACACCAGGCGGAGAGTACCCATAGATAAGGAGGCAAGTTTATTCTGGTGAAAAGACTTCACAACGAAAAACGTGATAAATGTGGGAGGACTGCAGGAGGAAGAAAGGGAAGAGCAATTCCAAAATCAACACCAACCAACTGTAAGATCACCTGAAAAGTTCTGGCCTAATTAATTTGAGTGAGAGATTTACTGAAGCTGAAATGGGTTACATATTCTAAAATATCTTTTTCTTTATTTTAATGACTTTAATGCTCTACAACAAATTTAAAATGAATGTTGTCTTGTCACTTACACTGTAAAATAATGAGTGTTTTTAACATGTAATAATACTAGTTTTGAGAAATATTATCCAAATTAATTGCAACCTGTTCTTTAAATGGAAAAGAGATAGCTCTTCTGAAACAACATCAAATTAATTTTAAAATAATTATTTATATGCTGATGAAATTATGTACTATTTATTTTGTAAATAAATTAGCTTGTAACATTATTGAGAACTGAATATCATATACAATATATACATATCATCTTACCAAATGATTTCATAATACTGTTGACAGCAAAGTTTCCTTTCCTTTCTTACAAAAAAAGATTATATTCATGTGAATTTTGTATGAAATTGAAGGGTATTCTATTAAGCAAAAATTTAATAACACAATTTTTAAAAATTAGACAGTTTATAAAGTATCTTACATTTTACTACTGATCTTATGAAAATGAAGGAAAAAATATATATTTTAAACTAGAACTAATTTGAAAGAGGAAAAATTTGATACTGTTAAACATTTTTTGAAAACTGAGTGAAATGTCAACTTATCACAAGCATTAAACAACCTGAGAGATGAAATGTAATAACACAATTTAATTTATTAACATTTCAAACTCGCACAATACATTCAAATCATGATAAATGAAAGTATAATCTCTATTATGTATGTTCATTTATATAAGAATGAAGGGAATGTCCTTTCAAAAATCTTACTTGTGTAAGCAGCTGTCCCCAATGAAATTATTTTGTAGAAGTAAGCTGGTCTGAAATGTTTATCCAGTTCACTTGTTAGTTACTGACATATGGAAAAAAAAATAAAAAATAATGCATTGTGACATTTCTGTTCCATAAATATAAGAGGATACTTTCAATAATGACCATTTCAAAACTGTATAGACTGTAAAGCAGCTCTTGATATTGTGAGAACTGATATATGTAACAACCCAAAGTGACAAGTGAATTGTATGACTGTCATGATATTTATCAAAACTTCTAGGAAACAATAACACTTAATCAGATAAATAAGGCTTTATTCCATACATGTTCAAAAGTTGCAAAATGTTGCCTAATGGAGCATCTATAATAGTTAAACAAGGCGGGATGCATGCTACATGTACTGAAAAGGCCTATTTCTATGAAAAGAACTTCAGTGTTGTTTTAGGCCTCCTGATGTTATGTATAATGCCTTATGAGGAGTACCAAGTTTCATTTCAGAGCAAAATAATAAAATACATGACCATTTCAGTCATCGTCCAAATTGGTTGAAGTGCCATTTGTTATTAGGTGATGTGGAATATTTACTTATGATATGACTTACTTAACAGAAGAAGGGTATATACTCTCATCTTAGACGCTCTTTAATGAACACAGAGTAGAGACAAAAAAAAAAGGAGAAAGAAGAGTGGTATTCTTGGAATATAAATGGTGTAAACTGTTGAAATGGAGTTGTTTAAGGCGTATATGAGGATTGGTAGGAGATCTGATGCTGGTGTAGTGTGTGGGCATATGTCATCACAATATGTACGCAAATTACATAGTGTTGGAGGGCATTCTGTTTAGGGATGCTTTATGAGATTATTATCCAAGTGTCCATGACTTCACTATGGACTGGATGGAAAATTACACAAAAAGCAATTTTTATTTATAATATTAATAATTAACAGAAAATAATTATTGATATTGTATCCATAAAGATGTTTTTGTACAACCTTCTACCTATCTTCTACAAGGTAGTAATCTTTCTGGAGTAACTATCCCTCTGTTATTACTATGTTAAGAAAAAAAAATGCTTATTTAGCAAACAAAACATTCTAAAATTTAACATAATGCAATTTCTTCAAGGTCTTTACGAATACATAAAACCTCTATTTTGGCACCCTATCCATAAGGCTCAAAAACAACACAAGGGGAAATGTATACATTTCTTATCTGTAGTTAACTCAGAAAGTGAAAATGAAGTTTACATGGGATTTGAATAATTGATAATAAATCAGTAAAGTAAAATGGAAAATTAGTTGCAGTACTTAATCACAACTGCTCACGTATAATGACATTCACAATCAGTGGTCTAATGGTAAAAAATCTGAATGTCAATCAAAAGATACCTGCTTCAGACACTGGGTCAGTTGGAATGTAATGGGCCTTTAATTTAATCTTCAGCTCTCACAAAGGCACAACATGAGGATCTTAGGTTTAAGATAAGTCATAACGAAAGAAAGAGGCACAACTGTGGGCCCCAGAGTGTTTTTGTTCTACTTAAAGATAAATTTTAGATGTTGCACATCAGGATGAGTGTAAGCCAGTTTTAAATAGAGATATTTCGAAGATGGCTTACTAAATAACCATTTTGTATTTTTTCACAGGGGGGCATCCATAAATTACATGAGGTGTTTTTCCGGTTTTCCAGACCCCCCCCCCCCCCCGGTGAGATCTGGTCCGTGACAGCCCCCCCCCCATAACTCTCCCTCGAAACTTTTGAAGACCTATTTTTTAGGTCTCGCCCTTCTAAAACCAGTTACACTCCCACTTTTTGACGAAAAAAAAACCCTAAATTCGACCTTCATGCAATTTGTAGAACTTTTTTTTAGCTCTACAGTCCTAAAACTTTTTCACAAAACCTCACGTGAGGTTTCCGTAGACCCCCCCCCCCCTGGTGAGATTTTGCTGCACCAAACCCACCCCCCTGTTTCACCTCACGTAATTAATGGATGCCCCCTAGGAAGTAAATTTTTAACAGTAAATAGTGGTTCTGCTGCTACATAAAATGTTGTAAATTTCCTTTATCAAGATTACTTTGGGGTGCTCTAGGATTTTAACATGAATGACTGAATGCTGTAATCATTGTAAATTGGTCTTTTTCAGTTGACTTGCAACCTTTAATTTTGGTTCGAAACCTGATAAAGTCAGTTTTAAAAATGAATTTTTCTGATACTATTAGTAACTTCAACCTTTCAAAATAAACTCGGTGGGAATAATTTTTTGTTGAACTCTTCATTTAACAATACACTATTTACTCACTATTGCTCCTACAGTAATAACTAATTAGTAGAAGAATTTTAACGAAGCTGATGACTGTCTTGAGGCAAGAATTTTATAAACATAATTTATAAGCACCAGAAGTATGAGGGAAGGGAATATGACAACATGCTTATTGTTGAAGATATAATCTATTGTTCCACCTCTATGGCAGCTATATTATTTCTTGTGACTTATCAAATATTTGATAGCAGGATCAGTAATTGTTGCTTACAACAGAGGCACTGAAACATTCCACAGAACTATAACTGTTTCTGCCACCGGAGTGCACCCTCTGGTAACAAATTCGTCTACACAACCTTTTCTTCCCTTTCTTGCATCTGCCTACTTTTGCCCTTTACAAAATTTAATTTTAAATTCTTTTGGCTTTTTTTTCAATTATTCATAACTTCTTTTATTCCATTTTTTTTAATTATTTTTTTTATATTTTTTTGCTTATGTCTTAACGCCTCACTGATGTTGAAGTCATTAGAGGTGGGAAAGGACGTGGGGCAAGGAATGGGAAGGAATCCAGCCATGGCATTTTAAATGAAGTATCCTGATGTGATAATTAATAAAACTCGTTTGCTGAACACAGGAACTGCATTTATTTCACAGTTTATTCTATCACCAAACATAATATGTCGGCATCAGACATGATACACCCGATGTGGCGAGACAGTGTGAAACCACGCATATTATGTGTAAAGCTTAAAATCGTAACAAAGTAATGTCGAGTGCAGAGACACGCGGAGCAAAAGTAATTGTTGGAGTTAGTCTGCTACGAGCCGCCGAAGAGTTCTATCGGGAGTAGGCCGCTACCGTAGTTCGCATTAAGCTGGCTGCAGCGCCTTGGATTTAAGTTTGGCTGCACGTGTGTATTAAGTTGGCTTCTGTGCCTTGCACTACGGTAGAGCAGATGAAAAGGTAGAGTTAGTCTGCAACGGCCCGCCGAAGAAGTCGGTCGTAAGTTGGCTGCGCACCCTTGTATTAAGTTGGCTGCGTGTCATGAAATATTTGTTGGAGCAGATGGAACAGTCACTAAATGTTATTTGCAAGTCGCTAAATGAAAGTGCTTCATGATGGTTGACAAGCTGATAGAGTTGTGACACAGTGTATAGACTAAGCGAACGAAAGCATGGTTCAGAACCTGCAGTTTGAAGAGATGAAGTGCCGGATTGTCTTATCCTTGGTCAAAATGAATAAGAAGATTTATTGGTGATTATTTGGTAGAATTAGAACCTACAATCAAGAAACAACCAAACCAAATTATTACCCCACCTACTCATTATCGCCTGCTTGCTCACCACATGTGGCAGCAAGCTTAACAAAATCATTGCACCAATCATTTTTTACTTTTTTTTACTTATGGCTTTACACCTCATCCTAGTTGAGGTCATTAGAGGCAAGATAGGATTGGGAACAAGGAATGGGAAGAAATTTGGCCATGGTCTTTTGAAGGAAGCATTCCGGCATATGCCTGGAGTGATTTGAGAAAACCATGAAAAACCAAAATCTGGATGCCCAGACTGGGATTCGAACCGGCGTCCACCGAATACGAAGCCAGAATGTTAACTGTTCACCCACCAAGCTTGGAACCATTGCTGAATTGGACTCTTCATTATATTTAAGATTGCAGGTAACCATATTTAACAGAGAGTCTACAGCACTCATGTTTAAAATTCTGTTCTGTACAATTGCTAACATGGGTGACTCATTACTGAATACCGGTGCACAGTAAACATTCCTTGCACGACTGGTCACTCCCGAGCACTTTTCCTACTGATTCCTTCACTAAAACATGGCCGTTCTTGTTCCCTCATCTCTCTCGGCCAATCACAACACTTCTTCTTCTCATGTGATTGTCCTAGCCAACCAGATTCTTTGTCTTTAGCTCGCCTTTCTGCAATATTCCACTTTACTTTAGATGATGCACTACTCCTCCTCTATTCAGAGATGCAAGGCTATTGTTACACTGGCATTTGTCTAGAGTGATTTGGGGAAACCATGGAAAACCCAAAATTAGATGCCCGGACAGGGATTCAATCACATATACTCCCCAATGGGAGGTCAGAGCATCTTTGGTAAATTATTCCAATCCCTAACTCCCTTACATTTTCCCACTCCCTTTTGCCTGAAATCAAGTGCCAGTTTGTGGTCATGGTTATCTTTTTTTTTCCATATACCTCTCTTAATTCTTTCACCAATATCTTTCCACACCTCATCACCAATATACACCCTTTACAATCCTGATTGTAAACTATTAACACAATCATTCATAAGAATAATGAGTAGCAATGGTTCCAAAACACTAACCTGAGGCACTCCCATTCTTTCCTTCTTTTGTTACTGAATTTCGTTCCATAATGCTTAGCTTTTTATCTTTTAAAACTCCTCTCCCAAGTCACTTTTTCATTCACTCCAATCATTTATTACCCTATAACAATACTTTAAGGCTCTCTCTGTCAACTGCCTTAGAAAACTCTAGTGACACTATCAATTTGAACTCCCTTGTACATTTCGTCTGAAATATCTTGCATGTAGCCCACTAACTTAAATTCATATTAATATCGTTACCAAAAGCGATGTTTTCAATTTTCAAACTAGTTTCTCTCCTCACAAACATTTCTGCATGTGGCTTGTGGTTTGTGGTTTTACGCCTCACCAATGTCGAAGTCATTAGAGACGGGAAAGAAGAGGGAGCAAGGAACTGCAAGGAATTCAGCCATGGTCTTTTTGAAGGAACCATCTACACATTTGCCTGAAGTGATATGGCGAAACCATGGCAAACCAAAATCTGAATGGTTGGATGTGGATTCGAACCCTCGTCCTTCCAAATGTGAGGCCAGGAGGTTAACTGTTCATCCACTATGCTTGGTCAAAGACATTTCTCGTATGGTTGCATATCAATTTCTCCTTTAAAGTACCTACCACTTACATCAAACTAATAAACCTGTAATTTTTAAATCTATTTGTTATCTATGATTTGTGGAGAGGGGCTATGATCACACTTTTCAATTCCTCTGGTAAGCAGTAGGTCTCCAGACTCAATCTAAATTACATTTCAAGGTAAGATACATTGTTGTATCCCACTACATTTCATATTTCTGTAGTTATATTACCCACTCTGGCCCTTTTATGCTCTTTAAGCTTTCTTAGTTCCTTCATAGCATTTTTAGTATGACGTTCAAATTTTTTAATCTGCTCATTTCTACCTACGTGGACAAGCTCCTCCTCTGATTTACATCCTGTCTTCCTGAATCGTAGTCCCTATTGGCCTCATCAAACCAGTTACTTAATACCTCTGCCTTTTTCAAATTTTAAGTAACTTCTTTTCCAACCATATGTATATGTCCGAATATTTCCCTTCCCTTTAGTGTTCTAGCATAGCCATGGAAATTTCTAGATACATCAATCAGTTCCCCCCAAGCCCATAATATTTTTCATAAACACATCTTTAGCTTCCCTCTCTGCTACTACTAATTCCTTGTTTAGTTGTTTCAAGTGTTCCCTGCAGTCTTTACAGGTATGACTCTTAGCTCTGTTGTATTATCTTCTTACCAGCCTTCTAACCACCCTATTATATAATGCAAGTTCTGTATTTTTCTTTATTTTAAGTTTTGAAATAAACATTTCTTTGCCCATTCTTATTATCACCTTGAACTGATCCGTCTACCATATTTATGCTTTACTTTCACTTACTGCATCTTTCCCTGAAATATCTCTTCAGTTTTGAAATATTCGCCTTTTTATAAGTGTACCTATTACCACCTTCAATTTTGGCGACTGGTTTACTAATACAGAATCACTTGTCAAGACTGTGAAACTCAATAAAATACTCAGACATGCAAACAATTAGCAACACAGTACAAAAACTCTTAAGATCATAAAAATATACCACACCCCAAAAAAAGTTCTACAGCACAAACAGACATTCATACAGGCATGCAAATACTGACCATAAATGATAACAATACACAGACATTCCAAGAAAATTGTCACATTCAGAAAGCACTGGCTGAAGGTAAACAAGTAATTAATGAATACACAAATGGGAACAATATGAAGAGATATGCAATAAAAAAATCAAAATATGGAAACACAAATTAAGTAACCATTTCAAAAAAAACCACCCATCACCAAGAATAACCTGAAGTATATTGCAAAACCAAGGAACTCCAACTCAATAATACCTGAATGTAAGCAAAAACAAACATGCAGTGGGATAGTGTGGTGCAGTACTCGGGTACAGTTTTCAATACGCAAATAGTGCCAAAAAATTTAAGTCATACAGCGAAAAAAGGACACCACAGTGTAACAGTGTTCAAACTCATTTTGAAGAAATAACTGGAAAGGATACAAACACATTCTAAATCAAAACAACATGAGAGAGTAAATGCTGATGTGAAATAGAAATTTAACTAGCAAAAATTTACTAATTTTATACACGCTCCAGAAAATGGAATACAATGGAAAATTAACAAAATGCATTGACATAATATTAATTATTTATGAAAATTGATTAACATGCAACTAAGGAAATAGCCCATGCATTCAGTTGTTAAAGTTATTAAAAATGGAATGGAATTTCCTGAACTCACACTCTAAAGTCCATCAGGGCTCAGGAAATTATGGAATCCAAGCCATTCTCACCAGAGTCTTTTCATCAGCTTGGTATTTATTTATTTATTGGCTTTATATTTCATTGAGGTTATTAGTAGCAGGAAAGGACAGGGGGCATAGTACAGGAAGAAATTTAGCCATGCTATTTGGAAAAACCATCCTGGCATTCACTGGAGTAATTTGGGAAAACCATGGAAAACATGAATTTGGATGGCCAGATCAGGATTTGCACTGGCATCCTCCCGAATGCGAGGCCAAAGAGTTACCGCCCACCTACCATGTCCAGTGCCCAGCTCATCAGGGCCACACTGTAGTAACAGCTTACTGACTTTTATATGTACAAGGCTTAAGAAACAGAAGTAGTGTTGCCTTCTTCTAGATTTCGTGTAAATGGCCTGATTAGAAGCAGTCAAACAACATCTAGAAAGTATTTTCTGGATTTTTCACACAGTTGTCTGGGAATTAGATACTATATCACGTCTGGACCAGTTGTATTTAGAATAAGATAGAGCACATTCTAGCCCCTAAATGCAGAATCAGCAGTTTTATTAAGCTTCTCGATTTGTGTACACAAACCAAAAACACTCAAGTGCCTTTCAACACAAAACATCAGAATCACAGCTCTCTATGACAAAAATCGCAGTCAAAACCTCTGCTGTCAGCTGTGTAATGCTATTTGCATACATAACAATATTACCCTGACTGTGACAATCCCTAGTACTGGTACATGGACACTTCTTTAAGATTTTTTTTTTAAATTCCAACTGATTTTAATAAAAATATCATCTTCACACTTCCAAAGAAAGCACAAGCCGACAAATGTGAGAATTATCGCACCATTAGCCTAACATCACATGCTTCAAAATTACTGACCATAATAATATACAGAAGGATGGAAAGGGTAGTAGAAGAGATAATAGGTGAAGATTAGTTTGGGTTTAGGAAAAATCGCGGCACAAGGGAAGCAATTCTTTCTTTAAGATTAATACTTGAAAGGCGGATCAAGAAAAACAAAGATACTTTTATGGCATTTGTTGATTTAGAAAAAGCTTTTGATAATGTTAGGTGGGACAAGATGTTCAAAATTTTAAAGAAGTCAGGTCTGAAATATCGAGATAGAAGAATACTCTATAAACTATATAAGAATCAAGTGGCTCTATATAATGAGAGACATGCATCTGTTATAAAGGGTGTGAGACAAGGTTGTAGTCTATCCCCGTAAATATTCAACTTGTATGTAGAAGAAGCAATGAAGAAAGCCAAAGAAAACTTTCTGTGTGGCATAAGTTTTCAGGGAGAAAGAATCAGTATGCTACGATTTGCTGATGACATTGTCTTGTTAGCAGAGAGGGCTGAGGATATTGAGAAGTTACTGAATGGTATAAACAAAATATTGAAGGAAGATTTTGGACTGAATATAAATCAAAGCAAGACAAAAGTGATGAAATCTAGCAAAAATGATACCAATACTAATAGATTAAATATAAAAATACAATCGGATACAATAGAAGTAAGTGAATTCTGTTACTTGGGAAGTAAAATTACAACCGATGGCCGAAGCAGGAATGATGTTAAAAGCAGAATAGGGCTAGCAAAAAAAGCCTTCATGAAAAAGAGAAACCTTTTACTTTCAAATATTGATCTAGGAATTACAGCACAGCACTTTATGGTAGCGAAACATGGACTTTAGGAATACTGGAAATAAAGAAAATTGAAGCATTCGAAATGTGATGCTACAGAAGAATGCTAAAAATTTAGTGGACAGACAAAGTAAGAAATGAACGAGTTTTGGAAATGATGGGTAAGAAAAGATGTTTGTGGAAAAAGCTTACGGAAATAAGAGACAGGCTGGTAGGTCATATTTTGAGACATGCTGGATTGGTTAATTTGTTAGCGGAGGGAACAGTCGAAGGTAAGAACTGTAGATGAAGACAGAGATTAGAATATATGAAGCAGATAATTGAGGACATGGGCTGTAAGGGGTATGTAGAAATGAATAGGTTAGCACAGGGTAGGAAAGGATGGAGGATTGCATCAAACCAGTCGAAAGACTGACGACGGCAAAAAAAAAAAAAAAATTGATTTTCATAACATCTGATACAAAATTGGTTTGAGATTTCATTGCAAACTCCCCAAATCCTTTCACACTTAAGGAGTAAGGAATACCATTTATTGACGGATGTCTCAATTAGAATGAGCTATTGCTGTTTAAGAACAGACCCGTTTTTTCTGGTAAAGCGTATTCATTTTGTGTCCCAAAAGTCCAAAGGATATCATGTAGATTGATGAAGAGTCCCTGTAGAACACCACTAAGCCTGATACAACTGAATACAGTGTATACACTGGAAGCATGGTTTACCTCTTTGCCTGTTCACCTCCTCAGCTTGTTATTAATACTGAGTTTGAGTATTTTCTTTAATGATGAGTGATCTATCCTTTTGATTCATGCATATAAGCTGCGGCAACCTCTTTCCTGGACACAAAATGTTGCACTTATACAGCAGATGGGGTCATTGTAGAATGTATCGGGTTTACGGTGTTTTAGAAATGACAGCACTCACCAATTCCCAGCTTGGATATCACCATGCACCATGGCCATACCTGGCTCTTGTGAAGCAGACTGATGCATGGTGGACTGGTATGGTATGCAACCATATGCAACTTGATTTTTTCAATATGTTCATTTGCTGAGCAATAAATATAACTTCTCTAGTTAAAGCTCTATATAACAAAGAAATAATTAAGTCTAGACCTCACAAAGAATCTATAAAAGTAATACTCGATAAGAATTAGCATCCCATGACCTGCCATACAAATTCTTTGAAATGTTCAAAGTCTTACATTCAGGTCATTCATGTATTGTACTCAACTGTGTTGCTATTTGAAGATGAGACTAAAGTACAAAACATTATCTTCAAACAACAAAACAGTATTCTTCAGAGCTGGCAAAGGAAAAAAGACTTCTACTATGTATAGAATATACATTTTGTATGTGGAAAACCAAAAATTTTCAGCCTACTATAACAGCTCAAATGTTAGACAAAGAGAAGAATACTGAAAAGCCATCCATCTATAAGTGTCGGGATGTGGGAGTCATTACCACAGAAGATATGCTGTTGATAGCAATGGCAAACAATTAAACCCAACCTTTAATACGAAGATCCAGAATATTACATTCTCCACTTGGTACTGCAATCAAGGCTTTGTCAAGAATGATTGTAGGAAGACAGATAGTTATCCACAATAACCCCAATCACGTATTTATAAAATATGGCAATGCCAGGTAGTATCGTGACTTTTCAGAAATAAACATAACAAAAATTAAGTGTTGCTACTTCCAGTTGGATTTTCTTATCCAGGGTAGAACAGAATTTCCGAACTCCACAATGAAAATTACTTAGAAGATTATGGGATTTTAGAAGCCAAATGAGACAGCAGTTTAACATATATACCACTATATCTGGAACACAATTTGTGATTAAAATGCTACAGTGCCCAACAACTTACATCCAGTCTTTGACGACTCACACTGCTTTTTTCCACAAGTTGAGAAAAATCTAGTGTGTACTGCTATGACTTCTGCTTTTTCTGAGCAGTTAATAATGTATCAGGTCTGGACAACATGCAATGCCATTAGCATTACTATCTAGGGCAGGCTCAATTTCCCAAGAAATGAATGGCAATTTTAAGATCCACAGTTCATGGAAGCAAACTCAAAACTTTCTCAGCAAGTGACCTAATAACAGAAGAAAGTTCTACTGTATGATAAAAATACCTGTAATGTTGCTCTAGGACCTGGTATTAGGGTGCAAGTGTTCTTTCCAGGTACACACTGACTGACATACTAAAGCTGACACCTTAGAACAATAGCGCTAATTAAATCCTTTCATGGTCACTCATTTTTCTCAGCAATAACTGAATGAGTGTTTGTCCTTATGACCTGCCAGTTTTTCTGATAGTCTTCCTTTAAATTATTGTAGAGCATTAGTTAATCATGGAATGGCATTAATATTTCCATCAAGAAACCATCAGTCCTCTGCGTTTCAATCTTAAGGATGGATTTATCAGTAACCTGAATAATAACAAGAGTGAACTCTGTTGTACTGCTTCAATCTTCAGTGACAATGTGATAGCAATTGGAATTGCAGGAAATCCATTTACACAGTTTTTCTTTAGGCCCTACTCTGAGATGCATTTGCAGTAAAGTGGAAAAATGAGTACTCTGATGGAAGTCAAAATTGACTTCTGTTTTAAAATGACTGTAATGCTTGGTGAGTATGCAGGATTACCTATAACCAAAGATGTACTTGTTGCAAGAGTAAAGTGAAACATTTTACCCCAATTCTGAATACACAGATCTTCTCTTTCTATAAGATTACAAATCAGACAACTGCTGGTGCAATCAGGTGTTGATCCCCGTAGTGAATGATGGGCTTCAAAATCCCCACAAAGAAGAAATGGTGAAAGGAGTTTCCCAATAGTCAGGTGATGCTTCACTACAGGGAGTTGTGTTTGATGGTAAATAAACTGTGCTGATGTACATGTGACATTAATACTAATCTGCAACTTCAATTGATTGCAATTGTGAGAAGAAAGGAACTGGATTGAAGAGGGCAGTGTTGCAAACGGATACAGTTACTTCATTTTTGTTCTATCGTTACTATCCTTAATACATCAGAAGAATATTTATGTCTTATTAAATGTATCTCTTGTAACAGAACATTAGATTGAGCACAGAGTTGCTTCTCTATGTGACTGTGTAAACCTTTTACACTGAAGTAGGAGGACATTGTTTCATTTTTTCTGCTTCTGGAGACATTCTTTCTGCATTTCAAGGAAGAACTGGGATGTCTCTTCATTACAAAGTATTCTGTACTTGACAATGCTGTCAAGTTCTGAGAATTTTTAATACCTCATAAAGGCCAAATCTTTCTTTCTTCACTGCCATTTTACCCTCCCCTTCTCTCACTGCTTTGTATTCTTCTTAATGGAGGGGTGACTGGGGAGATTTTATAAACTCTGAGTGGTCTGTTGATCAGAATTTAGTCATCAGAATTTACACTATTCTACTGATATGTGTGTAGCTGTTGCAGCTAACTAAACTGGCATTACTTATTTGGCTATTACTGTTGCCACTGTGTGTAACAGTTGTGTTAGGGTCAACAGTACATTGATTTTACATAGTATTACCATCCTGCTTTGTACAGTAGGCATACTTCTAGATCTGCATTGATATTAGCACAAAATGTTTGTATTAGAAACAGACAGCTAGGTTCCAACCAGGGTACTAACCAACTAAACAAGATGCAGGTGCTGCCAACATGTAATATTGCTTTTATCATTTTATTTCCCATATCTTTGTCTTTCTGTTTCAAGCCTGATGAAAGCCTCAACAATTGACACAGTGCTGAGACTGCTAGTAAGTAGTTTCCATACATTTAAAATAGGTGAAAAGACAACTATAAACATTGTCATATGACCATAATACTGGTATAGGAATTAACACGTAGAGTCTTTCATATACAGTGAAATGTACATTTGATTCATTACATTGTTTCACATCAAGAACAGAAGATGCATATTTTGTATTTAATCCATTATTAAAAGTAAGTGAAAACTATTTGTAGCAAAGAGGGCTTAATGCAATGAGAGGATCAATCAAAGGAAATGTGATGTTTCTCCACGTGTGTGGAGTATGTTTGCGTAGGTTTGTAGTCAAAGTTGATAGTGAACATGTGATGGAATGACTCTGAGAGATTAGTAAGGTAACTTCCTCAGAAAAGTTTGTTACCTGACGAGGTCACTGCGCAGAAATTTTTGGGGGAGAGGGAATGAAGAAGCTTAAGGTAGAAGAGTCTCCAAAAGCTCAGAAAATTTCTTAGAAAACTAACTGAGCAATACAATGCTGTAACCAATACTATGAATTATGGAAAATACACAAAGGGTGGTGACTAACTTGCTCTTGTAAGCAACATATAGAAGGTAGTTAGTAACTAAGATTATATTTTTGTTTTCCCCTTGCTTCTACCAATAATGGTGACGTGACTGGAGAAAAGAGTGGGGTGTGGTTTGGCAAAGCAAATGCAAGACTTCAGGTAAGAGGTAATTGAACTTGGCCCTTGAAACTGGGAGTTGTAATGGTACTTGGACTGAGTATTGGGACATCTGAATGGAGACTTGTGGCTGCTGTACAACAGAGAAAGACAAATATTGTTACACTAACTACATACCTTGGCTGATAGAAGCTTTATGGTGAAATCACCATAGGGAACTGGGAGACAAAACCTTCTCAAGCCCTTTCTTGAGTATGATGAGGTGGTATGGGACCACATTATGGGTACCAAACACGGGAGTTGGAGGTGTTGGAAACAGGACATCTGTATCAGTATGTGAAAATTACTGATATGATTAAGGAAGTAGTGTCATGTCAAGGCATGATTAGTACTTGGTAGGGAAGAGATAGTTATGACTGTAAAAAAAAGTTAGTGGTAGTGACAACAATATGTCAGTTCTACTACAAGACGGTCGGGAAGTTGATGACAGCCGCGAAAAGGCTACCGTATTTAACACCGAATTTAAAAATTCTTTCACTGACGAAAACATTCCCGCTTTTGCACGGCGTGTAGAATTTGAGATGGATCCAGTTCAAATTGATAGTGTCGGTATCATAAAGCAATTAAAGCTCCTGAAGTGGGGGAAGGCGCCGGGTCCTGATGGTATTCCAGTAAGATTATTTTCGGAATACACGGAAGAAATATAACCATTTCTATCAGATATATTTCGTAAATCTTTAGAAGAAAGAAAAGTACCTTCTGATTGGAAAATAGCGCAGGTGATTCCAGTTTTCAAGAAAGGTGATCGGAGAGATCCTAGGAATTATTGACCCATCTGTCTGCAGTAGAATTCTGGAGCATGTCATATGCTCTAACGTTATGAAGTTTCTGGATGAAAACGAGTTACTTACAGCAAACCAACACGGATTTCGTAAGAACCGTTCGTGTGAAACGCAACTGGCTCTATTTTCGCATGACGTAATGAAGGTTATCGATGCAGGATCACAAGTTGATGCTATTTTCTTGGATTTCCAGAAGGCTTTTGACTCTGTACCACATAACCGCCTTTTGGCGAAGATTCGAGCGTACGGTATATCTGATCAGATCTGTGAATGGATATGCGATTTTCTAACTGGTCGGTCGCAGTATGTCGTTGTTGACGGGGAAGCCTCTTCAAAGCTAGATGTTACTTCGGGCGTTCCTCAAGGAAGTGTAATAGGACCACTTCTTTTCTTAATTTTTATAAACGATATCGTTGACAACGTTAATTGCAGGATGCGATTTTTTGCTGATGATGCACTTATTTATAGAGAAGTGGGGTGCTCTGACGATTGCTTAGAAATACAGCGCGATCTGGATGATATTTCGGAATGGTGCCGTAAATGGCAGCTTACAATTAACTGTAAAAAGTGCAAGGCAATGCAAATAAGTAATAAAAAGACCCCGTTTGCTCATGAGTACAAAGTTAACAATTCAGTTGTTGACACGGTTGATTCCCTGAAGTATCTAGGCATAACAGTACAAAGCAACATGAAATGGGACTTGCACATAACTTCCGTCGTAGGCAAAGCTAATTCTAAACTACATTTTATAGGTCGTATTTTGAGAAGCTGCAATGCTCATACAAAGGAAATAGCGTACAAAACACTAGTGCATCCGCATTTGGAATACTGTTGTGCAATTTGGGATCCCTATCGCAAGGGATTGATTGACACATTAGAGAAAGTACAGACGAGAGCCGCTCGATTCGTGACCGATAGTTACAGTCCTTATGTAAGTGTCACAGAGCTGATACGTGGCTTAGGCTGGGATTGTTTGGCGGACAGACGACGTTGTTTTCATTTAAATTTGTTGGAGAATATGCGAAAATCTCTAATTTACGAGTGCAACGAAATAATTCTTCCGCCAACCTATTTAGGTCACAATGACAGAATGGATAAGATTCGAGAGATAAGATGCCGTACTGATACATTTATGTATTCTTTCTTTCCTCGTTCTGTTTGGGATTGGAATACTCTAAAAAAGGATTTGTGCTCAGCACCCTCTGCCACCCACAGTAATTGTGAATTGCAGAGTATAGATGTAGATAAACTGTTGATTCATGGCATAATGGAGTGTGACAGTTCTCAGAGTCAGAGACTGGAATAAATTATCAAGGGATATGCTAAACAGGTTACCTCAAACATTAACAGAATTTGAAATTATACAACGCAAAAGCAGGTGTGTACATAATTTTCCATTGAGGCATATGCTTTATCACAATTACTAGTAGTAATAAAATTTGATTGAAATATCTGCTTCTGGTAACACTTCCACTTTCCTTTTAGACATCTCAAAACTAATTTATAGCCAACGATGGTGACAGTTCTATTTGCTTCTCTGCTCTTTTTGTGATATTCAGATACCATTATATATATAGTGAAAAAGATACTAAGTAGTGAAAAGGAAATCCAAATTAGGATAGGGAAATGAGCCACCACTTACCTTTAGATGATGGATGTGAGGTGCAAACACACAGAAGGGTGTTGTTGAGAGACTGCATCACAGGAAGACTTTCTGTGAGGCAGTCTCTCACTACACCCCCTCCCCCAATAATGTTCACCTGTTGACAAAGGGGTAGACCCGAAAATCTCTATATCCTGTGTGTCTTTGTCTTTTCTGTGTGTCTGCGCTCCACATCCATCATTTAATATATATATATATATATTAAACATTAGGATAGGATAAAAACCGCCGCTTACCATAGAAGAGGATTCTTGTGGTGTTGGTACATGAAAAAGCACACAAACACACATGGAATATAATTTTCGAATCCATGGCTCTTCATCAGTAAGAGTGAGCAGGCTGCTCGCTGGCAGCCACTCCTACTGATGAAGAGCCATGGGCTCAAAAATTATATTCTATGTGTGTTTTTTTCATGTACCAACGCCACAGGAATCCTCTTCTAAGGTAAGCGGTGGTTTTTATCCTATCCTAATGTTTAATATATCTGCTTTCAGCACCTTTGTTTCCTAATAACCTAATATATATATAAGTGAAAGTAGGTGACCATTGTTCTGATAACACTTGTTCCTCCTACCCACACCTCGTCCTCTTTTATCCACTGATTTCCATTTAAAACCAGAGTTCATACAAAACAATGTAGTTTCTCCTTTGACAACTCCAGTTCTGTTGTACGCAACAAAACTTCCCAAAACTTACTGAGGTTTGTAATAACTTCTTTCAATACCACTATAAACACCTTAATTTAATGTAAGTGTGATGTAGCAAATGCCCTGGTGATAATTTCTTCACTCTCATACTTTTATCTTAAATTCTTTGAGTGTAATTTCCCACTCTCATCTACTTTTGCCTTTTACAAATTTTAATTTTAAACTCTTAACATATTTCAGGTAAAGTAAACAGCGTATTCTTCATTCCCTTACATCAGAAATCAAGACCCAGTTTGTGGTCACTGTCATCGCTCCCCTTCCACATATTACTCCTACCAAAATCCAATCACACATCATCGCCAATGTACCCCTTATAGATTCTCAGAACAACTCTCTCACCTTCTAATGACTTTCAACACAAGTCCTTCATACCATCTACTGTGTCCTATGATAATTTCCACAAACAAATCTCCCCGTCCTCATACTCAGCTCCCCAACCCCTGTTTTTGATACCTGTAACATTTGTCCCATACCACTCCACTATATTCGAATAACTGCTCTGACCGTGTAGGGTTAATTGGAGATCCTGATTCCATTGTAACTACATTCCTGTGCACTAGAATGGTCCAGGGTGGAGAGTTCTATCATTACCGTGGTGCCACAATCTGATGATGAATTCTTGATATCTCGCTTGGTTTTCAAGATACAGCATGTTAAAAATCAGTTATAGGTATAGTTCCTTGTGCTTTTGGTGACTTTTCTTCTGGTCCAGGCTGTATTTCACCTTACAACAACCACTGGGAAAAAAATAAAACACCAAAACTGCATTTCCACCAAGTAGATATAGCGGTTTTGGTGGATTTTTTTCTGGTCCAGGGCGGGTCACACCAAAACTTACTTTTGTGATACAATATCTCAAGAACTAAGCGAGTTAAAAAAAAAAAATAATAATCTTTATTTTCGATTTGTCTCGTCGAGTTACATACAAATTCGACATCAAATTTGGCTATGGCGAAATTTTTCTACTGGTCCATGCCACATTCAAACTTAACCACGTAATCTCGATAACTAAACGATATATATATAAATTATTCTTTACTTTCGATTTGTCTTGTCCAGTTACATGAGAATTCAGGCTCGGATGTAACGGCAGGATTCCAAGAAGGAAATGTGCTATCGCTCTGAAATTTTCCACCAAATTGCGGCGCCACGATTATAGTAGAATCCTTCAGGATGTATTACATACTAAATTACTAATAGTATTGCAACTACTTCAGTATTTGTACGTACAAGGGTAAGGTAAATGCAACAGAATCACAATCTCTATCTAAACCTCAAGGTTGTATGCCTACTCTTCTACTAAAAATCATATTGTACATTCAGGCAAAGTGATACAAAAAATTAAAAATAGCGGTTCTTTGCTTCTGTGGCTACTCATGAGTTACAACAAATTAATTAAATTCGTATGTTGTCCGAGCTAAGAGTTAATAGTACTAACAATGACAGTAAAAACAACATGCCGTTTGACAGAATGCTTTCCTTTTTACCTCAGTTACAACCTCTTCCTTGATATCATAGCACTCTAAATAACGCTAACTTGTGTCCAGTAAAATGATCATCACTCAATAATTTATCACACGTGAATAAAAAATAAGCAACAGCTAAAGTGCATCAAAAGACAGATGTAAGATTTTTTTTTAATACGTGTGTAAAAAACATAAAAGAATTTTAAAAGTACATCCTTGGTTTTGCAAATGCTGACAAGAAACATTTCCCTTTCAGTTCTGTATATGGTAAAGCGTTATGCTAATTTCCAATAAACAAATATACCCTACAGCTGTTGTACAGTAAAATGCTAATTTTAATAAGAATTATTTAAAAATTGAGCGCCATTCAGAGAACACTCACCAAGAAGATCCTGCTCAGTGATGATCTATGGCCACAGAGTTATTTTACCACCAAAGACAAAACTATTTGTAAACATCTCGTAGAGTACACGAGGTTGGTGTTATTCCGTGCTTTAAAATATAGGTTATTGATTTGATGCGTATGAGTTGTTTTGTTCAATATAGGCCTAACTTATTTAAACAATGTTGATATGCAGTATTTCGGCACATGTAACTGGCTCGTAGGAAAAGAAATGGGTTGCGTCTAACACCTTTCCCAAATATAAATTATTTCTGCAGCTTTTATAATTAAGAAAAAGAAGAAAGAAATGAATCGTCCTATGGAACTCGATATATGGGGAGGTGATTGGGGGTTACCTTCTGTTGATTTGCACTGTCTGGAGATTATGGTAATTATATGTATAAACACCGCTGCTGTGTTTTGTGAAGATAAATTACTTCATCATAATTTTTTATTCTGTCAATTTCCAGGCCTACGCTCAATTTTCTGGGGTCCCTTTGCAACACAGGGTTACCAATAATCCTTTCCGCACCCCCAATGGTGTGTTACCAGTGTTCAGACATGGGAATAATACGATCTGCGGCTTTAACGAAATTTGCAATTATTTGAGGAAAAAGGTAACACAGCTAGGAAGCTAAATTTTTAGATATAAGGATTATATCTTTGGGTAGTGTGGGTTTGGTCCAATAACGGCATACTATTTATGAATTGTCTGTTTGGTCTGAAATTTGGTACACGTTCCAGGAGGCCATACCCTTCGAGAAAAAGTGCACATTAAAGAGACTTAATATATATCTAACAAAGTAAAATATACTGAAATGTGAGTACACACATACAACAGGATTACTGAAGAGGGTGAGTCCTCTGTAACTGTATTCCTCCCTGTGGGCTAATACTGTTGCAGTCAAGTGCAGCATTCGGGAGGATGCCGGTTGGAATCCCTGTCCAGGCATCCAGATTTGGGTTTTCCATGGTTTTCCCAAATGCCAGGATGCTTCCTTCAAAAAAGCCATGGCCAAATTCCTTCCTGTTCCTTATCCCATCCAGCCTCTAATGACCTCGACGTCGACAAGGTGTAAAGCAATAAGTAAAACAAAAAAGGTCATTTGCAAGAGGTATTATTTTCAAGCAGTACTTTAGACAGAAAAGTGCTGATTGCTGCTTAAAAATAATATCCTTGTGATTGACAAGCACAGTATTAGTCTTCATAGTGGAGTTTCTGCAGTTAAATCACATATAATTTATTACGCAAGAAATACCCTTCTATTACCTGTTGATGTTTATTGGAAGTTTTCCTCAAACTTCATTCTTGGGGTGGGGAAAAAACTGTTTTCCATTTTCATATGACATTTATTTATTGAAGGCTAACCAACTAATGTAATACATATAAATATATACAACTACAAGAACGTTGATAATATTCACAAACTGATGTCCAGTTGTTTCAGCCATTCTATGAAGGAAGTTGTCGCACTGAAAACATCTTGAAATAGCCCATCGTACTTCCTTTGGGGGCATTCTTTGATGATATGCTCCACACTCTGAGATGAAATACTTTACTGAATGTTGTATAGGTCCTAGGCTTTCTATGAGTATAGGTGACATTATATTTCCTGAGACAATAATGTGCTAGCGTGTTTTACATTGCAAAGTTCTACAATAAACAGTGATTGTTGTAGGACATTTTAGCTACTGTGTTTTCAGGGAGTCTATGATAATTGTAGCGCTGCAATTTGATGATAGATTCGTATGTAACTTGACAAATCAAAAGTGGGGAGTAAAATTTTTTATATCTCGCTTAGTTTTCGAGAAACTAAGCGAGATATAAAAAAATTTACTCCCCACTTTTGATTTGTCAAGTTACTGTCTTAGAAGTGAGGTGGTCAGATCAAAATGTGATCTGTACCAGAGGATAAATGTCGCCAAAACCAAATTCTATGATGGCATCTACTGTAACTCTATGAGACAAATCGAAAGTAGAGAATAAAATATTATCTTGCTTGGATCATTAGATATTGTATCTCCAAATTAAGGTAGTTAGGCTGAATACGACCTGGACCAGATTTTTTTTTTTTTTTTTTTTTTTTGCCAAAGTCACAAAGAACTACACACTGGTCATGCAAAATAGGTGTTTTTTTTTTGTTTCTAGCTGTTGTGATTAGGTTGAAATACAGTCTAGACCACAAGAATCACCAAAGGACAAGCAACTAAACCTATAACTGATTTTTGACACACTATTTCTTGAGAACTAAGCGAGATATCAAAAAATTCTATTCTTTACTTTCAATTTGTTTCATGGAGTTACATTAGAATTCTTGACCAAATTGCAGTGCCACGGTTATGATAGTGCTGCCTTATTTCCAAATGCCCACATCAGGATGGCATGGCTGGATATGGTTAGGTTAATTTGAAGCCTGGACCAGAATAAAAAATCATGCACTTTGTTACAGAATAAGACATACAAAAACTTGGCTATTGCAATATATTCTCCATAACGTCATTGTCATATACTCGTACAGAATCACAAAAACTTGCCTGCTATTTTACATTCGCTTCTGCCCATTCTTATCAAAGATACCTGAATATGCTACTGTTAGTATGAAAGATGTGACTAGAAATGGCACCCAACTGTACTGCTGAGCCTGTTGCATATGGTAACTCATGTGGCATTATGTCTAAGGTACCTTTCTTTTTTATCTGTACTTTTTCTTGAACGATACAACATCAGGAATTGTGCATACCAGACTTAAAGTCAAAGGAAAAATTGCATCTCTGTATGTCCTTATTGCACCATTACGTAGCTTATTTTAAAATATATCATTTAGACAAGATGACCATCTTAAAAATTTGTTATATCAAACTATGCTTCGTCAAACATACAAATGCTTTGTGTTTATAATTTATGTTTTCAGCAGCTTCTTTCCAGTAAAATACCAAAAGAGGAAAGGTGTGTTAACTGTCTTTGTGTGAGATGTACTAGGTTTCCATGGAGCAGTAAGGTGGGTGAACAGTTAATGTTCTAGCCTCGCATTCGGAAGGATACTCGTTCGAATCCCCATCTGGGCATCCATATTTGGGTTTTCCATGGTTTACCCAAATCAATCCAGGCGAATGACAGGATGCTTCCTTCAAAAGGCTTTGGCTGAATTCCTCCTTGTTCCTTGTCCCCTGTCCTTTCTTCATTTAATGACCTTCACATTGATAAGGCATAAGGCCATAAAAAAAGGGTTCCAGGTTTTGAATATGAGATGCAGACATCAGGCTTTACTCAACAGGGAATTATATTTATGGAGTAATTGAAGAGATGGTAAGCCATATTTACACATAGCATTTGCAGTATATCTCCTGGAAATTGTTAAAATGTCCTTTTTGTTTAGACTACTACTTGTTCTGTCTTTTGACAGCTGCAAAGACTTGAATAAATAGAATGAAAATTCATAAAGAAGTAACTGGAAATTTATATGGAAAGGACAGATGAAATACACCCAACACTCACCAAAGTTGAAGGGAGGAGGGCAGCAGCAACACAAAACAATATACAAAATACAATATTTCGGTTTAAAACCCTTTTTCAATTTAACAGAAGTAAGTGGCTGGGCTCGCACAAGCCGGTGTATGCATTGAATGCATGGCTTGCGCAAGCCCAGCCACTTACTTTTGTTAAGTTGAAAAAGGGTTTTAACCTGAAATATTGTATTTTCTTTGTTTGTCTGTCCTTTCCATATAAATATTGCCTCGCGGCAGTTCTTTCCTTTCATTGTTACCTATAACTGGAAATTTAGATTTAGGTCACATTTCAGCATAAGAAAACTAAATTATAAAAATAGTTTCTTCCACACGTGTAAAAATATTTCCTTTATGACTTGAGAAATGGCGAAAATTTAATGGCTAAAGAGCCATAAATTGAAATATAGATAGAAGACCAGGAAAATAACCATAAAAGAAAACAATCTTTTAGTACGAGAAGTTCCATTGTTTTTGTTCATAGGTAACGGATTAAATTTCTGAAATACTGTGTAAAAATATTTCTTGAACCCTGTGCTGCAATAGTAGGCCTAAATTAAATACAGAAAAGTTTGCATAAAAAAGTTCTAAAAAAATACCAGATTGAAATAAATAATTCTCGGGTTTCTGCCGGTTAATATATTTATTTGGATCTTTTAACGACGTTTCGGCAACTGCCATCGTTGCCTTCATCAGGTTAAATCACACTTGCAAGTATGATTTAACCTGATGAAGGCAACGATGGCAGTTGCCGAAACGTCGTTAAAAGATCCAAATAAATATATTAACCGGCAGAAAACCCGAGAATTATTTATTTCAACAATACGCCGGGAAAAACTAAAATGTCAAATACCAGATTGTTTATTAGATTCTTCCAAAACTTTAATATCAAATTCAATTATAGCAGTATATAAGTTGTTACTGGAGCATTAGGACATGTCAACAGCAATGTCATTAGCTCCCTAACAATAACCAGTGTGATTCTTTCTAGCAGCTGTTGTAGCTGTGGCCATATTGGGATGGAATCATGTCCTTGTGACAAAGTTTATTGTTATAGCAGTGCAGGAAATAATAAATTAAAACCTAAAGCATCATATATCTAGCTAATTAAATTATATGAATTACAAAATAGGATGGCAAAATTAACCACCACTTACCTTAGATGATGGTTGCATGGCGTGAACACACAAAAAAGACAAGAAAATGAATAACATTGAATATTACAGGTCTTGGTCCTTTGTCAATAGGAGAACATTGTGGATGGTGTAGGAGACCATCGCACAGAATGACTTAGTCACTAACATGGTGGGGGTAAATTCAAACAGAGGACATGTAGAGGAGGATAGAGAATTGGAGCTATTACCCGAGCAATGCAAAATGTTGCAAAATGAGCAGAATAATACATTAAAATACTTACAACATAAATCTGAGTAAATAATAATAAATAAGTAAAAAAAAGAAGAATCTATGCAGTTAAACATCTCCTCTGGTACGTTGTGGTTCAGTTTAGACAGTGGGGATGGAGGGAAGGAAAAGTACTGACTGGGTATTATCTCAAATTGAGACCAGGAGGTTGCCTTGTGCCCAGTTTGTACTGGTAGGCAAGCTCCCAGTTTCTGAGTTCAGAGGAGCTGCTGTTGTTTGGGAGGACTCTGATAGCATGAACCATGAAACAAAATTATTGATGTCATGGGAGATAACATGGACAGCTACTGGATATTTTGATTCCAAGTGAATACTGTCCGTTGGTGGCCATTCATTCTTATAGCTAATGGATTGGTAGTCAAACCGATATAGGAAGTCACACAGTGTCTGCATTTTAGATGGTATATTACATCGGAGGTTCCTACGATAGGAAAGCTCTCACCAGTGATAGGGTTGGTGAAAGTGGTGGAATCATGGTGTATGTCACACATCTTACAGCGGGGTCTATTGCCTGGAAGGAGCCTTAATATGCTTGATACCTGTGGTGATATGAATGAATGAGCGTGACAAATACAAAAAAGGATGTGTAAGTATTATTTTCATTAATTCTTAGGAATTGTTATTTATTGCTTCCTATCTTAATTTCAGAATTTTAGTGCAGACTTTATTCTCAGTCCTAAGCAGTGTGCTGAAGTAGTAGCATTTTCCCAGCTTCTCAAGGAAAAGCTGTATCCCAGTTTGCAGTATGCTTGGTGAGTCTAAATATTATTCACTGTAATAAAATCATATACTATAATGTTGTGTTGGAGTCTGCTATGTAAGGTATTGTTAAAAAGTTGTAGCAGTATTGTTGATTCTCCTGTGCCCCTTATACATATGTCAGTAGACCACCCAATCTCAAGTCGACACATGCTCCAATGTAATTCAGTGGGGCAAAACCGACAACGCTGCACATGGGCAGCCGCCGCTGGGCGCCCCCGTGGTGTGCAGGGGGCATGGTGACACGACTGACTGAAGAAAATGAATAAGAAATTGAAATTTTTCCCCTTTTTGTATCATTACGCTTTAATGGTGAAATAGAAAACACTTAATATAGAATTTCACCGAGCGTGATGGGTGAACGGTTAACATTCTGGCCTCACATTCGGGAGTGCGAATCCCTGTCCGGGGATCCAGATTTGGGTTTTCCATGGTTTCCCCAAATCACTCCAGGTGAATTCCTTCCCATTCCTTGTCCCCAGTCCCATCCCACCTCTAATCACCTTAGCAGTTAATGAAGCATAAAAAACAACAACAACAACAACTTTGAAGTGACTGGTGTCAGGAGAATCCATACATTCTGAATGTGAAATTTTATCAGACTTTGTATCCTATGTGAAGATTGCAAGTTATTCTTTGAACTAACATACAGCATTCATTTCAGCAATGTTAATCATGTTGCAAACCCCTAGAGTGAGATTAAAGAAATGTTTGTTTACAAACTTCTTCCAAGTCCCCTTTATCATCAAAAGTTTTCTATTTCACTGAAAATTTCTAAGCTCCACACTTCATTATGCCATTTGATGCAGGTTCAATCCGCACACTTAAGATCAGTTATAAACTCAAATTCCTATCCAAAATCCGTGTCATCTGATACCAGCACAAAAGTTTACAATTTGGGATGATATGTATATGACCATTGCTGATACCAGTGAAGCATTAATGCTAACAATTCATAGATAACCTGAAATATTTTGTAAGGATCCTTCAGTTCCAGCACTAGACGAGTAGGTAGTTGTGCTCCTGATAAGTACCACTGCGATTTTCTTGAAATTATCACTTTTTGATAATGCAGCTCAAAATGGAAATTCATGCTAAAGTAGGACTTACCTGATTATTAATAAAATGTCCATAAACTGATACTACAGCATTAGTTTTTTGTAATGCTGTTTGGTGATAAGTATATAGAATGACCGTTTAGTAAGGCATAGCTTGACCAATTGTCAAACTTCATATACTACCTGTCCCAGTAAACCAAGAAGACTGGTATGTAATGTTATGACTCACAATTTATGTTATCGAAAAATGCAGGTACTTTACCAAATTCTGTTGTATTATAAACAATGGCTAAAGCATTAGCTTTATTATATATATTTTTAAATCTATTTAATGTTCTTATTAGAAACAGTTGTTCAAATGAATTTAAAAATGAGGATTCTGTTACAGTTTTACCTCTTTTCATGCATGTACATTAATATTGGTATTAGTTTTAATTGCAATGCAGCACAGAAGCCCCGGCGGGCTTTCTACCTTTGCTCCTACTCTTGCATTTAACAAATTTTCAGCTTAAATTCCTTTAATGTTTGAGATAAATTGTTCAGCATGTACCTCCATAATTTATTCTAGTTATACATCTATATATATACTCTGCAATTCACAAAATTGTGGATGGCAGAGGGTGCTCAGCACCAAAGCTAATCTCTTTGTTGTGCATTCCAATCCCTAATGGTACAAGGGAAAAAAGAATTCATATAAGAATCATTGTGGCACCTTATTTCTCTAATCGTATCTTTCCTGTCATTCCCCCCGTCCAGGCATCCAGATTTGGGTTTTCCATGGTTTCCCAGATCACTCCAGGCAATTGCTGGGGTGCTTCCTTTAAAAGGCCATGGCCGAATTCCTTTCCATTCCTTGCCCCCCATCGTTTCCCATCTCTAAAGACCTCGCTGTTAAGAGACGTTAAGCAGTTAAAAATTTCCTGTCATTACGGGTCAAATAGGTTGGTTGGCGAAGTATTTCACTACACTCGTAAGTGAAAGTGGGAATACACATGTTTACCAATAAGTTTAAATGAAACGTGCATCGTCTGTCTACCAGAGACTCCCAGCCTAGTCTACTAATCAATTCTGTACGCTTTCATAATGACTGTAGCAAGTGGTCACAAATCGAGCAGCTCTTCTCTGTACTTTCTCTATACTTTCGATCAACCCCTTACAAAACGGATCCCAAATGGCACAACAATAGTCCAAATGTGGACACACAAGTGATTTGTTCGCTATCTCCTTTGTTTGTTCATTACAATTTTTCAAGATTCGTCCTATGAATCGCAGCCCAGTATTAGCTGTACCTACTAACAAATTAATGTGTAAGTCCTATTTCATGTTCCTTTGTACTGTTACTCCCAAATATTTCATAGAATCAACCATATCAATAACTGAATTGTTTAACTCATATTTCTGAACAATTAGATTCTTTTTGTTAGTTATGCTCATTGTCTTGCATTTTTTATAATTTAGCGTAAGTTGCCACTCAGCGCACCATGCCAAAATAACATCCAGATCATGCTAAATTTCTAAGCAATCGGCCAAATTCCTTACTTCCCTATAAATAACTGCATCATCAGCAAACAATCTAAAAAGACTTTTCACTTTGTCTCCGAGATTATTTATAAAAATTAAGAAAAGAAGTGGTCCTATTACACTTCCTTGAGGTACACCTGATGTAACATCTAGATTAGAAGAACTTTCTCCTTCAACGATGACATATTGCGACCGACCAGTTAAAAAATCCTTTATCCATTCACAAAGCTGATCCGATATACCATATGCTCGAAGCTTCGCTAAAAGGCAGTTGTGTGGCACAGAGTCAAAGGCTTTCTGAAAATCTAAAAAAATTGCATCTACTTGTGAACCTGCACCAATAACTTTAATTACTTCGTGTGTAAATAGGGCCAGCTGTGTTTCACATGATTGTTTCTTCTGAAATCCGTGTTGATTTGTTGTAAGAAAATTATTTTCATCTAGAAAATTCATAATGTTTGAGCATATAATATGCTCCATAACTCTACTACAAACAGATGTTATAGATATGGGACAATAATTTCCAGGATCACTTCAATCACCTTTCTTGAAAATCAGAGTTACTTGTGCGATTTTCCAGTCTGAAGGTACTTTTCACTCTTCTATTGATTTACTGAATATATCAGACAGAAATGGCCCGATTTCCGCCGCATACTCTGAAAATACTCTTACTGGAATTCCATCCGGGCCCAGTGCTTTCCCCCACTTCAGAAGCTCTAATTGCTTTTTTTTATTATTATTATTTGCGTATAAGCCCATTAGGACTATGCAAAGTACTCATAAGCGTTTACTCACTTTCCTAATTGCTTTATGATACCTGCAGTATCTTTTAGTAATGATTCAATCACCAACTCGACACGGCGTGGGAAACCGGGAATACTATCCTTATTTTCATCAGTAAATGAATTTTTGAATACAGTATTTAGTACGTTAGCTTTATTGTGGCTTTCATCAACCTTGGAACCTTCATGAATTAGTGCTGGAATATTGCTATTGGTTCATTTGACTTTTCGTACATATGACCAAAATTTCTTAGAGAGAGAGTTGGAATGAAAATCGTTGAAGGTCTCGCGCATTACATTATTAATACGTCCTCTTAACTCAGCTATGGTTTCTAAATCACTGTGACATCCCTACCTTCTTGAGCGGGCGTATATCCTCCTTTGTTTTTTTAGTAATCTTTTGACTTCGCATGTGTACCACGGTGGATCATCTTCCCCATTTATTGTCCGCTTCAGTATATGTATTTCAATTCCTTCCTGACTATTCGTATAATTGATGCCACATCTCCTCAATGGTGTCCTTTGTTGACTTGTAGCTATGGTAATTATTCCTCAGGTAGGTTCTAAAACACTCCTTTGAAGCCTTACTGAATCTGTATACAACTTGCCCTTTTCTCCTTTTTCGCTTGGTCATTAGTTTGATAGTCGCAATTACCGCTTTTTGATCGCTTATTCCTGTGGTCGTTGAAATGTTGGTGAATAATTCTGGCCTGTTGGTAACCAGCAGTTCTAAAATAATTTCGCTACCATTATGACACCGCATAGGTTCATTAACTAGCTGTTCGAGATGATTATCTGACAACAAATCAAGAATTACTTAAGAAGCTATCTTATCCCTGCTACCTGTAATGTGAACGAAACTACGCCAGTCAATATAAGGCAGATTGAAGTCGCCTCCTAGAATCATAGCATGATCCTGAAAACGGCTAGCTATTCCTTTTACATTATTTCTTAACTCCTCGGCAATAACTATGTCAGAATTGGATGGATGGTAGAAGGCACCTATGATGAGTTTTGACCCAGCAACATTGAGTTTAATCCATATGATTTCATAGATCATATCGGCGTCTATTTCATTACATGGGAGAAATTTACTCACAGCTATAAATACCCCACCTCCATGAGAATGTAATCTGTCTTTACGAAAAATGTTCATGCTATCTTTTAAAGTTTTGGCGAAACTTATTTCCGGTTTTAGCCAACTTTCTGTACCGATAACGATATCCGCTTCTGTGCTACAAATAACTCTTTCATGTTCCGGTTGTTTGTTACAAACGCTTCTACAGTTAATTACAAGAACTTTTAACTGCCGAGATTCTTTTACGTTCCTCCTACATTCCGGTGTTGCATCTGTTTGGGTTGCCCGTAACTGTATTTTGTGTTTCGGGTCCTCCTCCCTCAGCCTAAAAAACCACCCAATGCATTCCACACGGTCCCTGCCACCCGTGTAACCAATTCACGTGTGTAGTGCACACCTGACCCATAAAGAGGAACCCTACATAATTTGACCCTATGGCGAAGATCGAGAAATCTGCAGCCAATATAATCACAGAAACGCCGTAGTCTCTGGTTCAGTCCCTCAATACGGCTCTGAACCAGAGGTCCACAATCAACTCTGTCTACGATGCTACAGATGGTTAGCTCTGCCAATATCTTGTGGCCACTGGCCACAGAGTTCACCCTTTCAGCCACCTGCTGGAAGGAAGAGAGGATAACCTCCGACCCAAGGTGACAAGCATCATTGGTACCAACATGAGCCACAATCTATAGTTGGCTACACCCCGTCCTTTCTATGGCATCCGGGATGGCCTGTTCCACATCTTGGATCAGGCCACCCGGAATACACACTGAATGGACCTTGGATTTCTTCCCCGAGTAATCCACCATTTCCCTAAGGGGCTCTAATAACCGCCTAACATTAGAGCTCCCAACTACCAAAATCCCCTTCTGTATTTGCTCAGACCTAGCGGGCTGGGGGGGCCGTCAATTCGCAGGATGACAATTGTGGGACTGAGTCAGCCTCCGACAATACATCATACTGGTTGGACAGTCGAACAAGTTCAGCGTCTTGGCTTTTAAGCCTGCTCGACTGCCCCCGTGTGCGGCTTCGAAATCTAGAGGCCATACGCCAGTCACCGACAGGTGACCGCGGCACAGCCTTCTACTCTTCAGCCTGGGTTGCAGGTATGATGGTTGATATGGGAGAATCTGTTATAGACATGGCTACATCAGGTTTCCCAATATCACATCTGCTGCAACCTTTTATGTCAGTTTCCAGCTGTGTGCGGAGATCAGCCACCTCAGCTCGCGTCTGCTCACAGCAACACAGTCCCTAGCCATTCTGCTTTTGAAAAACACGAAAAAGAAAAAAAGAACAGATAAAAGGAACAGAAACTCGATTCCTGACCCCGACACAAAACATTTTTGGACTCTTTGTCCAAACAAAGTCTTGGTGTGTTTATAATAGAATAGGTTTTGTTTTATTAAGTTTTAAGTTTTTTCTGTCTTTAGTGTCATGCTGTAAGGTATTTTTTTATGTTGTGTTGTGTGTGTGTTCAATATTATTCATGGTAATTTCCCTAATCATCTAGCTCTCCCTTTCTTAGTATTTTTATTATTATTATTGTCATCATCTTCTATACTTTGAGTGTTATATTCCCCCCTTCCCATCTACTTTTGATATTTACGAATTTTGAATTCCTTCAGCATTTTTGGTAAATTATTGATACTTCCCCCGACTCACTCGCATCCACTTGCGATAAGAAATCTGGTTGCAGGTGTCAATTATTGTACAGTTCTGTAATTTGTAAAGAAAATATGATTAACTGCTTAATGCACTTGTTTTGTGTTTGTAATCATCACCATATCTTCTTAAAGAAGTAACTTAGTCTATAACCTGAAGGTTGGTTGGATCCTACTAAAGGAAGCATACTAAGCCATGTGTCAGAAGTAGGGCAGACAGTTCCTTTCCTCTGAGACCTACAGTTTAAAATGGAATCTTAAGCATGGAATATCCTAGTATAGCTCGTATGCTCAAATAAAACTCTTAAAAATTCCTGGGCCACTGGGATTGGAACCTGGGGTCAGGCCTCAAATATTTGAAAACAAGTGCCTTAACCACTTAGCTACCAGACTATTCCAAATGCAGTAATTTTTAGTTAATTTTCCTGTTCCATAGTTTGACTCATTGGCACTGTGGTCATCTAGGAAATACAGGATTGGGAGTGGATGGTGAGATGAGGAGCAGGGCCTGCAGAACATGGCATTGAGCTGGCAGTTTGGAGTGAACAGGGTTTGTCTTGTTTGCTCCAGATAAAATTTAAAAAAATTGTTACCATTTCTATAAATCAAGAGTTCTGTTTTCAGTTTTCATCTCATATAATACATCTGTTGTTTAAGATGTGTGTTAAAGAGAAAGCTTTACAGCCAGTTATTCCCCCTCACACATAGCTCTTTGAACACTGAACTGCAGGTAATGGGTTTTCATATCCATCTGCAATAGATGGATAAGAAAACCCATTATTAGTATAGAAGCTAAGGAAAACAGCCTAAATGTTCAAAAATGCTGAACTGCAGGATTCACATATGCATTTAATTTTGTGTTCTTCAATAAGGGTGCAATAGTCAGGGCTGGCACTAGGATTCTTGGGCCCCGGGTACATGTTCTTAGCCCCCCTTTTCTCCCAATTTAACAAAATACTTTACTTTAAATTCAGTTTTTGTATAAAGTCAGAAAATTTTAATGCATTAATGTTCTAAATTATTTTAAAACTTGCGTTTGATTTCTATTTAGTTATGCACCCTTGCCAGTGAGCCCGGGGTACTTTTGCCCCTCTGACCCCCCCCCCCTTTTCTTCCCGCTCTAACACCAGCCCCGGCAGTAGCTGGTTTCAAATCCACGTGTCCATATTGACAGTCTTGTTAACCTAAGTTTATTCCAGATGATCACCTGTTTGCTTACTAAATAATCATACATTGTTTTTGAAAATTACTTATATCGGAGAATGGACGAGTCATACTTCCTGAGTTATAGTTCCTTTATTGACCCTGTCAGTGAAAAGCCATCATATTGGAATAATAATAATAAAAAAAACTCCGAATGTAGATGAATACAGTAAATATCCTTTCAAAATGTTACAATAATGCAAGAAATGTTTTATTCCATCTGAAATGGTGCAACTTTGAAGCCTGTTTAAATGTTATCATGTCTTTCTCCTATAGAGACTTGAACAGTTAATAGTTTCAAGACTGATTGCAGGCATTGTATCAAGGTTATAGATTTTTGTACTTTTTTTTATCTTTATAAAATAGCAACTATAGTAGCAATAATTGTTTTTAGGTGGGTAGATGAAAAGAATTATTTGGAACTTTCAAGGCCCTGGTACTCAAAAGCTCTTCCTCTGCCTTACAATTATTATTACCCAGGGAAATATGAAAAACAAGCAAAGAAAATGATAGCTGCTTTATTTGGAGAAGATGAGGAGCTGTCAGTGCTTGAAGGAAGTGTAAGTATGAAGACGTTTGAGATTTGTTTACACCTTATGATTTTTAGGGTTCTTTAGCCAACATGGTGGAAACAGAACCCTTATGATTTCATCCACAACCTTTCCATGTTTGGTGATGAAATTTCACATGACAATGTGTTATAATGGTTGCAAAATAGTTCTGTGGAAAAATACTAAAAAAAAACCTTGGTTTTCCTCTTCATTCTCGTTACAGATGGATGGATTTCTTTTTATTTTCTTTGCTTAATGCATCAGATGTGGTATTGTTGAAAATGTATCAGTTTTGTTTCGGAGAAAAATTTCGTTGTGTAGTTTGCAAGATACAAATTCACAAAATCATCAATGAGAACTTTCGGTGGAAACTCAGTTTCATGAAAACACTACCCTAATTACTTATCTTTTTATGTCCGGCATTTCCGTAACTGCAGTATAATATTTCCCATACACAAAATCAAGAATTTGATAGTATGTGAAAATCTGAAAATGCTAATTATATGTTAATGAGCATTTTTAGGTTTTCACATACTATCAAATTCTTGATTTTGTGTATGGGAAATATTATACTGCAGTTATGGAAATGCCCGACATAAAAAGATAAGTAATTAGGGTAGTGTTTTCATGAAACTGAAAAACTTTTGTTAACAACATTTTGTCTTCAAAATGAAATAACTGTTGATCTTGGTTCACATAGTTACGAATGTTAATTTAATTTTGTTTTTGCATGAATATTTCACATGTTAATATCATGAGTAATTCGAAAGTGTAGTTGTGTGTATGTTTGAAAGCTTGAGCAGTATAAATAAATCTGTGGAACAAAATTGTAAGTGTGAGTGACATGAATTTGATGATTTTCACTTGTTTTTGTTTCAGCTAGCCATTTGCATTGGTAATTTACATATTATATTCTCATTTTACACATCTATTTGTTTTACCTGCAAATGTAGTCTATTTTTTAGTCTTTTTAATGTATTGTAACTTTTAAATATGGTTGAATCTTGTGAAACAAATCTTCATTTGAAATTTAAGATCCTGTTTAGCCTAAACATTTGTAAAAATGAGAAGAAATAATTACCCATACTTAACATTACTGTGTCAAGACTTCATTGTTTCTATTGAAATATGCAAATATTTTTTTATAAATTGTGGCATGGTCAGTGTTTGTTTCACTTGCGAATCTTTTTGTTGTCTACTGACAGCTTTAAGACTACCGAAAAGGTTGCAACAGTTTATTTTTTTAAAGATCGTTATATAAATTTAGAAGTAAAGGAATTAGCATTGAAATGCTTATTAGTTGATGTTCCTTTGAGTTATACTTTGTTGTGAGCTTGTATCATTGTTAGATATTGCTAATCCAATTTTTGTGTGAAGTGTACAGTTGTTCATATTTACATAACTGTGGCAAGTCAGTTGTTTTCAACATCAGATACATTTTTGACATCTGTTGTAATTTTATAGATGATGTAACATATCATGTGATATCCTGCAGTTTGAAAAACAGTAACTTTTTATCCTTTCATAGGAGATAGACAGGTAATGATGATTTTCTGAGTCAGGAAAATTTCTCTATGTAAAAACAACTGTTTAGTAAGATAAAACTTTCCATTCTGAGCCAATTTTCAATGTCCGTAATATTTGCACAGTTTCTGTCTTCATTGTATCTATTTAAGGTTTATGTCTTTGACCTATTGCATATCACCAACACATCTTTGGCCTACCACTGCATTGACATCATCAGAGTACATATTTTTTTATGATCTGTGGAATTATTCCTTCTTCCATTTTGTCTAATATGTTATCAATTTCTTTTTTTGTAACTTCCTTGTTTTCCTTTATTGATTCTATCTAAAGTTCATTTCATTTTGTGTCATTTCGATTTTTGTCATGTTTATTGATTCTTTTAACAATCCTTGGAAATTTCATTGCATACCAACTGTCATTTGTTAGTTTTACTTTTTAAATTGTTATCTTGATCATAAGTGATATCACGTCCAAGTTTCTTAAAGTGCTTGGCCTGTTACAATCATGTGCCTCAGTATTATTTTTATTTCTCTTCTCCTTTGTGCCATTAGCTCTATTTTCTCTGTTGATATCTTTACGTCATATATCGTCACTATTTCATCTAATTCTCCAAATAACAATATGTAGATATAAGGTTTTTATAAATTTGGAGTAAGTTTGTCATTATAATTCAAATCAATTTTACTTTTATTTGTCAATTCATTACTGTATGAGCCATGACTGCACAAATCAACATAGAAAGACATACGCTGGCGGAAATTTAAAAAGCAACACTCATTCAGAGTTGGGATAAATTAAATTTGGCCCCAAGTATCCCAAAATGAAGAGTATTAAATGATTAAAAACTTAAAGATTTAATGTAATAGTATGAGAATTATGGAAAATTGCTGTGGTGAACAGTTTTGTGCTGTCACCAAGATGAAATGTCTAACTGTGAGAGAGGCCATAGAATTCGCATTTTTGAAATGGGTGCATCATATCATGAAATCTCCCAAAGGATTGGCCATACTGAAATGTCAGAATACAGACTTGTTACACAGTGGATGAAAGAAGTCTCTAGTACTCCTGGAGCAGGCAGAAGTCCATACAGAAGGACAACTGCACTCCAAAATGTGTGGATGGCTGTTGCTGACAGATGGGTGACTGCAGGCTGCATCTGTGCAGTGTTTGCAGGACAGTTGTAAACCAATTCCTTGAAGCTGGTTTACTCTCTCTGACTTCTGTGCAATATGTTCCATTTACTTGATTTAATTGTCAGTATCGTCTAACCTGGTGTAATGCAAAACGCAAAAGGACACGTGAATGGCACACATTTTTGCTATAGAGACGAGTCTCATTTCTGGCTGTGGTAATAATCAACAGCATGTACAAAGGTGTAGTGGAGGAATGGCTACCCTGCTGTGGTTTCAGAATGTCACATAGTTCCAGCCACTGGTGTCATGGTTTTGGGGCAATCAGTTTTGACAGCAGGACTGAGTTGTTGTTGTTGAATGCACAAAGATAGCTCACCACTATGTGGATGGGATGCTGTGCCCTTTGTGATTCCTTTTATGTTCACCATCCTAATCGCATCTTCCAACATGATATTACTCATCCTCATACTATGGCCATCACGGCACAAGCTTTGCAAAGGGTTTTGATCACAATTTTGACCGTACAGTCCCCAGAATTGTTCCTAATAGAGCATGTCTGGGATGCCAAGAGTAGACACATTAGATCACATGGTCACCCAGTACAAACTGTGCAACAATTGACTGCACAATACGTGCAGGCATAGAGACACATACCTGAAGAAGACATTCGAACAGTTATTTATTCAATGCCGGCAAGGATCCACAAATTTATAGATGCTCAAGGTGTGTGCACTTCTTATTGACAACTGTATCTAAAGGTAATAAACTTATCCTGATCCATTTCAATTTTACCATTTCTTCTGTGTATGACCCTGGATATTTCTACAAAGTTTCCTAAAATCCCACCATTCCTGACTGGGTATAATAACTTTCGTGAAAATTCTCTCTCTATGAGCCTCACTGAAAACCCTAAGAAATTTTGGTCATAGGTAAAAAAAAGTTAGTTGTAGTGGGAACAATAAGCCAGTAGGAATTGTAAAGCAATTAAAACTCCAAAAGTGGGGTAAAGCGCCGAGTCCCGATGGTATACCGGTAAGAGTATTTTCTGAATATGCAGAGGATATTGAACCATTTCTGTCAGATATATTCCGTAAATCACTAGAAGACAGAAAAGTACCTTCTAGCTGGAAAATAGCCCAGGTAATTCCCGTTTTTAAGAAAGGAGATCGGAGTGATCCTAGGAATTATCGACCCATATCTCTAACATCGGTCTGCAGCAGAATTCTGGAACATGTCATATGCTCGAACATAATGAAGTTTCTAGATGAGAACGAGTTACTTACACCATGTCAGCACGGATTTCGGAAGAAGAAATCGTGTGAAACACAACTGGCCCTATTTTCCCACGACATAATGAAAGTTATCGATGCAGGTTCGCAAGTTGATGCAGTTTTTTTGGATTTTCAGAAAGCTTTTGATTCTGTGCCACACAACCGACTCTTAGCGAAGATACGAGCTTACGGTTTTTTCGGCTCAGATTTGCGAGTGGCTACGTGATTTTCTAACTGGTCTTTGTTGACGGGGAAACCTCTTCTAAGATAAATGTTACTTCGGGCGTTCCTCAAGGAAGTGTAATAGTTCCACTTCTTTTCTTAATATTTATAAACGATCTAGGTGACAACGTCAAATGCTGGTTGCGATTGTTTGCCGACGATGCGGTTATATATAGGGAAATAAGGTGCTCCGACGATTGCTTAGACATCCAGCGTGATTTGGATGCTATTTTCGATTGGTGCCGTAAATGGCAGCTTACACTTAATTGCAAAAAGTGCAAGGCAATGCGGATAAGTAACAAGAAGAATCAGTTTGTTCACGAGTACAAAATAAACAATTCAGCTGTTGACACGGTTGATTCCGTGAAGTATCCTACCTAAGCGCCTCTCGCACTGTACAGAGCGACACAACCTTTTGCTCCAAGAAACCACCAACGACTGACTCAGAATTCTGCGCCCATCGTGTTGGGTTCTCCACTATGCCCGTTCCCCTATAACCAAAGTGTCCAACTAGAATTTGAAAAATTCTAAGGTAGCTTACAAACTATACATCGAATCATTTCTAGCATCTGTTTCAACATCTTTTTTACAGCTTCTGGCAAACTTAATTTCTGATTCCATTAATAATTTAGGTAGTTCATATCTCAATTCAACATTTCTCTTATAACCTTTTGGCACAATCTATTAATATAATAAGAAAGCTGTTATGTATGACCATCACCTGTCACGGCATGACGTCAATCTATGACGTCACACTTTGCATCAATACTCTTGGTAATGGACGTTATTTAATAACATTTCCAAGCATCCACAACTAAATTAACAGACAGAACACTGAAATAAAAGTATGTATTGCGTTAAAATCGACATATCAATCATTAGATGCTTATATTTACGTAATATTCTTTTGATATATAGAAGTATTCCTTAAATACTTTGTCCAAAGATATGTGAGATAAAAGATTTGTGTTTCGAGCATCAAAGTAGCGAATGTTTTGGTTAGAGTTTTACTTAGCATGGGTCAGAATTACAACTGGCATTTGACGTTACGGCAGAAGGCATGAATAATTTAGGTTTTTTTTCTTTCAACATAATTTAAACTGTGTCCTATTATTGAAATTATTAATTCATTTAAACGGAAATAGTTGCACACCAATCCCGATCTGTGCATCCTACACTGCACTTGAAACAAATATTACATGGCATATTGTAAGTTTATAAGATTTATTTCAATTTCCTTTGCTTCCACTGTGTAATATTACTGAGCCTATTATTTCTGCAACTGTGTCAGCCATTCAAACATTTTAATATCGGTCTAAATCACGGATAGCAAAAAAGAAATTTGTAAAAACCCCTTGAAGATTTTTGATCAAATTTATATCACGATGCATTATTGACACTAAAGTGTGATACTGTTCATGTATTAATATGCATGAGATAGAAGTATTGTTCTACTGGTGGCAAGTTTATCGCTGTATGTGGTTAGGTCGAAATGCAACCTGGACCCAGATGGAAACTGAAACCTTTTGCTATAGCGCAAGGCACGAGGAATTACACTGAATTTTATTTTATAACAATTCTATTTAGTTAAGCAATTGCTAAGACATGAATTGTCAGAACACTGAAAAAAAAGTATGTATTGTATTTAAATTGGCTTATTAATTATCGTTTTTTTTTTAAATTTTTTACAAAATCATTACATGGTTCAAATGAAAGAAGTTCCAAATTGATCGCGATATATGTGGCCTAAACCACAATTAAATATTACATGGCATAGCGTAAGTTGTTAAGATTTATTTTTAGCATCCTTCGTTCTCACTGGGGTCATTATTTCAACCAATGTAAGCTGTCTCAGCCATTAAAGTATCAATATTCATCACAGGTATTAAGAAAGAAAGGTGTCAGAACCTGTGAAGATTTGGGATCAAGTTTATTTTGTGATGCATGATGACACTGACATGAGATACAGGGAATGTATGTATTAATTTGCACGTGATTAAGTTTTGCTTTTCTACCAGCAATATTAGCGGAGTTTTTGGTTAGGCTGAAATGCAGCCTGGACCAAGTTGACAACTGATGCTTTTTGCTACAGCACAAGGGATGATAAATTACAATGAGCTTTATTTTATAACAATTCTATTTAGTTAAGCGACTGCAGAGAAATAAATTACCATAACACTCAGTTAAACCCGTCATTTTTGATGGGCTTTGGGGCTAGTGTAAGATATTAAGTGTTGATATGCAAAAATAAACTTTATCCCTAGCAATCGTGTCTAAAAGTACTCCATTAAGTACTGAGTAATACCTTTGTTTTTATTCAAATTGTTTTGTATATATATATTAAAAGAAAATTTTACTGGTTAATAATATTATTTTCTGCATACTTCTTCCATGTGACCGCAACTTTTCCTGTGATATGTTTACAATTTTACATATCTTTGGCTCATGCCTTTTAATTTTCCCCTACCGCAAGCTGCCAACCACCACTCTGCACTTCCAATTAGTTGCCAGCTTTAATCAGGCACCTACCTCCCACTATTGTTGAAGAAGGGATACCACTAGTTATCACCCACAAAGTAATGGGGCTTTGGAACGAACGCACCGTACACTAACGGAAATGCTTCGTCATTACGTAAATAGGGAGCAAACCAATTGGGATACCTGGATCCCGTATGCAGTATTTGTTTTCAATACAACACCGCATAGTGCCACAGGATATACGCCGCATGAATTATTCTTTGGTCGAATATGTAATTTACCGGGAATATTACAAAAGAAACCGGAGGAAGTAGTATATAACTATGATGACTATGTAATTGAACTAAAGGAAAGGTTACGGGCTATGCATCAGTGTGCGCGAGAAGCGACAGCACAAGCAAAAGAGAAAAGTAAAGAAAACTATGACAGAACGCAAAAACCGGTAGTCTTTAAGCCAGGGGATAAAGTATTATTGCATGATGAGAGTGTACGAAGGGGTCGTTCAAAGAAGTTGGACAGTCAATGGAGAGGCCCTTATACGGTAGTGGAAACTAAGGGACCAAACGTTGTGATAGAATTAAAGAGAAATAAATTTACAAAAGTACATGCAATAGGCTAAAAGAATTCTTCTGAATTGCAGGAAAGATGGCAACAGCTTGGATGATAGCAGTGATCGTCTTGATGATAGGTGGTACATCGGCAATGGAACAGCAGGATTTAGAAATAACGAAGTTTCGGTCATCACCAGGTCTATACTACGATCATAAGGGAACAGTGAGTTTGTATACGGTCACTTGGAAAGTAGTGAGTTATTTTAATTTAGATGACTTAAAACATAAGTTTGAAGCTACGCAGATGCAGCGTTGAAAGCAGTAGACTATTGTCAGCAAAGGCTTAAAGAAATAAACACAAGTGTTGCAGAATGTAAAACTATGAAGCGGGCGGTAGATTATTATATAAGTAGGATAGAAACCTCTCAACGCCTAATTGGGCAGCTAGCTAAACATGAGCAGAGTAGACGAAAGAGAGGAATCCTAAATTTTGTTGGAGAAATAAGTAAAGTCTTGTTTGGGACGTTAGATGAAGATGATGCATCATATTTCAAATCAAAAATAAATCTATTAGAGCAGGAACAGAAGGAATTATTGAAGTTGTCAAAAGAGCAAGTCACTATTGTAAGGGCAACGTTGACTAGTTTCAATCATACTGTCGATTCAATAGAGAGAAATGAACGGGTAATTACATCCGGAATACTCAAACTAAATGAACACATACATCAATATGAAACTAGTACGATAAGAGAATAAATAGACTCGGTATATGGGTAACGTTGAATGAACAGTTAATACAGTTGACAACAATCTTCAGTGAATTAGAGAAGGAATATGATGTAATCATTACTGCCATAGTAAATGCACAAAAAGGCATTCTTCAACCTCATTTAGTTAGTCCAGAACAAGTTGTTAAATACCTAGAGCTAATAAAAGACGAATTAAAGACAAAAGATTGCCAATAAAACTGACGGAAGCCGGAGGGTATCAGTTACTGAAGGTGGTCGACCTGGATGTCTTCATCTCGGGAAACATTCTAAGTTATGTGCTGAATATTCCACTAGTGGACAGTGAAACTTATAATATTTATAAATTATGGCCTCTACCAGTTGAGGTAAGCCACCAGAAACGGTTGTTTAATATATAGCTCCGGAAAAAGAATTCTATTGTTAATGGATGACGCCAAAAGGCGATCTGTTAAAATAAATGGTGATCAATTGGAGTGTAAAAAGTGGAGGCTATCATAGTGTGTGTAAACAAACATTTGTGCTGCTTTCAACTTTATGACCATGAAGTTTGCGAAGCTAGAATGCTTCAACTTATAGTCAAAATTCCCGATGATTGTATTCAAAAATTTATTGTATTGAATGAAAGCGTATGGACACAGATTAGACGAAATGAATGGTTATTTGTAGCACCAAAGGAGAGAAGGGCTCACAGTATTATGTAATGACAGTAAGCCCACAGATGTAGTAATTAATGGTACAGGGAACTTAAGTTTCTGAGTAAATGCAAGGGTTACGGTGCACAAGTACTAATTCAATCCGAACATATCATTAGATCGATGGCACTGATTAATGATATAGTCCCAAACTTAAATATGGAGGTAGATTGCTGTTTAATAGACAGGAAAAAGAAAAATATAACCGAAATCCCTCTTTATTTGCCAATCGAACCAGTGGTCCGTCAGTTAGATGACCTTAAAGCCGCGGGACATAAGTTAGACGAGCTAGAGGACGCAATAGCGTACCAGCAAAGGACTGTGTTCAATATGTTTTCATTGGATTCGATACCCATATGGAGTTATTTTGGAGCAGGAATAGTTATGATAATAGTAGTATGCTGCATATGCAGATATTGCAAATGTTGTAAGGATTGTTTTAAATTCTTCCGTAAAACAATGGGTGATGACTGCTGCCCCAGAATATGTGTAAAGAATAAAATTGTAAACCGGTACCCTGACACTGGTATAGTTAGGTATCATCCTGCTGGAATGAACAGTGACGAAAGTGAGCAGATTACTTTCGGTCCTGTAAGGAATAGGTATGTGACTGAAGCAGAAGGTGCGGTGCTTAGTGAGCGAATACTAACACCGGAAAAGAGTGTTAAGTATGAACCAAGTGCACCAGTAATGTTTTACTATAAAGCGGATAAGCGCTAAGATGAAATGATATGGTCACAGTGATTATGTTTGTAAAAATATAAGATTGTAATGTAAGAAAGAAGATATTCTGTTACATGAAAAGAATTTGTAAAATTATAAGAATGATGTATTTTTAAAATAGGCTTCACTTTATAAGAGAGTGTAGTACTAAGGAAAAGTTTTAAGGAGAAAAAGGTAGTGATAAAAAGACTTTTAAAGTTAACAAAAATAACATACTATGAGAAAGTATTAGAAGAAAAAGATATTGTAAGAAATAAAAAGTAGTAAGCTGAGAGAAAAACTCTCAAATTAGAAAAAGAAGGTAATGTAAAAGAAAATAATTAGAGCATTGAAAAAAAGAAGATATTTTAAGATTAAGAAAAATAATGTGTTGTAGAAGAAATACTTATTATAAAGAAAAATGATGTATTATAATTGAAGTTTTCTCTTTCAGGGTATTATAAGTAAAAGAAATTTTGGTAAATAATAAAAGACAAGTTAAAAGATAAGTAATGAAATAAAATGTAAACCATTGTAATTTGTGATGAGAAAGTAATAAAAAGGAGACTCACATAGCCGACATAGAACTTAAAAATTTTGCACTCTCAAGAGAGATTGCAAAATTTTCCCCAAGGGGGGGAGGTGTTACGAAGTAATAAAAGTAACGCCTGAGTGTTAGTACGCGCAAGTGTTAATATGGTGCAATTGGTAGCAAGGAAAGCCAACAGTGAACGTGTGGTTGCATCAGAAAGAGAGCTGCGTGGCGCGTGGGTAACGAGATACGGGTGTAAGCTTCTAGAAGGACGCGCGGGGCAGCGGAGTGCGTCACGCGCGCTGCTATAAAAAAGAGCTCGCCTCAGTGGGAGGGGGGCATTCTCCAGACTACTTCTCCAGAGGTCTTCGAGAGTCGGCGAGTGAGCCAGCAAGCAAACAGCGCAGCGGAGATGACAACGTGTATTTCGCTACTGTAGTCGCCGTTGTTACTGTTAGGGTCTTCACGTTTTATGGACCTTTGGCAGAGAGAACGTCTGCTAGTTGGTTCAGTACTCCTGGGAATAGGTACCTCTCGTAATTTCTGAGTATTCTCAGTGAGAGTTGGTCGGCTTTGTGAGTCACAAGTGTGTTTCTCATATCCTCTTGTGTTCTTGAATTTATTTCTCCTGAACTCTTCCTATCCCGAGTTCCCGAATTGTAAAAATCGATACCCACTTGTTTCAGTGTTTAAGTCTTTTCAGCTCTCTGTTGCACAACAGGACACAACAGGATACGAGTCCGAAAATTTCAATGCTGTACGTATGTACATGTATTTCTGAGATTATTGTCCTTTCCAAATATTTATATATGAAGAAATGACACAGACACAAAAAAAAAAAAAATACACAAACCCACAATCCTTAGCAGCAGAGCATGGTAGATACAAGACTGGTATTATGGCTCAATTGTTACGATTTATGTCAGCTAAGCAGAAGGAATGGATTGGAGCAATGTTAAAAATTTAGAAAATGGGGCATGGAATGGGAGTAATGAGGTAAACAACATGAGTTGAACCTACCAACAATTCACTAGAGGTGATATTTAAATTCATGTTTTTATGAATTACTATTCATTTTATTTTTTGTATATTTTTTTAAAATATTATTTGTTATTAGCTCCTTTTTTCTATTGTGATGTGTGTTTATGAATTGTTAATTGTGATGGAATGCTTGCTCCAATGGCAATTTTCCCTGCACACCCCTTTTTCCTCTTTTCTTTTCCCCACTTACTCTTTCCTGTAGCTAATAAATTTTATTCTTTTAGATTTTTGGTAAATTATTCATCGTAAGCAAATATTCCCACACCCTTATGCCTGAAATCAGGTGCCAATTTGTGATCATGGTCATCTTTCCCTTCCATCAGTATACACTATCAATTTGGCCTCCCTTGTCCATCTCATCTTAAATATCTTGCATATATCCCACCAACTGAGATTCGCCCGAAATATCCTAGCCTGAACCCATGTTGCCTACTTGAAAACCAGTTACAGTTCCTCACATACATTTCTGATGTGGTTGCATATCAATCTTTCCATTAATTTACCTACCATTGAGGTCAAACTGATTGGCCTGTAATTTTCAACTCTATTTCTCACCCCTCCTTTATGTGCCGGTACTACTATCGCACTTTTCCAGTCTTGTGGTAAGCAGCAAGTATCCAGATTCAATTTAAATAAAATTTCAAGATAAGGTACAATGTCACATCCGGCTATCTTTAAGATATCTGTAGTAATATTATCTGCACCAGCCCCCTTATGTTTTTTCAGCTTGCTTATTTCCTTCACGATTTCTTCAGGAGGACTGTAAACAGTTGCAGGGTGATCTGGACAGGATATCTAGTTGGGTTGGTAAACATGGGATGAAGATAAATGCAAAGAAGATTCAGCTAATTAGATACACAAATAAAAAACAAAAGGTTAATTATGAATATAAGGTGGGGAAAGAATTGCTTGCTGAAGACTTGAAATGTAAATATCTTGGCATTACTTTTGATAGCAAGATTAACTGGGCAGGACACATTGGACAGGTGGTAGGAAAATGTTTCAAAATCCTGCACTCGTTGGAGAGAGTGATGAGGGGATGCACGAGAGAAGTAAAGGAATTAGGTTACAAAACTTTGGTCAGACCATTGCTCGAATATGGTAGTGTAGTATGGGACCCATATTTTGAATATCAAATACAGGCAGTTGGAGAAGGTGCAAAGAAGGGCTGCTAGATTTGTTTCTGGAAATTATCGCAGAATGCAATCAGTGATGGATATGATAAAAGAGCTGGAATGGGATTCATTGCAAGACAGGAGGAGGGTCATGGGAGTGTACAGGGCGTATTCTGGCGATGAGGCATGGAAAGATATTGCAGTAGGTATGAAAAGTAGTTCATGGAAGGGAAAAGATGACCATGACCACAAGCTGGCACTCGATTTCAGGCACAAGGGTGTGGGAAGATTTTCTTTTTTAGGTGTCAGGGATTGTAATGAGTTACCACGGGGAATGATGAATAACTTACCGAAAACGTTAAAAGAATTTAAAGTTAAAATTTGTAGAGGGCAAATGTAGGTGGGTGCAGGATAGGGGGAAGTCGGGTGTGTAGGGAAATTGCCACCGGAGTGTGTGCTCCATTGCAATTAAATTAAATACGCGCTTATCATTCTCTTCACCCTCCTCCTGTCTTCTAGTGAATCCCATTCCAGCTGCTTTATAATATCACTTACTGATTGATTCACAGAGACAAATCTAGCAACTTGTCTTTATCATCATTATAACTAAGAATAATTTTATGTTGGAAACTAACCTCTAAAAGATCTGTTGTATGTAAAATAATATGAATAGCAACTCTTCCTTGGCTTGGAATTAGACATCCTAATTTACTGCTTCAGTTTCATTTTTCCTATGCTAAAATAGTATTTAATAATCCTAATACTTTTTGTGTACAACAATTTTATTTGTTTTTAACTTTACCAAACAAGGACTTATGTGCTGAGAATAATTTAGACAGTAATTGTGATAGTGTTGATATTCATTTTGTTATTTTTTGCAGGTATATAGTGAAGGTGAAAAATGTTTAAACACACTATCAGTACGCCTGGGAGAGGAGGACTTCTTTTTCGGCTCCCACCCAACATCCTTGGATGCTACAGTATATGCTTACTTAGCTCCTCTACTGAAGGCCCCATTCCCAAATGCCGCACTCCAAAATCATTTAAAGGGCTGTAACAACCTGCTAAGGTTTGTCGTCAGAGTATCACAGCGATATTTTCCAAAGACAGCACACGGTAAAATCTGTTATAGTACTCATCATGATCACAAATGTCATTCAAAACAGTTGGTAAAATTACATGGTGCTAAACGTGTAAATAAATTCAGTTGGTTATTTCAGAGTATGAAGCAAAGAAGCTAGCAGATAATAGTGCAAAAGCAAAGGAAGCAGAAAATGACTTTCCTAACAAAAGAAGAAATCAAATACTAGCTGGTTTGTTTGCTACTGCAGCAATGACTGGTTACGCCTTATCCACTGGCCTAGTTGAGGTTTGTATTCTGTAATTATAATTTTGCATCCAAATTTCTTGTAAATAGATGAAAGATGTTTTAATTATGTGATATTTCTTTAATTTTCCTGGCTCTAGTATGTTTTTCCTTTTATCATGTATCAAAGATTTGAACTAAAGAAGTTACAAATATAATTCCTTTCTCTACCCCTACCTTCTTCCTGCCAGTATATTTCTTGATTTTATTAATTAGTGCACAATATCCCGAGCCAGCTGCTAGCCTCAATCAGGCAGCAACAACACTATTGTTGATATATGGATACAAGTCCAAAAATTTCAATGCTCTATGAGTGTACTTGACGCGGAAGTATTTAATTTTGCTTAGCGGTCGCTATTCTCCTATCCAAATATCTGCTTTACAGCACTTGTGTTTCATAAACTACCTGAATACCTGGCATTGCTTGAGAGCTAATATGGAAGTTCTGATGTTTTATCCTGTTTGATACAATTGTCGTAAACATTCTCCATCACAATCCACTCTTGCCAATTCTGAGATTCGATATAAACTTTAAAGTCAGTGTGGTGATAGACAAATTTAAAGTAATTTTTTTTTTTTTTTTTTTTTTTTTTAATTTCAAGTTCGAATTTTCCGCCAGCATTTGTTCAACCAGAATTGGGCCATTCAACAGGAAATGTTATGGGGTTTCAGAACGTCACTATCCACTTTGGCTAGTTTTCAAGATATTTACAAAAATCTGAACATGTAAATTTTGCTTAAGGAGGGTAAAGGGAGTTGGGTTTTTGTAACAAAATTTATGTATTAGTTTTCCCTTTGTTTTAAAGTATGTGCAATTGGATAAAAATAGTGGATTTGTATATAGAATGTTTACAGAAATTAAGGGGGTGGGGGGTTTGTAAACCAAATATAGACAGTTTTTTTTTCTTCTTTTTCTTTGTTTTAAAAGTATATATGTGGAAAGTTTTACTAATATAGTATAAAAACCGAGTTTGTGTGTTGCTATACCATCTTGAAATATAAAAATTGTTTTAAAGTTAGAACTGTACTTGTCCAAAGCCAATTATCAGAATTTTTTATGGGCTTTCATAAAAATTACTATCCACCACAGCTGGATTCCTTACTAATTTTGAGAATTTACAAAATATTGAACCATTGCACATGCCAATTTTCTTGAAGGGGGAGAGGGTTTCTATAATTCAAATTTAAACAGTATTTTTCCGCTTGTTATAAACTATACTTGTGCACAGTTTCATCGAAATTGGATAAAAGATATGGATTTGTATAAATTACATACAAAATATAATACAGAGATTATCTTCTTTTCAGGTGTCAATGAAAGATGGTGATGAAGAGGCACAGGAAGAGTTAGCAGAATACCATGATTTGTTTGAAAATTCAGAAAACAGAAATGGTTAATTTACAGTGTTGCAAGTGTAGTTGATTCATGGGCTAATTATACCAAATAGAAATGTCTTCATTTATTTGTCTTTTTTTACATATTTGTACTTAAATAAATATTATTTATTACACAATACATCTTATATATTCTTTCTGTAATATCTGTTGATCCCTTGAGTAGAAGCCTGCACTTCTTCCAAGAAACTTTGGGAATTGTGGATTGTTGTACCACCAAGAACTATTCGAACACCAAGACTCTTGTTCAGCTGATGTACTGTCAGTGATTCTTCATATGTGGCACCACCAACAATAAAGACTATTATATCTTGTGGCCTAAAACAAAGTTACAAAAATTAAGAGATACACTTCATTAGACTACCATAATCACAAGCTTGCACATCACTTATCTTTACCTCTAAAGCTATATTTTAAAAGAAAATTAATGCACCAGTAGTGGAAATAAATTAATCACAAGGGGGCATGTAAATGCGGTGAAAACTAATATAAGTAAAAATTAACTACTAGCAAGTTATGAGCAACAAAGGAAAGCATTATCTGAGACTGAGGCACAGAGAAAAAGGAGGAGGTGAGTAGTCTGGTATCCAAGATGGGTTGGCAGGCCAATTCCCAGCTCCGGAGTTTCAGAGAATATTCTGAGGGCTCTAACTCTAAAATATTTATTCAGGTCATGACAGCTGTGAGAGCAGGCATGTTTAACAACATGGTGGTATATATTTTGGGAGTAAATTGTTTATCTGTTACCGTTCATACATAGCTGCAATGAAACAAAAGGTGCTACGCAGTGTAATTGAATTACAGTTTGTCTCCATGATGATCTATTTGTTGATGGAGGGTTAAGACCTAAAAATTGTAATGTTTCTTGTCTTTGTGTCCGTTTCATGTGTTCATCTATGGTAATCAGTGGTTCATTTCCCTGTCATAATTTTTAATTACATATATAATTTGTTTGGCTATGCTGACCATAGGTGCTACGAGCTCAGTCACATGTTTCTGTTTTTCCTGGGGGGAAAAAGCACAGCGCAAAATATATTGTTTTTTTGTGTTCGTGGAATGCTTTTTATTGCTGCTTCCTCCCTTTCTTCAATTTTGGTGTGTGGTTGGCATAGTTTAACTTTCCTTCAACAAATGAAGTTATATGAAGAAATAAAAAGCCTGTTGAATAAAGTAAAAGATATTAATTCAATATAGACCATTACTGTTTATGTCAAACTGGATTATCTTATCTAAATCCTATAGAAAGTATACATTTATACTCGGAATTTTGCATGGATTGGTGAAACTGATCTTTTGAATAAGGGAAAATCAATTTCTCATTGTTTTGCTATTTATGTTCAAGGACAACATGGTAAAATATTCCCATAATATCATATGTGTAAAATTTATCCTCAACTCTTTATTCTCAGACACATGTTAGTTGTTGAAATAAATTATACAGTTATGCATGTTTTCGTAGCAGTTGGTATAATGTTGAATGAACTGGATACAAAATACCCAGTTTCTCTCCCCTGGTGCATTAATATGTAAGAAGAGCTACTCTTAATGAAGTTCAGTAAACCTTACCTTCGGTTGATTTGTCCTTTACCCAGATATGGAAATGAGTTTTCCCTCAGCTTTCCTTTAATTAAATCCTCTAATGTTTCTTTCAGTAGTGGCACATGCTGTGTATACACATTTTCCACACCTTTCAAATCCTAAGGAAAGGAAATAAATCAACTAGACACCAAAACATTCTAGTACCACTGACTTAAGCTTGTTTTTAACTATAAAAGAATTTAATTTAAAATATTAGCACATGCCATATTAAACAGTGTTAGCAGTTGAGTAAAATAATCGGCTGAAGTTAGGTAGACAAACATTACATCATGTAGCATGTCCATTTTTAGTATTAGATTTCTCTATGCTGATTGAAAATTAAATAAGTATATTTCAGCAATGAAAATAAGGAAGGATAAGGAATGTAAACTTATCAGCACAAATGAAGACATGAAGACCACAATGAATACAAAAACAGAACATACTTCACAATTTTTTGATATAAACCTTAATCATGAGTGGAGCAGGGCGTATGGCAAGGGGATTGGATGTCTAGACACCAAGACTCGCCACATGACTATGCCAAAGATGGACCAGTAAAGCATGGTGGGAATGAAGTTGACTAATGATAATTACTGGAAAGTATAACACCTGTGATGGCCAGTTTTATTAAAAATTATTTTAATTTTTGTTTTTACTTAAACAGAAATATAAAATTATTTTGGATCTAGTAAATAAAAATAAACCAATGAATTAATCGTATATTTGTAACAACATAAGTGATAAGTATATTGGTAGGGTTTTAACCCACTGAAAACACATTTTAATGCCTATAAAGCTGTCTGAGAAATCAGATTTAAATTACCTAGTAACATCGTTGGGAACCCAGTAACACCTAAAAAATCTTACAAAATCAAATTGCAAATATTTTGATAGTAAATTTGCATGCAGCTCTACTGATTCAATTTAATTTAATTGAAATGGAGCACATTCCCCAGTAGAAATTTCCATACACACCCATTCCTCTACTTGCCTAGTTTAGCCCTCTACGAAATTCAATCTTAAATTCTTTCTGCATTTTTGGGAAATTGTTCAATTTCAATCCTTGTGCCTGAAATCGAGTGCCAGCTTGTGGTCATGGTCATCTTTTCCCTTCCATGCATTACTTTCATTCATCTTTCCATGCCTCATCACCAATATATGACTTGTACACTCCCATGACCCTCTTCACCCTCCTCCTGTCTTCCAATGAAACCCATTCCAGCACTTTTATCATATCTGTTATGGATTGCATTCTACAGTAATTTCCAGAAACAAATCTAGCAGCCCTTTTTTGCATCCTCTCCAACTTCTGTATTTGATACACAAAATGTGGGTCCCATATTACACTACCATATTCAAGCAATGGTCTGTAATGCTTTGTAACCAAATTCCTTTACATCTCTCATACATCCCCTCATCACTCTCTCCAACAAGTGCAGAAGTGTTTTTCAAATCTTCAGTAATTTCTTCTCCATCTTGATCTATAATTGTCTCAGTACCTTCCCTTCCTCTCAGTTTTTGAACTTAGCCATAGGAATTTCTGGATTCATCCATCAGTGGCCCAGTACCATTTACCTTTGACCCCTGGTTTTTCAATTTCAAAAACTAATGAGTAGCAACCTTAATCCCTTGACAGGGCTTGGTTTTGAGTGGCCCTCAACCACCATGCCATGCCCGACGTGGTTCACTTCCCTTGTTATTCATGTGTTCTTACCTGATTTAGGTTTGTACCCATCACTCAGTAAAGCTGAAGTGAGGATGGCAGCAGCAACAAAAATCATTATACATATACAAAAAGCACAATATTTTGGGTTAGGCCACTTTCCACGAAAATAGAAATGTTACTTAGTGGTCACACGTTTCTGTTTTCTTGAAAAAATATTATTATTATTTTTCTGCTGCCTTTCTCCATCAACTTTGGTGAGCAATTGGAATAGTTTATCTTTTCTTTCCATATAAATATCACCTCCGGCATTTCTTTCTGTCCCATTGTTGCCGAGATTAAAATTTATACTGAAAAACCGTAAATTATGTTCATGTCTTTTGTTCATCGTACTTCAATTGTAGTGAGTGAATAGTTTACTTTTTACTATTCCTTTCCTGTGTTTTATTACTACTAATACTTTTATTTGAGTGTACTTATTTAACTTACTTTAAAGAATCTTTTTGTAATCTTTACAACAGCATCTTGTGCTCCAAATATATCACTCTGGCGTGCATTTGCTCCTCCATATTCTTTTATGCTGTAAACTGCCTGTGAATGAAACAACAATAATCATTCTCCGACCTTCACATTATTAAAGGTAGAGTTAAAAATACTCAAAATATAAACAGAATAGAATGAAATTATTATTATTAAGTGTGAAGCTTAATGGAAATAATTTTGCATGGCATTACAAGCTTTATTACTGATGTAAAGAAGGTGCTTGATATGTGTGCACTGCAACAGTTCCAGAATTACAGCAGTTATTTGAAATAAAAAGTTTACCAAAGAAGTTCTGTGTTCACAAAAAATATTTTTGGAAAATATGAAACTGCTTATATACTATATGCAACTATTTTAAGTTTCTATTGCTAACCTTTGTCAAGTTCTCTGGAACTCCACGTTTCTTGAGTGCTTCTACCAGGCCAACAATATCATTGTTGGTGTGCTTCTCGTAGCGTAATGCATACAGCATGACAAGCCGTGCAGCATCAAAGTCTCTCACTTTCTCATTGCCTATTAGTCTCCGTATTCTCTTGAAACGAAATGGTAATTTTAGCTCTCAAAACAAAACATGTATGTATCAGCAAGCACTATGCTATAAACCATACTTGCAACTGTTGTGAGTGCTCATTCTGACAGGCCAGTTCCTGCTCAAGTTCTGATACTTCCAGCAAGTTATAACGATTCACTATCGATGACAGCTCACCAACGACAGTCACATGCTTTGTTACTGTTCCTGACATTTTCTATAAATTGATATAAAATAAAATCATTCAGAATTGATACCAAAAATATATTCATTCAACAGCTTCCTTAACACGATTTCTCTTTTATCAGCAAAAAATTAAATGATAACAAAATTTGCTGTTTGGAACTGGAATCTAAAACAGGCTTTTACTTAGTCAAATATAATTTGGTCAACTATAGTATTTTTGTTTTTACTTGTAGTTTGGCGACAGTACAGAGATAAAAAGTAGTGCACAAAACTTTTGTTTTAGCATCAAATGAATTGTGATTCTTCAGAGGCCCTTCAGTAATACTATTATTTACAGAAAAATTCCTAGGTTTTGTGACAGATTCAATACACATTATAAAATGAGTACTACTGAATTAGTTCATACAAAATTTTGAACTAGGTCCCCAACTTAAATAATTAAGTTACTTAGGCATTTTAATTTGGAGTCTTTAATTATTTTAATGTAGTGTGAATGAAGCAGCGAAATATGCTTTAAAGAACAATAAATTCAATGATGATGAGAATGAAACTGCTTTTAGGCAGTGAAAATAAGGATGGATAGGGACATAAAACCCATCACTTACCAAAGGTAAATGGGTGACAGTGACAAAAACATAATGACGTTCACACTTTACAAAACCTTATTATTGTATAAAGTATTTATTTATTTAAAAAAAATAAAAAACTCATAAATGGTGCCGATCTTTGTGTGTTTGTTGCTGCCCTCCTGCCTTTATTTGTGTCAAGTAATGAGTTTACTTTTACTATCTTTCCTTATCAACAATAATATCAGTAGTAATTACACAATGCTTAGTAAAATTTCATAATGTTATTGGTTTTGTATAACAGTTTGAAAAAGTATGAAGAGTGTTTTCTTCATTGTATGAGGTAATTAATTTGTGATTATATAATTATGAACATTGAAGAATGAACCAATGTATACAAGCATAAGAATGCCGATTTGTTCAAAATTTAAAAATTCACACAAACTAAGAGCACTAAAAATTTTGTCTTTTATCAGCAGAAAAATTTGCTATTTGAAAAGGGGATCTAAAACAGCCTTTTGTCTTGCCAAATATAATTTGGTCAACTGTAGTATAATCCAGATTGGAATTTGATCTTTTTAAGTTTATGTTAACAAAATAAAAGTAGTCTCTCTCTCTGTGTGTGTGTGTGTGTGCGGGAAAATAAACCTGTCACAGATGAAAGCAGGAGGGCCAGGATGAACACAAGAACACTCTTTAGAATACCCCAATCTAACCCTCAATCATCAATAGAGGAGTACGTATGGCAAGGGAATTGGAAATATACACACCAAGACTCATATGAGGGGGAACCAAAATATAGCCAAAATTTCTTTATAGAAAGCATTTACTTTATTGCTTTTCAAATACAACCTTAATCTCCTTCAAAGAAAATGTCCAGTAGCATTAATGCTCTTATCCAAACGTTCATTCCAGTGTTGGAAGCACCTTTTAAATTCATCCTCTATCATACCTGCTAGCACCTTTGTGACATTGCATTTTACGTCTTCGACATCAGCAAAACTCTTCACTTTCAAGTCTCCTCGAGAACAAGGAGATGACTGAGGGTGCTAAATCTGGTGAATAGGGCACATGGTCAAGGTAGTTGTCTTCATTGAGACCAAAAACTGGCGAACACTGAGAGCTGTGTGTGTGGGATCATTGTAATGCAGGAACCACTTACCAGAATTGAACAAAGCCGGAAGTTTTCATGCCAAACTTCTGTGTATTCTTTTTATAACCTCCAAATACAATTGTTGGTTTACTGTCTGGTTTTTGGGGACAAATTCTGAGTGTATGATCCCTCTGGTGCCAAAAAAACATCTCCACATTTGACATAGCACCATGACTCATCGCGTGTCATGATTTTGTTGAAAAAATTTGTATTGTCTTTGACTGCATCCTTCATTTCACAACAGGCTTGAACACGACTAACTCTTTGAACTTCTGTGCCACTGTTTGCATCCCCAAATCAATGTTCAAAATGCACTGAATTGAGCTTCAAGACAATCCAGATAAGTCCTAGAGTTGGTCGATTGACCTGCACTGATCTTCGTTGATCGGATTATGGATTTTGCTGATGTTGTCCTCACATCGAGCAGTTGAAGGGTGACCGGAAGAGGACATATCTTTAATGGCCATTTCTTCCTTTTTAAACTGATAAAACCATTTTACACATGAGTTTTACTAAGAGCATGTTCTTTGTAAACTGTTTGCATCATCACAACGGTTTCCACTGAGTTCTTGCTGAATAAACAACAAAACCGTAGCTGCATGTTGTTCGTAAGAATCAGCCATCTTTTCGTGTCACGTCAGCACTGTACACACATGTAAAGAACTGCCACAGAAAGCACATTAGTCAACATCAAGTAACGCCGCTTGGCAGAATGACTCATCACAGGTCCTACAACAGGCACAACCTGGTACTACGAGTACACAATGCACAGCATTACGATTCTGGTTATTTTTGGGTCCCTGCCTCATATGACTGACCTAAAGATTCATCAGGTGGGGATTGCAATGGTGGGAGGAGGATGTAGACCAGTGACAATTACAGGAAAATATAATCTCTGTAATAAACAGTCAAAATAAAATATATTTTCTGTTTTTAATTTTCTTCTTCTATGAGTGCCATATGTGTATCTGAGTACAGGCAGTTACCATGGAGGATGTTTACCTCTCTCACGTGGAAGGTGAACTGTTATGTTTTCCTGTTGTCTTCCCCAATGTGACAGTGTACATAAGCGTTATTGTAATTGTGTATGACTGTGGTGATGTGTGTGATCAGTGTAGGGAGTGTTGTGGATATGAGATGGTTCAGGGAGAGGTTGCCATAATATGGGGTCATACAAGTACCAATGGCAGTGTCAGATCTGGTGATAGATGTAGATAGATTTTTGGAATTGGAGATGATGAAATGGACCATGGATGTGATAAAGGATATGCTGAGAAGCGTGTAAATAAAAAGTGTGTAAGAGAACTGAAGCATCAGTGTAGAATAAGGTAACATCGATGGAGATGAGGAAGGGGCCTGTGTATAGATGCTCCAAGAAGTGTGGATTATCTTCAAGGTAGAAGAAGGTTCTGAACAAAAGATAGGTGGTTTGATCCACAGAGGCTGAAAGCCATATGCCGAAACTACAGGTTGCCTGGAATTGCAATATATACAAAGCTAACCAAAGGTGACAGATATTACAAGAAGTAACATATAGAAGAGATTGACACATTTACTTTCTTAATTGGCAATATCACAATCACTGGGACTCATCAAGGAATTGTCATTTTAGTCTGAAAACTGTTGCACATGTTCCTTTGGTGATACTATTTAATATATGTTGCTCTTAGAGGTGTAAAATGTATAGATACCTCACAAACTTCACTCGAAAAGTGCCGTAACGCTATACCGCGAGCGACTGGGAGAAGCCTTATAGCGAAGTATAATGACCATGCATATGCTCTTTGAATGATATTTGGGAATATGTTGTTATAAAAGTATAAATATGGAAAAGATTACACACTAAAAAAAACAACAACTTTGAACCGTAAGCAAACGTTGGTTGCCTCATTTACGTACACATATGCGACGTCCAACGATAACTCATACATCATCAAGAAACATATCCACATGTTATTTCCAAGATGTTAATATTCTACAGCATTTATCAAAGTAGATTGCGGCAATATTAAAGTAACTTATGTTTAGGTTGAAAGTGCAGCAATATGCTTGTTCCAGCATTAGGTTGAAGGAATTTATTTTTTTATAGTTGAAATGCAGCCTGTACCAAAATGGCATTTGGTGGTTGTTGTTAAAGCATAATTCGCCAGAAATTTGGATTTATTAAACATTTATCATGACTTTCAAACAGAATCATTAGCGGCGCCTGTGGATAGGTTGGAATGCAGCCTGTACAAAAGTGGACATAGACACTTCCTTTTGTAGCTTAATGGACTATAAATTTTGTTTTTATAATAAAGTTGGTTTGGTTTTCATCGTTGTTGGTTGGTTGTTGATGCATTTTGTTGCACGTAATATTATTATCACTGGAAGTCGCATATGATAACAAATGACGTCCTCTCATTGCTTAGTGTGTACTGTTATAGCAGTTTTTTAATTTTTATTTTTCCGTGAATTTTGTGCGTTATACACAATCTTCATGGGTGTAATAGAAACAAAAGTTAATAAATAATATAGTCGAAGGAACGATAGCATTATCATTATACATGGCAAGATGCTTTCTCCCAGTCGCCCGTGGTATAGCGTTACCACACTTTTCGAGTGAAGTTTGTGAGGTATCTATACGTTTTACACCTCTAAGAGCAACCTATATTAAATAGTACCACCAAAAAAACATGTGCAACAGTTTTCAGACGAAAACTACAACTCCTTGATGAGTCCCAGTGATTGCGCTATTACCTCTAATTTGTCATATCATATATATTATTTCTATAAGGTATTTTTTTGTCACAAGCCTATATCTTCCTTCATACTTAACCGAAATCAATGAATGAGGTGTCATTTTAAAGCTTATGATCTCCACTTTGGTTAAATCGTATTTTAAGCAAGAAAGCTTTCGGAATTCGACCCTTAAAGGGCACAAATGTAATTTTTTCTAAAATGCTGTTTTCTGTGTTACGATTCAGTTAACTCCCTGGATACCTATCTGAAACCGTTTTATGAAGTATCATTTTAAACATTAAGATCTCCGCTTTAGTGACGTCATATATTAAGCCAGAAAGTTTTCGGAATTCGACCCTTAAAGGGCAAAAGTATCAATATTTTTGCAATGCGTTTTTGTGTCACGAGCGATTTATCTCCCTTAATATCTAACCGATATAGATAAATGAGGTATCATATTAAAGAATAAGGTCTCCGCCATGGTAACATTATATTTTAAGAAAGGAATTTTTCGTAATTCGACCCTTATAGGGCAAAAATATCACTTTTTTTAAATGCGTTTTTTGTATCTCGAGCCATTTATCTCCCTGGATATCTAATCAAAATCGATAAATGAGGTAGGATTATGAGGAGTAATGTCTCAGCTTTGTGACATCATATTTTAAGAAAGAATGTGTTTGGAATTAAACCCTTAAAGGGAAAAAGTATAAATTTTTCTATAACGCATTTTTGTGTCACGAGCGATTTATCTCCCTTAATATCTAACCGATATAGATAAACGAGGTATCATATTAAACAATAAGGTCTCCGCCATGGTAACATTATATTTTAAGAAAGAAATTTTCGTAATTCGACCCTTATAGGGCAAAAATGTCACTTTTTCTAAAATGCGTTTTTTGTATCTCGAGCCGTTTATCTCCCTGGATATCTAACCAAAATCGATAAATGAGGTAGAATTATGAGGAGTAATGTCTCAGCTTTGTGACATCGTATTTTAAGAAAGAATGTTTTTGGAGTTCAACCCTTAAAGGAAGAAAGTATATATTTTTCAATTACCAATTTTTGTGTCACGGGCGATTTATCTCCCTTGATATCTAACCGATATAGATAAATGAGGTATCATATGAAAGAATAAGGTCTCTGCCGTGGTAACATTGTATTTTAACGAAGGAATTTTTCGTAATTCGGCCCTTAAAAAGCAAAAATGTCAATTTTTCTAAAATGCGTTTTTTGTATATCGAGCCATTTATCTCCCTGGATATCTAACCAAAATCGATAAATGAAGTAGGAATATAAGGAGTAATGTATCAGTTTTGTGAAATCATATTTTAAGAAAGAATGTTTTTGGAATTCAACACTTAAAGGAAAAAAGTATAAATTATTCTATAACCGATTTTTGTGTCACGAGCGATTTATCTCCCTTGATATCTAACCGATATAGATAAATGAGGTGTCATATTAAAGAATAAGGTCTCCTGCCGTGGTAACATTATATTTAAAGACAGGAATTTTTCGTAATTCGACCCATAAAAGGCAAAAAAGTCAATTTTTCTAAAATACGTTTTTTGTGTCTCGAGCCACTTATCTCCCTTGATATCTATCCAAAATCGATAAATCAAGTACGATTGTGAGGAATAATGTCTCAGCTTTGCTGACATCATATTTTAAGAAAGAAGTGTTTGGAATTCAACTATTAAAGGGAAAAAGTATAAATTGTTCCACAACGTATTTTTGTGTCACGAGCCTTATATTTCCTTTGATATCTAATCAATATAGATAAATGACATATCATATTAAAGACTAAGGTTTCCGCCATGGTAACATTATATTCTAAGAATGGAATTTTTCGTAATTCGACCCATAAAGCGCAAAAATGTCAAATTTCTAAAATACGTTTTTTGTGTTTCGAGCCATTTACCTCCCTGAATTTCTAACCAAAATCGATAAATGAAGTAGGAGTATGAAGAGTAATGACTGAACTTGGTGACATTATATTCAACCTCACTATTCATCGCATTTTATTCGCGAAATTTTCGCACGGGTCGTCTAGTTCTAATTACAAACATAAACAGGTGATGTAAATTAGCAAGATATTATTTTGGGACTAGAGGACTATCACTTCCCACAGCATTGAAGAAGATCGCAGAAAATACTCAAATATGGAGATGCAAAACAAATACATACTTATGGTGTTTTTTTTTTGTTTTTTTTTTGCAATTGATGAAGTAAAAAATATTTAGCTGCTTCACACAGAACATATTACCTTGAACTGTGGATAGGCTTCTACAAAATTTTTCATATCTGCTATACTCTCAACTTTCTGATGACTCTTTGCTTTTTTCTGGAAGTCTTCCATTAACTCCTTAATTGTCTGACCTATTTCGCCAAAATTTAAGTGGAGGTTCTGAAAAATAAAAAACAACACACAAAAGTTGAAATTGAAACAGATTTAAAATCACATTATACTTAAATAATCTCTGTATTAAACAGGAGATTTTGATAGAAGAAGAAATCACAACACTGCAACAAGTGCAGCAGCAAACAAAGAAGGTATCCCTCCCCAGTCCCCAATAACCATCATCGATGGTTTCATTTCTATTCATAGTGTTCTGTTGTCTCAGTGTTGAAACTAGGGATTTCACTCCATCTCGCATTCATTAAGTGATGTAAGAACACAAGTAATCTAGAGGTTACAAGTTGGTCAGTACGAGCCTCTGATTTCAGCTGTAAAATAACTTATGCACAGTCTTCTATATGAAAAGTCTGACAAACATCTAATGGATATTTTGTAGATTTATGAAAAGAGAACCAACGTCACAATCCTTTTGATGAACACAGATATTTTATAAATATTTGTGTAAACTAGTATCTAAACAATATATGACATTATAACAATACCTTGCATCTTTATTGTACAACCGTTCATAGCTAGAATGTTCAATGCCTCTTGTGTTTGTTAAATTTGTTATCTTTTCAAATCAAAGAAATAATATCATTCCCTTTGATTATTAAGTATTACCTTTTGGAAGCTAAAATACTTTCACAAACTGTAGTTAAGTTCAAAAAGAATTGTAGTGAATCTATTTTGAATGATTTATAAGTACTTTAGCAAATTCAGATCTTACTAAGCAAACGCATGAGGTTCCAAAGAAAATGATGCAATGAATGGTTGGAGATTAAAGATGCAAGATATCGTCATAAAATGGAAATGTCACTTAATATACAAATTAAGTAATATAACCAGTTTAAATATGTCTGTAACTATTACCACATTGGAACTAGCACATTAATATGTGACAGGTAACTTACTATCAGATCAGCAACAGTGGAGTGGAGGAAATGCTGTTATTATAACATCATATAAACAGCCGAGTTGTAAATTATCAAACAATTTTCAGAGCAAAAAAGAGGATAATAAATGATTTCTCAACCAAAGTCTTTCTTTTGTTCAATAATATTTTGGCTTTATGGCCAATGATATCAGCGATGTCTTTCAGATGTTGAAAAAATATGTCACAGGACCATTTCATAATGTTAGATACAAACAACTGCCACATAAGGTGGGTTCACAGGTTGGGTATCCCACTTGCTGCTGGTCTGTATTGTTGACTTTGTCCCATGAGCCAAGCTGTCAACAACTAATACAACTTTGTAACCATGCTTCATGAAGATTGTGTGTAGCAATCTTAATGGCGCAAACCCTCAGGAAATCACTAAGCAATTCCCAAATATAACTGTTACATCAATTACTGATGCCTTATTTTTAGCTTTATACGTGGCAAAGAGACTGGAGCAAATTCCACTATTATTTCCAGGTATGACCTGTTTAACTCATACTACTGAGGCAGTTACACCTGATGTCCGATGTCTTCTTACAGCAGCAGCTCAGTCCACGATGGCTTTGTGACAAAGCTGCTCATCAGCAAAGCATACTTGGCAGTTGATATGAACGTGTTTCACTTGTGTCTCTACGTTGATAGCATCTTGTGTCTCATTGACTCCATTCATACTATTGACTACAATTAAGGGAAATGACACATAATTTGGTGTGGTGGAGAAATTGGCAGTCATCAATCTGAGTGAACTTTCCAGTTTTCATTAAATGATTTGTGGTACTAATGATTCTTGCACTTTCAAAAACCTTTGCTCAGTCTTGCTTCACCAGTAGACTGTGATGAAGTACTTCACAGACCTATTTGCACAGGCTGTAGTACAGATATTGCTTTGCATCTTCTACAATTCATTATAAAGCTGGAGTATTAATTTATTTTGGTTCATTTCTCTTACCATATACTGTTCTCATCCTACTATAGTGCATGTCACGAACGAAGGCAGGTGGCACAGCGAAGAACATAGGTACACAGGGTATACGACGCTGCCGCATTTCCAGCAGGTGACGGGCGACGTAGAGAGAGGAAGAAAGTATAGTAATTAAGCTACTTCTACTAATATTACTGCTGTGTAATGATGATAAAAACAATAATATATATTTTAGCAGTGCTTTATGTGATAATATTATTAAGAGAGACACGAATGTCAGCCACAGCAAACAATCAACACTCGTGTAACCGCAACAAGCGCTGGATTGTTACTGAATTCGATTGGCTACTGGCAGAGCGATGACGTCCTGCGCAGAGCCTCGCTAAACTGGGCCGCCTTCGTTTATGATGCGCACTAGTGGCCAACTGTAGGTCTACCTAGAAATGATTCGGTGGTCAATCCCAATGCCCAAACTCTCTTTCCAAGCAACAGGAAGGAAAGGTTACTACACTGACTGTACAATGTAATTAGAACCAGATGATTCGCAACTCATTGAATAATAACAATTTGGCATGAGAAAGCAGAGTACAGTCATTAAGTTGTCCAACTCCCTTCCACAAACTAATCTTAATTCTCAGCCCAATGCCCATCTAGGCCTCACAACCAACATTTGCCTCACAAATACATGGTACTTCATTTGCCCAATTTATCATATCAGTTACAATTACATAATATCCACTCCTGTGTTTGATACACTTCCCATCATACTAAAGCAACGGTTGACTTAGATTTTATAGCTCAGTTCTCTTATTTCCTTGCAACATCGCTTAACACTGGGCTTTGTAACCCTTTCCCTTAAACTTAACTTAGTCCACAACCTGTAGGTTGGTTGGATCCTGCCAAAGGAGGCATACTAAACCACTGTGTCAGAGGTAGGATGGCCAGTTCCTTTCCTCTGGAACCTACAGTTTAACATGGAATCCGAACCATGGAGTGACCTGGCATAAATCATGTGGTCAAACACAACTCTCAAATTTCCTGCGCCTGCCGGGATTCGAACCCGGGACTGGAGCAGCGAACGTTTTTGAAAGCAAGCGCCTTAACCACTGAGCTACCAGACCGCTCAACCTTTCCCAGTACCTCCAAAATGAGTAGTCAACTGATATGCTATATTACGTCTCAAATTGGCAGTTCTCCTTCTCTCTCCTCATTGTACAAGCATCCTAAAACTTTTATTTTTCTATGTGTGTTTCTAATAAGATGACAATTTTTGCATTTAACTTCTTTGTTTGCTGACCTATCCAGCTAGAAATCGTTTACAGCTGCTCATTCATTGCAATCTGATTATATAATATAATAATCTACAAAAAACCTAACTTGAGAATGCAAACCAACTACAATCATTATAAGAATAAAAACAGTAACATTTCCATGTGATGTATCCATTATCACTTCCCATCTTTCCTGGACCCACATTTCCTGCCCCAACTCCTGCCTTCCTACCTCTTAACAATTCTTCCAACCAATTCTTTTAACTTTATTTGCTACCATTCTATGACTTATTCTATCAAATGGCTTGGAAAGGTCCAGTATCAAACTGTCAACTAGGCTTTCCTCCTTCATTTCATGTGAAATATCATGCACATTGACTATTAACTGAAACACCCAAGAATAATCTCCTCTGAATCCATTTATCTTATTATCAAGTTAGTTACTTTCATCCAAGAAAATCCTGATGTTGCTGGACATCTAGTGCTTCCTAATCTTGCCTATCATAGAGGTCAAACTAATCAGTCCATATTTCTCAATCTCATTTGTCTTTCCTCCAGTCTAAACCAGTGCTTCTGTAGTGCACTTCCAGTCCTGTTGAATACTGCAAGTTCAGACTTAACTAAATAATATTTTTTTAGTTTTGATATGCCACTGAGAAATGGGGGGACATACTATGTGCCAAGTTTCACATATGCTTACCGAAACCTGGACAGTGTAGAAGCATGACATCAGTAAGATTCAATGAAGTGAAATGAAATTTCTCAATAGCAGAATAGAGGTTTACAAGAAAGGGCAGAATAAGGGACAAGTAGGTTAAAGCCCTGCAGGAAAGGATGGAAAAGGCAAGATTCAGATACTATGTACATGTTAAAAGGATAAGGAAGTATAGCATACCAAGATGTCAGGGTCATGAGGCGTATACCGGGGTTTGGTATCAGCTTCATCACCTGAGCTAGCAGTCTTCCAAAATATTCTAAGTCCTGAAAAGTTATGTTACCGTGTTAAACCAGTGGTATGCTAACTGTTAAAATTGACCACAGTCGCCACTTACAGATTTAACCTCCTGTAAGAAAGGTGCTATTGTAGAAATGAAAGTCAAAAGTTGAATAACTGAATTTATATTCTTGAAAATATCACATTTGGTATAAAAGTTCACAGTTAGCAAAAGCAATCGGATAAATCGTTCACCAAAGATCACAGATTGTGAAACAGAGCAGAACCGCACGAAACCCCAAGAATGAATATTGAATTTCGAAAGTCACATTGCCAAAACTGTTTGTCTGAATGTTAAAGTTGCCGAATTTCCAACATGGCTGCGGTCAAGCGTGGCTCAGACTGACCATACTAATACCTAAGATGGCAGCTACCGGTCAGTGGCCATCATGTTGTAGACTCGCTTCCCGCCTAAGCCACCCGGGCTAGCCCGAGACGTGCTCACTCTTGCACGCTTGAATTGAGACTGAAACACCGAGAGTGTCCACCTACGCGCGCTACTTTGCTTATATAGCCTTACCTCTCATGAGGTGGCGCTCCGGCTGAGTGCCTACGCGTTCTTACACATTCCCTCGTGTTTAATTTTATAATTTATCTATTCAGTGTTTGATTTAAAATCTGGAATCGGAAAAGTTATGTGAGTTTACGGATGTATTGATTGATAAAAAGTTTTAATCTGTTTAATCTTTATTCTCCTGTCTGATGAGATGACCAAATATGGTCATATCTGAGGGTCTTTCACCACATTCAGAGTTTTAGAACTTTTTAAATCAGCTTTAGTTACCAATATGAAATTATGCTCAAAGTATTGGCCCCGATTTTAGCCTCACAAAAATGTAAACTTTATTTAGATCTGTCAGAAACTGATTAAGTTATTGCAAAAACAGTGATTTCGTCTTGGCGCGAGATTTATTATTGTGTATTTTTATGTGTAGCACTGAAAGTATGTTGATGATTAAACCAGAAAAATTACTAAGTTGTAGCCTGAATTAAACTGCGTATTTTAAAAGTTGTTTTATCTCTGTGGATGGTATATCTTAGACACAATAAATTATTCTCGTATTTACACGTGTGCTATTACAGAGTGTTTTAGAAAATTCACTAACATCGGTTCTATTGCTTTAAATGGCATAAAATAAATGTGTACGAAACTAGAAGAATGGATTTTTAAGAAAAACTACTTTTTAACCCGGAATCTAAGTAGGCTTTTAAATGAAAAAATGTTAAAGCCGAGTGATTTATTTTATGTGTTCAGATGGCATTTAAAAATACTTAGACGGTTGGAAACTATCAGATTTAGGTGAATTTAATTCTCTTTAGGACTGTTTTAATTTATTATTTACTTTATATCAAATGACAATGTTTAAAATCAGTGTAAAAGCATATTAAGTGTACGGTGTCTATACCCAGTTACTACAAAATTGGATTAACAGACAGAAGGTCAGTAAAATGTCTTTTATTGGTTATATAAAATTAATTATGTGTGTTTATTAGCATTTACATGCTCTTAGCGCTTTTGAAACGGTTTTGTTTTATCGGAATTAATTCTGAAAGGCTCGAAAATTTAGTCGATTTACCGACTCCCGGTTTTTGCTGATATATCCTGTTTTACGGATTGAAACTACCTGAAACCTATTAAAACTGGAAGATAATATTATTTACTATGTTTTTGTCTACTTTTTAAGTCCTGAAACTATTTAAAAGGCCTAAAATTGTTTATGTGCACTGTTTAGGAAAATGAGTGACCAAATTTCTTCATAATTACTTCTTGTGAATATAAAATACTTGAAAACTATCAGAAACCTATTAATTATCCTACTAAACTGTCTCAGGCATCATTCTATTTACTTTTTGAGCTTTAAAATGGTCAAATTCCATCACAATGTGTTATCTTCATACTGCTTCAGACTACTATTCAATCATCCTGTTTACTTCTTTAAAAATCTCTGCTAAACTATATTTAACTGTGAAGTTATGGTTATTGTCTATCTAGGCCTGGCTTTTATTAGTTCTTTATAACTTTTACTGTACAAAAATCTCTTTAGAAATACCAAAATCTGGTATATGGTACAATTTTCAGGGTTAGATTTACTTGTATTGAATTTAACTATTTATCCCTGAAATAATGCTTATTAATCATGATAAAAGGTTTGTTTATGCATTCTACTTCTATTATATAACATTTAATTCGTTTAAATCGGTTCAGACTGTTTCGCTAACCAATGTTAGGATCTGGTATTGAAAGTTTACTCTTATATGAAACTAGTTATTTCCTGGCTGGAATATCATTTATTTATTACGGTTTACCGTTTATTTATGATGGCTATGTGTTATTTATTTACTTTACTATACTCAAAGTGTTGTTAACTCGATTTTAACTGTGGTATCGTGTATTGAAGTTAACCTCAAAATTGGCCGGATTCTAACGAAATATTGAAAACAGAATGAGGGATACCTTACAAAGAGTAGTACATAAAATGAAGTTATATGGTAAGAGGTCCACAGGAATACCAAAGTATTGATGGCTGAGAGAAATGCAAGGTTGTCTGCTAAAAAGAGGAGAGGCCTAGACCAAGATGACGACAGTGTGTTGATGGGAAGAGAGAAGAAATAGGAGAGGTTGTGTGCAATGAGACCATCAGGGACATTGTAAATTAGGAAGGAGCTTCTTCACATAAGTTTAAACAAGCAGACTAAAATATCTGAAATAGATCCCCTGGACATTACGAAGGAACTAATGAAGCTAAAAGTGCAAATGTTCTGGTGTGGATAATATTACAACAGATGTATTAAAAATATATAGAACCAACATTATATCTTAACCTTGTAATATTATTTAGACTGAGTTTAGAGAGTTGCTTACAAGACGACTTGAAAAGTGCAATAGTTGTGGGGCAGCAAAATTATAGGTTGATTAGTTTGACATAAGTGGTAAGAAAATTGATATGGAACCACATCAGAAAAGTATGAGAGGAAAAGAAACTGTCTGAAAATCAACAGCCTGGCTTCAGGGAAAGATATTAGGCTATATGCAAGATATTTCAGAAATGGACAAGGGAGGCCTAGTCAATAATGTAGCACTAGATCTCTCCAAGGCATTTGACAGAATGAGCCATAAAATGGTGTTACATAAGGTAAAAATCTTTGTAGTAGATGAAAAAGCAAATTGCTGGGTAGAGTAGGGATGGGAACTGCTATATCAAAAGAACTGGAAGTGAAAATGGTAATGCCACAGGGAAATGTATTGGGACCATTGCTACTCATTATTCTCATAAATGATTGTGTTAATGGTTTATAGTCAGAAGTTAGTTTGTCTTCAGATGACATAATGGTATATAATAAGAGAGGACTGAACAGCTGCAGGTTAACCTGGAAAGGATATGTAGTTCAGAAGGTTCACAGAGAATGAAGATAGTTTTTCCAGGAAGAGTCAGCTGATCAGGAACATAGATAAAAAAAACTAAATGTTATTTGCAATTTCAGGGTTAGGAAGGAATTCCAAATTGAGGACCTGAAGTGTACCATCAAATGTTATGCCAAGATATTTAAACTGAAACTAGGCAGGTCACACTGAGCAAGTGGAAGAAAAAAGTTTAAAGAAGCCTTCATTTATTGGGAAGGGTGATAAAAGGTTGTACCTGAGAAATGCAGGAATTAGGTTACAAATATTGAGCCAGAAGTTGCTTGAATTTAGTATGAGATCCATATTTTGTATACCAAATACAAGAGTTAAGGTGGGGAGGGTGCAAAGTAGGACAGCTAGATTCATTTGTATAAAGAAACTGGATAGGAAGCAACTGGAAGACAGGATGGGATCCACAGAGAGTAGAATTGTATGTGATATATTTTGGTGATAAAGGTTTTGGTAGACGAATTAGTGCATGGAAGGAAAAAGATGTTCTTCCAAGGGCTGACTCTCAACTTCAGGCATAAGGGAGAGGGAAAACCTTTTGTGAGTCAGCAAGTAAGGGGGCATCCATTAATTGAGGTGAAACAGGGAGGGGGGGTCCAGCGAAATCTCATCAAGGTAGGGAGGGACTGACAGAAATCTCACAATCTTTTTAATGAACTGAAGAACAGTAAAGCTAAAAAAAAGTCTACAAACTACTTGTGGGAGTGGGGAAGTCTTCAGCAGGGGGGGGGAGGGGTTTCCCCTCGAGATATCACCTCACCATAGGGGAAGGTGTTCCCTCCAGATTTCACCATGGGGGAGGGAGGGGGGTCCAGATTTCTGGAAAAACAACTCACATAATTAATGGGTTAGTTGGTAATTTAAGAGTTGGAATAAATTATCGAAAAAAGTATTGGACAAATTATCAAAGAAAGTATGGAACAATTTATCAAAAACACTATCAGAATTTAAAATTAAAACTTGTAAAGGGTAAAACTGCTGGGTGGGGAAATTTCACTAAAAGAATTTAAGATAAAAAGAAAACAAGGAGTGAGAAAATACATTTTTAAGGAAGTTTTTGCCGGAGCCCATCACAATTAAAAATTATATTAACTTACTTACAGTGGCATAAAATTCATCCTGCTCTGCAGAGAGAACAACTTCTTTTAATTCCTTTGAAATGCCAGGAACATTTGAGAGGTCAACTCTATTGTTGTTTATAGTGAGCAATTCATGAACCATTGCCTGATAGGTCCACTGAAAACAGAGAATTTTATCTTATGTAACCATAAAACTCTTGCCATAAATGTAATTCTTCCTGGAACATGCTGTTACCTGGTTTAGGAGGGGTGTTACAGGATCATCTCTCCTGTCCAAAATAAGCAGAATTGGGGACACTTCAGATGCACGAAATTCAAACAGAGCATTCTCTTTTGACAAAACTTCCTGGAACAATAATGTGAGGTTCTAGAATTTGATAACAAATTAAGTTATAAATACTGTGTAATGATAAAACCTGAAAGCAAAATTTTCATATGGTATTCAGCTAACTTTCATCTTACATCAACGGAACACATTAAGTATGATACAAACCCTATCATAATAATTCAGATATTTTTTACTGCAAGAAGAATCAATTTAAATAACATAACAAATGAAAAACTTAACTGAAAATTTGTAAATGTTTCATAAACATTTTGCTTTTATTACAGCACAAGATTTAGAAACATAAATTTTTCACCATAACAGAATTAAAAATTCTAAATATATTATCAAACTGCTGCCCATACAATATTTCTTCAAGACTGGTGATGGTTCTTATGATGAAATGAAATTTATATTTGTCATAATTTCATATTTTCCAAGAATTTAGAGCAGTACGTAATGAAAATTCACCAATGCTGAAGTAATTAGAATTTAAGTCACTATGGAATGGATTTTTAAAAAGCATTATTTTACCTAATGCCATTCTGGCACAACTTTTATAATTAATTTTTTATGGTTCTTTCATTGTCTTTTTGCTACATTGCTCAGCTAGGACAGTGAACTACACAGATAGGCATTCTTTTCCTCTTGAACCTCTAGAATACCTTTAGAATCTGAGGCTTCCACATCACTATAAAACCATATGATTGCCAATACTATAGTATTTTTGAAAGCAAGGCAGATAAAACATTATTTAGATTAAGCCAGATGCCCAGCACACTAAAAAAAACAGCCCTGTCATTATCATTATCATCATCATTCAGCATTTAGAAAAAGTACCCTCAAGGGTCAACTGTACTACAACTGCAGAGCGAACGCGGACTTCATCATAATCCCCACAACCTAGTAAAACAATATTTAGTTTCTTATTTCTTAAACTGAAATGTTCATTCTACATCAATGATTCTGCATGCTTTGATACCACATAAAATATTGTTAACATGTTATTAATATTTATACATATCTCTGAATTTAAATTATACTGTTACTTAGGAAAATAATCATACTTCCATATATTCTACTACTCACTCTGACTTTTTCAGCCAAACGCTTTGCCATTTCAGAAGCACCCTGGTAACGAATGAATGGGCATTTCTTGAGTGACAAAAGAACTGCTGTAATACCCTGTACTGTCCTCTGTAGGTGTGATAGATCCCATTGTAAACCTGCAATTTATGAAATGAATTTTTCTATCCAATAAGACTGATATATCATAAGTTTTATTTGAACAGAAATAATATATGGCCCACAGTTTTTTTATGCATTTGCACCTTGTTGACGTTCAGTTCATTAAGGTTGGGACAGGACTGGGGGTTAAAAAATGGGAAGGATTTTGGCCATGGCCTTTTGAAGGAGCCATTCTGGCATATGCCTGGTCTGATTTCAGGAAACCATGGAAAATCCAAATCTGGATGGCCGGATGGAAATTTGAACTTATGTCCACCTGAATGTGACGACAGAACATTACCGCTCAACCACCAACTCAATCAAAGTTTATCATAAGAGACCATAGCGTGGGGAATAACTACAAACACCCAACAGGCCAATTTGAAGATCATGAAGAAGAGCAGGTAATTACAAGAATATGGAAGAGGAAGCAAAACAATCACTTATCACAGCTGAAAACAAGAAAACTGAGCAGATAAAAAGTGATAGAAATAGAAAAAAAATTATTGCTGATTCCTTAATTATATGTGAGAGAAAATGTAACACACTGTGATACAAATGAGTGTATGAGCAATAATTCATGCAAATTCTGTCAGCTCTCAACTCTCAAGACTGAAGGTTTATGGATTTAAAAAATGTCATCATTTTTGGATATGGAGAATATAAAACTAATGTTGTCATCAAAAGGCTTTCCCTATATCATGAAGAAAAATTTAAATTTGCTCTATGTTGAAGAAGTTTTTATTTTTGTGTACGTAAAACTGAATGTAAAAAGAATTTTTTCACACAACATTGTTCAAAGGTAACATACAAAGTCTGCTGCCATTCATCAATTTCAAAATTTTACACTACGCACACTATGAATCTGCAGCTTTCACAGACAATCATTGCGACTCTTTTGTTCTAACCATCCTTAAATAGTTTATTTTCTGTACAGCAATTTTATCTCAGTTTATCACTGCAGATTAGGAGATTGTTGCCTCAGAATGTGATGTTTATTTGTAAATTCTGTATTCACCCAAATAAGCAACATCAGAATTCATTTCCTAAAATAAAATACTTCTAAAAAGGGAGTCCTTTAACCCAACAACACTGTAAGGAGATGTCTGATACTGAAGGTACAAAAACAACTGAAAAGAAGCTTTCTAAAAAAAACAAAAAAGGAAGAAGAAGGTAGGAGGGATAAACCAAACAAAAAATACACTTACAATATTTTGGGTGACTCCTTAGTCATGTAAAAGAAATGACACACAGGGAAAGTTTAACAGGTGTACATGCACTAAACCTTTCTACTTACATAATAGGAACAACAAACAATTATCAAATGTAGATATAAAAAAGGAAAGAGAGAGGAACCATCGTTTACCACAGCTGATGGCAGGATGGCATAAAAAAAGGTAATGTTCTTACTGTTTCTACATAGGATGGCATAGAAACAGCATCAAGTTTTTACTATTACCTTTCCATTGGGTTTCTTTCTCTAACTTTATTACATGTATGAAATTAATTTGCTATTGACTCCTTAGTTACATTTCCAGTTTTAACAACACAAAATACACATTAAAGAACCTACATTATAGGTTCCCAAACTAGGGAGGCATGAAGACATTTCAGGGGAAGTGCAGGGTGCAAGGTAGCTTCGCATTCCATGTGGACAATACCCTAGCTCTACACCGTTGGAAGTACTACGTCTCTTTCACTGCCTTTTAGAGTTGGAAACCATTATTCTAGCACCATTTACTCAGTGAGTTTCCTCTGTGATGTCATTGTTAGTACTGAGAAGTAGGCACTTACTTTTTAATAACAATTTTGGCAGGAAGGGAGCATGGGGACTTTTATTTTCACAGAAGGGGCATGTGGTAAGAAAAACTTTGGGAATTCCTAATTTGGGAATCCCTAATTTAAATTATGATTTTGACAATGAAATGCCATTAGACACAGAGTATGGAAGTATGGGAAAAGAAAACCTATCACTCACCACAGATGAAGGGGGCCACAACAAACATGATTTACAGTATATTGATATAAACTTTAATCATCGCTAGAAGAGAAAATTTTACAAGGTAAATGTACATGGGTGCCGGCAGGATTACTTTAAGGAGGGTGTATATGTATCTTTTTTATACATTATATATAACACTTATTAACTAAGGATACTGAAATTATTGACAGTGTGAACAAATTTGGACAACAACCTAGGCGCCTTAACACAATAGATGGCACAATAGCTTGGAACATCTCCTTTGGGAAGATTGGACTAACCTTCCAGTTGTGGACTAAGTTAGATTTTTAGTTTTTTAGGTGAAAATTTCTTTAGGCAAATTGGGCAGTTTTTGGATGGGTAAAATCTTACGAGTTCATGTCAGAGACATGCTAATGTTAACAGTATATCTGTAGGAATCTGGTGGCTCAGTGGTTAAGGTGTCTGAAAGGGAAACAAAAGGTCCCTGGTTCGAGTCCCTGTCTCGGCATGGATTTTCATAGACCCTCAACCCTGGCTTTTCCGCTGGCACAGCTTGCCGTGGTTCAGGTTCTTCATCCTTAGTTGATCAAAAATATGTATGACATTTTTATTTTAAAAAATGTATATATTTATTTTGGTTAGCTGTTACAGAGATTATATTTTCCTGTAATTATTGTTTTTTGGCTTCTAATCCCCACCCTTTCCACCTGATTCATCTTTGACTTAGTCATGCAGAGAATCTTGATGTGTACACATTCAATCCCCTTGCTATAAATATTTTCCTAGTCACAATTGAAATTTATAATGAAAGATTGTAACGTGTGTTCATGTTTTTGTGTTTGTCATGGCCCTCCAGTCTTCATCTGTGGTGAGTGACAGGTTTACTTTCATATCTAAATTATTAATTTATGCATATTTTTGTATTTTATTATTTACTGTCATTTCCAAAAGTATTATTTTTCTGAGTGATTCTTCTCTCATACTGCAACTTTCCCCATTGCCTCACTCTGTTCAAAGGTTGATTTATTTTTCTAATAAGGTTTGGCATTTAATTGATTTTTTTGTTTTGTTTTATTACGGTCCTCCTGCCTTATACTTTACAAGCAATGTGTGTGTGTGTATACTATGCACCATATACAACTACCTTACCCTATTGGTGACAAACCCAAAAATTTTAATGCTCAACGTGCGAACTTTTCTGTCCGTGTTATGACACTATCATGCCATCAATTGTTGTAAGCAGTGGTTATTCTCCTATCCATATCTTTTATTTGTCCCTCTGTTTAGCACCTGCTATAGTCCAAAGCCAGTTTCCCACAACACCCACATTCTACTGTTGACAAAGGGCTAGATCTAAGAATTCTTATATTATGAGTGTTTTCGTCTTTTCTATCTTCTTTAATTATATACGCCACTGTCACAAATAAGGTCCACTGACCAAGGATCGCGGTGTGAGTATGTTAAAATAGAGCCAGGAATACCCGAGCATTGCAAAATTAGTCAATATATCATCAAAACCAGTGATGGGCAGGTAAAAGGAACCAACATAAAATATTATAAAATCTATATCCATCTAGTCTCCTTACTGTAGACAAAGTTTTAGATGGCATAATTTTGCCAGTGGCAATTTTGTGAGGTATGTCCCATGAGCCTGAAATGTTCTCTTTGATGAAGGCTTCCCAGCTTTTTGTTTTGTTTTCAACAACAGATCATTGTACTAGTAATTTTTATTTCTGTGCCAGAATAGGAATTTAGTATTTGCATTGGAAACTATCATCATTAGGTGTCTCCAATGGCTACACACATTTCCCTAATCTTACAGTTATATGCATCAATATCATTACTATTCTGAATGCACATATTCACAAGAACTATATTCCACCATTGTGTACCTATCTTCATGCACATGGTATATTCATCACAGAATTGTATAATTTTTGTGATGATATGCTTTCTGTGGACTATGATAGCCGATCATCTGAGACATCACTGGCATGTGAAATTGTTTCTTGGTTCGAGTAGGGCTCTTGTAAGCATATGATGTTTATTTAAATAAGAAAAGAAAGGGAAATTAACCCACCACATACCAAAGTGGACGGATACGATGAGAGAACACTAATGCTGACAAACAACTACACAATATTTCGGCGTCTGCCTTGCTCACAAATAGAAAAACGGGCCATTAGGCTCGGAACGTGTGTGCACAATGAACGTTACCTAATGACTAATGTCTATTTGTATTTCCTCGCCATCATGTAAAACCAGATTTCTTCCCATACAATTTATTTGTGGACTAACAGTCAAAATTACAGAACATTCCTTATATCAATTCTATTTTCAATTTATATTTAGATTACATATTTATAATGTGACAATTAAAAGCTTATATTTGAATAATTCAAAAGAAAACAAGAAAATATGCAAATGCTTTGTAAGCACCGTCTTGCCTAAATGTTAGCTTCAGTAACCTTCTCCATATTAAGGCTTTTACAGTAATTTTGATACCAAATAGAAATATGTCACAAATTATTCTTAGTAAATATATTCTAAGACCCTTAGAAAATTAAATGAATGCAATCAGTTACTGATACACTGCATTGTGGGTTCTTACCTTGAGAACAAGCCGTAATATTGAGAGAGAACAAGTGTGGGCTCACAGCTAAATAATCAGCATAGAATTCCTGAACCTCTCTCACAACTTCCTGATCATCAGCTTCTGCCAATACTTTTATGTCAGCCTTAGGTATAACATTGCTGAAATCTAGAAAACTGAATCTTTTGACAAAAACAATCAGTGACAGAAAAGTAAATATGACAACAGCAATTATCATTAACATGACATAGCAATTATCCAGTGTAAAAATGTTAGTCATCAATTCATTATTCTCTAAAACTGAAATTGAAAATAAAACCAATCACTGAACAGAATTCCACTTTTGGGTCAAATGTTAAGAAGAAAAATAGTAAAAAATTATTTCTATCTTTGTGCCATTTCCTCAATTTTTATCCTTTTATTACATTAAATTTTCATTCCTCTGTCTAATAAACTCATCTAGGCTGTCAAGTGGGTGTGCTGACTTCTGCGGTCATTGTCGATGCAATCTTGGTTGTCCTCTGAAGAAGGCCACAAAACGATGGCTGAAATATTAGGTTTCGATAAATTGATGCGGTTCAACCCGAACAACCAAGATAACATCATCTAGGCTGTGGTGGGTGGATGAATATTCCATGTTTTGCAATTAGACTTATGAAAAGGGAATGAGTCATGGGGTGGCTTAGGAGCATCAGAGGGTTGGTATTTGTAGACAAGTATATTTTACATGTTGGGTGGGATGCTGAATGAGATGATGTGATCCAGTTCTGCTAAAGATCTGAGTAAGACATCGCTGAAACAAGGGATTTCGTTCAACTATTCCAGGCCAGGAGAGAACTGGGAGAAAATAACAGGAATACAGTTGGTTTATACTCAGTCCAGTAATGGTGTCATCAAAAGAGGGTCTTGCAAACATTATATCATGTAGAAGATTTTCTTACCTTAACAGTTTGCAGATAATAAACATATATTTAAAGAAAAAGAGATATTATCTTATTGGCAACTCCTACTCCATTCAAGAATTTGAACAACATAATTAATTGTATTAAATATGTCTTTTGCAAAATTCAGATGTAAAAATTAATGTTTATTTTTATTCTCTTTATTTGTCTTAGTAACATATTGTTTTCACTATGATTATGACTCGTATGTATGTGTATTAACCATGACATGTTTCACATCCCATAGGTCCTTCCTCAGCAGGGATCAATGAAACAAGATTGATAAATAAATATTTTGGTGAGAGTATACAGAAACAAAGTTTTCAACCTCCAACACACTCAGAACAATTTTATGTACTCAAAAGACATTGAAATTTTTGCATTTTCTTCAGTGATTTTGCTATAACTCCTTGCTGATGAGTTCTATCAAGAAATACTATACTTTCAACTTGAAAGAGTAAAAAATTTCCTATAACTTTTGTATCATGAAGCTTTTTTTAAAAAGTAAAATATAAACAAGCTGCAGTTCTGAAAATCAACAAATTCTGACATTTTTCCCAAAACTTGAGTCTCCACCTACTTTGCCACCCTAAATGACTATAACCTCTGAATACAATGTGAATATAATTTATGTATATATATTGCCATCTGTGTATGCACTCATAGATTTATATAAAATCTCACTTGAATATGTACTGATTCCAATAATATATAATTTATTTAGAGGTGGAATCATAACAGTCGATACATCAAGAGTAATTAATAATGATCATATTACATGGTAGTACATACATTAATAGTATCATATAATTATATAGTCTCACTGCTGGGTGAATTCATCAGACAGCCTTCGGCTTGTACACGTCGTGCCCTGCCTGGTGTTTCACTTCTGGCAAGAATAAAGCTAACCACCAAAATACTGCGTTTCTTGTGTTCATTCTTATATGTTCATCATTCAGTACTGGGTTAACCATGTAGCAGGAGTTAGCAAATGCTACGGGTATCGTGACTTCTGGCATGCCTTGCGCTTCCTAGGGGGGGGGGGGGGGCCCGTGCTTAAGAGTCTGTGGCGGAAACACATTGTGGCCTTAACAGTTGTCAGCGCAGTTCCGTCATTGTCGCGGCGGCTGCTAACGCAGTATCAATGATGCTCGCTGAACATAACCGGGCAACGATAAAAACAACCAGAGAGTACACCGTTGGCGAGGCGTACTAAACACGGAGACTACAATACAGAAGCTGGAAGTATTATTAACATTCGCATTGATATGTTATTTCAATGTAATGTGCATATGTATATGTGTTATTTATTGGTTACATTAAATACATGGATAAGAGTTTCGTCCTCCATATCGTAAACTACGATATTGTTTATATGGGCAACGTATCCCCATAAGTCTCTGGAGCCTGCCTCCTTGTCAGGCTAGATGGCGACCTTTTTTTAGCTCTACAATTCCTCTGGATAGTGAAAACCATGGACCTCTTCTTCACATTTGCTATGGGCCCCACGCTGTCTTAATCCGGCCCTATCATCATTCCCAGCCGCATTCATCTGTGGTAAGTGTTGGGTCATATTTCCCTACCCTTAGTTTTATCGCCTTCAAGCATTTTCCTGCTCATTGTTATTATTGTATATATATTACAGAATCTGATTCTGTGAGGCAGTCTCTCACAATACCCACCTTCCATTATGTTCTCCTGTTAATAAATGGCTAGACCCAAAAACTTTCTATATTACATGTGTGTCTTTTTTTCTGTGTTCATGCCCCACATTAATCATCTAAAGGTAAGTTGTGGTTCATATTGCTAGCTCCTTTAAATTATTTAGTGCCTTTTATTCAGAAATACAAATATATCAATTATATATACAGGGGTTCCAGATTTTTTAGAGTGGCAGTAGGTGGAAATTCAACTTTTACGAAAAATGTGTAACTTTGATGAGTTTTGATGAACTGATCTTGCTTGGTTTTGAATTTAGAAAGAAATTTGTAGTGCAAAAGTTGTAGAAACTTAGTCCTCTTTTAAAGTTGAAATAAAATATTTCTTGTTAGGACCCATCAGGAAGCAGTTATAACCGAAAAAGTGCCAAAATTTCGGGGTTTGTATGATCCATAGACCAACAATATTAGCATAAGCATAATAAATATTCCATTTTATATTGAGTTTTTATCTATGAGTTGGGCTGCATATCTCTGAATCAGATAATTAGCGTGGAAGAAAAGAGCTCTAGCTGCACTGTGAAACACAGTATTAGCAATAAAATTGATATACGGTAATCTGTAGATCAATAATAAGTATACAATAATTAACAGCTATAACAATAATAAGTCCAATCCTGTAGTGCACCTAATCTATGACACTGACAGCCTTGTGATGATATAATTAGCTTTATCTCCAACTTGCTGCACTTGTGACTTTGTCTACCGACCTTAAACCTGAGATTTGTATTGTTAATTCACTGATAATCTATAGAAGAAATGGTGGTTAGATAGGAAAAAATAGAGAACTAGACTTAACTTTTTCTACATTTGTTAGTTCTCCTCTCTTCCTTTGAATTTAGATTGTATGCAGGGCCGGCGCTAGGAATTTTGGGCCCGGGGTAAATGGGCAAATTATAGGCTTCGCGCCGCCCTGAGGCCCCCTACAGTCGGTGATCGGGGGCCCCCATCAGCCAGCGGGCCCAGGTACTTTTGACCCGCTTACCCCCCCCCCCCCCTAACGCCAGCCCTGATTGTATGCATAAATGTTTTAAAGGCTTTGGTACACTTAATTTGTTTCTGCCACCTCTCGATACTACCTCTTATTTGGAACATTATATTCTTGTGGATATCCCACAGGCACACTATAGTATTGTAAAGAAAGCCTCTCTGTAATCAATAATTGAAGCATATCTCTGTTGCACATATATGGAGAGTGTGAGAAACTGAGTCTTGCATTGGGATGATGCATAAACCTTCATTTCAGCTATAAGGTTCAGCTTTAGCTTTGCAAAAAGAACTTGCTCGACACTTAGCTTGTCAAACCCCAAAATAAGAAAGGTAGTTGGAAATACACAACTAATAATCACATGAACGTATATAAAAGTTCGTCACGCGCTTCTATCGTTACATTTGCCCACCGACTACCCACCACATGGCGAAAATACTGTTTCAAAGATATATAGTGACGCCCTAACTGTACTTGGCCGACTGAGGAAGAGAAAAATTCTGGGCTAATATTTATACTAATGGAGCATGGGAACGGCAACACTTCCTGGTCTCTCACAAGAATATGCTGTAAAACGTATCAGATATCCAATCCCACTCGCAACAGATATCTGATGGCTAAAAATGTTCCTATTATTCTGAAATTTTGAGAATAGCTTGGTTTTATAAAAAGTGTCAATTTTAATCCTTATAAAAAATTCTGTAACTTTAATAGTTTTGTCATAATTTTTTTTTAATACGATTCCCAAGACTTGTTAATAACTTTCACAATTTAGCCATTACTAAACTGAAATAAATTTTATTTCTCTTCTAAAGAGCTACTCTTTCGTTTACTATTAAACAAAGCATGTTTACTATTATCAAAACATTAAATAAAAATCATAATCCAAAAACGGAATCTAACTAATTAATATTTCAGAAGTTATTAAAGCTATCGCCGTGAAAGTAGCTTTAATCAAATCTACATATTTAAAAATGGTTACTATGTAAAGTTAAAGTCTCTAACTTTTCCCCTTGATTTAATATGAATTTTCGAAATATTACTCCAGGCGAATGCTTGAGAATGTTGCAATTGAAAATACTATCTTAACAACTGTAAAAACCCAATTTCTAGCTAGAATTAACTTAGTAACTGACTTTAAAAATGATATGCAATCATATCCAATCTAACACGTGGTTCTGAGAACAAATTTTGTTAAGCAGTTACAAAATTTATGGTACCTGGTAACAGTGTGTTGTATTACTATTCATACAGAATATTACATACCATCATTAAATTATTTAAACACTCCTCACATTGGATAAGAGGTGGCCAGTATTGCAGTCTGTTGACAAGTAAGTGTACTATTTCCATATACGTCAGAGTAAGAGAACTATATGTATCTAAGAGGGTCATTCAATAAGTAATGCAACACATTTTTTTTCTCGGCCAATTTTGGTTGAAAAAATTGGACATTTTTTGTGGAACATTTTAAAACATTCCCGTTTTGTCTCGTATAGTTTCATTGACTTCCAACAGGTGACAGCACTATACGGAGCTGTTAAAATGGTGTCTGTAATGGATGTGTGCTCCAAACAACAGGCAGTGATTGAGTTTCTTATGGCGGGAAACCAGCGTATCACAGATATTCACAGGCACTTGCAGAATGTATATGGTGATGTGGCAGTAGACATAAGCACAGAGATTCATTGAGCAAAGCGTGTGTCATCATCACTGCAAGGTCTAGCAGTATTGTCTGATCTCCCGCGTGCTGGCCGGCCGTGCACAACTGTGACGCCTGCAATGTTGGAGCGACGGATCACCATCAAACAACTCAGTGCTCAACTTGACATCTCTGTTGGTAGTGCTGTCACAATTGTTCACCAGTTGGGATATTCAAAGGTTTGTTCCCATTGGGTCCCTTGATGTCTAACCGAAGAGCATAAAGAACAAAGGAGAACCATCTGTGCGGAACTGCTTGCTCATCATGAGGCTGAGGGTGACATTTTCTTGTCAAACATTGTTACAGGCGATGAAACATGGGTTCATCATTTCGAACCCAAAACAAAATATCAATCAATGGAGTGGCACCACATATACTCCCCTACCAAGAAAAAGTTTAAAACCATACCTTTAGCCGGTAAAGTCATGGCTACAGTTTTCTGGGATGCTGAAGGGGATATTCTGTCCTTCTCCAAGGTCAAAAGATCAACTCTGAGGTATATTGTGCTACACTTCAAAATTGAAGAAACAGCTTCAGCGTGTTTGTAGACACAGAAATCAGAACAAAAATCTCATTCTTCATGACAACGCAAGACCTCACACAAGTCTTTGCACCCGAAAGGAGCTCACAAAACTTCAGTGGACTATTCTTCCTCATCCACCCTACAGCTCCGATCTCGCACCATCGGATCTCCATATGTTTGGCCCAATGAAGGATGCAATCCGTGGGACACACTACACGGTTGATGCAGTCCGACATTGGCTCCAGCATCAACCAGTGGAATGGTACCGTGCAGGCATACAGGCACTCAATTCAAGGTGGTGTAAAGCCGTAGCATTGCATGGAGATTATGTTGAAAAATAGTGTTGTGTAACTAAAAGATTAGGAAAGAACATGGTGTATTTGAATGCTGAATAAAACAACCCCTGTTTCAGAAAAAAGTGTGTACATTACTTATTGAACGACCCTTTTATATAAAAATAAAAACAACTAATTTTTTTTATGGATATCTACATTTATTGATGATTACTTTGGAAATGGTATATAAACTAACACTGTGCCATCTTTCTTTAAACTCCAAAAAGTGATTACTTGGGAAACTGAAATTTTATCAAGAACAAAGTATCTTACATTTTGACTAATTGACACAAGCTATCACTGTGTTTAAGCTGTTTTTTTTCTTCTTCTTCTTCTTTTTTTAATCTGTTACTTAATTTTTTGTGATCAATGCACAGACATATAGAAAATCCAAAGTTTATAGTTTAACCACTGTTTTATTGGGAACTGTGTAACTTATCAAATTAAAAGACTAATTTATCTGTGTGTTCATTCATCACTAGACTTCAGATTTTTGGGTTCTAAAAATCTTATTTAGGTGCCTAAAATAGGCTCTATTCCAATGCCAAATAGGGTATAAAATTGTGATTATGCTTATAAAATATTATCAATAAAAATTCATTAATTTATAATCTAACATTGATAAGCATAATTCAGCAGAACAAAATTGAATGTAATTGATTTTAGCTGGCTGGAATTATGGAAAATCAATAAAACTTTTTAACGTGTATCTCCTATTCATGGAGAAATAAGTTTGGAGTACACATCTGTTGGATCCTTATTTCCTGATGCAAAAATTTGTTTATTTGTACGTATTTTTATTATAAATATTACTATTTTTACTGATGTGTATTGTTTTATTGTATTATTTAAAAAAAAAAAAAAAAAAAAAAAAAAAAAAAAAAAGATAGTTAAATTTACTATACAAATAGCTGTGTCAAATATCCACAGATTGTAAAATTAAACAATTTGGGGATTGCTAAACTATTGACCAAACACAATCAGATATTTATTTTGGGTAACCAAATCACACCATGCACTAATTTAAAATCCATTTTTTTTAAGATTGTTTATCAATCTAGTATTGTCAGTGCAAAGTGTTAAATCTACAGATGTTTTAATGTTGATGTTATTTTGATATAACTGCACAGTCTTTAATAATATCAAGTTAAAAGCTACAAACAGGTGGCCGCATAACTAAATCACCTGTCTATGGCCTGGATGATCGGGGTTCAGTCCCCAATGAGCCAAAGCTGAACGTCCAGAACGGCTCCCCAGGTCGACTCGTCCTGCTATCCAATGACTACTAAGGAGGAAATTCTGCAGGAAAAAAGAATGGCTGGAGCCCTTCACATCCCTCCTGGTTGTAATGGGAATGCAGAGCTCTACCTCTGTGAATCCTGGTGGGAGCAGCAGGAGCCATAGGAGCCTTGCGCATTTTAAAGTTTTGAACTAGTGCCGCACATAGGCAAAATAACATGGCTACCTAAAGTTAAGAAAATCCTGGGCATTATTTACTATTTAAATTTATGTCCGGTGCCCAGAAGTGAAGTTCAGATTCCTTTATGATACTGTGGAAGGATACCTGTCCTATTTTTCATTAAAAACTCATTAAACCTACATGTACGACAGTTACGTTGTTAAAGTATTGTTAGTATAATAGTGAAAACTGTTCAATACATTGTTGCCTGTTACTGCATATGTCGCAATATATAATGTTTCCATCAGTTGCCTAATTAAAAACAATTTGCAGATGGATACCTTGGGCATATTGGTGCTTTACAAGAACACATGCCTTACTGCAGCCTTAGTGTGAACAGGGACCAAGCACAATGACCCCATACACATTCACTTGTTTTGTTGGAAATAAACACTTAACAAAACATTTGGTTTTTTTTTCCGAGTTAAAACGCTTTTGTTTATATTCGAAAGAAAAAACACGTAAAATATGCAAAAATAGGTTCTATCGACAATTTAGGCTTTTTTAGACATTATAAAATCATTAGTAATGGCCATAAATCATATTCATATGACATTATTTTCACGTATTTCAATCACGAACAAAATAGGGTTTTAGGCAAAAACCCAGGTCTATAATCATCACATAAGCTATCACTGTGAGCAAGTTTTGTTGAAATCTATGCACTAACTTTTATTACTCATATCAAAAATGTCCTTGAATAAAATTATTGTTGTAAGAAACCATTCAATTCATCCAATAAGAAAAAAGATATTGTTTGCTACAAAGAAGAGATTGACTGTCAAGTGAGTATTACATTCTGTATAACTACAACAACAGATGCAACATAAAATCTGGATAGGATACATAGTTGGGTGAGTCAATATGGTACAAACATAGTGTCGAAAAAGCTACAGAGTATTAGAGAAACAATATTATATAGTCAACGGGAAATGTTAGTAGAATACATAAACTGAATATGTTGTCAAATCATACAATAATAAACTCAGTCGGGCATGGTACTCTAGAAAAGTGGTATAAAAGTTCAAAGACCTATTGCATTAGAGACTGTAATAGGGTAATGTTCAAGGGAAGCAAGGAAACCTAATGGGGCTTTTAATCCTTGGTCACACCCAACTTTAAAAATAGTGGAGACCCACATTACATGCATCACATGTGCATGACACATAAGCCAGGTGGTAGGGAAAGGTTACAAAATCCTTCATTTACTGGAGAGGATGTACCAAAGAAACGAGGGAACTGGGTTACAAAATTTTGATCAGACCATTGCTTGAATATGGTGGTGTAGTTTTGGACTCACATATTGGATATCAAATACAAGAGATTGAGGACAGCAGGAGAAGAGTGAGGAAAGTAGTGGGAGTGTGATGGGGCTTGGAGGGATATTGGTGGAAGAATTAGGAGTAGTGCATGGAAAGTAAAAGACTACCATGGACACAAGCATCAATAAATGCCAGAAATTTTTTTTTGTGGGTAATTTCATAATGAATTGGAAAAAATTACAATCGGAAGTCATGAAAATTTATCAAAACTGCTGAAGGGATTTAGAATAAAAAATTTGTACATGGAAAAAGTAGATGATTTATGAATTTAACATTCAAAGTACATTAGATAATAATTATAACAAAAATAATAATAATAAAGGTGTAATTAGATGACTAGGGAAATTGCCACTGGCACTCCATCTAAATTCAATTGAATTATTTACAAAAAATATAGAAACTTGATTAGTTGCAAACGGAGGTAGGCTAGATCTGTTGTAAAGATTTCCATATGACATAGTTGCTAAGTGATAAGATAAATGATCTCAATGGAACACAGGAGACATAATAGTGTATGTATAGAAACCGAACTTTACTAGTGAGACATGAATTGGCACTGAATGCAGAATTAGGAAGAGTAAGTGAAAGTGAACAAAGAACCATGGCCATAAAATAACACTATTTCAGGTACATGAGATTTAGAAGTATTATATTTGCAGATAAGGTAGGTACTGAAATTGTTATCAGACATCAATGGAGTTAACAAACAATACATTTCAAAGTGTGAAAGAATCCAGAGGAAAAGATGCACAAGGGGGTTGCCACTGGAACATAAGCTTCATCACAATTAATAATGATAATTATTAGATCTTTGTAACGACTGAGTATCAGAACTGGAAGGAGAAATATGTCATGATTTTAATCAGTGAACTGTTCTACAATTGCCTGGATTTATTTCATGAAGTCACAGAAAGTAGAAACATGAATGCCCAGACAAGGACTCTTACTTAATTCTAGCTGTCCCAGATATCAGACAAGAAAACCACCAACCCACAAGCATGTCAGAACAGTTTCATTGATGCTTAAAACAAAAAAGCTTTACTACAATTTGGGATCGTGATAACTAAGGCTCTACTTACATGGAGCCAACTAATGATGACTTTCATTAAACCAATATCAATTAAAAATAAACACCAAAATCCTTGTATCTGCACAGCGGAATGTCGGTTATAATTCTAGTCTAACTTTAAGATAGATAGATTGGGAAACATGTGGAACTAAATTCATCTGCATGAAGTATGACATCAGCAACATGACTCTCATGAAAGCAAGACTATTCAAAAATGTATACTAAATCCTCTTCCCTTACTCTGTCACAAAATGTCAGTTGTTATCCTGTCCAGGCTACATAACAACCTAGTAACAACCTCAACTAATATGGACGCTTCAAAATAAAATACCTTCTTCACCAGGCAAAAGAACACATTCAAGGATCGCGATCTGAAACTGAACCAGAAGGTTTCACATACAAAACTGCACACTTACAAATGTAATAGGCTCCATACTGTGGATTACGTAGCTCTTTCTCCAAAAGAGAAACATTTTCTTTTGTAGGTCTGACGAATGCTATGCACTTTAAGTGCCTCATTGGTTCGTATGGGCTCCCTGAATCTATCCTTTCAAACAGATACACTTCTTTTCTTAAAATTTCAGACTGTCCAAATACCATGCTCACAATTCCAGTCTGAAAATCAATGCAAACAATGTCACGACATAACCCAAAAATATGAATAGTTTTTGCACCTTATTTGGACTACTTACTGTATGTTTATCCATTAGAAGAATTTTCATCCCAGGTCCACTTTCCTCAGTCATTTGTGTTATATACAGCCTGACGGCTGCCACAATGTTCATTGTTGTGATATTTAAACAAAAAAAACCTAATGAAATAAATACTAATGATATGGAGTTCAGCACAAATCCTCACACCAACACCACATGACAACTGTCAAGACTCTGGAACAACTGTCATTAATGTTTATGATTCGATCCAAAGATCATCAACTTACAAGTATTGTCAGTGGTTACTACCATTGAGGAAGGAAATATATGGAGGAGAAGTGACGTTAAATCGGTGAAGCAGGCTCTAAACTCTCCCGCATGGCGGCAGAAGCGGTATTGCGCTTCCAAACATTGCGATATTCCCAGTATATCCCGAAAACTAAGCAAGATATCGAAAAATTTTATTCTTTATTTTCGATTTGTCTCGTCGTGTTACATAAGAATCGATCATTAAATTTGACTTTTGCGAAATTTTTCTTCTCCATTTCAACCTCACTTTTGATACAGTATATCTCTAGAACTAGGTGAGATATCGGAAATTTTTAATTTTTCATTTGTCTCGTCTTTTTAAATAAGAATCCATCATCAAATTTGACTTTAACCAATTTTTTCTTCTGAATTTCAACCAAAACCATTTCACATTTAGGACAGAATATCTCGAAAACTAAGCAGAATATCAAAAAAATTTATTCTTCATTTTTTATTTGTCATATCGAGTTACATAATAATCCATCACCAGATTGCGGCGTCACCTTTATCCTAGAGTCCCCTTGAGGTTTTTGTACATATTCCCCGTGTCTGTATGGAAGCGGCCATGCCCCCTCCACTCCGGCCATGCACCCCCACTCCTCCACGCCCTGCTTCACTTCAAGGCGTGGTGAAGGTCTCTTGCGTCGTCTCCATATATTTCCTTCCTCCATGGTTACTACCATGGAGGAAGGAATACATGGAGACTAAATAACGATAAATCCGTGAAACCTCATGAAAAAACTGCTCTCCTACTGCGCATGCGTGGCGGATATCGTAGGAGTACCAACACATTGGGCTGTTTGCACTGTGTCAGCTGCGGAGAATATTTCATTTTCTAATATTCTAAAGTTTTCTATAAAGCCAAGTTGTGCTGCATTCGGTTGCACAAATAGACAAGATAGCAAAAAACCTGGAATAGCGTTTCATAAGTAAGTCACATTGTAACTATCGTTCTTGAAGTATCTGACAGGTAACTACAACATTAGGGCAATTGGCTATAAATTTATTCATTGATCTCAATAGGATCATATCGTTCTCAAATTTTTGTTGGTGTAGTGTAGACAATTAGTATATGTTACTATTTTGCACCTGAAAAGCTAGCCTTATTGTAGACAAATGTTGAAAATTTAATTTAAGTGGGTCATGTTTACATTGCGACACAGTGAATATGGTATTCTGCATGCTTTACTCACGTTTAAGTTTACAATGAAAGTGTACGATGAAATTAAATGTGATAATTTGTGCTGTACGAACTACTAAACTTGATGAAATAAACTTTGTTGTCCGAAATGTATTTCGCGATGCATTTCTTGTGTTTAGATGCGTCTACATAATTTGATTTTGCAACGGCAATATTAATGTTGGCAGGTTGAAATGCGGTGTGTACCAGAAGAGAACAAACAATTTATTTATTACTAGTTGTTAGCTTCTGATTTATGAATGCACTGATTTTGCTAGTAAAATTATATAGGTCACTAACAGTACAATATCTTCTAAGTAAGCTCAGAAACTATGAGGTCTTTTGAAGTGATAACATTGACTTAGGCTATTTTTAAAATTTCAGATATGACTTGTTTCTGTTTATAAATATTTCTACAATATTTCTAGATTTTGAAATCTTTCTTATCAATTACTGAAATAGAATGTGAAATTTATTTATTTATTTTATTTATTTATCAATCTTGTTCCATGGATCCCTGCTGAGGAAATACCTCTGGGATGTGAAACATGTCATTGTTGATATATATACACATAATATGAGACATATCATAGTAAATATATATATATACATATTTTACAAATACAAGAAATAATAAACATACATTTTTGCAACTGAGTTTTGCAAACGTCATAATGAGTACAATTAATTATTTTCTTCAAATTCTTGAATGGAGTAGAAGGAGTTGCCAATAAGATAATCTCTAAGTTTTTGTTTGAATACATCTTTATTATCTGAAAGCTGTTTTATACGATTAGGTAGTTTATTAAACAGATGTATCCCAGAATAATTAACTCCTCTTTGTACTAATGACAGAGATGTTTGTGTTTTATGCAAGTTATTTCTGTTTCTTGTATTGAAACTGTGTACCTGTGAATTAGGTGTAAACAGGTTAAAATTTTCTATGACAAAGCTCATGAGAGAATATATATACTGAGAATACATTGTAAGAATATTGAGTTTCTTAAAGAGTTGTCTGCAAGAAGTTCTTGGTTTTACCCTACACAGAAACCTAATAGCTCTTTTCTGTGCTATGTAAACTTTTTTACTTTGTGAAGAGTTTCCCCAAAAAATTATGCCATATGACATTACTGAATGAAAATATGAGTAGTACACCTGTTTCATTAATTCTAGACCTGCTGTTAGAGAAAGTGTTCGTATTGCAAAGGTGGCACTACTTAACTTTGCCAGTAGTGTAGTGATATGATCATGCCAACAGAGTTTCTGATCTATTTTAATACCAAGAAATTTTATACTCTCTGTTTCTAAGATTGTGTTGTTTTTATAGTTTATACATATATCTGGCTGTGCATAGTTTTTTGTTTTAAACCTAATATAATGTGTTTTTTCAAAATTTAATTTTAATGAATTTGCCTTAAACCAATTTGCTACTACTCTAAGTACTTCATTTACATTAAATTCTATAGTACTGTTTGGTGTTTTACGCACAGTCAGGTTAGTGTCATCTGCAAATAAAACACTCTTAACTTTGCCGGATAAATTTCCAGGAAGGTCATTGATGTATAACAGAAAGAGGAGGGGACCTAAGACAGAGCCTTGTGGAATTCCATGTTTTATTTTCTCCCAGTCTGATGAAGCATCTTTACTTATTTTAGAATCAAAAATTGAAACTTTTTGCATTCGGCTTTCAATGTATGATTTAAACCATTTACCTGCGGTCCCAAAAATACCATAGTATTCCATTTTTTCAAAAGTAATTCATGATTTACACAGTCAAATGCTTTTGCAAGATCACAAAATATTCCTACAGGATTCATTTTATTATTCAGTTCCTCAAATGTGTTATTTAAAAATGAATATATAGCCATTTCTATGGATGATCCTTTTTTGAACCCAAATTGTGAATTAGTGAGGATATTATAGTGTGTAACATGTTTTATTACTCTTCTATACATGACTTTTTCAAAAACCTTTGAGAATGTTGAAAGTAATGAAATGGGACGATAGTTGTCTACACATGTTACTTCTCCTTTTTTAAATAATGGTTTTACAACAGCATATTTTAGTCTATCGGGAAAAACACCTTGTATTAAGGATTCATTACAAATGTGAGCAAGTACATGACTGATACAGTCTGAACATCTTTTCAGTAATTTACTTGAAATATTGTCATAGCTGGAAGAATTTTTAGGTTTTAATTGTTTAATGAGTTTATTTATTTCTGAGACTGTTACTGGTGGCAATTTCATCTCCACAAAGCTATTTGGGAAAGCAGTCTCAAGAAGCCTTAGAGCACTATGTGGGGATTGCTTTTCTATGCCTAATTTATCTACTACTGACGTAAAATGTTTGTTAAATATTTCACAAACTTCCCCTACTTCGCTATACACATATCCATTTTGTTCTATTTTTATGTCTTTAGAGTGATTTACAGTTTTTCCTATTTGAAATAAACAGTTTGTTATTCAAGTTAATAAGAATTACCTGCTCATTAAGTTAGGTCCAAATTCATTATAAAATATGGATATGGCCAAAGTTTTCTTCTGGTGCAGGCCGCATTTCAACCTAACCACGTCAATTTTAAGGTACAATATCTCGAGAACTAAGCGAGATATCAAAAAATTTTATTCTTTACTTTCAGTTTCTCTCATCGAGTTACATAAGAAATCGTCATCAAATTGCGGCGCCACGGTTATCGTTGAATCCCCTCATAACCTAACAACCACACTTTTGAGACAGTATATCTCGCGAACTAAGCGAGATATCGAAAAATTTTATTCTTAATTTTTGATGTGTCTCGTCGAGTTACATAATATTCCATCATCAAATTACGGTACCACGGATGTCTTATGATTCCCTTGAGTTTTTTGAGCCGATTTCCCGTTTCTCCGGCCAAGCAATATGGCGGCCTCCCCTCCCCACTTCTCTCCACCCGGTTTCACTCCAGTATTTGGTGAAGGTCCCTTGCGTCATCTCCATATATTCCTTCCTCCATGGTTACTACATGCGTATGTTTACGATCTATCGATAAAATTATAAACAGCATAAGAATGGTTACTTGTTTATTATTATGACAGACCAAAGACCACTAGTATGTTGCTGGGCAGGGACGCATTTAGGCTTTTTGAGCCCCTGGATTATACAAGTGCTGCGGGTTACAGTCGTCAGTGGCGTAACAATTTATGGACGACCTTTTTCTTTTAGCTCTACTATTGGCCTAGGCGGGGTCCCCTCCGGCCGGTCATCGAAGGTTCCCTCCAGTTGGGGTCCTGTGGCATTTTACAGAAATTTTGAAATTAAACATTTGAAATTTATTAAGTTCTAAAAAAAATAAAAAACATTTACTATATCATATTTACAAGTTAATGAATTGATAGGATAAAAATTAAAAGAATTGAAAATCATTGAGGTATTCAATACAGTTTACTCTCGTGACATTGCTATGAACAATTATAACAAAAAAAGAGTACACAGTTGACATTCATATACAGGTACATGTTAATAAAAATATTAAATCAGTTTTAAAATACATATTGCAATTTCAAATGAACGTATGAGGAAAATTCAAGATTAAAGAATAATAAAGAAACAAAACATTAAATTTTACTTATTTGCGTTTAAATATAGTATTTCACAAACAATGAGATTGAAAAACTGAAGTGGCCTATAATCTGATTTAAAATACAAAAAAATGCATTGATAAAAATATAGTATAATAGTTCAGTACGTTATTTCAGTCCTCATTTTCATTTTTGTAGTAAAACAAGTAGCCTATGTGTACAATTTACTACTAAAGTTTATTACGAGGATTTTCCGTAAAATAAGGTTCCCAATGATTTTTTATATTGAAAAACATGTTTATCTTCTTTGAATTATACATTTTTAGAAAGTTTGGACTTTTTCCTATTTCTCGACATGATTGCCATTCAGGTTGAACCATTCTTGCATGAGATGTACCGTTTTCTTTATGCCCGAGTCGCAGAATTCTCCCGCCGCGCAGCGAAGTTAGTTTAAAACCTATTCTTTCAACTCCTCTCCAACTCTGAATTGAGTGCCACGCTGGTGTTTCTTCAATTCAGGGAAGATATGGTAATCAGTTGGGGCTCTTTCCGGCCTGTAGGGCGGGTTTGTGACAATATCCATCAAAATTGGTTTGAGAAGTTCGGTTGTAACACGGGTGGTGTACGGACGTGCGTTGTCGTGATGGAAACGCATTCCCCTCGTGAGCATGCCTCTCCTCTTGTTTTGAATTGCGCGGTGCAGGTTCTTAAACGTCAGCATTGATTGTTGTACCAGCAGACATGAATTCGCACAACAATAACCGCTTCCTGTCCCAAAACACGCCCGCCATCACTTTGCCGGCAGACTTTGCTTGAACCGCGGCTTCGGTGACTCTGGATGTTTCCATTGACGGTATTGTTCCTTCGTTTCCGGAGTCGTGTAGTGGACTCAGGTCTCGTCCCCAATAACAATTGAATCCGAGGATTCTTCGCCATCGTTTTCATAGGCTTGAAGAAATTTGCGGGCCCCATCTACACGTTGCCGTTTATGGTCTTCCATAAGCATTGTCGGGACCCATCTGACACAAACCTTGGCATACCCTAAATGGTCTCTCAAAATTTTGTCAGTGGTTATCTTAATAACATCGTAGAACTCCCGAACAGTCACCATTCGATCTTTCAACATTTATTCTTTCACTTTCGATATCGTTTCGTCTGAAACCGATGGCCGTCCGGAACGCTGTTCGTCATGGACATCTGTACATCTGTCTCTGAGTTCTTTGCACCATTTGCGCACGTGTTGTATGCTTATACACTTTTCTCCGTAGACTTTACACAATTGAAAAAACTAATTACACAGCGTAATTCGCACTTTGGCGGGTGAAGCCTGAGCGTCGCAGACAGTTCGCCGGAATCGGAACTGGGAGAAAGGGGGAACCAATCTAAACGCCAGTGTTGCCGGATCCCGACGGCAGCATCTTGGGAACTTTATTTTACAGGCAAGCCTCGTATAATGGATATTGAAAGTGATTTAATGGTTGATAGGTTTGCGCCTACAGTTCATATTAATAAACTCATAATATCTTCATAAGTTAGTTCTGTTAAAATGTCACTTTCCATGTTAAGCAAAGTCAAAAAGTTGAGCTTGTCCACTGACATGGAGGTTTGAAGTCTGTTTGTAATCAAATTCAATTTTGAAAACGATCTTTCTCCACTGCTGTTAGTCACAATAACGGACAAGTATGATCTTCGAGTGATCTCGATTTTAGGAAAAAAAATCTTTGACGTTTTCTTCTAGTAGTAGTTTATACATTCACCTTTCCTGACTAACAACTTTTTAATTTTTCTCAATAAGGTTTTGGAAAAAAGCCTTGAAGTGAAATAGTTCATTTCCCAGTTGATCGTCTAAGTCATTGTTATATATTTCTACTAACTTTTGTGTTTCAGCAATTATCTCTTTGTTATTAAGTTTATCCAGCTTCTCAAGAAACCCAAAATGGGTGTCAGTTAGGTTGTTTGATTCAAGCATCTGCCGCAATGGAGAATCAAACTGTTCTATAACAGGAAAGATATTCAGGGTTAGAAATTTTTCTGATGGAATCATCTGAACTTCTGATGTTTGGCTAAAGTCAAGAGATGACAAACGCACATTCATTTTTCGCTTGCGCTGTGTTTCATTCTGATACTCCACGCAATCAGCTAACTCAACGGCTTTCACCTCATACTCTTCAGAGCTATCTCGTTTTGTTCCTATGTGGCTCATTAACAATGTGAGTGCTGAGGCTGCTGTGTTTACGTCCAATCTATGGTTTTACAGAGTGTCACTGGTTTTGTTTACTTGTCCTAAGACGTCATCCCAAAATAATGTCTAAAGCGCCGTTTCTGTCATGGGCATTTTCTTATGCAAACTTAGAGCAGTATCACATGATTTTCCTGAATCTTCTTTGTCCTATGAAATTGGAAAAAGTGCATTTTTTATTTCTTTATAGCCTCGCAAGAGGGCCGTTGTAGCAGCTACGCAGCAACACACCATTATGTTGTTGTTATCAGTTTAGGTACAGGAGTGGGTTTCTGTTTTACCTTCCTTCAAGCAGTCGGATAGAATTTTATATCTTTTAGTTGATGCTGTAGAATATATGTGAAGCTCCTTCAAAATTCAATAAAGCTCACAGCACTAAGTCGGCATTCAACTGCAGTCTATTCAACTAGATTGAGTGAGTGTCCAGCTCAAGTTACCCGTACTGCTAAATTATAAAGATTTTTCCCTAGTTCTTCTGGTTAATTAAAGAAGCATTATCATAAGACTGATAACGGCAGTTCTTAATTTCTATCTCACTCATTTTCAAAACTTGCTCATGCTTTCAAACATATCTTTAGCTTTTGTGGCCCTGGTTAGGCATGAATGTAACAAATCTTTGAACAGGGATATGTTCCTCTAAATATCTGAAAATAAAAGTAAGCTGACCCACCTGACCTTCGACTGGAGTTGAGTCTAATGATATGGAATAGTACTTTGGCCTCTGGATCTGAGAGATAAGTTCATTGAAAACTTGGGCCAATTAATTGCACAACTTCGTCGCAAATTGTAGTGTGAACACTTGCTCAGTTTCCATAGTTCTTTATGTGATTGCCTAAGATGTTGTCATTCTGTGCTATAAGCTCCAATAGTCCCAAGTAGTTACCATTTCTAGGTGACCCAAATATCTGATTTTCACCTCTAAATGAACTTTTTCACTGATAAAAACTATCATACATATCAACTTCCTCATAACTTCACTGAACCGCCCTTCTCACGGTTCGATATATTTGCGGCCCGTCGCCGTGTTTTCTTTGCTTTTGTCGGGACCTGAGTCGATTCCCGCTGCTCTGGTGTTTATATCGCTGGCCTGGCACAGATAAAAGGGGCGGCTCGGTGGCTCTCGAGGCAGTGAGTGGTGTGGCGTCGCGGAGGTCTTGTGTTCCGCAGTTCGGTGTATGGGGGCCTTGTGCTCGCGTTTCTGTTATCCTTCTAGTTGTCTGCAGTTCGAAGGTTACAACGGGCTCCCCGGATTGAAACATCCTGGCAGCTTGGCTGTGAGAGCGATCCTATTGCTTCTGGTTCTGTGTTCATGGTCGCTCCTCCTTGGGCCGGTTGTCGGTGTTGTGGACAGTTAGTTGGACGGCGCCCGTTACCCTGTGATCCACAACTGTGCACTAAGTCTACCTCCAGCTATCTGATTGTAAGGCTCGTGTTCCATGCTTCCTGGTCCAGTTACGAACTGGCGCATATGTGGTTGAATTGTGCTTGATTCGAGTTGCATGGAATCACTGTGTAATCTTGCATGTGAAGGGCGGCTGATGATGGTGCCAACCGTTACCAATCTGTGAATTATGGATAGTATGTTCTGGTGTTTCTTAAGCTGTTGCGCCACTATCGCCTTAACTAATAATTGTGTGCACTTAACCACACTCTAATATTTCTTAATAATTGTATGTATGATGGTTAATATGGTTTTGGTGTATTTGTTCCATTTGTGTGCGTGATCAAGGCGCTGGCCTCCCGGACTCTGCAAGCGCACTCGGCGAGCTCGCCGTGGGGCATTTGGACGACAGTGTGTTTACTGGGCGCGGTCTACCCGGTGGTGGAGACCCGCAGGTGGAGTTATTTACTCCACCCGGAACTTCCTACCCAGGCCCAAGTGCGGACCGTGTTATGTCTTATCCCTCAGGCACTTGCAGAAATATTTACTTATCTTGTATGCATAGTAATTGTAAGGTTATGCTTAGAAATTTATTTGTTGTGAAGTGTTGTGAAAAGGTTAAGGGACTACACCCCGCATTGTGATTGGGGTATTGTATCTTGTTTGAACATAAGTGACATTAGTCTCGCTTACATTGTGTTACCTTTTATGATATTGTTGAATTGTTTCTTAATAAATGAATTGTTGTTATTGAATGATTGTCAAGTGAGAAACGCGTTCCCATCCGGCACCTTCCATTTCCCTAGTAAATTGTTTGGGGCTGCCCTCCTATTAATATCAACATATCATTCACGACAGTATTTTGGTACATCATCTGATTGTTGTGTCAGTTCTTGATAAATACGCCCCACCTCTTTAGCGCGTCCTGGTGGTGGCGCATTTAGGTGGTGTTTAGAAATTTCATGTTCAACCAGACGTAAAGCGGCGTTTTTCCAATCGCAATAACCACCATTTGGAAACTTTGATCGTGTTCAGGAGAAAAGTTTGCATTCATAGCAATATAAATGCCGATTGTTAGGAGAAAAAACAAAGCCATGTTCGTTTTATGGTTTCACCGATTCATGTTTCCCGCTCAAAAAGCTTGTTTAACATTTTCTAGTAAAACGTTTTTCAGAATTTCTGTCACTTTGCTTGAAAGACTTACAGTCAATTATATCACCGTTGCAATTTTGTAGTGCTGTAGCGTCAATGTTGTGCAGTGTCCTATATTACCTGGAGTCGTAAGCTCCGGCCACAAACAAATGTCATTTTCCAAGCAATAATTCTCACTTATAGCAAGTTAGCAGTTTCCTAAGGCCGATGTTGGTGAGTTCCCACTTCTGGTCACATAACACAAAAGGCGGCATCCCTCCCCCTTTTTCCCTTAACACCGTGGCGTTATATTTGGCTGGCGGGCGATTCAAATGGACCAATGGTGGCCTACGGTCAGTGGAAATTTCCCAGGTCGCTGGTGGGGTGAAGTGAGAGAGAGGGTTTCATCTCTCTCTTTCTAGCACTGGAGAATCCCATGCCGCAGGCTACTCACACAGGTTTGTACAGGTCTGGGTATTTCTGCAAACGTGTTTGTCCTAACGTCAGCACTCTGGTATGCGGCCCGAGGGCGCGCTAGGTGAAAGCGTTTCCACATGTCTATCTCAACACGCTATAGGCATTTCCATGCAGCCCGGAATTTCGTGTGAAGAAATGAATCCATTAAGCGCCCGATAATCAACCAATTACTGTATACGCCGTGTGTCATCAAATTCGCACTTGAACATCGCACGTTACCTATTCGATTCACTGAAAGTAACAGTGAGCTGTGGCGCGCAATTCATACAAACGAAATGACGTGAACAACTAATGTAATGGAATAAAGTTACTTAAATTCAGTTTATCTGAAGTTAAAAACAATGTTAATGATTTTTTATGTTAACTTAAAAGTTACATTCTTGCAATTTTGTTAACTTCGTTAAATAACAATTAACGGATTAACGGTTTTCTGCCCAGCTGTTTTTATCGACGTGTAAGTGATTTAACATTTCTGAAAGACTTCACCTTCTATTCACTTGAACGTCACGGGTCATAAATTGTTCCTGGAGCCCGAGTCATCAGCCTACCTGCCAGGTGAAAATCCTGCCCTTTGTTCTCTATTCCAGCGAGGGTAGGCTACCGAAGAGGTGACTCTCACCCCTTGTTAGACCACACTCCACTACGTCTCATTACTCTGTTGTAACCATTATCACTGCTCGACGAAATTCATATCACTGTTCCATATCGAATGTAGTGTCTTTTCATAATGAACACGGTATGTGAAGAATCAAGCTATTTTAATTGCACCAGGACTGAACGCAGCGAATATGGCAGCTACCAGCCTTGACAGAAGCAACACCTGAGTATATGATGGTGGCTCGGCTTCATGTATACATAAACACATAAATTCACACCTTGTTCCTTTATATGGGAGTTGAGTTGCGTTTTGTTGATGTTTAATTACATTAATGTTTCGCCCTAGTTCTGCGGCCATTTTCTAGGCTTAATTTCGGTTTACTCGTGACTGGGTATTTTTTTTCTGCTGACACCAGAAACGGTAGTTATTAAATTAATGATGAAAAATCATTACTTTTATATTTATGTAAATAACTTTTGTTTTGTTCACAAACAGATTTTTGTGCTATTTGGCCCTGGAAATTCATATCAAAATCCATGCCAAATTGTTTGTAAATTATTGGTGATAATTTACATGGTATATCTCCGAAGGCGGCGAAATGATCAAATAACGGTAACAAGGTGTAGCCAAGGAGCGAAACCAAACATATAAATTTCGATGATGGTTGACTGGCTAGATTTTGTGACGTTATAACTGATAGCAAAAGTTGCTAAAGTCGGGACAATTTGGAAAGTGAACACATTTGCTCAATTTTTTTTTTTGCCACCATTTATGTACATTTTTAGTATTGAAAACATTCATTGGCTAAGCATCTCTTGCTCCCATAATTAAGCATAATAACAAACATTTACAATTGAATTCAAATTATCTGTGAGAAGAGAAAACACGTATACGCAGGTGATAACCCGTGATGGCTAATCCACTCCTCTAGACGCATGTTGGTGTAAGATTTCAGAATCACAAAGCTTTCATTACGATGGTAGATCTTTGTTTTCAACATGTTAATAGCCAATTTTTATCTTTGTATGCTACTCATTGATGTTGTTGTTACATAGGAGCGATCGAATTTGGCATTAAGATTGACACCTCATCAGTAGAACTGTATTAGAAGTGCTACAGTTATGATGACCCATAGGATCACCGTAGGGAGAAACAAGCATTTCTTAAGAATAAAACTAGGGCAGAGAGTTTTCATCGATAGGAAACTCAGACAGGCATCGCCGTGGATTTGGATCGTTGACAACTAGTAAAAATATGCGCGGTGCTCAACCTAAGTAGCACAGATGACCGCATTGGCAGGACTCGTCACTGACCTGTCACTGTCCCTTCAATTTTGGAAATGTAGGGGAAGACGGAACCTCGTGTTCTCTGTTCCATTGCAGCATTTACAATTGGAGAACGACGCAAATATTGATTACGCCGCCGGTGACAGCAGACTTTGGTTTGCAGCCACATACATCTGCAGATGGTCAACGTCTAACAGGTTGGCTCTACTGTAAGAGTGTATGGTTGGATGTTGAAGCCACTGTCTCTTGAAAGCCACAGATACATCACAGATAGGGAGGATAGGTTCGTCCACGTTGTATTCAAATGGGGTTATCTGGGGTCATACAAGCCCCCATCCTCAGGCTCGCTCGCCGCTCACAGTGTAAATATATAGTTAGAGCTGCCACCTTTCTTTATTGTAATTAATGTACATTGGTTATTAAAGGTAAGGAAAAAAGTACATAGTTTCAAAATAAAGTACAATTTCTTTTTCGTTATTATTATGTTAAAAAAAAATATTTTGTATAGCTTTACGCAAGTTTTATCAAATTATTATCACTTTTAATCAAATGCACATCATATTTACAGTCAATATTTAATTTAAAGTAAATAAGTAATTCTTTTTTTATCATATTCAGGGATGCTTTGTTTCTCTCTTCTCACCATATGCTTTTCGTTACTGAAAAACTCTGTGAATGCTGACGTGGTGAGAATATACAGTAAAATATTGAGCTGGAGGCGGGCTCCGAAACGTCGCCCTGTATTTCTACTGACGCTTACATTCTTTCAGTAAAAATGAAATTATTTTATACAAGTTTGAAAAATTATTATCAGTGATTATTAAATGCTTGCTGCCATTTTTGTATAGTAGATAATTCCAAAAAACCTTTAGAACTACGAGTAAATATACGATCATAAATTTTGTTTAGTAAAGAAATTTCTCCAAAAAGATCATCCATATTTATATTAAGTTTTTGTAGTTTTAAATCTTCTATTATGTTAACAATATTATCAAATTCAACACTGCTATTTAAATTTATATTTCCAAGTGTAAATAACCAGTTTGAGTCATTAAAATCAAACCATTCATTTAGGTACTCTAAGGCTTTGTCAATAAATATTTAAAAAATAGTGTTAGTCTCCCTGATCAGATCTGGTGAAGATAACAGTTTAGGTTTTTTTTTGCCTGTTTTGTAGCCCAAGAAGAGAAGTTGTTTTCTTTGAGCTAATCCATCTCTAAGATTAACCATAATCGCATAAATATCTAAAACTGTAATTCCTTCTATGCATTTTATGGCTTTATTAAATAAATTTAACAAGTGTCTACAAAAATGTAAATAAATTTCAATCATGTGTTTTTGAGCATCAATAAATTTTGTAAAATCACTGGACAGTTGTCTAAACTTACAAACTAACTTCTAATAGGTGACCAATTTAATAATAATGTATCAATGCATGACAAAAGAGAGAGCCATCTTGTTCCCACAAGGCAGTTTACTTCATGAAAGTCTCTATCTTTTCAGCTCCTCTCTTCTTACAGCAAAATGTGAAAAATGAGCTTAAATTTTCAAAATCACATTTTCTATGTCATATTATAAAAAGCTCATTGTATTTCTTAAGCAATTATGCACTATGTGTGCATGACAATTTGCATTGTCAGTACTTAGCCCAGATACATTTTGAAAACATAATTTGTATTGCTTCAATGACTTTTGAGTTGCTTCAAACATACCATCGCAGATTCGTTGTTATTTTGATAAAAATCTAATAACTTGTTTTGAATGCCATTTTTGGCCGCAAAATACTACTAATGGAAACAGTTATATCGTATAAAGAGGAAAAATCAGCAATCTTTAGTAGAATTACAGGTAACAGATAGCGAGCAGTTACCCCTAGAAAACGAATACCTCGAAGTCCAAGGGAGATTGTAACAGGCTTCGAGACCTAATACTGGAAATAAAGATGACGGTGGCAGTCGTTCCCTTCATCCTTTAGGCTTCGTTCCTTCCATTTTGAAACTGCCAAATTTTTGGTACACTTTCTTCACTTACCCCCTTCAAGCGTCTATACTATTGAAATTCTGATCTTTCTAATTTATCGCGGACACGTTTTTCATTTACTCTTTCTTGGTATGTATATTTCGCAGCTCGTCTTGTCTAATTGATCCAGTCTTGCTTTGAAAGATCATTTACATGGCCTGAATACTGTCAATTTCTCTTTCTTTTAATGCCTTTGATTCAGAACAGTGCATTAATTCTGGCACAATAATTTTATTGAACTTCTGTGGCCTTTCCACCCCCCGACCAAAATCAGTCTTCTGACAAACATGAAAAATTCCTGTACTCTTCTGCATGCCTAGTTTACTTCTTGTTTCCTTCCTGTTTATCCTATAATCTTCTACAATATGCCAAACATCGTTTCATGGTGGAGATGGCAAGGGCATGATGTAAGGGATGGCCTGTAGGGGTGTTGCACACGGGGAAACTAAGTCTACACTGGATCCGCTATGGTAACTGTGAAGGCCTTGCCAGAAAAATGATAGCGTTGGACTTCTGATAAACTTACTTAGGGCCAGCAAGATAATGGTGGATATACCAGTGTTTTATAAAGTGTTTTTTCGAGGAAGGCCTCGAAAAAAGTTTGAGTTAAAGGATAACAGACCTGGAAAATCAGGACTACAAGAAAAAAATTTTGTTTTAACATAATATTTCAGGCATATTACTACAGCTTTCATCAGAACTGCCATGCCCGGTATCGCTGCCATCTTTAGATTAGCAACCAAAACACCCGCTAACTTTCTGCCTTATTTAACTCCAATAACACCACACATTTATGACAGAGCTTGGTGGTTGTGAGTGGTACAGCTCTGGCCTCGAATTCGGGAGGACGCTGATTCGAATCCTCGTCCGGCCATCCAGATAAGGGTTTTCCATGGCTTTCCCAAATCACTCCAGGCGAATGCCGTCATAGTTGCTTTTAAGGGCCAAGGCCGAATTCCTTCCCGTTCTTTGCTCATGCCCTTCCCGTCTCTAGTGACTTCGACGTCAACGAAGCTTAAAGCCAAAAAAAAAGTACATAGTTATGTCAAATACCTTGGAGAGAGTTAGTGCTGCATTATCAACATTACCTTCTTTTCAGTTTCATTGCACCTTGTCACTAATTGTGTTTCACAAGAATATCTTCTCCTAAGAACATGTTTCTGATTTTCAAACAACTTTCTTTTTTCATAAATATTTGGGAAGAAGTTGTATATCAAGTTCTCCATTAACTTAGTACTGAGATTAAACTTATCAGAATGTATTTTTCAACCCTATTAGTATTTTCTCCTTTATCAACCACTTCCACTAAGGAAATTTTGCAGTCGTCTGGTATGCAGACTCACTCTAAATAATATTTCAAAGTATAGTGTAATTGAGTGTCCATCTATATGTCGTAATACACCAGCCATAATATTTATCCATATCTGCCCTTTACCAATACATTTTAACTTACCTAATTTCATCATAATAATGGTGACATTAAATCACTTACTCAATATCTCTCCTCCTTCATAGCCTCGATAGTTTCTTCCTCATCCTTACCCATAATTACGGGAATACCCTGTCTTCCTCCAGTTTTCTAAAATAACTATAGAAACTTTTAGTCTGAATATCGTTGTGGTATTCAGGCTAGTCCTCAGATATGTTGTGGGAAGAATGTTAGGTTTACTCCAATAAATATTACTGTAAATTGAATTTTTAATCATTTTTCAATTATTGTTATAACTGTAAATAATGGATATCATTGGACGATTCCTCCCATAATGGCAAATACAGCTCATATTGATAGAACATAGTGGATGTGTGCAACTGCATAATATGTGTCATGTAATACAATATCAATAGATGAAAATTTCTCATGGATCTTTAGCTTCCCTCTTTGCTGCTGTTAATTACTTGCTTAGTTAATTCCCTAGGGTCACTGTAGGAAAGTCTCTGGCTGTTAATTATGGAGAGTTACGGCTGGGCTTTTTCCCACGTACGATGCAGGACAGAGGCGACGAACAAGTTTGCCAAGGATGAAGTTGTTCTTGAATTAAAACGATAATTACCTAAGCCATACGATTCGATATGCAAATCACAACGAACGAATACTGGGAAATTTCAGAAAGCTTGTGAGAGAGTATATGATCTAGCCAATGGAATAATGGTTCAAAATGATACTATTTATTTATCATTTTCTTCGCATGTTGGAGCGTATCCCGTGATCTGTCAGACGAAGTCACCCCTTGACTGACGGACATTGGAAGACTCAAGACGAGCTTGGAGGGCGCAGAAGTCGGCGAGAGTCGTGAGAACTGCTGGAAGGGGGCCTTCGAGTCTGAATCCAAGAAGATGACGGTTCTGACTCGTGCTGACAGCTTGCAATAAGAGTACAGTACTTAAGTTTTTGCAGTGGAAAGGGACTTAGGTTTTTTAGCCAGTAGTGGCTGGAATCAACATATTACTCTTTTGTACTGGTGACTAAAGCTACTTCAGCGGTACAGTAACAGATTGTACCTGATTTTAAAGTGTTTGCTGTTATACTCTCTTCTCAGGAACCCAAATAGTACCTTGAGTGGAGAAATCTGCATGATTAAGCATCTGTCTATCAACGAAGTTGATTTATCACAAACTTTAAACTGAGCTAAAAATCGCAATCCAAAAGGAACATTAACTTTGGAACATTCCATTATGAGTCTTTGATTATTTTATCGTGCATATTTTTGTAATTTTGTTAAGTCATGCTAATTTCAATCAACAAGATTGTCACATATTTTTCATTCAACTTGATAATACAGCGTGGTATAACGAACCGCACCCGTTTCAGTATGTTTCGGCCAGAAATGCGTTTTGTATGTTTTCATATTAACTAAAAGTCACTTTGCGCTTAACTTCATTCATTTCAAGTAAATAAGGGAGTAACTATTAGTGGTAGGGACTTTTATTGCTGAACAGTCGCGCCCACGCCAAACATTTTTGATGCAACAAGGTTTCCGTACTTCGCTGCTATTTTTGTCCGCACAGTTTCATAACGATCTTCACCAACTTTCTTGGGAGGTGGACCCAAGAAGAAGCATCTCGCTGGAGGTGGTGTTTTCATCGCCGCTGTCGTTCCCCGCTGCACAGCCATCTGATTACTGGCGTTCTTCAAGCTCGGCCCTTCCAATGCCAGCTTGGCGATTTCCAAGTTATCTAGTATCGTTTGCGCCACAGGTTCACTGCCAGTGGCGGCCATCTCGCGGAGAATGTCAGTCGGGCCAGCCTCGATGAAATCTGTTAAGAGTGAGTGATGGTTGATTTTTGAGGTGAGCACCGACAGGAGGCGCAGTATCATGTGCTGGTTGTCGGGATCTTCATCTCGAAGGCCAGTGGACAGTAGGGGCAGGAGGTCACTCCTGGAAAACACGGTCAGTTCTGTCACTTACTACAGAAATTTTTTAGGGTCTATAAGGAGCAAAGTATATATAATATACAGAGTATGTATAACTTATAGAAATAAAATTCATGTGTGAAGTGCTCTACACAAAACTGGGATTTATTTCATCACTGGCTAATTTTTTCTGTCTAAATTAGTTTAGAACTTTAAACTATCAAATAAACAGTTAGGATTATTGTTAGCGATATCAAACATTCATAATTTAATTTAAAAATAGCATTTTTATATTGTGCTACTATTTCTCGGTTAATTCTCATACCTTTATTGCTAGCTTCATTAATTTAGATATTACTGAAAGCTTTGTAGTTAGTTTAAGGAAAACATTTTATAGTTAAGCTTTGAGGTATGATATTTAATAACTCTATTTCTTATGTCTGTACTATGTAATAAAAAGTGTATGTGTACATTAAATTTATTTCAAAAAGGGTAATTTCAATGTAAATTACTGATGACAGAAACGATAAAATTCACAATTTTCGTGTGTCTATCTGAATGTTCGCACCTCACGCAGAAAATAATGGACGAATTTTAACTAAGCCACGCGTACTACTAACTTATGTCATTGATCAGGATAAGGGGTGCTCTTTATACCCAAACATGACAAATTCCCGGTGATAAAGAGTTCAAAACCGTAAATTTAGAAGTTGTTTTATAACTGTCCGTGCAACTATCAGAAACTAATGAATAAATTTCAACTAAACTTCACAAAGTAATAGCGTAGGATATAGGAAACTTCTTATCCTGACATTAACCCATGATATAGAGCCAAAACTATAATTTTTCAAATTTTCGTTTATCTGTGAGCGTTTTTTATATAAGCTAAAGAAATTTAGCATATTGATAGCTTATGTCATCAACTTACATATAGGATACCTTTCGTCCTGATTAGTACCAGATTTCATCAATGATACAGGGCCAAAACCGTAAATCTATTACTATACTGTATAACAGAATGGAAGAAAAGTTGTTTCTGTATATTAAATTTATTTAAAAATACTCATTGCATGTAAACTACTGATGATAGAGGTTAGAACGTTTGTCTGTATGTATGTTCGCACCTCACGAAGATACTGATAGGTGGATTTTAAGGAAAGTGTACGTAGTGGTGGTAGCTTGTCTCGTCGGCCACTTCCGATTTTAAGGTCAAATGTCGGAAAATTGATCTATCTAACTAACATATTTAAAATTTCACATTAACTTCAGGTTAATTAAAAAATCATCCCCGTTTCCAGGGGACACCACCTTCTTGAGGGTAACTTAAGTGCCGAGTGGAGAGTGTTCCGTGTTACAATGAAATCGAAGGCTATGCCAGAGTTAGTATTGCTACCATGCCGGACATGCCTTGATGGAGTTGTCAGATGAAGTGTTCTTCATAATGTATCACGGTGGCCCTTTGGAAGACATAGGGAAGACAACCCGTCTATGGAAAGAACACCCTGAAGAAAAATCCGCAACAAGCCAGCCCCTGTCCGGGTAAAATAAAATACAGGCTAAGGGTGTCAGTCAGGAGCTTCGGAAGCTGTAAAGCTCCGTGAAAATGATTTAGGTAACGGAAATGGATTATGAGTATCGCAAATTGGAATAATCGGGGTTTGGGTCCAAAACAGCTAGGAATTTTTTAAGAAGTAGGAAGGATGAAAATTCAAGTGGCCATTTTAACACAGGAAAAGCAAAAGGGAAAAGGTAAAGAGGTAATAGATCAGTACATTCATTTTTACAGTAGCATAAGTAAAACTGATGGAGAGTAGTATATTAACAATAATAAATAAAAAAAAATTAAAACTGTATCAAGGGATGGGAAGAAATAGATGAGAGGATAACATCTTTAGAACTGAAGAGAAATTGACATCAAATTGTAATAGTGGATGACAGATGATGCATATAATAAAACCAAGGATGATTTTTATCAAAATTTGACGATAGTTCTGGATGATGTTAACTCTCGAAAAGTAATAATATTAATGGGAAACTTTAATGGTCGTGCATGGGAAGCGCAAGACAGCAATGTGGAGGGTAGATATGGGGAGGAAGTAACAAATAAAAGTGGTAAAAGATTAATTAATATGTATGAGACACAAACACTAAAAATTGTGCACGGCTTCTATACACTCAAAAATATTAATAAATATACTTGGGTACAACTCACAAGAAAGCTACACTCTATAATTAACTATATAATACATAAACAGAAAAATAGAACTAACAATTAATAAAAAGAGATGTAAGAATGTATAGCGTTGTTGGAATGGGGTTCTAACAATTTCATGGTTCAAGCCAAAAAATTTTGTTAAGTATAGACTAAAGCAAATAACAAATCAAATCAAGGCCAAAATATTGAAGAAGAAAAAACAAATATAGTGGTAACAAGAAAATATAAGTAGGAGAATTTGAAAGAATAATCAACAAAATAAGGTTAGCGAACAAATTGAAGAATATATATAATGTAGATGAGGGAGAGGAAGCATATAGAAAAATCAGATAATGTATACACAGGGCAGCAACAGAAGCTTTAAGATTACTTGAACCTGTTTGTCAGAAGAAACCAGAGTGATTGTGGTCTCAGAAGTTGCAGAACCTTGGAAAATGTTAGAACGGATATATAGGAAAAGGTAAAAAGTCCTCTTGGACGATTTTAAGAATTTTCTAACTGAAAATAGAAATGAATCTAAGTGATACAGAAAATAGAAATACAGAACCTATTTACATCAAGGAGGTAAAATAAGAACTAATGGAAAGTCATAAAGACCTCGAGATGTATTCATTGAGCTAGTCAAATATAAACCGAGAATCGTTTGGAAGATATTGAGAAGATGTTTTATAAGTTTTTATTCGAAGGAGAAAATTCACACCAAGATTGTAATGTTTCAGTGATAAATTGCATTCATATAAAAAATCGTGAATTGCGATAATGTAATAATTATGGGGGGAATTATGAAACCAGATCCCATGAATGTCGAATAGTGAAAAATAGGATGGAGAAGGAAATATAGTTACTGAAGAGCAAAGCGGATTTCGGGCAGGAAGATCCTGCATTGAAAAAAGAGTTTTTGCTTGAAACAGCTAACTGAGAAAAGGAGAAAAAGAAACTTCGACACACATTTAGCTATCATCGATTCTAGAGAAAGCATACGATAATATGCGATTGTGTAAACTTATCGAAATTTTTGAAAATTGTAGTATCCATATTGAGTATTGTACATTTATATCTGTGAGGAATGTTCTGGTGCTTGATGTATCTTTGAGATGTATCTTTGAAATTGTACATGAGTTTGGGGAGTCGTTGTCTGGCTGTCGAACTGTAATTATGTGGATATAAAGTTGTAGTGTGTGTGCCTCAATAAACGTATTATTATTACAGCAGACCTTATTGTGTGGTGAACATTATTTAACATGCTAGCAGAGCTTAGTTTAACAATCCACGGAGTGTATGCAAGAACCATTCAGAATATTTATAATACTATGAAAGGATTTGTAGGGATCAGTAAGAAAGTCTCCAAATCCTTTATAATTAACAAGGGTATAAAGCAGGGTTGTTGTCTTTCCCCAACATTAAATGTGTTCTAGAGAAATGGAGCCCATCGTAGACTTCTAGCCAACCCCTCCATCACTAGACCGAGCCACGTAGTTTGTGCACGCTCCCTAAAGGACCAATCAATCTATAAATGAATCTGAAAGACAATCGTATTATGAAACGAATCAAATCAAAACGGGAGGGGGATGAAGAGAGTCATGGGAGTGTACAAGCCGTATATTGATGATGAGGCGTGGAAGGATATTGGTGCAAGAATTAAAAGTAATGCATGAAAGGGAAAAGATGACTATGATAACAAGATGGCACTCAATTTCAGGCACAATTGTGTGGGAAGATTTTGTTTTGTTGGTATGGGTACCAAAAACGTTGAAACAATTTAAACATGAAATTTGTAGATAGCAAAAGTAGATGGGTACAGGGAAGGGGGTAATGGGTGTGTAAGGAAATTGCAACCGGAGCGTTCGCTCCATCACAATTAAATTAAATCAACTCGTAAAGTTTCATTCCAATACTAACTCAGACTCTCATTAACCCCGATATAATTCAGCCGGTGACCCAAACAATGCTGCCGATAGAACTCTAGGAAGAATTACAATTATGCCAAGGGGATGACAAACTAAAAGTGAATATATGCCACTTCAAAATGACTGAGGGAGGAAATGTCTGAGGACAATAACCTTTACTGGGTCAGCTTTATAGCAATGCCAGGTGAAAAGTTATCAGATAATAATTTCAGTAAAGGAGATGTCTTGGACACGAATGTTACCTGCAGACTTCCTGTAAGTTGTCGAGTAGTTGATCGGAAAGACAAGCGTTACACAGCACGATATATGCGAGGCGCCGCAGGTCTCTCGCACTGCCTGTAGATGGCTTCAGAAGCTCTACGACTCGGAGCAGTATTGTCGGTGTCAAGAGTTTCCTGCCGTCTTCCGTCGCTGCAAGGTTGCCTATCAGGCCGCAAAGCGCCGCCACCAGATGGTCGGCCACAGTGGGTCGGTCTCCTGGCGCTGCAAGATTATTATTAAATCACTGTGATGAAATACAATCCTTGGTGACAATTTCCTTACACAGCTATTTGTCCATTACATGAATATTTGTTTCCAATTCCTTTGTTGTTTTAGGGAGCTAATCTCTTCGAATCCATAATCTACAAAGTAACATTTTCTGTCTCCAATATGCTTGAAACAAAGTGCTAGATTATGATCATGGTCAACTATCACCTTCCGCGTACAACTCTCAATTCTCCTGATAAGGGGGCGTCCATTAATTATACCGAGCGTGGTGGGTGAGCGGTTAACACTCTGGCCCCGCATTCAGGATGACGCCGGTTCGAATCTTCGTCCGGGCAACCAGATTTGGGTTTTCCATGGTTTCCCCAAATCACTCCAAACGAATGCAGGGATGCTTCCTTCAAAAAGGCCATAGCCGAATTCCTTCCCGTTCCTTGGCCCCAGTCCCATCCCGCCTCTAATAACCTCGACTTCGACGAGGCGTAAAATCAGAAGTAAAAAAAAAAAACCGATCCATTAATTATGTGAGGTGAATAGGAGGGATGGGTATCCTGCAAAATCTCACCAAGGGGGAGAGGGTGGGGTTGACAGTCGACTTTAAGAGGGGGTATAAGGTCTAGAAACGACGTGGAAACCGACCTTACGGGGGTATAACTGCCTTCGGAAGCAGGAGAAAAAAAACAAAAAACTAGGAGGTCGATTAGCAAGGAGGGAGGTGCGTCAATTCCGTAAAAACACCTCACGTAATTAATGGACGCCCCCTAAAAACTATCCGCTCACGATGGTCTCTTCCCCTGCCTCCAATCTTTCAGTGACTCCCAGAACAACTCGCTGATTTTGTTCTAGGGCAGACCTCAATTATTTTCTCACCAACTCCTGTATATACTACCCATAATTTTTGTCCCATTCTACCTCACCATACTCAAGCAATGGACCGATCAGACATTAGTGGTCTCTGCAACATGCCCTCTCCAGTTGATGCAGCCCTTTGAAATCTCTACCTGCTCCATGCTCAATGTATACTTTGCAGCTGAGTTTATCATTAAATGAAGTGCCAAGATATTTACATTTTATGTCTTCAACAAGTAGTTTCCCCTACATCTTGAAATTATATATAACCTTTACTTTTCTGTGTAATTATAACAAATACTTTTTGATATTTATCTTCATTTCACGTTGAACTATAAAATGAATGAAAGGCGGGAAGTGGTGCAGGCCACTCTCTTGCTCTTGAGGCTGTAAACGGCCCCTAAAGGTGGATGAAATCAGAAATTATCAACTGCTTGGGGATGTAGAAGGTAATGGGATACCACTACATGAAAGAACCAATGGATTTCCCGATGACACGTAATCCTCTTAAAATGGAGGATTAATCAAACCAGTCGAGAGACTGTTAATAGAAGAAAAAGAATGTTACCACACGAGGGTCTGTATCTCAAGTGCCCCACCAGATTTAGCAGCTCGTTCACATCCATATCACAGTGCCAAAGAAATCAGCAGCAGCAGCCTTACGTTTTCTCGGTCTGCTAGGCACTAACCTGTTTAGCTATTCGAGATCATTTCAGCCTCGGTAACATGCACTTTTTTTATTTTGTCTTCATCCACTCTATCCATCGATGTCCAAATTTAAACTTTCTGCTTGTACTTTGTGGCCGTAATGCACATTTCAGAATGACGTTCAACACGATCGCAATTTACATATTAGCAACGTTCATGATTTTTTAGTACAGTGTACTATTATCTCGATGGATCATTGTTGGTTTGCTCGACTCGAACGGTGCGCTCAACCGCTGCGCATGTTCGAAATTGACTGAGTGCGCCGTTTCATGCGCCCTTAAGGCAAACCTTGATGGTGTTGACGATAATTATCGACAGCTACTGCCCCAATCAGCTACCTACTATTATTTCTGCTCTATACAACGGTATGCCTAGCATATCCACAACTGTTACCGCTGGGGAGTTATTAGTGACTGAAGTATTTTTTCGTTACCGTGGACTTCGCGACTGCCGAATTCAACGATGTATTCACGTCAGAAAAAAAGACAATCAAGGATTTTCCATTTCGTGCACCATTTTGTGACTAGTGAAACTTCAATTTTTTCTTGGTTTTTTATTTTTGCAGCATAGTGACTTAAACCAAATGTGTGTTTTAATTAATAACATTACTATTATTGATTAACAATCTAAGATCAGCAGCATTCAGAGACAGTATTTGATGCCGTTCAATGATTGCCTTGTAGTCTTGTTATCCTGAAAATCCACGAACCGTAGTTGTGTCATCGTAATTATCTGCATTTGGAGAATGAACAATAGCAAAGAACATGGCTAAATAGGGGTTTATGAAGAATATTACTGGTGCAGGGGGACCAGGGACGGATGCATCTAGAAATTTCTATGGCTTTGTTAGAATACTGAGTGGAAGGCAGTGGCGACGAATCTAGGAATTTTCCGATTCGGGGAAATAGCTGTGAGACTGCCGCCCCTTCAAACATAATTTTGCTGGCTGGATAACTCGCTGCTTACCTGAGGACTGAAGAAGTGCAATAATAGTATCGGTCAATAGAGGATAACTGACAAATAGTATCGAAAATCACAGGCCAATCAGTATGACGTCAGTGGTAGATATACTAATGGAGAGATCCTGTGATGGGAGGGAATAAATCAGAAAAAAAGGGGCTGGTGTAGATAATATTACTATATATGTATTAAAGATTGTGGGATACGATATTGTACCTTACCTTGAAATTTTATTTAAAATGAGTCTGGAGTCATGATGCTTACCAGAGGACTGGAAAAGAGCAATAGCAGTACCGGTTTATAAAGGAGGAATGACAAATAAGATTAGTTTAACATCTGTTATATGCAAAATGATGGAAAGATTGATATGCAACTATATCCGAAATTTCTTTGAGGAAAGAAACTGATTTGAAGATAGGCAACATGGTTTTAGGCAAGGATATTCATGTGAATCTCAGATGGTGCGCGATGTGCTTGATATTTTGGAAGAATTGGACAAGGGAGGCCAAGTTGATAGTGTAGCACTTGATCTATTTTTTTTTTACTTATGGCTTTACGCCTAGTCGACGTCGACGTCATTAGAGAAGAGGATCTTCTTTAAGGCATTTGACATAGTGAGCCATAAAATGGTTTTATTTAAACTGAAAACTATTTGATTGGATGAAAAAGTTGCTGGGTAGAAAAATTCTTTAAAGTCGGAAAACAAAGTGTTACAGAAGGAAATTCTTTATCAAAAGAGGTTGAAGTAAATGTAGGAGTACCACAGAGTAGTGTATTGGGACCGTTCCTGTTCATTATTCTAATAAATGATTGTGTGGAAGGCTTAAGCTCAGAATTTAGGTTGTTTGCAGATGGTGTAATAACAGGATCAAAACACGAGAAGACTGTGAACAGCTGCAGGGTGATCTGGATATCTAAATGGGTAGGTCAGCATGGAATGAAGATAAATGCCGATAGAGTCAGCTTATTAGCCATTAGGTACACAGATAAAAAAAAGTAAAGATTGTTTATGACTATAGCGTGGGGTCAGAATTGCTTGTTGAAGGCTTGGAGTGTAAATATCTTGGTAGAACGTTTGATAATAAACTCAGCTTGGCAGAGCACATTGGGCAAGTGGTAAGAAAATGTTACAAACTCCTTCATTTACTGGAGAGCGTGCTGAGTTGATTACCAGAGAATTGCAAAACATTTATCAGACCTTTAGTTGAATATGGTGAGTGGTGGAGTTTGGGACCCACATTTTGGAAGGCGTGCAAAGAAGAGCAATTAGATTTGTTTGTGGAAATTATCGCAGAAACCAGTCAGTAGCTGATATGATAAAGGAGTGGAGTCATTGGAATACAGGACGACGGTGAAAAGAGTGCTGGGAATGTACAAGCCATATTTTGGGATGGGTTTTGGAAGTATATTGGTCAAAGAATTAGGAATAGTACATGGAAGGAAAAAGATCATCATGACCACAAGCTGGCACTCAATTTCATGCAGAAGGGAGTGGGAAATTTTCTTTTGTGGGCAAGGATTAGAACAAATTACCAACGGAAGTGATGAATAATTTAATGCTGAAGAAATTTAAAATTAAAATTCGTGATCACTAAAGTAGATGGGGAAGGAATTTAACATTCAAATTATATAAGATAATTAATAAAATAATTGTTCTAAAAAACATAAAAACCGCCTTCAAAAAAAAAAGCACTAAAAATTTTAAAATAACTTTATACCTTGCTTAGGAAAAAGAAAATCTAAATTGACAATATTTTACATTACTGTCATTGAAATTTTTACTTTAATTAGTTATTTTTGGAGTCGGTGCCAGCTGTCACATCGCGAAGATCGAATTACTGAACTTCTTTTGGTGTCAGAGGCGAAACAGGGAGTACGAACAAAAATTCCGAATATTTTACAGCATGTCGTGAGGCAAATAGTGTTATTGTAGGAGACAGCTTAAGGAAACAAATTAACAGTATTTTAATCTGTGGCTCGGCCTTATTGGTCATCCAGGCATATCTCGGGCGCTACAGTGTCAGTTGGTAGGTTGCATCATGCAGTAAACGATTTACAGTTAGTATAATATCGGCGTATCATCAGTATGTTTCAGTTTTGTTGAAACATGTTTCTAGCATTAATTGTAGGTAAGCAGTAACATGATTTTTTATGTATTATTGTTATTTCTTATTGTTTTTATCTTTTTGTTTTTCTTACTTTCGCTTGCACCGACTCCAAAAATAACTAATTAAAGTAAAAATTCAAATGACAGTAATGTAAAATATTGTCCATTTAAATTTTTTTTTCCTAAGCAAGGTATAAAATTATTTTAAAATTTTTAGTGCTTTTTTTTGAAGGCGGTTTTTATGTTTTTTTTAAACAATTATTTTATTTTTAAATTTTTAGTAGTATTATAGTTTGTTTTGTATTTTAAATGCCGCAGCAGTTCCCATTTTGCGAACTTCCTGGTATCTCAAAGATTAAAGTGCTTGCTTTCAAAGAAGAATTCTGTCTTTACATACCACAACAACTACCAGAACGCGGTGAATTGGGTGTTTTGTTAAGGAATGTCAGTTTACATTTTGGTCCAGGGTATGTTTCGATCTTATCATAATATCTGTTCAAGCTGCAGGTCGATAACCGAAATATGTAACATCTGGGCATTAATAGATACCACATACAGAAATCTGTCTCTGGAATATATCTGAAAATATAGATTTTTAATTGTTTTTCACAACGTGAAAGCTTGGGATCCAAGTTGAAATCTGAAGTACATGTTGAGACATTATGACACATTTATTTTATAAATATTATTCCATGACTTAAAAGTAGCTTCATTGATTTTGACGGGATTTAAAACTGTGGATTTTTGTAAAGAAAATTGGAATTTAAAAGGGGTGAGGGTAAAGGGGAAGAGGGATTGGGCTTTTGAATACCAAATGTAGACTGCCTTTTCTGATTGATTTAAAGTACACGTGTGTAACTTTCTATTGATATCAGATAAAACTATAGGTATGTATAAAAAATAATGTAGGTGTGTGGAGACGAAGAGTTGTTTGGGTTTTGTAAAGCTAGTGTGGGTAGTATTTTTATCTTTGTTTTAAACTATACACGAGCAAATTTCCATCGAAACCAGATAAAAACTGTAGATTTTTGTAAAGAACATTTGCAAAAATTAAATGGGGTAAGGGAGTGAGTGGTAGGGTTTTTTAAACAGAATGTAGGCACTATGTTTCTCTTTGTTTTTAAGAATACATGTGCAGTGTTCCATGGAAATCGATAAAACTGTGGGTATCTATAAAGAACATTGGAAATTAGGAGGGGTGGGGGGTAGAAGGAAACAGGGGTTGGGCTTCTGCAACTTAATTTAAACACAATTGTTCTGTATGTTCTAAAGTATACGTGTGAAAATTTCCTTCAGAATCAGATAGAAACTGTAAATTAAAGAATGGAAAGGAAGGAGCGGAGTTTGGACTCTCGAACCAAATGTAGACAGTATTTTTCTGTTTGTTTTGCAGTATACATGTGCATACTTCCTTTGAAATGAGAAAGAAACGGTAGCTTTGTATAAAGAACATTGACAGTAATCAAAGGGGTAGAAAGGAGGATAGGCTTTGCGTTTTTGTGAAAGTAATGTGGACAGTATTTATCTTTTTCTATTTGTTTTAAAGTATACGCAAGCGAAGTTCCACCGAATCGAATTAAAATGTGGGTTTTGTACAAATATTAAGGGAAGGGGAGCTAGGATAGATTTTTTGGTCAGAAATCTTATCCATAAAAAATTACATATATATGTGCCAACTTTCATAAAGATCGGTCGGATGGTGTCGACTGTAGCTTTCTAAAAAGAAATTGACAAAAATCAAGGGGGTGGAAACGGGGAGAGGAGTTCAGTTTTTGTAAACCAAGAGTTGGCATTATTTTTCTCTGTGTTTATAGTAAAAACTGTGGTTGTGTATAAAAATTAAGCGGTTTAATGGGGAGAGGGGGTGGTTTTTAGATCTTTTGGTCAGACACCTTCTTCGTGAAAAAATACATATAAGCACCAACTTTCATTGTAATCGGTCAAACGATCGCGACTGTAGCTTTTTATAAAGAACATTGACAAAAGTTAATGGGATTGAAGGAGGAAAAGGGGATGAGCATTGGCAAACCAAATGTTTACAGGATTTTTCTCCTTGTTTTAAAGTATACATGGACAAAGTTCACTAAAAATCAGATAAGAAATGTAGATTTCTATAAAATTGAGGGGTGTAAAAAGAGACATGGGGTGGTTTATTTATTTATTTAATTTTTTTTTGGTCAGAAAACTTCTCCATGAAAAATTACATGTATATGCCAATCATAATGGAGACCAGTTAAATGGTGTCGACTGTAGCTTTGTATAAAGAACATTGGTAAAAATTTAGGTGGTGGATAGAGGGAGAAGGCTTCAGTTTTTTCAAACAAAAAGTTGACAATATTTTTCTGTTTATTTTTGACTATACAAGTCCAAAGTTTCATCTTAATCGGATAAAAAATGTGGGTTTGTATAAAAATTAAGGGGTGTAAATGGGAGAGGGGTGGTTTTTTGTTTATTTAATTTTTTGGTCAGATTCTCCATGAAAAATTACATGTATATTGGAACTTTGATGATAATCGGTCAAACGGTGTCGAGTGTAGCTTTTTATGAAGAACATTGACAATAATTAAAGGGGTGGAAGGAGGGAGGGGGTTGAGCTTTGTTAGACCAAATGAAGACGGGATTTTTCTTTTTGTTTTAAAGTATACATGGGCAAAGTTCAATAAAAATCAGATAAGAAATGTAGTTTTCTATAAAATTAAGGGGTGTAAAGGGGAGAGGGGTGGTTTTTTATTTTGATTTTTTTGGTCATAATCCATCTCCATGAAAAATTAGATGTAATTGCCAACTTTAATGGAGATCAGTTAAATGGTGTCGACTGTAGCTTTGAATAAAGAAAATTGGTCAAAATTAAAGGGGTGGATATGGGGAGAGGGGATCGGTTTTTTTAAACCAAAAGTTGACAGTATTTTTCTCTTATTTTTTGCTATATATGTCCAAAGTTTCATCGAGATCGAACAAGAAATGTGGATTTGTATAAAAATTAAATGGTGGAAGGGGGTAGAAGGGGTGGTTTCTCAATGAAATTTATATGGGACCACTTTGGAGGTATACCCTATCCACTAAAAAATTTTTATTTAAATCGGTTCAAAATTGGCGAAGATATCGCTGAACATACATACAAAAAAAAAAAAAAAAAAAAAAAAAAAAAAAAAAAATACAGACGAATTGAGAACCTCTGCAAGAACACGGAGTTTTTCATTTCCAGACTATGTCAAAATACTTCTCAATTTATTTATCCGTGCTAACGGTTTGTATGTGTTGAAAGAAGATAATTTGGGCCGATCTTCTCGTAAAAAGACGCAGTCATCCAATGCCAGGATAGCTTACATATGGCCTCTACTTCAGAAAAGCTCACATATTGGGAACTTGGATGGATACTTTACAGACCCAAATTTTTTATATGAAATACAGGAGTTAGAAAGGATGCAAAGAAGGGCTGCTGGAATGTCTTTGGAAATTACAATTAGTAGCTGATATGATAAAGGATCTGAAAACGGTTTTATTGGAAGACAGGAGGAGGGTTAAGAGAGTCATGGGATTGTACAAGGCATATATTGGTGACAAGGTGTGGAAAGATATTGATGAAAGAATTAAGAGAGGTGCATGGAAGAGAAAATATGACCATGTCCACAAACTGACACTTGCTTTGAGGCATAAGAGTGTGGGAAGATTTTCTTCAGTAGATAAGGCAGTCAGTCAGTGATTGGAATATTTTTCCAATCACTGAATGATGAATACTTTACCAAAAACCCTAAAAGAATTTAAAGTTGAAATTAGTGGAGAGCAAAAGTGGGTTGGAAAAAGAAAGGGAAAAAAATGGCATGCAGGGAATTTGCTACCGGAGCAGGCGCTTTAACGCAGTTAAATTAAATCACACGAATTAGTTTTAGCGGGCGGGTAACATCTCTGACCATCCGCACAACGGACAGGAGGCGTACGATATACATTTTAATCGTAGTCTCTTGAAAGCATGGAGGAAGGAATATGTGGAGACGAAATTACGCCAAATCGGTGAAACCTCATATAAAAACTCGTCTCCTAATGCGCATGCGCGGTGGCCATAGGAATCATCCCAAAACTTGGGTTGTTTGCACTGTGTATGCTGCTGTGAACATTTCATTATCTAATATTTCAAAGTTTTTTTATAATGCCAAGTTGTGTTGCATACGGTTGCACACACAGATAAGATAGGAAACCACCAGGAATAACGTTTCGTAACTAAATCCCATTTTAATTATTGTTCTTGAAGTGTTTGATAGATAACTGCAAGATTAGAGCTTACCGCTATAAATTTATTCATTGTTCTCAATAGGATGATATCGTTCTCAAAATGTTTGTTGGTGTAGTATAGACAATCAACATACTTTGCACCTAAAAGGCTAGCCTTACTGTAGAAAAGTATTGAAAGTATAATTTAAGCGGGTCAAGTTTACATCGCGATACAGTGAATGTGCAATCTTTAGTCCAGAAATTAATTGTGATAATTTGTGCGGTGTGAACTATTAAACTTGATGAAGCAAACGTTGCTTTTAACCCGAAATGTAGTTCGCGATGCATTTCATGTGTTTAGAACTGTCCACATTGTTTGATTTTGTAGTGGCAATATTAATGGAAATGTGGGTAGGTTGAAATGCGGCGTGTACCAGAAGGGTACAAACAATTTATTTATTATTAGTTGTTACTAATTTCATGAGCACTATGTTAGTGACACAGTGTGTATCGCGATGTAAACCACTCCCATCTAAGTTTCTGACTTTTGATGTATGGTAAGAAGATAAATTCTCTGATGTTGCTAGCAAAGTTACATACGCCACTAACAATACAATATCTTCTGAGTAAGCTCAGAAGCTATGAGGTCTTGTGAAGGATTCAATATTTTTTATAAAAAAAGTGCTAAACGTTGACTTAACCTAACCTAAACACCAAAATTGGAGACAGCATATCTCTAGAACTAAATGAGATATCGAAAATACATATTCTTTACTTTCGAGTTATCTCGTCGTGTTACATAAGAATCTATCATCAAATTAGATCTTAGGGAAATTTTTCTTCTGAATTTCAACCCGAAACTCCTCTCTTCTTGAGACAGTATATCTTTAGAAATAAGCACGATATCAAAAAATTTGATTCTTCATTTTTGATCCCTCTCGTCGAGTTACATAATAATCCATCATCAAATTGCGGTGCCACGGTTGTCTTATGATTCCCTTGAGGTTTTTGTGCCCTTTCCCGTGTTTCTACGGCCAAGCAATATGGCGGCCTCCCCACCCCACTTCTCTCTCACTCCAGTGCGTGGTGAAGGTTCCTTGCGTCACACTTGAAATTCATCGCGAATTACATTTCGGTTAACAGCAACGTTTGCTTCATCAAGTTTACTAGTTCACACAGCACAAATTATCACAATTAATTTCATCGTAAGATTGCACATTCACTGTATCGCGATGCAAACTTGACCCACTTAAATTAGACTTTCAATACTTGTTTACAATAAGGATAGCCTTAGCGATAGGCTATAATCTTGCATTATCTATCAAACATTGCAAGAACAATAATTATAATCTGATTTAGTTATGAAACGTTATTCCAGGTTGTATCCTATCTTGTCTGTTTGTGCAACCGTATGCAACATAACTTGGCATTATAAAAAAACTTTGAAAATATTAGAAAATGAAATGTTCACAGCAGCATACACAGTGCAAAACAGACCAATGTTTTGGGGTTCCTATGGCCGCCGCGCATACGCAGATGTAGACGAGGTTTCACCGATTTGGCGTTATTTCGTCTCCATATATTCCTTCTTCCAGGGATGCTACGTCATGGAGGAAGGAATAATATGGAGACGACGCAAGAGACCTTTACCACGCATGGGAGTGAAGCAGGCCGGCGGAGGAGTGGGGGGGCATGGCCGGAGTGGTGGGGGCTTGACCGCTTCTCAACAACACGGGAATATGTACAAACACCTCAAGGGGACTCTAGGATAAACGTGACGCGCGAATCTGGTGATGGATTATTATGTAACTCGATGAGACAAATAAAAAATGAAGAATAAAATTTTTTGATATCCTGCTTAGTTTTCGAGATATTCTGTCTCAAATGTGAAATGGTTTTGGTTGAAATTCAGAAGAAAAAATTATTCAAAGTCAAATTTTATGATGAATTTTTATTTAAAAAGACGAGACAAATAAAAAATAAAGAGTAAAATTTTTCGATATTTCACCTAGTTCTCGAGATATACTGTCTCAAAAGTGAGGTGTCTTGAGTTGAAATGCAGAAGAAAAATTTCGCAAAAGTCAAATTTAATGATGGATTCTTATGTAACACGACGAAAAAACTCGATAATAAGGAATAAATGTTTTCGATATCTTGCTTAGTTTGGGGGATATACAACATCCAAATTGAGGGGTTTAGGTTTGGATGCAGGCTGGACCAAAAATTAATTCTGTCAAAGCCACAATGATTACATGGTTGACATGCAGAATGGATATTTCAGTTTTATTACTACCACTTGTGGTTAGTCTGAAATGTGTCCTAGACCAGAAAAAAAGTAAGAGGACCCACTCTAGGGATGAGCAACCCAGACATTTTGTAGGCTGGTACCAGAAATAAAATGTTTATTCAGTCACCTTAATGAACATTCTCTTGATCAAGATGTGTTGTCTAATTTCACAGCCCTACTTATTAGGACAATTGTAAAAAAATTATCTCTCAGTTAGATTTAGATACGGGGGGGGGGGGGGAGAATGTTGTACAAAAAAAGAGACTAAATTAGAAACACATTCCCCAAATTGATTTTGTTCAAAGGCCAATAACTTCTTTATTTATGAAGCCCATTTTTATTTCTGCATGAACCTGTTTCGACATAAATAGATGAGAAAGATTTCAAAATCGGTAAAAATAGGTATAGACGTATTTACAAACAGAAACAAGTCTTATATGAAGCTTTAAAAATAACCTAAGTCAATGGCCTGAAATAGCTATTTAAAAAATTAATAAAACTCACAGCTTCTCACATAACAGTTAATTTCATCATCCATTGTCAGTATAATCAGCAACGTGACGAAAGAAATCGTAATAGTAAATTCACTGAATCGCGAAGTAAAACACGCCCCTTTAAATCTCATTTTAAACACTCGTTAAAAAATAATGCTAGTCTATTATGTGCAAAATAGCAAGTTTGCTGATTTTCTACACTACACCAAGAAAAATTTGAGAACAAAGTCATCCCATTGAGAGCTATGACTAAATATTTATAGACGTGCTGCAAAGTTTGCGGTGTCTACCGCTCACCTTCAACAACGATAATTACAATTCAACTTACTTATGAAAATGATATTCCAGGTTCTTTCCTGTCTGGCCTATTTGTGCTAACCGTACGCAACACACGCTGGCATTTTAAACACTTATACACAATACTAAATGAAATAATCACTGCATCTACCACAATGTGAATACCTTAATTGTTGGGAAGCGCCATATGGTCGCTGCCGGTGCTGCCACCATGCGGGAGAGTTTTAGTGCTTGCTTCACCGATTTAACGTCACATCTTCCTCCATGTGATACGTAGCCAATGCCGCAATACCCATGGAGGAAGGAAATATATGGAGGAGAAGTTAATTGGTGAAGCAGGCTCGCGCATGCGCAGTGGCGGCAGCGGCGATATTGCGCTTCCAAACAATTGCGATGTTCTCCAGTATATCCTGAAAACTAAGCAAGATATCGAAAAAATTTATTCTTATATTTTCGATTTGTCTCGTCGTGTTACATAAGAATCGATCATTAAATTTGACTTTTGAGAAATTTTCTTCTCCATTTCAACCTTACTTTTGATACAGTATATCTCTAGAACTAGGTGAGATATCGAAAAATTTTTATCCTTTATTTTTCATTTGCCTCGTCTTTTTAAATAAGAATCCATCATCAAATTTGACTTTGACCAATGTTTTCCTTCTGAATTTCAACCAAAACCATTTCACATTTGGGACGGAATATCTCGAAAACTAAGCAGGATATCAAAAAAATTTTATTCTTCATTTTTTATTTGTCATATCGAGTTACATAATAATCCATCACCAGATTGCGGCGTCACCTTTATCCTAGAGTCCCCTTGAGGTTTTTGTACATATTCCCCGTGTCTGTATGGAAGCGGCCATGCCCCCTCCACTCCGGCCATGCCCCCCCCCACTCCTCCTCACCCTGCTTCACTTCAATGCGTGGTGAAGGTCTCTTGCGTCGTCTTCATATATTTCCTTCCTCCATGGCAATACCCAGCTTTACTTATAGCATAACTGTTATCTTTGTGTAAGTGGTATGTATGTTAATAAAACCTCGTTCGACATAACTTCTATGTTTCGCAGTGTTCCCAGAATGTATCGTCGTCTACATTAGATGACTTAGCACTTTGGCCCAGTCGGGTATGTTGAAAATATTCCTTTGTCCTGCCACAAACCATTTATTCAGTATCATCTATATAAACTCTCGCCACTCACGTGGCGTGACACCTCAAGCACATCACTGTTTCACATTTTTCAATTATCATTATTGTAGCCACTTATGCAGATTAATTGAATACCTTTTTAGTATTTTCCAAATATTTTAACAGGAACCTGTTATGTATGGCAAGAAGGCCTCTTGATTGCGAATCTGCTTTTTCAAGTTTTGTTGTAATAGCTGCGAAAAAAACTTATGCATTTATGCAATTATGAAACTTGGAAGAAGATCTGGTAGTAGTAAATGGGAAGGGAAAAGAAGACCACGAGGGCAAGATGACACTCCATTTCAGGGGTAATCAATTGATTTTTTTTTTTTTTTTTTTTGGCAAGAGGAAAGATAAGGAATAAATTACCTTGAACAATGCTGAATAAGTTACAAAAAATATATAAATAATTTAAAATTCGTGATGGATAAATTTTGTGAATTGGGAAATTTCACTCAAATAATTAATAATTACTATAATTTATGTTAAAAAAATTTGAGATTAGGTTTGTAGGTAAACTGCCATCAAAGCATATACTCCATTGCAATTAAATTAAATCTTTTATATGCATAGAGGCAGCCAAACCTTACAGAATTTGCAAAATTCTGACTACATATACTTCTAAACAGGAATTATATATATTAGGCGAAAACTTCGCTCTGAACTTTTTTAAAAAATTTCCTTTACTAGTTCAAATTGCTTGCTACTCATCAGGGCCCAATTTTAAATCACTATGGCTTCGATTTGGTAAAATAAGTATTATTTCCTTGGTATTTTTTATTTATCATGTCAAATCATTCATCAGCGGACTCACCTACTACTCTCATTTATTTACATAATTTTGATGAAATCATGTCTGTTGTTGGCAGTAAGATCTAAGGCTTACGAACTAAGTCAAGAAATATTCAGATTTTTTAAAAAATATGTAATGGTAATAATCTCAGTTCTCTCATATATATAAATAGTGCTCTCAACCGGATGGATACATTTTCAGACTAAAAAGATGTACCAAAATTCAGTAACGTATTGCAATTAAACTAGGTAATCTGGAAGAAATTGCAATAGTGTCTTGTGTATTCTTTGGGCGATACAGTGAAAGAACAGCAAACTTAATTTGAATTAAATCCACATTTTGATACCATCTCTTTAACAGAAAACACAACTCCGTATCCCTAAATTAACTTATATTTCCTAAAAAATAACTCTTTGTTGAATGTTATTATGTGTTCCGTAAATATAGTTACCTCTGTTAAAAGCATGTAGACGTCTAATGGTTTAAAAAATTAAACTGTATGAAAATATTACGCAAAAAAAACTTAATGAGGCAAAAGAACGTTCCCACAAATAGAAAAAGGCTCTACATGATTTAGCCGTTTCGAGGCCCTTAAACAATTGACATTCTGGAGTGTTATCTCGTAACACAATTTTAACTTTATTAACCATTGAGTATACTAAACCAATTTCTTTACATAAAATGCATCAAATGTTAATAAATAAATTAATGTGTTATCGTATTGAAACAAATTATTCAATATAGCAGTAAAAAATATTTCACAACACCAGTATATAAAAACGCTGACATCTAATTAAACAAAAGTCACTAGTGTACATTATATATACCATACTTACTTACGATCCAATGATTTTTTTAAAAACTGACAAGCTTCTAAGAAAGATATCAAAATGTAAAACAGATTTAATTAAAGCAATATATTCTTTATAGCCTTTCAGGGTGGGGTAGCATACAGTAACAGTTTTTCGCTGGTGGAGAATATGCTACCCCTCCCGCCTTTCATATAAAGTTTCCGTAACATTGATTTCACTCACTTTAGTTATCTTTTGGATCAAATAAATAAAATATCATCACAATTTTCTAGTAAGATCATTTATTAATTGCCTGATCCCATAGCTAACAGCCTGTCTTACCTGTTTGTTAATTCTGTTCTGTCAATAAGAGTAAAATGTTGGTAGATGTTTAGTACCTGTCCCTGCCTCGCAGAAGGACCCGAAGGCGGTGGTGCTGACGTCAATAAGTCTGTTGAGCCTGGCGGGGGCAGCGGTCAAGATGGTGGCGGCAAGGCGGTCATCCCTGGTTGCCCGCCACAGGATGTTGCCTAGGGCAGAACCCACTCGCGAGGTGAAGTCGCTTTGCCGGGAGAGCGCGTTGCGGGCGGCGAACAGATCTCCTTGTAACCTTCCAAGTAACTCCTGGCGTTCATCCCAGCGATCTTGCAGTTTGGCGTACAGCACAGTTAGATCCGCCTCGTCCGCCTCCATCTTGACCCGTCGCCTGGCAACCGCTCACTGCTGACTTCAGGGTTAACAATGCATAAGCAGGGGGGAAAGATGATGTCTCGAAAGATTTTTCATTCCATTAAATTACACCCAAAAAGCCAATAGCGTCATATACAGTATTTCAGTTAATTGTGTTATAGACTGCCTCCAAGTTCCTTCAGTTACAGTTAATAACTGAACATTGTGATGAACCGAATCACAGTTTCGGCATAACAAGCAGGTAACAATTCGTGTGGAGATATAAGAAGCAATAATTTGCGGGGAGAATTGGTGGAAAATTGGGCCCATCGCTTGCTTTTTAAATGTGTCCTTGCCTGCGTTCAATAAAACGGGAAGAAGAGAAAAGAATTCGACGAGCAGGCAGGACTTGGTAACTCATAACTACGCCAGGACTAGCCGTGTTCGTAGATCTGTTCTTTTTGTAGCTGATGTCCACGATTCCGTAAGTGTTTGTCACGAATTTTTTAAGGGTCTTTATGTTTTTGCATATTTCCAGGATAAAAAGTAGCCTATGTTACTCCCTTCCATATTAGCAACCTAATAGTGAAAGTCTCGTCAAAATCGGTTCACACACTAAATATGTCGCATATAAATTGCTTATATTTGTTAATAGCTGAAAAATTTGGAAAATGTATCGTATTTTAGAACAATCTAGAATATTTTAGTACATTCAAGAACATTCTAGTACGTTCTAGAAAGTTCCAAAGATTTTTTAGAAAACTTTGGTCGAAATATGAAAATGCCCTAGGTCGACCACTTTCAAACATCATATTTCCCGCACTCCTGCAGATATAGACAACTATCATATTTAATGATGGGAGACGCGAGGCTACTATCACACACAAATACCAGTTATCTGCGCTAGGTAGCTGTGAGGTGAAATGGGGGGTGGGGAGGGGGGGTCTACGGAAATCTCACGTGAGGTTTTGTTAAAAAAAATATTGGACTGTAGAACTAAAAAAAAGTCCACAAATTACGCGAAAGTCGATGTTAGGGGGGTATTTCGTCGATAAGTGGAGGTGTAACCGGATTTTGGAAGGGTGAGACCTATAAAAAAAAGGTCTCAAAAAGTTGCGAGGGCGATTTCTAGGGGAGGTCAGGCCAGATCTCACGAAGTCTCACCAGAGGGCGGGGGGGGGGGGGGGGCGGAAATCTGGAAAAACACCTCACGTAATTTATGGATGTCCCCTTACCGATATGCAACCATCATATTTCACGATTTGAGACTAGATGCTACCACACACACACACACACACACACACACTGAAGAGCCAAAGAAACTGGTATAGGCATGCGTATGGAAACACAGAGATATGTAAACACTCTGAGTACGGCGCTGCGGTCGGCAACGCCTATATAAGACAACAGGTGTCTGGCGCAGGCGTTAGATTAGTTACTGCTGCTACAATTGCAGGTTATCACGATTTAAGTGAGTTTGAAAAGTGGTGTTATAGTCGGCGCACGAGAGATGGGACACAGCATCTCCGAGGTTGCGATGAGGTGGGGATTTTCCTGTACGACCATTTACGAGTGCACCGTTAATATCGGGAATCCGGTAAAACATCAAATCTCCGACATCGCTGCGGCCGGAAAAAGATCCTTCAAGAACGACGATTGAAGAGAATCGTTCAACGTGACAGAAGTGCGCAACCCTTCCGCAAATTTCAATGCTGGGCCATCAGCAAGTGTCAGCGTGCGAACCATTCAACAAAACATCATCGATATGGGCTTTCGGAGCCTCAGGCCCACTCTTGTACCCTTGCTGAGTTAATGACACGTAGCTTTACGTCTTGCCTGAGCTCGTCAACACCGACATTGGACTGTTAATGATTGGAAACATGTTGCCTGGTCTGACGAATCTCGTTTTCAATTGTATCGAGCGGATGAACGTCTACGGGAATGGAGACAACTTCATGAATTCATGGATCCTGCATGTCAGCAGGGGACTGTTCAAGCTGGTGGAGACTCCGTAATGGTGTGGGGCGTGTGCATGTGGAATGACATGGGATCCCTGATACGTCTAGATATGACTCTGACAGGTGACACGTACGTACGCATCCTGGCTGATCACATGCATCCATTCATGTCCATTGTGCATTCCGACGGACCTGGGCAATTCCAGTAGGACAACGCGACACCCCACACGTCCAGAATTGCTACAGAGTGGCTCCAGGAACACTCCTCTGAGTTTAAATACCTCCGCTGGCCACCAGACCCCCCAGACATGAACATTATTGAGCATATCTGGGATGCCTTGCAAAGTGCCGTTCAGAAGGGATCTCCACCCCTCGTACTCTTACGGATTTATAGACAGCCCTGCAGGATGCATGGTGTCAATTGTCTCCAGCACTACTTCAGTCATTAGTCGAGTCCATGTGACGTCGTGTTGCGACACTTCTGCATACTCGCGGGGCCATACACGATAGTAGGCAGGTGTACCAGTTTCTTTGGCTCTCCAGTGTATATATATATATGAAGATAGACGTGGACGGGTGCATGGAAAAGTACCAATGTGTGGTGTAATAGGCTCCAAATTGTGGGCAGGTGGCATGTGTGGAAACTGGAATATGTAAAACCATTGACGGCGTTTTTGGTTAAAATTTTCTAATATTTTTTTGATGTTTTAAGACAAGAGCCAATAAAAAGACGGCATTACGGAGGGTCGTCATTGGACAGCAAAAACGTAACAATGAAGGGCCGAGGCTTGTTGAAATCAAGGAAGGAGGAAATGATCAGAACGTTTGCTGACGTTAGAAGAACTTTGCATCATGCTTGGAAGACTGGCTTGGAACTGTTAATGACTAATCATAAGCACCGTGTACTTGAATTGATTGGGATGACCAGTCTCAGAAGTATTCGCCAGCACCTTAACAGGACGGATAAAGAAGCCAGCCAGCCTAGTCGTCATGCTTTACCGTTTCGACGCTGGCAACTGCATGTCCTGGTTTGGGACATCAATAAATTACGTGAGGTGTTTTCCGGACCCCCCTTCTGGTGAGACTTCGTGAGATCTGGTCCGACGCCCCCCCCCCCCTCCCTCTGAAATCTGGTCCGTGAGACCTTTTTTTTAGGTCTGAACCTTCCAAAATACGGTTACACCTCCACTTATCTACGAAATACCCCCCTAAAATCGACTTTCGTGTAATTTGTAGATTTTTTTTTTTAGCTCTACAATCCAACAATTTTTTTCCAAAACCTCACGTGAGATTTCCATAGACCCCCCACCCCATTTGTGAGATTTCGCTGGACCCCCCCCCCCTATTTCACCTCACGTAATTTATGGACGCCCCCTCTCGGCATGGACTCGACAAGAGAGTAAAAGCGTTTCTGAAGTCATGTGGATCCACGACTCCAGAACAATCTCATACCGTTCATGAAGATTTTAAAGTGATAGATGAGGCTGAGGTCAAATGACTTTGCTGGCCCTGGAACCATGGTCACGTCTGTGGAATGTTTATCCAACTATTCCGATACCCAACGTCCACAGCGCTTGAAAATCCCTGAGGCATCGTGGTTTTCGAGATGGAGTGATCCATTACGACGGGGCCTAACAGTTTATTCGTGATCAAATGTCATTCGTCTTATTCATATTGTGTTCGACAATTATTGATACCGTGAGCATTACTCTTTATTTTGTTGGATCTCTTTAATTTCTTTTCTGTTTACACGGCCGTCTTCAAACACGTTTTGTTACAGTCAAATTTTTATTAAAACAAAACACACTTGAAACTAAATTGCACTTTGTAATCCTTCGATTTATTTGTTAATGAATTAAATATTCTAATGGCTCATTAAAAAACCTTACTGGGTAGTTTTAACAAAATAGACAATACATTTACAAATAAATGCTTTAAATCATTTGAAGTTCCAGTATTACGACATGAAGCAATAAGTGAAAATGGGAGATACTTATAGCTCAAAATACGTCACATGCAATCAGTTACTTCGAAAAGCAAAGGGGGCCAAACAAATTGTCATAAATCTTGCTAGAATATGATCTCTGATCGCAATAGTCAGAGATTGTTTTCTTCTTGTGTGTTGACTTGATGTATAATTGTGTTTAAGTTTGTGTCATATGTTCTGTCTGAACAACATTTTACCATAGTAAAAAAAACAAAAAAACGTCGTTTTATATTTGTGTCAGATAGTTACAGTGCATTTATGTGATTAACTCTGCCAAATGTCAGGACAGTTCTTTTCCTACGAAAAGTATTAATATAATGTTAATCCATTGTTATCCGAAGATTCCTTTGCTTGAGGGGGAATGTTGTGACTTTATCTGATGTGATTTCTCGTTTCGTAAGATGGAATCTTCGAAAACAAATACGAAGGTGTGTACTTGGAACAATGATGAAGATTCTATAAAGCATAAAACCGTCTTCAAAGGAGAAAGGAAGAACAATGTATTACAACTATGGGGAAATGATCGAACGATGAATTTAAATCCTCTTATTCTGGAGAATATCCAGACCTCGCATTATTTTAAGATTAATCTTTATCATTTAAAAACTTACCATGAGGTAGTGGATGAAATTTATTACAAAGTTAATCATTTGGAACCCTGGGAAAAAGGCAGCAGAAATACAGCTGGCCAGACTGGTTGGTGTGGTGGTGTTAGAGGTGTTGGAGCTGGAGGAATTGTTTCAACAGCATATTGTTTATTGTACAAATTGTTCACTCTGAAATTGACAAGGAAACAAGTGAATGGACTAATTTCTCATACAGATTCCCCTTATATTAGAGGTTTAGGTTTCATGTATGTTAGGTACACCCAACCACCACATGATCTGTGGGACTGGTTCTTTCCATACTTGGATGATACAGAGGAAATAGATGTTAAGGCAGGTGGTGGTCATGTTATCACAATAGGAGACATGCTTAAGAGATTGCTTACTAAACTTGAATGGTTTTCCACACTCTTTCCACGAATTCCAGTTCCAATTCAACAGACGATGGAGAAGAAATTGCGTGAACACTCCATGTCAACTGAACAGCATACTCGTGATAGGGGTAATGAAATGAAGCATAAACAGCATAGTTGCTCCTCATTTCATAAGGAAAGTTCTAACAAAGAAAATAGTAGGTCATCTCAAAAAAGAAGGCAAGTATTTGATGAAGCTCAGAAATATCGGCAGAATCATGAACACAAGAAATGCAGGCTTTCAGAAGACAAATATGGTGAAGTTTCTCACAGAGCCAGCAGATCATACTATTAGAGTATTTTTGTGAAGCTAGGAAGGTGACAAATTTGGGCCATTTTTTTTTTTAGTCTTGTGAGTATTGATGTTAAGAATATGAAATTCTAGAAATAAAACATTGAATTCCATGTAGAAAAGTGTCATCTTTATTTACTTTGAGATGGTGAGAATGTGGTGATAAAATGATTATTCCTGTAACAATTCACCCTAACCAGTTAAGAAATGTAATATAAAAATTTGTGAAAGTGGCTGCGTAGGGAGATTGGCACTGGGACTCCATCACAACTAAATAAATAAAATTGTTCATCTATATTACACTTATATTTCACTTTGCAGCCACAGCTACTTACTGCAGACCACTGGTGTTTGTGTGTGGTAGTACCCTTAAGTCTCCCATCACACACTATGTTGGTTGCATATCTGTAGATGTGGGAGATGTGGTGGTGGTGGTGGCATTTTCATATTGTGACCAAATTCTAAAAAAATCTTTGGAATCTTCTAGAAAATAATAAAATGTAGGCCTACTAAAATGTTCTTGAATGAAGTAGAATGTACGACATTTTTCAGCTATTGAAAAATATAAATAATTTATATGAAACATATTTAGTGTGTGGACCAACTTTGACAGGACTTTCACTGGCGGGTTGCTGATTTGGCAGGGAGTTAAATAGGCTACTTTTTATCTTCAAAATATTTAAGGTTCAATGCAAAAATATATATAAAAAAAACATCTTCAAAATTCTTGACAAACATGAACGAAGTCATGGACACCAGCCAGAAAGTTTAATTAATTTTTAGTTCCTTTCTGTGAGCTAAAATTAGACATTTTAAATATTGCCACTATCAGTTGTTTTTCAATGGCTATTGTGTAAATTTTAAAGTAAGTGGTAAACTATAAAGAGAGATATCAAACTGATTTTCATTACAGTTGCGTATATATTAGCTATCATATCATCTCGGTAAATGATACTTCAAATTTTAATTGCATAACTGCAGATGCTACTAACAAACATTTGTACTACAACTTCTTCAAACAGTTCAGAATAGTCTTGAGGGCAAGTTGAATGGTTAATCTGGCAAATTTGAATGTAAAATACAAACCTCATTTGTTACTCAGTAAATGCCAGTATTAGGTTCAAAATGGCAACCATGTGAAACTGGTAAAAGTTTTATTATTAATTGTGATGGAACTAATAGACCAGTGAGTTTTTCCTTAAAAGTGTATTTACAATTCCTGAATATTTTTACATCACAATTTTTTACAGTCTGAAGTATATTGTTCACCACCATCCTAACTTATTGCAATCCCTCACTGTCTTACCTGCTAACAAGTGGTGGGGAATAAAAATAATATTCAGAGTGATACTGAATATAGAGAGACAGTTGGAGAAATCATAAATACCAAAGAAATAGTGAAGCAGATGAAGTAATGCAAGGATATTGAGATATTTGCCGAAGCCAGAACTTATAAAACTGTAAGAGTATAATGAACAAAGTAATAAAAGTTCAATAACTCAACATAGATGCACAAATATTTATACCAGTAGAGTTGCTTAAAGGAAGGTGCACTGGACAATGAAGTTTGGATCAAGTTAATGTTGTAATGTAGGCTAGTGAATATATTATTGTATACATCCATACTCTGCAATTTACAAATATTGTGGGTGAGTGATGGTGCTAAGCACCAATCCTAATTCTGCACATTCCAATCTCAAATAGCAGGAGGAAAGAAAGAATACATTAAAGCATCAATATGGCAACTTATTTCTCTAATCTTATTCCTCCTGTCATTGCGAACTAAAGAGGTTGGTGGAAGTAGTATTCCATTGCACTTGTAAATCAAAGAATTTCGCATATTCTCCAATAAATTCAAAATTGTGTGTTATTAGTTCATATTGTGGTTAGGTTCAAATACAGCCTGAACCATAATGTTCCTGTTATAGTATATGATACGAGGAATTTAGTTATTGTTAGTGATTGGTATTAGTAATTTCTTGAGTGCCATGTTAGTGAAAATGTGTATCATCATGTTAACTACTCCCTGAGGGGTAATCAATGGACAGGAACTTGTCTGGTTAGCAAAGATTACTACAGTTCATGGCTGTTCATAGATTACTATCATAAGTCTCTACAGATAGATTTCTGGGATGATTCAGAACAGAAGACAAAGGTCTTGGCCACTTGCAATAGTTGAAGAATGAAGATATGGTAAAAGAGCTGGAATGGGATTCATTGAAAGACAGGAGAAGGGTGAAGAGGGCCGTGGGAGTGTACAAGGCAGTGATGAAGCATGGAAAGATATTGGTGTAAGAATTAAAAGTAAAGCATGGAAGGGAAAAGATGGCCATGACTACAAGCTGGCACTCAATTTCGGGCACAAGGGTGTGGGAAGATTCTCTTTTTTAGGTAAGGAGGTCAGGGATTGGAATAAGTTACCAAAAGAAATGATGAATAATTTACCAAAAACTTTGAAAGAATTTAAGTTGAAATTTGTAGAGGGAAAATGCAGGTTGGTGGAGGAAAGGGAGGAAAAGGTATGTAGGGAAATTGCCACCGGAGCAAGTGTTCCATTTCAATTAAAACCAAAATGAATTCCTGAATTCAAATTGTAGTTCAAATGTGAGAGTAGGATGGTTATTATTAATGGTGGGGATCTAAAATTAATAGTTGTGGACTTAGAGGAAGTAAGAGTAATAGCACTAGAGAGGAGGCATTTATAGGTACCTTAGTAAAACGAAAACAAGTCTGATGAAAGCCTTTTGTATTTATTTATTACAGCACTAAATGATCATGAAGCAGTTCAGGGGGGTTTAAGAGTATTCAATTAAGCAGTCGCCAAATTGAAAGTGATTACAAGTGCAGTTGTAAAAAGGTACAAATAATATTAGAGAGGAAGGCCAACTTTTACAATAGCAGAGATTGCACAGAAACAAAAACACCCACACAAATATATCAAATCTTCAGGCAAATGCTTTCTTCAGTAGGCGGTATGGTAAAGAAGTTGCATCGCTGCAGGTGGGTTGAAGTGGTTAGGCAGTCTATTATTATGATCGGGTTATAAACAACTGCTTAGCCTAGGCAATAGGATCAACACATAAAAATGACACGAACACCTGTGAATCATTGTAATTATGGGATGTGCAACCCTTCTTTAGCAGATACAAGGCCATTGTTATGGGACAACTATTGCAAAATTGGGAGGGGGGGGGGAAAGGAGGATGTTCAAAGATAGAGAGAAAAGGACAGGGGAATGTGGGAATTAGTAAGCTTTCTCAGGTTTGGGTGCGTACTTCAGCAGGGGAGAGGGGGGCAGATGATTGTATAACAAGAAGATGCCTCGATTCAGGACAGAAGTAAAGATGCTTGGAAAGGGAGAAGTTCTTTTCTTTGTCAGCATAAACTGTGATGAAAAGTGAATCCTATATGACTATAATCGACATTACATACACTGGTTGGACCAGTAACCAAAGCACGTCAGGAAACCAAACCATCGTGCAAAGAAGATTATGGTGGTCATGAATATAAATCATGTACCATTAATGCACAGAACAAGATTATAAATGCAGACACACACGGTATGGCATTATGGAAAAACAATTGCAATCTGTAACTAAGATCGTTGAACAGATTTAGAGTGCTGCTGATGTATGGCTATGCCACTCCTTATGATGGGGGGAGAAAAGATAGCAGTAAAAAATTGGCCAAACTAAATATCATAGTTCCCCTGCATCATAAAGATCTTTCTCTCTAGGATTACCACAATTTTTAATATTTGGAAAGTGTTTCACGGGGAGGGACTGTAAAAAGAAAATTTCATAAATGACTACCTTACCAAAAATTTATTTAAAAATAGTATTAATAATGTAGAGTCAGATTGGAAGAAGGGCTTTCAAGTGAATGATAACAATGGATTTTAAAATAAAAGTTAAAATTTAAGAATTCTCATTCCATTTGCAACAATGAGGAAAGTCAGAGCATATTTGTATCAATGCTAGGATGTTCTGTGGCTCAGATTTTACACATGAGCTTCCACTACATCTCAATTAATTACATTAAAATATGTACTATAAAATCATAAATTAATTATTTTTTGCTGTCGTCAGTCTTTCGACTGGTTTGATGCAATCCTCCATCCCTTCCTATCCTGTGCTAACCTCTTCCATTTCTACATACCCCTTACAACCCACATCCTCAATTATCTGCTTCAATATTCTAATCTCGGTCTTCCTCTACAGTTCTTACCTTCGACTGTTCCCTCCACTAACAAATTAACCAATCCAGCATGTCTCAAAATATGACCTACCAGCCCGTCTCTTCTTTCTGTAAGCTTCTTCCATAAACTTCTTTTCTCACCCATCATTTCCAAAACTTGTTCATTTCTTACTTTGTCTGTCCACCTAATTTTCAGCATTCTTTTGTTGCACCACATTTCAAATGTTTCAATTTTCTTTCTTTCCGGTATTCCTAAACTCCATGTTTCACTATCGTTAAGTGCTCCACACATAGAGTTTTAAAAAGTTCTTTCTAATTCCTATATCAATATTTGAAACTAAAAGGTTTCTCTTTTCATGAAGGCTCTTTTTGCTAGCGCTATTCTGCTTTTAACATCATTCTTGCATCGGCCATCACTTGTAATTTTGCTTCCAAGTAACAGAACTCACTTACTGCTCCTATTGCATCTGATCCTATTTTATATTTAATCTACTAGTATTGGTATCATTTCTGCTACATTTCATCACTTTAGTCTTTCTTTGATTTATATTCAGTCCAAAATCTTCCTTCAGTATTTTGTACATGCCATTCAGTAACTTCTCAATATCCTCAGCCCTCTCTGCTAACAAGACAATGTCATCAGCAAATTGTAGCATACTGATTTTTTCTCCCTGAAAACTTATTCCACATGGAAATTTTTCTTTGACTTTCTTCATTGCTTCTTCTACATACAAGTTGAATATTAACGGGGATAGACTACAACCTTGTCTCACACCCTTTTTAACTGATGCATGTCTCTCGTGATTCTCTACTTTTATTATAGCCTCTTGATTCTTATATAGTTTATAGAGTATTCTTCTATCTCGATACTTTAGACATGTCTTCTTTAAAATTTTGAACATCTTGTCCCACCTAACATTATCAAAAGCTTTTTCTAAGTCAACAAATGGCATAAAAGTATCTTTGTTTTTCTTGATCTGCCCTTCAAGTATTAATCTTAAAGACAGAATTGCTTCCCTTGTACCACGATTTTTCCTAAACCCAAACTGATCTTCACCTACTATCTCTTCTACTACCCTTTCCATCCTTCTGTATATTATTGTGGTCAGTAATTTTGAAGCATGTGATGTTAGGCTAATGGTGCGATAATTCTCACATTTGTCGGCTTGTGCTTTCTTTGGAAGTGTGAAGATGATATGTTTATTAAAATCAGTTGGAATTTCTCCTGTTTCATAACTTTTTGATATCAGCTTGAATAATCTATCGATTCCTTCCTCTCCTAGGGATTTAAGAAGTTCTGCCAGGATCTCATCAATTCCAACTGCCTTATTTGCTTTCAAGTCATTCAGAGCTTTATTAAATTCTGTCCTCAAAACAGGATTTCCTAAGTCATCAATGTCACAATCGCCTTCCTTTTCGATTACACTATTGTTCAAGTCATCCCCAACATACAGTTTCTCAATGTATTCCTTCCATCGGTTAGCTCTATCTTCTGAGCTTAAAAGAGGTTTCCCCTTTCTTCATTTCTCCAAAATTCTGTTTGATCTTTCTATATGCAACATCTACTTTTCCTACGACCATTTCCTTTTCTACTTCTTCACACTTTTCTTTTGCATTTCCTATCTATTTGATCTCTAAATTGCCTGTACTGCTCTCTTCCTGTTTCATCCTGAGCATGTTTGTTTCTTCTCATCTGATCCACCAGCTCCAAAATTTCTTCTGTGATCCAAGGTTTTCAGGCAGCTTGTTCCCTACCAGCTTTCATTATTACAGTCTTTAATGCATTCCATTCATCCTCGGTTGAGCTCCTTTCAGAGTTACTTCTTAGACCTAAGTCTATCATTTCTGCAAATTTTTCGCTCTTGCTAGATTGTTTCAGTTTATTCAGTTCCAGTCTGTTCTGCTTCCTTACTTGATTAAATTTCAGCCTGCACTTCATTATTATCAAATTATGGTCAGAGTCTATGTCGGCTCCTGGGTTCGCTTTAGTCTAGAACTTGATTCCTGAACCTCTGTTTGACCATGATATAGTCTAGCTGATATCTATCTGTATTCCCAGGTGTATATTCTTCTTGCATGGTTCTTCAACAGTGTGTTTGCCACTACTAGCTTATATCTTTCACAAAATTCTAGCCACCTGCTTCCTAGCTGATTTTTTTTTTTTTTTAGAATGCTTAACGCCTCTTAACAGTGAGCTCTTCAGAGACGGGAAAGGATGGGGGGGGGGGCAATGAATGGGAAGGAATTTGGCCATGGCCTTTTGAAGAAAGCATCCCGGCATTCGCCTGGAGTAATTTGGGAAACCATGGAAAGCCCAAATCTGGATGCAAGGACGGGGATTCGAACCGGCGTCCTCCAGAATGCAAGGCCAGAACGCTAACCACCACTCTCGGTCATCACTTTCTCCTAGACCAAAACATCCTACAGTATTCCCCTCTTTTCCTTCTCCCAGTATTGCATTCCAATCACCCATGATTATTAGATTTTCCTCTTCCTTCACATATTGGATTAATTCTTTAATTTTAGCGTATATTTTTTCTATTTCTTCGTCAACCCCCTGTGACGTTGGCATATACACTTGTACTAATGTGGTTGAGACGGGCTTAGTTTCTAACCTCATCAAAATAATCCTGTCACTAAACTGTTCATAATAACTCACCCATTTTCCTACTTTCTTGTTCATTACAAATCCTACACCAGTGACAGCTTGTGTGCTAATTATCCTGTGTTCCCCAGACCAGAAATCCTGTGCGTCCTTCCACTTAATCTCACTAATTCCAACAACATCTACCTTAAGTTGTTCCATCTCCCTTTTTAAGTTTTCTAACCTACCTGCCCTATTCAGACTTCTAACATTCCACACTACGACTCGTAGAATGTTTCTATCCATTCTGATGACTCCTCCCTGAGCAGTCCCCACCCGGAGATCCGATTGGGGGACTATTTTACCCAGGAAGAAGCCATCATGATATATGCAATTTGAGAGGATTACATGTCCTCGGGATACCCTTTGGGTCTTTAATGCAGTGGTTTCCCGTTGCCTTCTGCATTGCCATGCCATTGATCATTTCTGATTCATCCGCCTTTAGGGGCCGTTTCCAACCCCAAGGGCAAGAGGGTGCCCTGAACCGCTTCCTGCTCTTCTGCCCTCCTTTCGGCGGCCGTTGGCAAGCAGTGGGTGACTCCTGATACCGGGAATCTTTCAGTTGGCAGAGCCTCGTCCGTGCAAACGGTGCACCACGTGAAGGAGAGGTTGACATTTGGTTGGAAAAGGCTAGTATAGTATCTCCTAAACCCTTAAATTAATTACACCAATATAAATAAGGGTATCTAGGGGCCAACCATTCACAAACGTAAGTGGACTTTGAATTGAATAATGGAATTAGGTAAAAACTGTTCATATCCAGAAAACATCTATATTGGTTGAGAATTGATGACTCTGAAGAGGAGGAAGAGAAGCATTCATTTAGGCCAGTCAGCAAAGTGAAAACAAAATTAGAACATTTACTATCAGGATCAACATATTCATACTTCAATGCAGCAATGATAAAAGCCTGATATTTAATATCAATGTGAGAGATATGAAATATAAAATTATAAATGAACCATCATTAACCACAGATACATGCAAGTGGATATTGCCATAGTGTAACTAACCTGTACCCAATTAGCTTTTATTTGCCGGTAGAGAAGGCTTCGAAGAATAGATTGTATTGTTGGACTCAAGTTGTAAGTTTCTTTATATATAATTATTATAAAACACTATACAAACATTTTCAATCTTTTATAAAATTCCTAAAACAATAAAATACATGAAACTGCACAGTACAACAATTTTAATAAAATCCAGAAAGAAGAACTGAATACATAGTCGCAGCAGGACCTCTCAGTGCCTTACCACTTGCAGGAGAGAACACAAAAGATTCACTCATCACCATAAACGTTCAGGCACCAATGCTCAGAAACTAGGACCAAACGCAAACTCTGGGGGGGGGGGGGGGCTGATTGAAGGGGACCTACCCTACAGCACACCAAAGCTCATCGAAATTGGTGATTCCCAATATGCTAAGCTATCATTGTTTTTACAAGCAGAGAACAAGATGTACACACTGGTTGGAAATAATTGAGAGTGGAAGATTATATTGCTTCTAAATAAGGAGGTGCGCAGATATAGTCCAGTGAACAAAGTGAAAACAAAATTTTTAGCTTTTAATATTCACCCATGTAAAACAATGAGATTATTTGGAGTTGAAATTGATATTTGTAAACTTTCTTTGACCCTGCAATGTTTCTGTTTGAGGAAATCGCAACTTCATTACTACGTCATCACCATAAGCTGCTCAAGCACTGCTCGTAACAAATTCAATTTCAGTGTGCATAAATTAGAAAATGTTATACCACCATAGGTTAACTTTTTTTATCATCAAGCAATCTTAAGGCACAAGACTGGGGAACTAATCTTTGAATCCCTATCTCCGACAAAATTTTTATGAGCCTTAAACTGATCTGATAATTTGAAGTAGATCAGGAGGTTCTTTGGTACAGATTTCAAGTTAAACTATAAATCACCTTTAATAGATATGATTTATATTATGTTAGGTACATACGACAAAGGTGGATTGCACAGTCTGTAAGGCCGGCATTACACTGTAAAAGATCTTTGTCAAAGATTTTTTATAAAAGATTTTATTATATTTATTTTATAAAAGATTTTTTATATCTTATCAGGCGCATTGCACTACAAAGAATTTTTCATTATAGTTCTCTGAAATGAATGAAGTAAACTTGTATTCTTGTGCAGCTGCAAAAATGTGTGTTCCATTGAAGAAGAAGAAGAGAAGTAAACGTATTTTAGTTAGATCATGGATTGCAAGAACTGATATGAAAGGAATTCACCAAAGTTTAGTGAAAGAGCTACAGTGAGAGGACGGTGACATATGATAAAAATTATGGTCAAAGCTGCAGCTTAGATCCTATAAATTCTTACCATAATATTTTCAAAAATTTGTGAAGTCTGCGAGAAATATTGAAGGAGTCAGTGAAGTGTACTGATGAACCATCATTGTCATCTATTTGTAATTACTACCGTGGTAACATGCTAGAAGCTAATGACAGAACAATTCAACATGTATAAACCGAAACTACAAACCCGTTTTTCAGTATTGACAGATTACAATTTTATTAAAAAAAGAAAAGAAATTCTCCATTAATTTTAGTAAACCTGCAATAATTTACAAGTCAGGCAACATGCAAAAATCTCGGATTTGCAAGCCCAATTGAGATCTCTATTGTTCTTGACAGGTTCTCAAGTATCATAAAGGAGTGTCTCCATTCTTCAAATTGAACCTTGTTTATTTACAGTCTCTTGCTGCATGATAATTTTGGAAAAATTTGGCTTCTCAGAAATGAAGGCACCAAGAGTTCAGCCATGTTCCAAAGGTGATCCTCTATGAGCTGCTATACACTCATCCTATCTTGGAACTAATATTTCTATACCCCACATTTTTGTCTTTGAAATGAAGCTACGTTTACACTTGGATACTTGTGCCGGAACTTGTATTGGGATTTGTATATTTGACAAGTCGCGGCACTCTACCTCATACAACTGCTCATACATTTTGTGTATATAGAAGTATCTCATACAAATCCCTCAGACAATTTGTATATGCTCGTTTTACCTTTGACTCATACACGCGCATGCGCATTAGTCGAACCATAACAAAAACAAACACTTTAACGCGGGAATTAAGTATTGTCTCTGTTCAGTAGTAGTATTTGTCTCAAGCTGAAAGTTGAGAAAGTTGGCACATTTGTATTAATCAATTTGTATTGCATCTGTTAAATTTACTGTAAAGAAGTAAGTATAGTGAAAATTTATTTGTTTAGACTGAATACCGTACGAAGCACATGTTTTACAATTATGCAACAAAATTTCCAGATAAAAGATGACATCGTGGCCACGAGAAAAAGTTATTCGCCTCATAGAATTAATCAGAGAAAGTGGCATATGGGATTCCCGATCCAAACATAACAAAAATATAAACATTAAGAACGATGTATTCGTGGAAATCGCCAACAAGCTACAGGTTTTTTCTTTTTCCCTTTTTGCAGGGTTAATAGTTACCTATGTACACAACTCTCCTAATCGTGGTGCCGTAATTTTAAGATGAATACTTTGTCTAAATCCACGAAAGAAAAATCCAGACAGTATTTACAGGCTAGGAAGAAACCTCTGTCCTGCATGTCCAGCGTTTAGTTCCTTGTGCCTTTGAAGAATTTTTTTGGTACAGGCCACACCTCAACCTATCTAAATTTTAAGATAAAAAAAATCTAATTGCGGGCGCCACAATGATCTTAACTTATCATTTGTTATTTTTGTCTTATGTTGTTATTTATTTATTTTTTGAAAAAAAAAGGTAAGCAAGAAGGATGTTGAGGATAAATGGCACAACATCAAAAGCCAGTTCAGTAGGGAGCTGGGAAAGATAAATGCCAGTATTAAGTCTGGGGCAGGAGCTGAGGAGGTGTATTCACCATCGTGGTATGCGTTCACAACACTTCAATTTCTGAGGGACCAGTACCAACCTCTGGAAAGCCGAGACACTGAAGGAACCTCACCAGTAATTATAGTAAGTGGAAATGAAAGACAAATTATACAAATATTTATCATGTTTTATTTTATACAACATATATACAATATCTTAAAACTATACACAAAAATACATATGGTTGGTTATTTTTCGTATTGCCATGGCAAGGAACCTGCAATGCTGCAAAAATATTCTGCAAATTCTTGCATTTGTTAATGACACAAGTGGTATGCCATTTGGATGGACTGTTCTCCATGCTCCAGGAGTAATAGTTCCACTACAATCTTAAAATGTTCCAGGAGGGGTATATTCTACAGATTTCCTGCTCCTTAAAAAATTGTGCAGATAAACTGCTGCCAATGCAACTGCTGCAGCCTTCTCAGGTTTCAGCTGCATCTTTTTTCTAAAAATTCTGAACACAGCAGTCAGAATTCCAAACACATTCTTGACTATTCTCCTTGCTCTGCTCAGCCGGTAATTAAAAATTCTTTGCCAAGAATTTTTTAGGTGGTGACCAGGGAAAGGCTTAATAATGTTTTCTTCCAAGGGCAAATGCATCATCTGCCACAAACGCATATGGCGAGCAATTAGTCCTGCCTGGGAGAGGGACATGGCTGTGGTATGTTTAATTCTTTCCTCATTAGTTTCTCATAAAGAGAAGTGTGTTTCAATACTCCACCATCTGAAATTCTTCCTTGAATTCCCACATTAGCATACAGAATTTATAGTCAGCGTCAACCACAGCCAACAACACAATACTGTGTGATTGTTTATAATTGAAGTATGTACTTCCACTATGTGGAGGAGCTTCAATTTCGATGTGTTTCCCATCTATTGCACCAATACAATTAGGGAAGTTCCATTTTTCTTCATATCCTCTGGCAACTTTCAACCAGTCCTCTTCAGTCCGTGGAAGCTGAAACCAAAATAAAAAACAATCTTATTTTATTTTTTTTTTTTAAAATTATTTTTACAAAATTGAACAAAAGAGAACAAATCAGTTTTCATTAAATCATTCTTGTGCACATTGTCCTGCTATTTAAATTGTTGCTTTTCTTACTAGTGTTACTTTTTTTTCTTTAAGGAATCACTGGATACCGAGGAGCTTCTGGTTGAAGTGGACAACAACACATCATGTTTTGTGGGTTGTGAGGTAGAAATACCTTCACAACCCATAACTCCAGAGCACATGGAACAAGGGTCAAAGAAGAAGAAAAGAAAACCAGATGAGGCTGAAAGCCTTTTCCGTACCATAGCTCAGTTGGCGAAAGCAATTGCAAATAAGCAGACCAGAGACCCATTCACTGCTTTTGGTGAATATGTTGCAAGTGAGCTGCGACAATTGGAAGACAGCAGATACAGAAAGATTTTAGCTGTAGCTAAAAAAAAAATAAACGAAGCTTTGGCTGAAGCTGAGGTGGAAAAAATAGATTTGGATGATTACATCATGTAAATATTTTAATTTAATTTGAAAATTGATAAATAAAATAATTTGTTTCTCAATTATACTTTTTTATTGCAATTAAATTACTTTCAAACCTTTCCTTTCATCCTCAGTGTGTCAGTGTGTACATAGTGGAAAGGTGGTAGAATAAGGTGACAATATTCATCATCTAATATGATAGTGATGAAATAATGTACAAGAGGTGAAATTAAGTCACAAAATTATGGTCAGACCATTGCTTGAATCTGGTAGTGTAGTTTGAGACCCACATAGGTATCAAATATATCAAAAGGAGAGCAGCTAGGTTTGTGTGTAGAAGTGAATATACAGTGTGTTGTTCACCCACATTCTGGCTATCAGGTACAAGAGTTGGAGGGGATGCAAAGGATAGCAACTACATTTGTCAATGGAAATTATCACAGAGCCCAGTCATTAACTGAGATCATTAAGGAACTGAATTGGAAGATATGAGGAGGGTGTAGAGAATGCTGGTAGGAACAAAACGTATGCTGGTGATGGGGCTTGGAGTGATATTGGTAGAATAATTATAAGTAGCGTTTTAAAAGGAAAAGATGACCACAGGTACAGGCTAGTATTCAAATTCATGTATAAGGGATTGGGAACATTTTCTTTTGTGGGTAAGGGTATCCTCAGATTGGAATAACTTAAGAAGGTAAAAGATGAACTATTTTGCTTATTGCTGCTTTCTAAATTAATTCGAGCAGTGTTAGGTATCGCGATCTTCAGTAGAACCAAAGAATTTAAGAATCAAAGTTTAGAAGATGATGATAATATTTTTAAAAATAAGAAAGTGTGGTCTATTGGAGATTGCGATTCCATTACAACAACATTCAGTAGTGAGGTCATAATACTGCTGTAGTCAATCCAGGCGCATTATTTTCAAGCAGTAATTCTGTCATGTTACAGCCTGAACAATTATTTTCAAGCAAAAATTAGGCTGTATTTCACCCTGGACCAACATGACACCATTGAATGTACTGCAAAAAGTATTTCTTGCGTTTCACTATTGCAGTATTATCACGCCAATTCGTTTGGAATCACAGTCTCCAATACTCCCGCTCACTACAGAATGTAATTTACCGAAATTAAACAAATTGAAATGTGGTAAACAATAAAATTTATGGTACTTACTTTTATTTCGTGCGACAAAACTGAAATGATGGCTTCACACACTCTTCCAACTATCAAACAGATAGAACTTTTTGATATCCTGTGCATATACATTAATGAGGAAAATGAATCACCAGTCGCCAAAAATCGTAAAGTTTCAGAATCTCTTCCTACAGTTCTTAAAACTTTCTCAAGTTCGTCCAACCCATTCTTCTTTGCAATAACCCTCGCAACTCTAGCCATGTGAAGAATGGCGTAGTTGTGAAGTAAAACATCCTGATTCAGCTTGCATAAGCAGACTACTTTTTCAGTGTTCTGCAAAAATAGTCAAAAGGCTTCTTTTGAAACCACAACCCCCTAGAGCTATGACCTTTCCTTGCCATTTGTTCGATGGGCCTATATAATTAGATTTTCATATTGACAGGATTGCAGTGCAGAATCAGCTTCCATCTGTGATAAGACAACAGTACTTCAACAGTTCAGAAACTCCTAACTTTTTATTTTTTGAATGGCAGACAATTCCAGATACCCCTCCAGCACTGCCCTTGCTCATCTGAAGCACTGAAAGCTCTGAAGATTTCTACAAACTGGTCTTACAGCATTTCCTGCTAGACTACAATTATCTACCTTCTTCTGGCCACACAACCCTTGTGGGAGCAAGACATTTTGCTTGCTACTAAATTTTTAGCCCTGCACAACTGTCACCACTTGGCAAGACACAAACAATGGCTATCATTCAGCAGTCTGATGCATAAAATTCTGCTTTTTATTAACTAAGATTATATACAGACTAGAGATTTAGCGGCATGTTTTCCACCATCCTTCAGAGTGAATGAAAATCGCTAGTTTAGGAATGAAAAACGCCTTTGCAACGAACTTTACATTCCAAGCCAAATCAGGTAAATGATGCAGACAAATAAGCATACAATTAAAATAATGAGTGTTGAAAATGACAGTGTCAGGTCACGAAGGCATAGTAGTCAAAGTTTTTGTGTATGTTGCAGAACCTAGCTGGTTTATGTTGCTAGTGGCCAACAGGTGACAAGCTTCCATAGAGCAGTCTAATGTAAGCAAAATAATCTAGCTGCAGTTCCCAAGTCAACAGCACAAAAGATATGCTGTAGTTCAAAACAGTATTTCTGCCAAACTTTGGTTTAGAGAAGTACTCATAAGCAAAAAGTACAATGGCATAATATTGATACAATTCAGGCACACTGCATTTGTAGAAAAGCAGCATGGTTAACATCGCAGTGCGACTGCTAGAAATCAATGGCAGATCTACATCGCCTCTCATTTCAGCATAGCATATTCCACTCATCAACAGGGTATTTTAACTGCTTTAGTGAAAGATTTTTTCTTTGGAGCTCATTAGAGGCAGCAAAGAACTAGGGGCAAGGAACAGGAAGAAATTCAGCCATGGCCTTTAAAGGAAGCATCCCAGCATTTGCCTGCAGAGATTTGGAGAAACCATGGAAAACCCAAGTCTGGATGCCCGGACAGGAATTTGAACACATTTGCTCCCGAATGCGAGTTGGTACCCCTCACCCGCCACACTCGGTTTCATAAAAGCAAAGCACCAGCTACCAACATTATATTGTACAACAGGTATGGGCAACCTTTGCTTAGCTGAGGGCGTAATTTCGGTACTTAATCGGGTCACGGGCTGGACTTAAAAAGGTCGTGGGCCATAGGTAAGAAAGAAGTAGATAGTAGTGAATAAAAAGGCGATTAAAATTCACACATTTTTTATTTACTAGAATTAAAATGTGATAATCAAACACACAAAAAGCAAATTAACAAAACAGATAGAAAAATCATATGAAAATTAATGGGAGATTTGAGTTTGAAGCGTTATTTGAAATTTCTGAATCTCTCGCGGGCCGGGCTGTAGTTGGAGGGCCGGATCCGGCCCGGGGGTTGCCCATATATGTTGTACAACAAAGTACTTATAGGATACTGCGAGCTCTCATTAAAAATAGTGCTGCGAATATTTAAGTACAAAAGCTGTGCCACTAAAAACTATGCAAATTCTATTGATTTGCATTTTTTATACGTTTTATTATGGGAGATTATCAGAATGTTTATGAGGTGGCTGTGTGGCATGTAATAATCAAATGCCAATCAATGTATAAACAAAAATACATTTAATTGAAAAATGAATTCACATACTTTCTTGATAATAGTTTTGTCTCTTCCTTACTGTGTAATTGCATTTTCACTGTCATCATTATTCAATTTTCTTATCATTATAACGTATCTGATAATTCTACAAATTCTTCTAGAAATTGTCGTTTCACCTTTTTCTAATTTTAGCGTAAAAATATTTGTGAATTGTCAAAAGGTATGTAGGGAAATTGCCAACAGGGCATGAGCTTGGCCACAATCATAATTACTGCCATTTAGTTAATAACATGTCTTAATGAAACATGGACAAATCTTTCTGAGCAGTGTACTATATCTCAGGCTAACAGTGGCAACAATTTCATTGCTGAAATTCTGTGTTTCTTCATGGATATAACTTTGCTGCAAATCTCAAACACACTGCTGTGCCTGCTATTGAAAACAAGAGGAACCAAATAGGAATATTTGATGAGTAATATATTTAAGAAACACTTAAAAGTTTTGAAACATTTATTATACAATTTACAGTCTGCTTTCACATTTATTTGGCTTGAGCCTGGGCCTTCCTCATCTGTGTCAAAATGTTGCTCAGTTCTTCACGCTTCCTCTTAGCTCGGATGTGAGTGCCAAGCTGTAAAAGTTAAATAAGTAAACTGCAGTTTATTCATTCAATCCACAATCATTTCATTCAACAGCTGTTTGTAAGTATAACTACTCTTATTTTTTGAGGTATCCAAAATAATGCACAAAGCAATTGCATCACAAAGGCATTACTAGGTACGATGTGTATTCTTAGAACGGTGGTTTAATTTTAAATATCTCTTCAATTGGTGTGAATGATTTAGAATGACTTTAGTATTTAGAAATTTATATTTAAAAAATATGCAACTTGGGGAAAATTTGCATTAAACTGGCTCAAAAGGACACAAAATCTAGCACTTAATACATAACTCCAGGATGGGATGAAGAAGGTGCTGTATGTAAGCAGAAAGTTCGATTACAAGTTAATGTAAACAATATAACTGTTGTACACTTGTCCATAAAGAAATATAGTAAGTGGAAATTCCTATTGGGTCAGAGAAATAAAATATTTTACAAGCAACTATTCAGAGAGGTTGAGAGAAATTTTAGCAGGATTATCTCAACATGGTATAGCAGGGTACCGCAGGAATAAGTGTGAAGTATGTATGTACTCTTAGTGCTGTGAGATCTGAAATTTTGGTGACACAATCCTGTCCCTTCTGAAATGATTATGAATCCCAATTGGAAATCTGTTAGAATACTTATGAAGCAATCGTACTGGCAACTGCCTGGATCAATGTCAGGCAAACAAAAACCTGGATGGATTTATCTGAAACTCGACCTGGGTCCATTGGAGGATAGAACCTAACTACAGTTTACCCACCAGGCTCAATAACAAGAATGATAACAGCAGAAACAATAGAGCAGTTACTGATGTGACAAGTGCTAGAACAGAATGGTGAATATTCTAGCTGAATGCTTTTTGTCAGCATCCATTTATCCCAATGGGTAAAATTTATAGTTAGACCTACACAATCCAACAATTACACAATTTTTTGGTTAGATTTTACACACAACCAAAGGACTGTGACGACTTTTTGGGTTATACAACACTAAGGCGTAGAAGTTACTCATCATTGCCACAGTCACTCAGTTATACTGTGGATTAAATACAAATTATATACAGGTGTTCTGTGATATATAATACCATAAAACAGATGCAGAAAGCAGTAAGCCATTTACTAAATTCCTAAGAAATTTCAAATGGTTTTCCTGGTGCTAGGGAAAACTTACATCAATCATGTGATTGATGAATAAAAAAAGCAGTACAAGTAATTCCAAAGGAACAAGCTAAGATAATGATATATATAAGGAGTTGGCAAAGTTAATGGAACTACTAGGGTTCTGATGAGAGGATTTTGGGGAGGTTAACATGAATATTATTTCTTCTAAACTGCACAATTCTCTTCTCTAGACAACTGAATACAACTCCTCTAACAAAAACTGATAAAACAATGGAAGATGCACTAGTCATGTAATTATGTATATTAACAATTTAGACAGAGTAATACAGCAGAGTATTGTGATTATACAAAATAATGTCGGTAAGATGTGTATCCAAATAAAATGTTTTGACATCCTTGCTTATGGAAAGTTCCTAGAAAATAAAACTTTCTACTGAGGTTATGTGACTTACCCTCCTCTTCAAGAACTTAAGAGCACGTTTATCCTTGGAAACCTTCAGTAATTCCATGGCTCTCTTTTCATAAGGAGCATGGCCACAAACTTCACGAATCAAATCCCTGATGAACTTTGTATGTTTTGTTTGAATCTGAAATGTTTAAAACAGAATTTTAGCCAGACTGTATGGAAATAAACACAAAGTAAAAATTCTAGGTACGGCTATACATCGATATTTTTCAACTTGGAGGCTTAATACATGGCACAAGTAATACTGCTATACTTTAATGATACACACTGTTAGCTCTACAGGATAACTTAAGAGATGAAAACACGTGGTCAGGTTACAACTCTGTACCTCCGAGATATAGAACACAATGTCACATTTCTCTAACTTTACAGAAGAGCAGTTCGGAGAGTTTTTTTTTAATTTTATTTCCTTAACTATTCATTGAATATTTATAACCAAATTTTATAAGTACATTCCTTTTACAAAGTATTTAGTGTTATTTATTGTTTTTTAGTGCTATCTGTCCACAGTAAATTTATTTTCATTTTTCTTATAAATTTTTATTGACATAGTGTTGTGTACCTCTCATAAGGCTGTTATATGACATGGTGTTTCAGGATATTCAAGAGATAACCAATAATTAACACATTACTAAACGCATAGAGTTTATTTGAGAATATAGATGTTACAGTTAAAGTGTTACATAGGGTCCAAATCATCTAGTCACTTGTGGCTCTTATAGAAATTGTGGTAAACTGAGTGCAATAGTGCATTTAAATCATTGTCCTTTGGTGGGAAATTAGTATTGGGTTTGCTGATACTTGATTCAAATCTGCTGGAAACATAACTCCTTTTCTGCAGAACCTCACGAAGTCAACCACTTTGTTTTGACCATCAACACGGGTTTTCAAATAAAGCAATCCAATATTTTTCTGTTCAACCTGTAACTGTACACAGATTGATAGCAAATCTGTTTGTCAACATCCTGCTTCCTATTTACATGAGAACGATTAGATTTTTTTTGCCACAGTGTGTGCTGAAGTTTATGAACTCTTCAGATTCCATATTATAAACAAAGTAATGTTTGGAAGTTAGTCTTACCAATAGTTGCCAGTCTCAGGGAGTTCAGATATCCAAATTATTGAGTTTCTATTTCTTTCTATCAATGCACGTATGCTGTCAGCCTCCACAGGGGTGTCACCTTTCAGTAAAAACTGAGTAACGGTCTTAATTTGAGGATACGTATGGAGTATCTTGAAAAAAGCATAATCACATTTTTGTTTTGGCCATAACAGTTGTCCAACCAAAGTTTGGTTTCATTACCCAGGAATGTCACTGTCTGCCCATTTCATGATGCAATTCATTTCTGCTACGGGCTCCTTTTGTTTCGTTCCACATAATACAGTGAACTGGGAATCTGATGCATCATACAAGGTAAAATTTAAGGCCGAAGTTTACTTTTATAGAAACTAATGCAGTTTGTTGAGAGTGGTGAGGACAAATATTTCTGCAGGTCACCATTTAATACTTTGTATTTTGGTGAATCTTTGGCCATTTTAGTGTCGGTTTTTAAGTTTTATCTGATTTTTGATTCAATGAGATGTGCATGATCAGCCTTAACAAATTCTTTTTCCTTCCGAGTTAGATCATTTTTCAGTTTAGCGTATTACAGGTATCTATTTCAGGTCATTTAAATGACAACTTGAACTGCTTATTAAAGATATCCAAATACAGCCATTTTTAGCTTTTAATTTGAAATAAACATTTTTTTTATGCAGTCATCAAGGTGCAGTTCATACATTTTTTCTAAGGTTAGCTCTGTTCCTAGACATTTCCTGTCAATCTTTTCTCAGTGTAGTGTAATGTCTCTCGTAATGTGGAAAATAAGAAATGTTTTTTGGCACTTGCTATGGTTTTCATTAGGTGTTCTCAAGTTGCCACCCGGGACAAGCGTCCAGATTTGATCTCCCCTAGATCCGGCACTGCCTGAGGGTGCAGTAAGTTTACACTTTAATATTAACTAGAGTTAGGATCCATTTTGTTGAAAAACAAAAGTATAAACCGCAAGCAAACTGTCTGAATTGAAATTTTTGGGATTACTGGAGATCACGATTCCATCAGGAGTTATCATAATACTGCAATGGTCAAACGCAAGACTCCACTAGAAATTCTTTCCGAAGTACATTTAACGGTTTCATGCTGGTCCAGGCTGTATTACAAGTTAATTTCTTCTTGAAAATAATGGTCCAGGCTGTATTACAACGGAATTATTGCTTGAAAATAATATATCTTGCGACTGACTACAGCAGTAGTCCAACGATGTTACTGAATGTTGTAGTGGAATCACAATCTCCAGTAGACCCAAATTTTCTCTTAGTTCATAAAAAACACACCAGGCATATGCAACACTATGACCAGGGAGAGTCTCATTCATTTTTTTTTAAATTTAGCTATACAACTTCAAGTCCACATGGTGTTGTGCTCCTCTGAATAGAAATGGATTTGGTGTCCTTTTAAAAGCACATAACACCTCTTAGAATTGTTCTAGGACAATGTTTATACCTCTGTGTAAAGCAAAATAAGTTAAGTGTAATAATTTTATATTTGTAAAAAAATGGACAGTGTTCTATACCTCCGAGGTACAGTACTATTACCTGCCACCAACTAGGTGTGTAAAGTGATACCACACAGATCCAGGACACTAAAAAAAGAATATTCATTGCATCATCTGTGATTAATGCTTCAAACAATCTCAAATGGGAAAAAATACTCCCTACTTGGTTCAAACATCTATTACACGAGGAAAAACTTTTATCTTTTTACACTTACACAAAAAATTAAAAGAGCATTAGTTGCAGAGTGTCTTTATAACATTGTTGTTACCTGTCAAAATAGGTAAACTAATTTACAATATCTTGTTCAAGTTTTTTTACAGAAACTGCAGTAGGAGGCTATCTAGTTCACAACTAATGTCACAGTTTAATATGTCAACAATTACAGTCCCTTTGTCACAATGGGTGGATGTTATGTGATCTGCTGATTGGGCAAGTACTGTTAATTTCTATGGTGAAGACGCGTGGGCTGCTGCAGTTCAAGAAAAGTCACCAGCAACACATCTCAATCAACATATGGGCAGGTGTTTCTTGGTGACAGGATAAAAGAGCCATACACCACTCCCACCATGATTAAATAAGTCTCATTATTTGGTTTCTTTGCAACACGTTGCATATCCTGCTGGAGAACGTGCGTTTGCATCTCAACAACAGATGTGGTTCATGTCTGATGGTGCACCAGAGCACATTTTCACCTCAATGTCCGCCGATACAGATTTTTCAGAACCAATGGATTTATCCATGAGCCTCCACACAGGTCTCAATCCCATATGCTTTTGGTTATGGAAACAGATCAAGGATTTGGCTTATGCCTCTCCAATTAATGATGTGCAGTCACTCCAGAATCGCGGTATTAATGCATATCAGCACAAAGGACATGCCAGGACAGTTTCAAAGAGTGTACGATTCTTTATGCTGAAGGGCAGAGACATGAGCACCTACTATGAACTCAAAGTGTTTGCAGCCCAAACTTTATTAGACATTTTTGTCTTATTTTGATGCCTCAGAAAATGTTTGACACTTTTTTTTAACACCCCGTATTTGTGATGAGAGTAGCAAATTTAATTATAACATGATGGCGAACATCTCAAGAACGCAACATTAACACTGCTAACAGAGATTTTACTACAGTAAAAATTGTCCAGGAAGCAACAGTGCTCTTCATACTGAGAAAGAATTATACTATTGGTCTTAAATTAGGTACGTATGTTCCTTAGCACAAATTATGTAAGGAAATGTTTTGTAGAGAGCCATTAAATATGCATTGATGAAATAAAGTTTTTCAATGTGGGCAGATAAAGAAAAGTTAGCAAATAACAAATATGTTTAGTTACCAGTTGGGGTTTATTAAAATTGTTGTTTTAGGTTTCATTCTTCAAGAGATAACTACATTTCACATCCTTGTGGCAGGCAGGGAAGACATCTGCGATATGTAGGATTCAATGTTGTACGACAGACTTATTGCATCAGGAATAATGAGATGTGCTGCCAGACACAATTCAAAATAAACTACACTATTATCAGAGTAGTGGTATCACTGGACCATATATGCAAAATGGACTAAATTTGTGTGAGAAGAGCTGCCTGCCTTGGGCCATTAGCATAAAATGTGAGGAGTGGCGTCAGTCCTGGACCAATGGTGCAAAAATTAAGATAGTATAAGCGTGACTACACTAATTATGGGGTACTGTATGGAACTGATTAAGATTACAATTGTATTTTCCAGAAGTGTCAGGCTCGCTGCACGGTTAGATTCCTGACATAAGATGAGAAAATGGATGTTAAAGAACAATAAGCCATTACTGCAACAGCACAGCAACATGTACTAAATTTCAAACCAATAAATACCAGAAGGATGCTGTAGAACCAGCAATTACTTCATGAACAAGAACAATACGGAGTTTTGTGGAATTACGAGTTTAATTCCAGATGGGGATACCGCTGCATCGCGACTGTTAACGTGACGTCATCGTGACGTCACGTTCACGTACAGTCATCATTTATTATTGTATTGTGCCCTCGCTACGCTCGGTCAGAATAATTTAAAGCTATACAATATCAACATAAACTGATATCCCGAAGGTAGATCAGAGGCAGGCGGCCGCTGGTAAGCGGCAGCAGATGCCCAATAACACAACCGGATGTTCAATGTTTCAGGTGAAGCTCGCATTCCAATAATAAATTATCTGCTGTTAACTTCGACAAGTAATAACACGTATTTTACGCAGATGACTGTACGTGAACGTGACGTCACGTTAACAGTCGCGAGGCAGCGGTATCCCCATCTAGAATTAAACCGAATTACGCATAATTTGAAAAACTTTATTTCCATATATTTGGTTTTAATGAACACATTTTCTTACATACAGGGTGTATCCAAAAAAAGATTATCCGATTTCAAAAAATCATAACTCTTATGTTATTTAAGTTATGTGCGTGAACAACGTACTGTTGGAAAGAGGTTTACATGGTTCATCTACATCTACATCCATACTCTGCAAATCACAAACTTTGTGAGTGGCAGAGGGTGCTAAGCACCAATCCTAAACCCGCCCATTCCAATCCCGAATAGTGCAAGGAAAGAAGGAATACCTAAAAGCATCAGTACAGCATCTTATTTCTCTAATCTTATCGCTCCGGTCATTGCGACCTAAATAGGATGGCGGAAGAAGTATTTCATTGCACTCGAAATTTAAATTTTTTCGTATATTCTCCAATAAATTCGAATGCAAGCTACGTCGTCTGTCTTCCAAACTATCCCAGCCCAATCTATGTATCAATTGTGACGCTTACATAAGGGCTGTAGCAACCAGTCACGAATCGAGCGGCTCTCCTCTGCACTCTCACCACCGAGTCAATCGGAACCTTGCGATATGGATCCCAAACTACACAAAAGTAATCCAAATGCGAACACACTAGTGTTTTATACGCTAGCTCCTTTGTATGAGCATTACAATTCCTCAAAATACGACCTATGAATCGTAATTTAGAATTTGCCTTGCCTACGACGGAAATTATGTGCATGTCCTATTTCATGTTGCTTTGTACTATCGCCCCCAGATACTTCACGGAATCAACTGTGTCAACAGTTGAATTGTTTATTTTGTACTCGTGAACAAACTGATTATTTTTGTTACTTACCCACATTGCCTTGCACTTTTTGCAACTAAGTGTAAGCTGCCATATATGGCACCAATCGAAAATAGCATCCAAATCGCGCTGAATTTCTAAGCAATCGTGGGAGCACCATATTTCCCTACAGATAACTGCATCGTCGGCAAACAATCACAGCCAGCATTTGACGTTGTCTCCTAGATTGTTTATAAATATTAAGAAAAGAAGTGGTCTTATTACACTTCCTTGAGGAACGCCCGAAGTAACATTTATCTTAGAAGAGGTTTCCCCGTTAACAAAGACCAATTAGAAAATCATGTAGCCACTCGCAAATCTGAGCCGAAATACCATAAGCTCGAATCTTCGGTAAAAGTCGGTTGTGTGGTACAGAATCAAAAGCTTTCTGAAAATCCGAGAAAACTGCATCAACTTGCGAACCTGCATCAATAACTTTCATTACATCATGGGAAAATAGGACCAATTGTGTTTCACACGATCTCTTCTTCCGAAATCCGTGTTGGCACGGTGTAAGTAACTCGTTCCCATCTAGAAACTTCATAATGTTCGAGCATATGACATTACAGAATTCTGCTGCAGACAGATGTTAGAGATGTGGGTCGATAATTCCTAGGATCACTCCGATCTCCTTTCTTGAAAACGGTAATTACCTGGGCTATTTTCCAGCTAGAAGGTACTTTTTTCTCTTCTAAAGATTTACGGAATATATCTGACAGAAATAGTTCAATGTCCTCCGTGTATTCAGAAAATAATCTTACCGGTATACCATCGGGACCCGGTGCTTTACCCCACTGCAGGAGTTTTGCTTTACAATACCTAAGCTATCAATTTCTATCGGATCCATCTCTAATTCCACATGATGTGGTAAAGTGGGGATTTTTTTCCATGTTTTCGCGCGTGAATGAATTTTTGAATTCGGTGTTCAATACAGTAGCCTTGTCGTGGCTGTCTTCAACTTCCTGTCCGTCTTATTATAATTGGCTTATTGTTCCCACTACAACTAAATTTTTTTTACATACGACCAAAATTTCTTCCCGATAGGTAGCAGCAGTGTGTGCACACTTCAGTTATAGTAAAACTGACGTTGGGACAACAAAGTGTTTTGTGTTCTACGTTTTGCACAGTGCGGGTCATTAACAACTGTTCAGCGTGACTTTCGTATTAGGTATGGTTTGGATCCTCCTACAGCACTGAGCATTAGCCGATGACATGAACAATTTCAAGAAACAGGTTGTTTGTGCAAAGGCAAATCGCCAGGGCGCTCCCGAGTGTCTGACGCAGACACTGAACGCATCCACCATACATTCACAAGAATGTCAGCAGAAATTCATTCGCCGTGCAGCTCAAAATGCCCCCTATGTCCGTCTGGCATGTGTTGCGTCATTTATACATGAAACCATACAAAATTCAGCTACTGCAAGCTCTTCGTGAAGGTTATAAACAACAACGTGTGAAGTTCTGTAATTTCGTTCTTAGCAGATGGAGGACAGTTTTCTTCCAAGCTTAGTGTTAAGTGATGAGGCAACATTCCATTTAAATGGTAAGTGAACCATGATAATGTGAGAATATGGGGTATTTGAAATTGTACAACATGAGAGGGACTCTCAAAAATTGAATGTTTTTTGTGCAGTTTCACGGGAAAAGGTGTACGGTCCATTTTTCTTTCCGGAGAACACTGTTACAGGAAGCACATATCTCGATAAGCTTTAGAAGTTTCTTTTCCAATAGTTGGAGACCGATTCGATCGACTTATTTTACCTAGTGATGTTCCGATACCATCAAAGTATCGATACCTACTTAAATGAGTAGTACTCAAATTGTCTTACGATACTTACTCATATCAGTACTGCCAAAGTATCGATACTTACTCATATCGATAGTTATTTAAAATTAATGTCGAAATATAACATACATATATATATATAGGTATGTGTGTGTGTGTGTGTGGAATGTTAAAAATTAATTATTTTATTTGACTAGTGTAATAAAATCAGAAAACACTCAGTAAACATTTTTATTTATTTATTAAAATTATAATAAAGCCCACATTGTACTCAAACTTTGAAGGTTTTGTCTTATGCTTAAATATTTTAACACTTTTAAACAATAAAAGCCCGCTTTTGGGAGGTTCCCCCCCCCCCCCAAAAAAAAATTCAAATATTTTGGGGACAGTTTTTTTTTTTTGTTTGTCATTGTTTCACTCGCATTAGAAAACAAACATTCATTCAATACTGACGTCGCTACAACAATAAGATACTGTTGTGCGTATTTATACAGACAAGGAAATATAAGTTTCATTTCTTCCCATTCTGTAAATGGATTGCTTTTTTAGAGACATTAAGTGTTTGACGAGTAGAGAGAGACTTTGTCAGTACAGTGCGTTTTCTTTTTCTTTGTGATGTTTCCAGAAGTGATATTCCTGTGAAACCCTAGCTGAAGCAGCTTCTTCTTCTGATTCACATGGACTACTTAGTTGCTTATGAACCATATCTTTTAGTTTTTGTGTGGGGCTACGCGGGAGCGACCATTGGCCAGGCATAACAAAATGCGCGCCAAGTAGGCCCTACGACTTTATTACAATGAAATAGGGACCTAAAACAAACGCTTTGAGGTTAGATTGCCTAAGACTGATTCTGTTTGATTTTCAATGCTACCAACTTGACGTCAGCGGGATATTAATTTCACAGGCGCGACTGAGTGGCGCAGCAGGGATGATGCATTTAGAACTTAGCACCGGGTGCGTTTCGATACTTTCGATTCGATACAAGTACTTTTCTTCCGATACCGAGTAAGTATCGAAAGAATTTATTCGAATATGAAAAGTACTCGGTATCGATACAAAGTATCGAGTACTTACTCGTATTTACTTATATCGGAACATCACTAATTTTACCAACAGGATGGGGCACCGTCGCACTGGCATCGGGAAGAGCGGGAATTTGTAAATCGAAGGATTACTGAACAATGGATCAGTCGCACAGGACCAAATGATTCAGTCTTACATTACTGTCCTCCAAAGTAACTGGACCTGATTGTATGTGATTATTTCGGGTAATATCTAGATTGCGATACCGATGCTATCACTTACCACCTCGCGATGTAAACACTTTCGGATGTAGAGAGTATGACGTCACTACGATGCTGAACGTGAAGTACACGTTCCACGCGTAGCTTTAAATGTCAGTCACGGGGCCTTCCACGGAAACTAGTCCATCACTAATATGTCTCATATCATGAAATAGTCAATTTTGTACCAGTAATAAAGGAATAAATTCATTAGCGATGAGGTTTTGATGCAGTCCGGACCACACTGAAATGTAACTGTCGAACACTTTATTGCGGATACCTAATTTCTATGTCATATCTGTAGCTGTTTACATCTTAATGCAGCCTGGACGATAGTGAAACGTAACTGTCGCACACGATATTGCTGATACACAATTTCCAAATCGCATCTATCTCTGTTAGGATGGTGCAGGCTGCGTTACAACCAAACACAAACTGTTATTGACAAAATATTTTTTTAATAAATATTTTATGTCATATGAATGATTATAATAGCAATATCAACTAAGCGAGGAAATATAGAATAATGGAATCAAATACAACTCAGTGAAATTGTGACTAATAATTACAGCAATGTTACTAATGACATTACGGAACGTTACTAATGAATGGTATCAATTATAAGTATGGAATGTTGTTGATATTTTAATAATATTATTAATTGTGCAAGTAATAATTTTCTTTAACATTTTCAATCTAATTTTTTATTATTATTATTACTATTGTTTACGTTCCATTCTATGGCCTCACGTGTATTCACTAATCGACCAAAGGCTAAACACGTCACATGTAGCGACGTCATACTCTCTCCATCGGGAAGTGTTTACATCGCGAGGCGGTAAGTGGTTGCAGCAGTATTGCAAGATTTCTAGATATTACCCATTATTTCTTGTGGGGATTTATAAAAGACTGTTTATGTGCCTCCCTTACCAACAACAATGAATTAACTGAGACATCGGATAATAGCAGCTGTGGAAGATGTCACTAAAGACATGCTCGCTGCAGTGTGGGAAGAATTTGAATACCGCACTGACATATACCGTGCATCTCAATGGGGCATACTGAACTCCTATGAAAAGGTATGAAATAAAACAGTTTCCCGTTCATCAAAAACCAAAATTCATTGTATGTGTTTATTAGTTTCAGAAATATAGACCTACCAAATCAGATGATTCTTTTTGTTACACTCTGTATTCTGGCCTACAGAAATCATGGGTTTAATTCTAGATGGGGATACCGCTGCCTCGCGACTGTTAACGTGTCATCGTGACGTCACGTTCACGTACAGTCAATTTTTGTGGCTATTGTGCCCTCGCTATGCTCGGTCACAATAATTTAAAGCTGTACAATATCAACATAAACTGATATCCTGAAGGTGGATCAGATGCAGGCGGCCGCTGGTAAGCGGCCGCAGATGTCCGATAACACAACCAATATTGCTAATCTTAGCGGGTTCACTGCCGGATGATGATGAAATGCGAGCTTCACCTGAAACATTGAACATCTGATTGTGTTATCGGACATCTGCGGCCGCTTGTCCACCTTCGGGATATCAGTTTATGTTGATATTGTACAGCTTTAAATTATTGTGACAGAGTGTAGCGAGGGCACAATAGCCACAAAAATTGACTGTACGTGAACGTGACGTCACGATGACGACACGGTAACAGTTGCGAGGCAGCGGTATCCCCATCTAGAATTAAACCAAATCATGTGCCAAATTAGAGACAAATAATTCCTTTTATCATCATGTCACCTACATTCAGCCAATGATACCCTGTCAGCTATCAACATAAGAGGGGCTATCCATAATCTCCACTAATAAAATCAAAACTTCTAGCATACACAAGAATAAATTCAATAACTCGCCACCTGTAACTCAAGAACTTACAGATGACGCTTATATTTGTAGTTTTACCCCTGTTTGAACCAAAATTCAACTAGAGTTGTCAAAAGATACGACTTCTTTCTTTATGGCCCAAGTGGATAACTTACATGGTTGTGACAAACAGCGGCCATTGTCATTTACTGGATCGGTAGGAGTGAAGAAAAAAAAAATAAAAAACAGCTCCCAGAGAAGTGATAAGCCATACTACGAGGCTATCGATGCCGGACTCAACTAACATGTTCATCGAATTTATTACTAACTCATTCGCTTATTAATTAACATGATGTTCGTTAAGTGTATGGCCGTTATAAAACAAACCAGTACTTACACCTTTCAAACGAGACGGGCGAATTGGTCTCTTCTCTTGTCTAGTTTTTCCCATTTTTATCCTTGTAGTTCTGTGTCCTTTACGGAGGCCCACAGCAATTTCATAGCGTCTAGCCATCTAAAACAGAAAAGGCGTGATATAATAGTTACACTAACTAAACAAGTTTTAAACATCAATATATTCAGTAACTGAAAATACAAGTTTCCTTCATCTACCAGAATAGTAGGATTTAGCAACACAAACGAAAATTCATAAGATAAAAGTAGATACCTTGAGAAATCAAATCACCTTTCTCCACGTTACGATACAAGATCTGAACCAGAGACAATATGAACGGAGTCATAGATTATATTAAGTTAAGAAGAACCATTATCACTTCCGGTCATTCTCTCAATAAATGAAAACAAAATAATTTCAACAATGAGAAAATTAGTACACGCTGCTCCTATTTTTCGTAAAAAACGGCCAATCCTATTGAAAGGAATTATACAACCTTAAAACGGTTTGTTCTTTTACGGATACACGAATTTAATTTTCCAGATCAATGTAATTTGTATCTAGAAGAAAGAATATGAATATTGTCTCTGGTGAACAATCAAAATAATTTAATGGCCACAAGTTTTTATTATTATTATTTATTCACAAATAGCCTGTGGTTAATACATTTAACAAAATTATATGTACACTTTATAATAACAAAAACAAAACAAACAAAAAATACTACAATATAATAATTTTTACAAAGCCGGACAGCTTTCCAGCCATGAACCCACTTTTTCTCTAAATCTTCCAACAGATACAGAATCCTTTATTTCTTGCTGTAATTTATTATATATAACTATTCCTTTATAAAAAACAGTCTTTTGTGCCTTAGCACCTTGTTTATAAGTCACATGAAAATGATTAACCTGTCTAGTCCCATAATTATGAACATCACAATTTTTTTTGTACCAAACTGCTTAGTTAATAAACATAACATTATTGTTAATAGTGTTAATTAATTGCGGTCGAAGTCATGGTCCTGTGGAATTTTCCCTTTATATTTCACTCATATTTTTATAATAAAATTTGGACAAAGAGAAAAAAAATGAAGATTTCTACAAAAACATAAAGAAATTCTCAGACGCTAAGAAAAAGAAGACAAAAATATTATGGACACATATATAGAATAGAAAACCACAGAAGTAATAAAAATATATTTACTTACCACACTGTCACCGCATAAGCATACATTCTAATAAACTCTCACTGAGATGCACATATATTAGAGTAAAACGTATCATTAGAAAGTTAAACATAGATCAATAGAATTTCAATAACTTTCTTGTAGTCCTATACTACTTTTATACTTAAATCCTCATGCCACTATCTTTAATGAAGGCTCCCAGTATCCAGTACTTTGTTATTATTGTAAGATCCAGGAGTAACACATATTGGTAGTTGGTGTTTTGCTTTCAATAAAGCAGATAGAAAACTCTGGTGATGTGTCTAGAATAAGAGGTGATTTTGATCTCCTACCGTCGTTTCATCAAGACATTATATTAATTCTGAATGCCGAGAAAACTACGATCATATGTATCTAATTGCTATTTTATATTAAAAATTATAACCAAAGACTTCTTAGCAGATATGCTTAGTACAAGCTCTTTAAGCTGATGCCTTAAAGGTTCCAGTGAGGGAGACATCCTATCCTTCACCAATAAACTGTATTACCTGCGCCTTATACGCACATATCGTCAGCATATTGTTGAATTAATAAAATTGTTAGAAGAATATTTTCATGTAATTCCGCCGTGTGTAGGTTAAGCATGATCGGACTCAGATTAAAACATTATAATTTTCTACATAAATCTAAATGATCCTAACAGTCAACGAATTGTAGATAGCAAACATAAAATTATTTGGGAGGCCAACCCTTCTTAGCTTTTGCAGCAGCACAGGAACCATGGATTACTACGAAAATACTCAGCAATAAGTATTTAAAATAATAATAAAACGCTGTTTATATACCAATGGACAAAATAGCCAAGAGGACCGGAGTTCCTCTCGCTCTATAAAATCCGATCTGATAATTGGGAAATAAAACTAACACTCACCACTCGAGTCTATTTTTTTTTATTACTCTAAGGTTTTATATACACACTAGTGTAAGCCCGTGACCATTTTTTGCGTATCGTCAAGGGTCTAGAACAGTTTGTTTTTAGGGTCAAAGATTATGACAGGTTGACCTGATATGACCAAATACGAAACAACTTGAGGATGAAAAAAAGGTTTTGAGCTTGAAGAACTCAGAAGTATAAATAGACGTAGTTATTAAACACAGACAGGGACGATCGCGATAGCGTATAATTGTTTCAAAGGTTGCTGAAATACAAACTTGTATTTGACCCTTAAAGTCCACTCTGCAAAATTTGAAGAATTCCTGTTTGCTTCGAAAGCAAGTTTTTATTATTTTTATTATTCAGGATGGGCATTCATAATGTAATCTTTCGTCGTAGTATCTATCTGTAACGGCCGGAGATATTAAAACAGATTCCAGATTATTAAACAGTTGAACGTCTCTGAATAAATGAATTGCCAGAACACTATCGATTCATTAACGAAAGTGGTCAGTGAAATATTCAAAAATAAAATAAATCATTATGTATATGTATAAACTTTGGTCAAACAACAATTTAATTAATTCAAATTTAGCCTAGGCCGGAATGACAATTGGGTATTTGACTACTTTTTGAAAATGGTTTTAAATTGTTTCTTGGTACACCTTTTTACCATAGTGAAGAGATATTTTTTCGAAAGTTCTTTATTTTGCGTAAAATTCAAAGTTAAAATTTGAAGAATTTAAAAGCCCGACAATACGCTCCTTCCCTGCCTGGTGCGTGCAACATCAGTCGTGACGTCACACGTCTGTAAACTCTGTCGCAGCGAATGGAGTGTTTCCTATTACCCAAGTTTTCAACTATTTTTATTGTTTGTTGTTGGTTATTTATTGTTATTAATGAAAGTTCGTTATGAATATAAAATCGACAACAATTTGTAAAATCCTACAGCGGAAAAATATTGAAAGTAGACGTCTTATTTGTGGGGCTAGCTATAGAAACAACCACTGAGTTTTATTCTGTGGAGCTTAAAAATGTAACAACTTCAATTTGATATTGAGACAAAGTCACTAACGATTTTCTGTGAAGCTCATTTACACCGCAATTTCGTAGAGTCAAATGTAATACGTTGTTTAAGGCGAGAATTATCAAGGTTAGGGTCCTAAGGTTCGATCCGCGATTCAGAAAATGTTCAATTTGTTTCATTTTGTCATTTTCTTCGGCTACTAGTTGCTGTTGGTTGCATCGCATAATAATTTTTTCCAAAAAATCCACCAAAACATTAGTTTAATTTTTCTTTTCTTTTTTCTGAAGGTTTCACAACTTTTTGGATAATAAGCGAATTACAACCATTTGAAACAACCAAAGAAGATTTCATAAAGGAAATAGAATGTTACTTGCACACCAAAAAACATGTTTTTTTTAAAAAAAATTCATTGCACATTAAAAGTAAATACCGCCTTATAGACGTAGTTATGTCAGGAAGGTAACATGCAGTTGTATCGTCACGTAAAAATTCCAACGAAAAGGACACAAAGTGTTCCGGAACTGTTGCAAGATTAGCATGAAATTTCTATTTCTACAAGTGATGTCACTTCTAAAATAAACTCCATTATTCACCCCCATGCACCTGTACTTTTTGCATGATATTCTCTCTCTGGTAAGTTTAAAAATTAAAAGTTTTCAAGTATGGTAGCAATTTGTTTCAAACGCTTGCATGACGCTTAGCAACTATTATGAATTCATCGAATAATAGTGAAAAAAAAAAAAAAACAGCAACCATAAACGGAAAAAATATTATCCCATCCAAGGTTCGAAAGTAGGACGTTCTGAATTCTATTACCACTCTTCAATCACGCAGCTATCCGGACACTACTTCTTAATTGCTTCTCTTTATGTTAATAGTAAACACAGTTTCTTCGTGTGAGATGAAGTAAAACGTGATAGGTAAATGAATAAACAAACAAATTCAGTTTTATTGACAAAAAAATATAATTTATCTACAATCTACAAATAAGAAAAATGGCCCACAACATGTAATTGTTCCGAGCGTGGTGGGTGAGCGTTTAACCCTCTGGCCTCGCATCCGCCGCACAGTGAGATATTTTCTAAATCTAGAGGGACAAAAGTCAGTTTTGATAATAGTCTACACAGGCAAAATAGTTGTTTATATTCAAAGTAGATAAACCATATTACTCGGAACAAAGGTTAATTTTCCACGAATTCACGCCTAACAATAGAAAAAATAGTTTGAACAATGGGCTTCCTGTGATCCACCGATCAAGCGCTCCAATCAGCCGCGCTATTCCACTGAGCTTGGTCGATGATTATGCTGTGTTTCTGCTTGTTAATAGTGATTTGTGTGTTGCTATTGCTTTTGGTGAGCCTCAAGGTAGGTTTATGCATGATTTTTCCGTGATACAATAGCATCATTAAGACAGAGCGAGATTATTTATAATTAAAAATCTACTGAGCCAATTTCTTCTTGAGTTTTAGTTCATTATACCACATTATACCGTTATCTTACTATATTTATTTGAAAGAGCTGCTTATTAGCTACAATAAATACCTTATTTTGTTTGCGCATATTTGCGACACCCATACAACTTTTTTTTATTTTCAGCATGACTGCACTAATTTCGCGTACAGAATTTTTCGACGTAAGGTTTGCTAACGCAAAACAATCAATCTCTAACTTTCAATTTAAATATGAATGAGTCTCAAATTCAAGTTGTTACATTTTTAAGCTCAGCAGAATAAAAGTCGGGGTTTTTTCTATAGCCAGCCCCACAAATAAGACGTCTATTTTCGATATTTTTCCGCTGTAGGGTTTTACAAATTGTTCTCGATTTTGTATTCAAAATGAAATTTCATTAATAACAAGAAATGACCAGTAACAAATAATAAAAATAGTTGAAAACTTGGATAATAGTATATGCTCCATTCCCAGCCGCATCTTTTACAGACGTGTGACGTCACTCAAGTGACCACCAATCCTAGAGCGTTTTCTGTCACGTGACCAGAGGTAAGAAAAGTATAATTTTTATTTCGGTTTTTTATTAAAAATAATCCACTTTTCTTATCAAAATTGAAAAAATTAGCTTCCTGAAGCATTAATCTACGAGAATGAGCTCAATTTATAATATTTTTTTTAATACTGTCAAATAGCCTATTGCCATTAGTGGTTACAACAGAGACCATGAGTAATTTAAGTAATTTAAGTATTTTTAAGTTGCTGAAAAGAAGTTGCACGTTTTTTCAGCCGTAAAGTTTATCGATATTTATTTAAATTTCAAATGTTACGAAAAGCAAACTTAATGAATGTGTTATGGCAATTAATTTGGTAGTGTAGCTTAGCTGTTAAATTGCAGACTTGCCCTCGAATTTCTTCTAATGATATCTCTGGGGGCTGTTGATTTCCCAGTGAAGGCTGACACGTGACACCGTTCTCCAGTCAATAGCTATCTCTCTGATAGCTATCGAAGAGAGTGAGTGCGCTTTGAAAATTGTATGGTAGACTATCATAAAAGCTCGTCAAAACTGGCGGGTTTAACAGAGTGTTCTGACAATTAAATTCTCTGCGGTTGCCTATATAAATAGAATTGTTGTTATGTAATGCTCATAACATTATTTTGTAATTTTTACATACTTCGGTTGTAGTTTACATAGCGATACAGATGGAACTTCTACTGAATTAATGATGTCAGAATTATGGAACCAATTAAAAGTAAATTTAGAATCCGAAAACCTTATGCTATAGCGCGTGATGTTAGTTTTATTCCTGGTCTATGTCCCATTCTGCATGATAAATGCAGAACTACTTCAATCGGTATAAAAATATCGTAACTTCAGTAGCTAGAAGCTTATAAAAGCAGCTTAAATTGTTTATAAAACTAAATTCATTGTGAATTATTTTGTAAAAAAAGTGTGTCAGTTGTCATTCTGGACCTATCTGTATTTCGGCATAACCACAACTACTATTAATATTGCTGTTCAAAATTCGTAGATTCTATTACCCGCGTAGGAATATATTCATTGTATTGCGATTTAAATTTGACCTACTGGAAATACATGCATCTGATATAGTAAAAAAAGCAACTAATAATTAATATATCAATTTAAACGCAGTATATACCTTTATTTTAGTGTTTTGGCAAATCGTTCCTTCCAATATATTATAACAGTGACTTAAAATATGTTGCAAGCATTTCAAAAATGACACGTTGAATGCAGTATTTTAACAATTAATTCGTTTCTTCGCTGTTTAAGTACAATCTTCATCAAATAACGTTCATTATCTTGAAAATGGTGTAATGTAGATATTTGTTAGCTTACTGTCCAGAGTGTATAAGATAAATCTACATCAAACCAGTTTTAATTAAGAAAAAACAACTAATAAGTAATATATCGGTTTCAATGGAATACATACATTTCTTTCAGTGTTCTGACAGTTAATTTATTCGCGGATGCATAGCTAAATAGAATTGTTAATAAATAACATGCATAACCTCGAACATCTCCGATCGTTGTTTATAGGCAGTGGAGGCATAAAGCGTGACAACTAACTATAACATGACCAAAACTTGCGTTTTATAAGTATAGATGAGGAAGGTGTTATGTGTCTGTAGAAGATGTTAGACTTCGATCCTTGCCAGTTTTCAAGATTGTATTTTCCATTCTTTAAGTACTTATTTCTGCAGTGGATACAATTATAAATTTTAAGTGAAATGCTTAGACGGATTTCGTCAGATTATGTAACATTGCATAATAAATGTGATTGATCCCAGTTCAGTGGTTGTTGTTTCTTTACTGTCCATTCCATCTTTTCCGGCATGAACAGTATACGAATAAAATGTTCTGAGATGATGGTTGCTATGGCGGTTATTTTATCCAAGATTTCTTATGACCATCCGGTGGTCATTTCAGCTCCAACAATAGTCTTTATGTTTGAAATGTTTTATCTTTGCCTTAGTTTACTTATGTATGTATTGATGTTAAATTCTTGGCTGTCTTGTTGCCAGTATTCCTGTTTCTTAAGGTGTGTTTTTCTTGTGAGTCAATTTTCCTATATTCTAAAAATCTTTCCATTATCTGTTGCTGCAATTATTTGCTAAAAACCCTGCGACTGCGGCAATCACCTTGGAACATTCATAGTTCCACCATATCACTGAGGATGAGTAAGAATACCTTGGTATTGTAGCAGCTAAAAAATCTTTATACTGCTTCAGTAAAGTTGAGGAATGAGACTTGTTTTCCTGGGTCTTCTAAACTTTTAAATTCCTCGTCTTTCTTGCAAAGGAAAATTCTGAACATGAATGGATTTGCAAAGCACAGCAGATATTGGACAATGAAGGATACTTCAGATGTCTTATTGACCATGAAAAGTACCCAGCCTTATCACCAAAACCCCAAACAAAAGAGTTACCTCAGTTGAACAGAGGTAGATTATCAACATAGGTACGATGAAGTTATTGGGAGAAAAGAAGACTGTACCATAATCTTCTCTAAGTTTCTCTAAGTTTCCAGATACTTAATACAAAGAAAGTCTGAACACAGTACCTCAAACATAGTTATTATTATCACATGCCTTTTTACAGTAAGATGTAAGGTATATATAACTATTCTAGTTATATAACATCATCGAAGGTTTTAAACCACCTTCTGGCAGCCTGTTCAGGTTGATGCAAGGTGAACAGGTCTCTGGGTAGTCTTCTATATGGGCAGTGCTTTACGCTATGATCTGAGTTCTTCCACAAAGACAATGCGCACAATCATTAAACACGTTTATTTGTTGTATTTAACACTAAATGTTCGGTGTAAAATCTAATAATCTACAAACAAAAACACCTAAGACACAAGAACTCAACAATGCAGGCTTTTGGCTCTTTTATAAGTTCGCAGTTACGAGGACTGCTAGCTCCAACTCCCTCCTCCACTCCACTGGGCTGCTTTTACAAGTATATAATCTGTCTTTTTAATCAAAGGCATGAATATTGAAAATCCTGTAGGTAGCTATGTTTTCCTCCGCTCTTGAAGTAGTATTTACTTTCTCCGCAGATGTTACGAGGAATGTTTGAAAATACAAACAGCTACGATATCGTGGTTGACCTAATGACTCCACTCAACTCTCCTACAGCAGTGTTGAATTGGGGGTCGACTTTGACAGTGTGGACTTCGCCCAGCGAAGCAGAACAACAATATTCTGTTGTGAATACCTGGTCAACTATATTTCCCCAAAGAACTTGCACTTATCATCAAAAGTTGGCAGTATGAGAGGGCTCGATGTACGAAACTCCCAAATATCTTGGTTAGTGCGTGACCCTTTCGACGAGTCCAAAAGTTGGTCTTAATCTGATCCTGGTAAGCTGGTTTGAAAGGTGGAAGCAATATATTGATATCCAGGGACCAAATTATTGAAAGAATTTAAAGTGCAAATTTGTGTAATGTAAAGGTAGACGTATAAGAAAACTGACACCATTGGAATTAATTATGATGATGATAATAATAATGTCTAACCAACAAGGGTTGATCCAGGGGGGGGCTCAAGCCCCCCCAAGTGTATCTAGGTCCACCCCCGCACCCCCGACATTGTAATTTTTGAGACTTTTTTTTTTTTTTTTTTTTTCTCTACGGATTCGAGGCCCGTAGAGGCTATAAAGACTACCCCGTGGCCGACTCAAACCCCTCCCAAGCACTCTGAACCAAAATTCACTCAAGCCAAGGCTCCCCAAACCAAAATCCGCTCAAGGGCCCCCCCCCCCAAACCAAATTCCTGGATCCGCCCCTGCTAACCATAGATCAGTGAGGGACATCGCACTTTTTACTTCACGGTATTAGCATACAATTTTTAGACACACGCTGCTATTTTCTTCTTCAGAAATAATTTAAACAAAATCTTTCTATACAATTAAAACCATAGTATTCTAATTTACGCGAAGTAAATTCATAATCAACATAGTTAAAACCTTTAGACATCACTAAAAATTTTCAAGAATTCACTTTTATTCATTGAATTTAATATGCCATTTATGAATTTATTAAAAGGTTGGTTTTTTTTCCAGTGACGTATTCTCCTAGGCAAGCCCGCCGTAAGTGGGCGTGCAAGGCGACACCGCATGCGGGCGGCACGTCCTGGGGGGCAAATCGAGCGATCGACTGTCATCGCCCCTATAGTTGCCACTCCATTGCCGTCGCCAGGACAGTAGCGGAGCTAAAAAAATAAAGATCGCCACGAAATAAATTTGGCATCCTTTAATTACAATTTTTCCGCCCCCTGAAGCTGATCATAGGTAATAGGCAGCTGTAGTCAGAGCCGAATCCAGGGGGGCGGTAAATTTATGTAGTGATGACCTTTCTTTTAGCTCTACTACTGCTTCAGATGGAAACAATGGAGGCGGCAATCTCTCAGTTTTTTGGCCCGGTTCGGAAAATTCCTAGATAAACCACTTTGGCCGTTTTCACACAAACCGGCGCCGAATGTAATATAATCATATGAGAGCTTTCACACGTAGTCCGGTCCGGCAGATTCGCAGTTCCGGCATCCGCGTATGCAGCTGGCGGTGACCTCGACTATCGGACGGACAAGATCAGCGGCCCTTTGATTTCACTGCTTCTTACGCACACTGGTGCCGCAGACGGAGAGATTTTTATACGATCTAATCTCAGTCACAACAATTTTCTTCGTAATTTTGTAAAATTAATTGAATTGGTTGGAGATTAAAACGTATGTGTGAGAAAAAATAGCTGACTATTTAAAAGACGGAGTAGAAAAACTGAAGGCAAGGAAAGATATACATTCATTTTTTGAAATAAGATTACGAAGTGAAAAGAAAAAAAAGAACAACTGAAAGCTGATAAGTTATTATTAGAAATAACAAGGCAGAACAGTTTACACGATTTATTTTGTTAATTTGCCACCGCTATGGCAATGACAAAGTATCTTGGAGTGGATACCACAAAAAACAGCACAACCACATTTACAATTTTTTTTTTTTTTTTATTGTATTTACGTCTCTCAACAGCGAGGTCTTTAGAGACGGGAAAGGATGGGGGGCAAGGATGGGGGCAAGGAATGGGAAGGAATTCGGCCATGGCCTTTTGAAGGAAGCATCCCGGCATTTGCCTGGAGTGATTTGGGAAACCATGGAAAACCCAAATCTGGATGCCCGGAAGGGGATCGAACCGCCGTCCTCCCGAATGCTTACAATTTTAAGTAAGCATAAATAAAGTGTTGTTTAGCTATTATTTTTCATATCAACCCAAAGATACTTTATCAGAATCCCGGGTGCGTTGCCATCGCAAATTAACAAAATAAATTATGTAAACTATTCTGTATTGTTATTACTAATAATAAATGTATAATTATCAACTTTCAGTTGTTCTTTATTTCCTTTCACTTTGAAATCTTCTTTCAGAAATATATACATCTCTTTCTACGCCTATAGTTTACTTTACTAGTGCTTGTTCCAAATCCGTAGGTGTTATGTAAGTCAATAAAGGTTGCTCCTGATACTCACAAATGAAAAGAAAAAAATATAATAAATTGAAAGTTTCTTGTGCCCTATTCATAGATTGCAGTTATAATACCTATTTCATAATATTAAAAAAAAAAACTGTTGATTTAGTAATTGAGTAAAATTATTCAATGAAATAAAATATAGCAGAATATTTGCGTACTTAATTTTTTTAACCTATTTTTATTTTTAAGTCATTAGAACAAGTACCCAGCGCTGTGAGTTAGTTAAATATTTTCTGTACTTCCTTCAGAGGTATAATAATCTATTAGGCCGGGCGCACATTGACGCGCAGTCGACGCAGCGCAGCGCAGCACAGTTTCTGTGTGTCTATGTTTTGGGGCGGAACAGCGCGGATGGAGACGCAGAGCAGGGCAGCGCAGTACTGCGCCGCAAGTGGCCTGCGCGACGTTGTGATCACGACACAGAAACTGTGCCACGCAGCTCACTCGTGCCGGTTTTTGCCGTAACACTTCTTGCATTATTTATAATCTTGCTTTACTTATAACAATATTCAACTATGGAATAAGAAAAATTGATTAATCTGGTGCGTAACCAACCTGTGATTCACAATATCAGTCATAAAAAATACATAAAAATTAAATTTAAACAAGAGATTTGGACAATGAGCCCAACAAGTGGCGAGTAAATTCAGCATTTATTTATCGTACAACTGTCCACTTACAATTTTCACTTTTCTTTTCTTTTTTTTAAATTAAACTTCGAAAAAGATTGATATATATAGGTTATTATCACATTGTTTGTTTTCTTATTATTTGTACTACATCATTCAATAGTCTCCCCAAGAAACACTTAATTTGTTGACACTGCTTTTTTAGTTTCAAGTGTTTATGTTCTGTTATATAGTTTTCTTAAAAATATAATATGAAATAAAAGAGAGAAACATTCTTATAAATGTCATGTACCGTCAAACGCTAAATAATTAAATAAATAACCACGAAAATACAGCGAGATTTTCTTCAGTTCTAATAGATATTTGAGCTTTGTCGAGAAAATAACAGGTTACATTATGCCGTGAATCTCCGCTCGAGTCATCCGGAAATTATCTTTTGAGAATTCTCTTGTGACTGCAAAAGCCAGATGAGAGTTTCTTCTTTTCATATACTCACTTTTGCATAGTTTTATCTAACTCAGCTTCTGTTAAAGTAATAACAATTTTCCAAGCTCGTCATCCCAATCTGATTCAGAAATCAAAAATCGAGTTTTTGCATCGACATGTTTTTGGTTACGCTTTATTGTCGGTTTTTCGCACAACACAACGCTTTGTAAACTGCCGCACGAAACTGCGCTCTAATATGCGCGAGTAACTGCCAGTCTGTGCTGCCCTGCCCTGCTCTGCGTTGCCCCTACTGCGCCACGCAGCTCAATGTGCGCCCCGGGTTATAGTAATGTTTGTTGAATGACCTACGCATCTTTCTTCCGCCAAAGCTGAGAACCACCTGCACTCGCTGCGAAAAGGTCAGCACCGGCTCCAGTGTCTGTGAAAATTCCCTCTCGCTGGCATCGGAATCTGCTCCGGCTTTGCCGGTGTGTAAAACGCCCCAGGGGGCGGCATAATCGGTATTGCACAAGGGCGCTGAAACAGCTAGCGGCGGGCCTGCTGCTAGGGCATAGGGGCGAGTGCCCGGGACTCATTCCCTTGGGTTTCCCGATCGTCTCCAGCAAACAAAAAATTATTTTGAAATAGTAAAATCATACAAGTTTTCAGTTTCCAATTTTCGCTATCAAATTTCTCCGTAACAGCAGTAGCTCCTCTCGACTCAAAAAAAAGGGGGTGGGAACTTGTTTACCAGTACATATTGGGCACAAGGCAACTAGCTGATCTCAGTTTAAGATAATACCAGCCATTTACTTTTCCTATCCTCCATCATCTCCTTGCCTCCAACCCCACTATCTATTGAACCACTGCTAACCAGAGGTGATATTCAACATCCTAGATTCTTTGCTTTATTCATTAATTTCCGGCAAAAGTTTCATTCAGTAAAAGATTTTTTTTTTGTCTTCTCAAATATTCTAAGGGAGCATTTTTAATGACGTGAGGTGTTTTTTCGGAATTACAGACACCCCTCCCCCTCTCTTGTGAGATTTCGTAGGATCTGGTCGGACTACCCCCTCTAAACTGACGTGAGATTTTGACGGAGACCTCATGCTTCCAAGGGCGGTTATACTTTGGCGTCATTTGCAGACTTTTTTTTTTTTGAGTCTACCATTCTTCAAGAATTTCAAAACCTCACATGAGATTTCCGTTGAACCTCCCTCCACCCTCGGTGAGGTTTCGAGAGATTGGGCCGGACCCTCCCCCCCCACTATTTCACCTCACGTAATTAATGGACGCCCCTAATGACCCACTTAATACGAGTGTTACTTTAAAGTTATTACAGAGGAAACTATGTAAACTACCTGTTTTGTTCAGAAATGCAATTATGAAGGCAGAGGAAGAAGAGATCAGATGTATACAGTAACTAAGTCTTTAACAATCTAGTAGTACTAACATGATACTCTCTACTGCCTTTTGTAGTGGAGAATCCTTAAGATTTCAGTTTCAGTGCTAACATACATAAAATCAGGCATACATATCGCATTTACAAAGATTACGATGCAATGTCTGTTATACAGAAAGGAGCAACACTCACTGGAGCTTCTTTACTCAATGCCCTACCACTGGAAATAAAAAGTTATCTATGAAAACCTAACATCCTTAAATTCAGTTTTTGCTTTACATCTCATTTTCCTCAATACAAGAATTTTCTCCTAGGAATTTGGTGACTAAAAATTGAGAAAATGTTATATGTTTTTGGTGTACAAAGCAGAAGGTGACAAATTTATTCTAAATCAGTAGGATGATGTATGAATTTCTTTTGTTTAAACTTTTTACAAATGGGAGTAATTAATTAGAGTTTCTAGAAAGTAGCTAACATGTGGGCATTAGGTATTTGGAGTTAACTCATGCAGAACATTATCTTAATCTAACACACACACAGCAATTCAGGGCCGGCATTAGGGGGAGGGGTGAGTGAGAGAAATGTATCCTGGACATGCTGGCCGAGGTTTGGGGGGGGGGAGGGCGAGGGAGAGTGCCCGATTAAAAAAAAGGGTCTCCCATCTGGCCTGAGGGAGGGCCCCATCCGATGAATTTACCTAGAGCCCCAACCGGTTACGTCACTGTTAAGAACACTTACCTGGGCCCGAGAATCCTAGCGCCGGCCAGGTAGCAATCATTTTAGCTACCTCCTGTCTTCCAACCCAACATCTTTATGATACAAGTTACTGATTGTGTTCTAAAGTAATTTAATCAAGTGATAACAATGGTATCATATCCAGAGAGACACCAAATGCAAGAAATGCCATAAAATACGCTAATTGACTAATCTTGGGAAATTGTTTATTGATACAGGTTATCATCAGATAATATTTATTTTTTGATGAATACATATTTTAAGTAATTAAAATGTTTAAAAGCCCACCACATGGTATGGGTCAATGACACTCGTAAATGGTATGTACTATGTAGTATATCAATGTGCAACCACAGCAAAAACTCCCCAAAAAAACTAAGTATTCACACAACAGCTGAAATAATGTGACTGCAGCCTGCTCATAGAATCCCGGAGGTTCTAGCAACTAAGTCATATATCCTTTTCGGGGAAGATAATACATAAATTAATTTCGGTGAGGAAAATGTAGTACTAAAACAAAGTAATGAAATCTATACACATTTAAAATAATAAACCTGCTGAAGCAGTCTCTGACAAGGAGAAAGCTTCAGTGCGGAAATATGGTAGAGAACAAAAAAAGCCGGGTGTGAAGTATATTATACCTCTTACATTTCATCCTAATGCCAATAGCCACGTGATTTAATGCGAGTTGTCATTAAAATAAGGGTTTTAGGTTTGATCCTTGCTTTAGTGTATTTATATTTCTGTGTGCATTTCCTTTCAGTACTATTTGCCATCAGTAAGATTGCAGATTCATTTTTGCAAAAATTTTCGAGAATATTAATTTTTTGAAGGCTTTCCAAATTTTTAAATAGTAAGTGTCTTACAAAAAATTTAAGCATATCCCATCAAGTATTCAAGACTGAAACAGTACATTACTTGCATTACGAACTGAGAATTACTTGTACATTAAAAGTAATACCATATAAATGGATGCATATCTGTCAGACAGGCAATTGTATGGTCACCTAAAAATTCAAATAAAAGGGAGCGTTTTGGACCTGTTGCAAGAGTATCCTGAAATTTCTAGGTATGATGTTGCTACAGACAAAGGAAATAACAACTATTCTCATCTAGAGACATGGCACTTAAGCTGCTAACAGTGCCATGTTAAACTGAGGGAACAAACAATGGCAACTTTCTATTTGAGGTGTCACATATATATATATATAGGATAGGGAAATGAGCCACCACTTACCTTTAAATTATGGATGTGGGGCGCAAACACACAGAAAAGACACAAACACAAATAATAAAGAAATTTTCGGGGAAAAAACCCTTCGTCAACAAGAGAACATTATGAGAGGTGGGTGCAGCCGGAGATTGCCTCACAGAAAGACCGCCGGTCAAGCAATGGTATCATATCCTCATATATTAACAATGAAATCAAGACGCTAAGTAGCGGAAAGGAATCAAATTAGGATAGGGAAATGAGCCACCACTTACCTTTACATGATGGATGAGGGGCGCGAACACACAGAAAAGACACAAATAATAAAGTAATTTTCGGGATAAACCCTTCGTCAAAGGGAGAACATTATGAGAGGTGGGCGCGTCTTCTCGTGAGGCAGTCTCCAGTCGTGCGTATGGGACAGTTCAGAGCCAAGCCGCTAGACAACAGTAGCACACATCAAAGACATATTAATAAACTGCTTCACTGGTGTCGACTTTTGTACGTAGTTATTACACTAAACAAACGTAATATTAGAACTCTTGCGCATCGATGAATTGTGTTTTACACTTGGTATCTGGCTCGTGCATTTGTGTGGTAACCGGAATGACAAGTTAAATTGCCTGTGGTCTCACGGTCATCACATCGGGGAAGTTTGCAATGATATCATAGCCAGGATGGCTAATAAAACGTTACTACCCATACACAAAACATACCCTGCTAGAGGTGACTGACAAATCAAAGGCCTCTCAAAATTTCAGGCAAAATCTCAATTCGAACTTGTGATTTATTTATGTCTAATCGTTGAGATTCTGAGACGTCATGAAAAACGAGCCGAACATGGGAGAGAATCAAATACTGAGTTCTCCTTTTAGTTTCGGTTTACTAAACGTGTTTACGGTTTGTGATCAGCAGTGCACGTCCTTTAAAATTGATGCCGTTTTAACACAATAGCAATGAATAACATTCTCGCTTCTCACTATCATTTTTTGCAGGTAAGGTATTTATAATTTTGAATGCCCACTTAATTTTGGTTCTTCTTTCATCGTATTACAAACCCCCAACCTTAATATTCATTGTATTCGCGATTTTCGCGTGGGTGGTATAGTATATATTATTTCTATAAGTGTTATTTTTTTTTTTTTGCCACAAGCCATTATCTCCCTTCATACTTCAAAAAAATCGATAAATAAGGAATCATTTCAAAGATTAAGGTATCCACTTTGATCATAACATATTTTAAGAATTTAATTTGTCCAAATTTGATCCTTAAAGGGTAATAATGTCAATATTTCTGAAATTCATTTTTTGTACCATGATCCATTTATATCCCTAACCAAAATCAATAAGTGGAGTATCATTTTAAAGCTCAAGATCTCCACTTTGGTGGCATTATATATTAAGAAAAGAATTTTTCACAGTTCGACCCTTAAAGGGCCAAAGTTAGAATATTTCTACAACGTGTTTATGTGTCATGAGCCATTTATATCCCGTGGTACCTAAGCAGCCTGATATGAAATAAAGATGTGCCACAGAGAACCAAGAGAGTAATCTGTCATACATACTATGTGCCTATTTTGACTTATACTGTTGAAACATGGACAATGAAAAAGCGGGACATCAGCAGAGTACAAGCACGTGAAATGAAGTTTTTAAGAGGTAGAATGGGAGTTACTAAAATTGACAGAATAAGGAATGAAGTGATTAGATGCACCATAAAGAGGAACCCCTAAAGGAAAGGGTAGAGATGACTAGACTGAGATGGTATGGACATGTAAAGATAATGCAGGTTCAGAAAATCCCAAGAAAAATCCACGAAATTAAGATGCATGGTAAATGGCCCAGAGGAAGACCAAGAGGAAAGGATTTTTTTTTAACTGCTTTACGTCTCTTTTTAACATCGAGGTCTTTTAGCGACGGGAAAGGATGGGGGGCAAGGAATGGGAAGGAATTCGGCCATGGCCTTTTGAAGGAAGCATCCTGGCATTTGCCTGGAGTGATTTGGGGAAACCATGGAAAACCCAAATCTGGATGCCCGGAAGGGGATTCGAACCCCCGTCCTCCCGAATGCTAGGCGAGAACGCTAACCGTTACACCGCCCCGCTCGGTAAGAGGAAAGGAGTAGAGGAGTGTGTACGGAAGAGAGGAGAGGACTGGAACTAAGTGGGGACAGAGAGGGTGGTGGGATGAAAGAAGGAAATGGAGAGGCTTGTGCATGAAGCAGACCTGGCCAGCGGCTGGAAACTGTTGAGGATGATGATGCTACCTAACCAATCTAGATAAATGTGGTAATATTTTAAAGATCAAGATCTCTACTGAGGTCACATATTTTAAGAAAAGAATTTTTCGGAATTTGACCCTTAAAGGGCAAAAGTATAATTTTTTCATAATTTATTTTTGTTTTCATGAGCTATTTATTTCCCTTAATATCTAACTGAAATCGAGAAATGAGATATTATTTTAAATATTAAGATCTCTGCTTTGGTCACATCATATTTTAAGAAAGGATTTTTTTTTTGAAGTATACCGTCAAAGGTCAAAAGTATTATATTTCTACATGTTTTTGTGTCACGAGCCATTTATCTGCCTTGATATCTAACCAATATACATAAATTAGGTATCATTTTAAAGATTAAGGACTCCGCTGAACATATTTTAAGAAAAGAATTTGAACCTTAAAGGGCAAAAATATCATTATTTCTATAACATATTTTTTTCCCATCATGAGCAATTTATCTCCCTTGAAATCAAACCAAAATTGATAAATGTGGTATTATTTTAGGGATTAAAGTCTCAGCGTTTGTCGCATCATATTTTAAGAAATGGATTTTGTTTTATTTGTTATTTGACCTTCAAAGGGCAAAAGTATCATTATTTCCACAACTTGTTTTTTGTTACGAGCCATTTATCTCCCTTGATACATAACCAAAATCGAAAAACGAGGTACCATTTAAAAGATTATGTCTTCACTAAGGCAACATTATAAATTAAGAATGAAAACTTTCAAAATTTTATCCTTGAAGGACAAAAGTAATAACTGTGAAAGTCATGCGTAGGAGACAGTTCAGAGCCAAGTCACTGGACAGCAACAGCACATATCACAGAGATAATAATAAACTGCCTCACTGCCATTGACTTTTGTTACATACCTATTACACTAAACAAATAAATAACTGATACAAACAAGGCAGTTCTTTTTCAATCTATTACAAACCACCAACCATACTATTCACTGTATTCACGAAATTTGAACACAGGTCATCTAGTATCTCACTAATCTTGGTTATGTTAGTTTCAGTTAATAAGCTTGGGCATGTATGAGACACAAGTCAAAGGTATAATAGGCATATACAAAAGTATGAGGGGTTTGCAGGAGATGCTCCAATATTTACCACATGTATGAAGTAAAGTGCTGTGATTTGTTAAATATGCAACTGCTAATACAAGTTCTGGCACAAGTATCCCAGTGTGAATGTAGCTTTACATTGCAGTTTTTGGATAAAAGACAGGGTTGTTTTCAAATTAAGCACAACCCAGCTTGTTTCTGCTGTGGGTTTCTACAAAACTGATCGATGTTTTGCATTCAAAATGAAGACTCGTCAAGAAAAAATAGCCAGCAACTAACAATAAAAAATAACTGAAAACTTGGAGAACAGGAAACACTCGAGTTGCAGCTACAGTGATTACGGGCAGATGTCACTGAAACGACAACAGCATTTTCTGTCACATGATCAAAGGTAAGAAAGGTTTAATTTTTAGTTTTTACTAAAAATAAAACACATTTTGTTTCAAACTTTAAAAAAATAAAATTGTACATATCCTATGCATGGTATATGCATGTTGTGTGCTATGCTCCAATTCTGGAAGTGTCAGTCAAAGCTGAAGCAATGCTAAGGCTATAAGAGAATTAGTAGATCAGTCAGAAGAATTTTTATATTTAGAAAGTCTGGCAAACTGCCATAGTGAGCCAGTAGCAGGGTCAGTCACATCATATACTTGAACAAGCATCGCATGGTAACATCGGGGTAGGCACCCTTCAAGAGGCCTGCATCCAAGATTCTTGAGTCTGACTGCTGCCAAACCTGTAAGCATTATTATCTACAGCTAGTGGGCCATAGTCTGTACTGTAAAAATTTGAGAACCTGTTTATTTTCTGTATGAATCATTTCTGTGAAAATGGTGTAAATATATTTTCTATAGCCAATAGTACTGTTACAGTACAAGATGTAAAAGAATGCTTCGCTAATATGCTAGAAACCACACAATGTGCTGCTCCTTTGGAATATACATGCTATACTGATTTTGAAAACAAAATGCATATCCACACTCTCATTACAGCTTCGGGGATGATAAGATTTTCAATTTATAGCAATTAATTACAATACTGAGAGATGGTAATAAATTAGGAAATAAAACATAACTGGAAAACATTAATTATAAGTATCGAATTTAAAGTAAGAATTGTTTCAACATAATCTGATAAATTCTTATAACTAAAAAGTCTTAGTTCAGTGATCAAAACAAATTTCAATCTAATTATCAGCATAATCCTAGTAGACATTCAAATCAGGAAACACCAAATATGATACAATCTGTGAACTCAGTAATCTGTTCTGCAACCAACCAACAATAGCTTTGCCAACATCAATGTGTAAGCTTTTTACACTAGAAAATAACATCAATTTTTGGTAAAATTAAATCAAAAATAAAATATTCAATCCAGGAGGATGAGGTTTCATAGCTACAATAAACACTCCTGAAACAGTTGAACATATTCATGACAAAGTAGTCTGTAAGCATGTAACACTTACAGTTCTGCATAATACCTAGTAACTTGTAACTTATTAAATATTGTTCACATCACCTTTCAACTTTGATGGTGTCTTCTATAGCCATGACTTTAAGGCGTGAAACTAACTCCTTGTATTTTTTTTTTATTTGGATGGAGAATATGTGTACTGACATAAAAAAGGTTCTTAGTCTCGGAAGTTCGTTAAGATACGATCACAGAAGTAGTCTTTTTTGGTGAAACAGGAAGCAGCCATTCACTTTGTATTCTGGTAACAGTATTCTTAGAATACACCCTACACGAATCTTCTTGTAGTGAAGATGATCACAAATACAACTGTAAATAATGAAAACAATGGGAAAAACACCATGAATCTGAACTGAGAATCTCCTGTCATGTTGAAAACAAGCATCAATTTGAGTTATTTTTTAATGATGACAGATGGATATCTTCGTGTATAACGTACACTTCTCTTTTCACTGTGTTCATTACATACGCTTTCATTACTAGATGTAATAGAATGCTTTGTTAATGTGCTATAAACCAAACAATGTGTGAAAGATTTTCATTTGGGATAACATTTACAGCACTGACTAATAATAATAATAAATAATTGCATCTCGGAATAGAGATGACTGAATACTGAACTATTACTAAACATTTGATCCTGGTAGGAGCTTACAGACAAGACCTTCCTGACTAGTAGAAAAAGCTGACTAACATTCATATAATAACATTCAAGCAATATTTATTTTTAAAATGATACTTGTAATTGTCAGTATATTTCACTTTACAAACAAAACAAAAAAATATAACATTGCCTGTACAAAATTTCTTATTACAATAAAGACCATCATTCTAACAGTTTATTAAGCACTTTGATCTGATTTTATCCTTTTCATTGGCTCCTCTTCATTCTAGATCTAGTGCATTACTTCTTCGTTTCCTTAAAGCTTCCCTTTCTGTTTTCCTTTCTGTAGCTGTCTTTTTGAGACCCTTCATCTTTCTTGTTTGGAGTTTGTTAATGTTCTGTTTTGGAATGTGTATTCTCCCATGTTGAGTCCCAAATACATCTTCTGAAATGTTCTTAACTTTCTTTGCCTGAAAAGACGTGGAATAAAAATGTAGGTTATTTTAGCAAGTAGATAGAAATAAAACATTCTATATCAATATGCAAATAATCATTAATTGCAATGCTTACTTGAGAGAAAACTGAAACCCCTCCCTCTACAATTAGATAAATAATGTTTGAGAAATACATGGTGATTCTCAAATCTCTCCTGGATTTCAGACAGTTATTGAGCAGTTATTAAAACGATCACATGTATAGATAAAAAATCTCTCCAAGTTTCTGATGAATTTTACAAGTGCTTGATATCTGCATGTCTGGTGACATGACAGACATCAATTATCAGAAGGTACTGGCTGGCCTGTTTGCATTGCAGCACACAGGCAGTCAGTCTGATATTTTATAAGAATTTTCCACCGTACAATCACAACTGACTCACATATAGAGAATTCTAAGATGGGCAATGATTTCTGTTTACTACTGAATGACCTATTGTTTTGACTGCATTCAAGTGGCCACATCAGGCAATATGCCAAGGCCCCTAAACTCAGAGAGATTCTGTATCTATAATGTCACTGTTTTTGCTATATCTGTCACAGCCACTGCACAATGAATATCCTAAATCTCAGAGAGACTTGCCACCGGCAACCAAAAATTACAAGGGATGAAGACAGAAAAAGTACAAAAATAACCGTATAATTAATTAAAGAAATACTTGATGCTGACTGAATTATGGGCTAGGAACTTATTGGTTAGATAGAAAACAGTGTGTGTCCACTGGAGTAAGGTACTAAGTAAAAATTTGCGGAGAAACTAATTGAAGAAAGAACTGAAAATAAAGATGATAAAGAAAATGGGAAAAATTTTAACAAACGTGGATTTATTTTCTCATGACAACTTATTGATGCAGGATGGTGAGTTGATGCTTCAATCACATTTTCAGAAAGCATTTAACACAGTGAAAAACAATCATCTGTAAACAAACATCTGAACGTACAGAATATCACGACAGATTTAGTTTACTTGGTTTCTTAAGAAGACAGTAGCAGTACACTGTTGTGGGGTGATAGCAATCAGGTAACCCATAAATGACTTTCGGCGTATATATTCTTTCATGTGTTTGGTCACAGAACAGCATTTCTCAACCTTTTCCAACCTGAGGACCAGTAAAATGTCAAAAATATTTCTACAGACCAGTAATCTTCACAAAAGGGGTCATTACTTTAATCCTCAAAGCAATGCTGCTCTCTTGCTAGCTACAAACATATTTTAGTATAGTAACAATGTAGTCATATTCTAATATTCTGGAAAAAATGTATTTTTGCAAGGTCATTGAAATATTAATGTATTTTACAAAATTTGATTTATAGCTTTACGGATTATACTCTTATAACTTTATAACATATGAAAATAAGATAGGATAGGGAAAAATAACCCATCACTTACCACAGATGAAGGCAAGAGGATGAAACAAACATACAAAAAATGCAAAAACACAGGGATTATTTTGTTCCACTTTTATTGCTGTTCCATCTTCTCCCCCACCCCCAGCACTTCCACCACCACATCGTGTGTTCCGCTTTTGTTTCATTCATGTGGTGGGTAAGGATGTGGTCACATCTTTACCAGTCATATGTCTCGCCTCTCACATGACTAAAGTGGCCCCTACATGATAAATATCATCCTATTATATAAAACGCTAACGTGGCGTCTGCGTGCGTCGTCTATAGCTGCTTCACCTATTGGTTAAAGAACGGCCAATCATCAACCACCATATTACATTCGTACTACCATCTTGCTTTTCGTTTATTTACAGCTAGATGCAGAAATTTATATAAGGAGAAGAAGATTCAATATTTACGCTATTTTATCTGTTAGACGCAGAAATTCATGTAAGGAGAAGGGATTCAATATTGGCGCTATCTGTATCAGTTATCAAAACTAGGTTAAACCATAACCTAAGAATTTTTTTGGCAGACGATAAGACACAATGAAGTTTATTAAAAACTAAGAGAAACGTACGTAATCGCGCAATGTATGAGTCAAATAAATAACAGTTATCCGTTTTCGAAATTATATAAAATGCATTTATTTAAATAAAATATAACCAAATATTCTGATAATCTAACCAGAATAAGGTACTCATATCACGAAAGATATAATTAAAAATGATTTCAATTTATAATTCGCAATTCAACAAAGATATTCTTGCAGCCAAATAGCGGTGAGCAGAGATAGAAAATTAATGCGAGGCAATCATACGTTACTAAGCTCTGTTACTAAGTTACAGTTGGTACGTTCGTTTAAATTTACATGTTGTTTTTGTTTATTTATGACAAATAGATGCAAAAATTAATGCAAGGAGAAGAGTATTCCATGTTTGCGTTATTTTATCTGCACCAGTTATAAGAACGAGGTTAAAACATAACCTAAGAATGTTTTTGGCAGATGATAAACAATGAAGTTAATTAAAAACTCGAAAAAAGTTTACACCATATTTACGAATCATGAAATGTATCACCGAGATAAATGACCGTTATCCGTTTTTGATATTATACTTTCCGTCATTAAAGTAAAATGTATTTATTTAAATAAATCATAGTCAAATACTCTGATAATCTAACCACAGTATGGTACTCATATCACGATGATTTAATTAAAAATGGTCGATATTCGCTTTTTCATACAATCTTTTCCAGAATAAATTCAGACTACCACCATAGGTGCTGCCTGTCGTTATTCATATGAGGGTAATAAAAGCTATGATTTTCGAATGCAATGTTAATGTAGATTGGGGCTAAGTTGACCAGAATCGCAACTGACACATTTTTTTACAGCATAATTCGCTCTGAAATGAGTTTTACAAACCATTTAAACTGTTTTCATAAGCGTCATGTTACTGGAAGTATTATTTATTACGGGGGAAAGAAGTTTCATATTTATCGTGCTGAATTGTGCCTGGACCAGGAATAAAACTGATATTACATTGACAGCAAAAGTTTTTGTGGGATTCCTAATTTGTTTTCAATTTTATTGGTTCTATACTTCCATCATCAATAATTCAGTAGAAGTTACTACTGTATCGCTATGTGAATTGCAAATGAAATATATAGAACATTACAAAATCCAGGCAATTAGCATTATGTAATAACAATTCCATATAATTAACCAACTAAAAAAAAATGAACTGCCAGGATATTGCATTCAAACCGTCATTTTTGACGGGCTCGAAGCTAGTTGTCAATAATATTGCGCTATATTATTGATGTTCTGCCTAGATTGTTCAACAATTATTGCACAATAGTTTAGTTGACTTTGAAATGATGGATGACCAGGATGTTGCTGCTCTTGCTATTTCTTTACTGTGCTGCGTGAAAAGGCGGAGAGGGGGGGGGGGAGGGGTGAATAAAGAATTGGTATATGAAGTAGAAATATTCACACATGAGGGAATTGTTTTTGAACTGTCTTGGTGCTATAGATGGGAAACATGGAATTATCAAGCAACCACCTGGCTCTGAATTCCTTCCGGTAGGCCTATAAACAGTTTTTCAGCATTTCTGTGGGGAGTAGTAAACGCGATTTACAAGTTTTTATTGGTCGACATCGGACTGACTGTTCGCGTATATGATGGTGACTTTCTTAACTATTCCAAATTTGTAGATATGCTTATTAATCCCCTCTAAAGAGCTTTTACCAAACAGTAATAAGCTTGCACCATTTGTTTTTGTTTGGGATGATGTGTTTGCAATCTTGATTATTTTAACAATGAGGGAAAAGTTGGTTGGAAAGATCAGTTTTGTCAGCATCGTTTGAGTAAATTTTGTGTTGTATTCATAGCTAATTCACCCTTTATAAGGTCACATGTATATTAATTCAAGGTTTTTATTACTATGACTAATAATAAAATTGAAATAATGAAAAGTTAAATCATTCAGTGATTCCCTCTGCATTTCCAGTGGTTCATTGTATGTATTGAGCTCACCACATCCTGGCCTCCAAGAAAACTGATTTGTTGGAACTACCATTATGTAGGCTCCACTACTTCATCATTGGTCGCAACTCTTTTTTTTTTTGGAATCGTTAATTTGTTTCTCTTCTATTCTGTAGTTGGTACCCAAAGAAATGTTCCTCTTTGTAACATCTTTCCTCACAGCAGCAGCTTTATCACGCCCGCCACTAACTGTTTGAACGCCCTTGTGCAATACCGATTATGCCGCCGCCTGTCTAACTACTGCCAGTGGTGTACCTAGGAATTTTCCGTGAACCGGGTCATGAGATTGGCGTCCCTTCGAACATTATTTTGTCACCCCCATGTTGCCACCACCCCGAGTGTTGTCGCTGCCTGAAGCAGCAGTGAGCTTTATATTTGTGAGTGCTCATAAGTTTTATTTTTTCCTGTCTGTTTTTATAATCAGACACTTTGACGTTCCACAATGCTGGTAAAGTCTAGTACTCAATGATAAAAGCCTTGTCTTCAATTTTTATATTCAATTTCAGAAGGATAAAACTGACAACAAAGAAAATATTACAGCAACAAAATACAAGCTAGATTAGTGATCGTGCACATGTCTCGAGACCAACTAAGGGGATATTCTGCAATATCACCCCCTGGCAGCACAATATTTTTCAGATTGCACAATATATGTCAAACTGTTTTGACTCACTCAATAATATTGCACAACCTCTCAATTTAACCTACACAAGTTCAATATTATTGTACAACTGTAATTATTGTGCAATAATATTGATCGTGTAGAGGCCACTTAAGGTGTCTTACTGAAATATTGTGTAATTTGTGTTTTTTGTGTGTTCGTCTCACCCTCCTACCTGACGGGTTATTTTTCACTTATCCTATTTTATTTTTAGTGCCCAGCGGTGGTTACACACCTGATTCCCCATTTAATGTTTTTCTTTTTTAAATATCACCCACCTACTTAAAAAAATTGATTTTAAAGTAGTTCATTGTTTCTGGTAAACTTCCAATGATGTAACTCAAACCCCTGACCCCCTTAAATACAAAACAAAACTTTCTCATGCCTTTATACCAAACATGAAGTGCCAGATCATGGTTATTGTCATCTCCTCCCTTCCACATACTACTACCAATTCTTCTATGAACATTCTAATATTTCAGATATCGACAAAGTTATTAATATGCAAGTTTAATCGATTTTGTCACTTGCTGATGATTATTAAAGCTCAGAAGTACTAAAGAAGTCTAAAATTTGAGAATTTGTCTCTATCTACACTAAACGTGAAATTACGTTTTATCCTAACATATTCACACGCCACAAATTTTCACTATAAATAAAGCTTACTAAGCTTAACTAATATGTTAAATTTTACTTCATTTCTTTCCTTACATTGGAAGTTAGTTAGATCTAACGTTTTTAACCAACTATGCTATGCTATAATTCTGTAGCACTTCCCGTGACCCCCAAAACGAGTAATTTGGCACACATATGAAGTTTCATCCACAAATCAAAAGAACAGCCCAATATTTGTGATTTTTACTGTAATTATTCAATTGCAACTCCAAAAGTGAAATGTTTTGGCACATATTTGCACGTTAATTGCTTTGCTATGGATAACACTATGTGCCTCACACTTCTGTTATGTACAGAGATCAGAAAGCTTAAATTACTTATTAAATTTTATGTTCGTCCCATATTTAATTGGAAGGCACTGGTACACCATTAACTCAGACAATGGTAGTAATGTAAACACACACCATACAGCATCACCCATAGCAAATTGGACACGAGTCCACTGTTTGAAATGAGTGTGCTCATTGTTGAAGGAAGCATTCAGTTTTTGAAAATGTAGTGATAGCAGGGATGTTGGGATATGCAAATGCGCAAAAAAATTAGAGCCAGAAAAGAGACGATTTGCTGTACTCTATTAGTCTACAAACAGAAATGAAATTCACAAAAGCAAGTCTTGTAAAAATAGGTCTAAGTCTCAAGGTTACAAGATATTGTTCTGAGACATGTGTACATTCTATGTTGTATTCATTTCGCTTTCTGAAACAGAATAGTTTGTCTCGTATTTTTGGGAACTTCTTTCTTTTTTTAAACTGATTTAGCCATCAAGCATATCATATTTTAGTAATAACAGCAATAAAGGGCAAGAAAATTCTTTAAGGCAAGCAAACAATGGAAGGGTAGATAAATTCAAATGAAAATTTACCATAGATAAAGAAAACAAAAAAGTGAACATGTGTAACACAATATTTCCGTGTCGATCCTTATTCTTGCAAGAAGATGAGAAACTTAAAATAAGTTGGACATGATCTCATTGACACCCACTTGATTCACTCCGCAAGAAAAACCTTAATTCTGTTGCTTAATTGGTCTTACAAATACACAAAATTTTCTTTGTATCCCTTTCGGATTTTCAAAGTCTTAGATTAAATCACTCAAATACTGCCTTTAATTTTAGTAAAATATAACATGTATTCTGTAGCACTTCCTGTGATCCACAAAACAAGTAATTTGGTACATGTATGTAGATTCACTGCCAAATCATAAGAATATTTTTAAACTGAATTTCCATAACACCGAGAGAAACATTTGGCTTTCAGATAACCAACACAAAATGCTATTTGTATGAAGCAAAGGAAAAATTAGAGGAAGTTTAAAACTTTAAAACCATCTGTCTAATGCAGCAACTTTAAAAATAAGATATTATGCATCAATATCACAAACAGACAAAACAATGCATATTCTTGGAGTAGAACATTCATTACCTTTAGTTCCTTTGGTTTCTTGCATGCCATTTTGAACAAGTCATCAGACGCAAGTTTAAGTCTTCTTAACTTAAAATCTATTGATGGGCCAACCTCCTCAATTTCAATTCTCGGTATCTTTGTGCCCGATTTCTTGAGCATAATTCTGAAACACAGGCCAATAAACATTACACACCAATGTTAAAAGCTATCTTATATATATATATATATATATAAAAACATGCTCTATAGCAGATGTTTTGTTGTAATTAATTGATTTTTTTAATTCTCACATTTTATCTGCTTAGATACAATTGCACCAAAGCAGCCAAAATTTTGAGAATCACGTATAAAAACGAAAAATCATTTATATTTAATGGACACACTTGTATTACATATTTTTTGAAAAATTTTTCTCGGGTGCTCAGCTGGATTAGTTTTGCCATGCACAACATTTTGACAGCTGCCTTCATTGTCTTCAGTAGATGAAGTACTAGGTCAAAATGGTCACTATAACTATAGTGACCTGACTGCCACCCTTCGGGGTGACCCTCGAGGTCACTCTGTCCAACCGAGCGGTGAGACAAGGACAGATTGCCATAGGGAGGCATGGATAAGTGTCTACATAGAAATCAATGATCGTTCAGATATGAGTCTTCTGATAGGATTATTACTCGGAAATCAGGGCTAATCATTGCTGAATATTTACATCACGTTCTGAAGGCATGATACTGTACATATATTTACACATAAATGAAAATAGCTGTGATTACCTTTGCTATTACTGTCTGAGACTGATAAAACTGGTGCAGTGGAGCCTTGCTAACCACCACCAACATTATGGGAATGAGGAGAGAGAGAGTGAGCTTTGCAACATGGATACCACTAACCCAAAATGACAGGACTATTGCGATACGCGGAACTTCTGCCTAACTAACTCTATCCGCTCCCATTTCCAAGTGTTTCTCAGCAGAGCAGACCTGCTGCGTTGCTGTAGAACATCTCTTGGGCTTCAATGCCTCCGTTCCAAGGCGGAGCCCGGTAACTTTACGCGTCAACTCCCAGCAGCACAATGTGACAATCAGTTTGACTGACTGATAGACAGACCTAGCTAGCTGTGCTGAGGGTTTTACTATGATAACTCCCACTCCACTCCAGTTGTTGGGAGAGGGCAAACACTAACATCACCTAAATGCATGCGGTCATAATGCCAGCTTGAGTTCTCTTTTCGGTGCCTGACAATTGTCGAATCGCTGAATCATGTTCTACTTGCAGGTTGTGGCTCTCGTAACGCTGATTAATTTTGCTCGCTCGTCTCTCTCTCTCTTTTTTTTTTAACTGCTTTACGTCTCTCAACAGCGAGGTCTTTAGAGACGGGAAAGGATGGGGGGCAAGGAATGGGAAGGAATTCGGCCATGGCCTTTTGAAGGAAGCATCCCGGCATTTGCCTGGAGTGATTTGGGAAACCATGGAAAACCCAAATCTGGATGCCCGGACGGGGCTCGTCTGTCCTCGATCCTAACCCAAACAAATGTATAAATTTTACAAGTAAAACCTCTGGTTTCACTACATAACAACACATCACCAACTGTAATTGCCTAGCAATTCTCACTAGTTAAAGTATTGATAAGGTCTGGAAGATGCATACTAGGCCCACTGGAGAAGCTAATCTCCCATGGGGTAGCCAGATCTAGGCCTCATATGAGAATCGCAAAAAACACGGCAGCGTGACCCTCTTGCTAGGGCCTTTCTGAAGCACACGGCCGTCCTACAAGTTGCTGTTGCAGGTTATGGATGATGAGCTTCGATGATCCACTCAGAACAAAACCACCATCTCTGTTCATATTGTTGCTGCTCAGCTTTATCTCCAGCAACTATTTAATTATCGAATCCCAGAAACATGAAGCCTGAGTTGATTCTTGGCTGTCCGGGTGGTGCCGCATCATGTTCATCGTAGCCGTCGTTTTGACCCTCATTCTGGGGTCTTCTTCCAGGGCAGAACTGCGTCTTCGATCAGTGAGTGGTCTTGTTTTATAGGCGAGGCCAGTGCCCGTCTGGATGTTTCGATTTGCCCGGCCAATCAAAAGGTCCGAGCCGTCACGTGTTTAGTCGGCCTGGAGGGGGCTTGCGCGGTCTGGCGGGAGGTGACATGTTACATGCCCTGTTCGCACCAGCGAGCGCCAGGCATCGTGTAATTTCAGCCCGTTGTCTTCGTTAATATTGTTTGGGCGTTTAGCAATTTCTAAAGCCTCCTTTACCCTCCTTGGCCACCATTTATCCTCGCGCACTATCAGGGTGGTATTTTCGAAGTCTATGGCGTGATTGGTTTTGGCTGCATGCCGTGCAATGGCGGATTTGTCAAAGTTGTTAGATTTATAATCGCGGATGTGTTCGCGCAGCCTATACCTTATAGTGCGCCCCATCTCTCCTATGTACATCCAACCACAGGTGCACGTAATCTCATAGACCCCGGCCACCTGTAGTGGAGGTAGCCTGTCCTTAACCTTGACGAGCTGGTTACTGACCTTGCTGTGTGCTTTGTAGACAGGTTTTATATCAACTTTTTTAAACAGCTTCCCGATTCTGTCAGTAACTCCTCTTATGTAGGGTAAGACAACTACTTGGCGTTCCTGAGGAGTGGTGTCTTTATCTGTCGTAGCTGCATGGTCGCTGGATGGTGGTGAGATGCGGCGTGTAGATATCTGTTTGTGTGTGTCGGCTTCCGGTACACTGAGTGTCCAAGGTTCCCGTCGTCACGTTTGGTTACTAGCACATCTAGGAACGGCAGCTGTCCTTGTTCCTCCGTTTCAATGGAGAATTTAATTTTAGGATGTGCTTTATTTATAAAATTCAGGAATCTGTCAAGCGCACTTCGTCCATGGGGCCACACAACATATGTATCGTCAAGCCTCGATTACATGAAGCCTGAGCCTTGCGTTGAAATTTCATGGCCATTATTTTTGGCCACTGCATATTTTGCCACATTCAAATGGGATCGAATAAATTCTAGAAACTCTTAAGCCAAGTTCATCCTTCACTATAATCATCAGATCTCTCATCTTTTCTGGAATTTGAAAGATATTCCTTACGCTATAATATGTGAGAGTTCTTCTTATAATTCCAGAGGAATTTCCAGAAAAAAGTAAGACTGCTTAGAATATTGATGGTTTCTCTTTTCAGCTGTCAATCTCAGTGTTTTGGGATCAAAGGCCTGTTTATATTTTTTGTCTATAAAGTTTTGATCAGATTTAATGGCTCAGTATGTAATTATCTTCAGATATTTATATACAAGGTAAGTGCAGAAAATTACCTCTCAGACAAATATAGACACATTTAGAAAACTCGGTTCACTTGCTGCCGAGTTCGAGGCCTAATGCTACTCACCAACATTTTAAACTGATATTCAAAACGTTACAAACCTAACATTTAAATGCAAAGCAAAACTGTAAGATTGTGGAGCCACAAACATGACAGAAACAAACATTCTAGAAAGAAATTAGTGAAATACGAGATTAAAAATGTTAAGGGCACCAAAGTAACCATGCACCACCAATGAAAAGGTTACAAACTGTCAACTGTCCAAAAAAGTCTGCAATGCAGTCAGAAGTTAGATAGCAACTACATGGAAGATCATTAAAATATCATGAACACCTCCATTCCATATAAGTAATTTGTTTTAATTCACATATTGAGACCTAAAAATTTGGCAGAACCAAGCTAGATGAAATGTTCCTCCAATGGAATGCTAATGGAATAAATTTTATGGTATTCTCATGAATTGTTTCTTACCTAATCTGCCAACAACTGACTAATGGTGATTCCTGTATTTATCCCGTCAATATCCAATTATTAGCAAATAAAAATGATCACTAATATGTAGATATTTTTTTTTTGATATGGCAACCATTTTTTTTCCTCTCCCGCCAATTTTAATTAGAAATCTCGTGGCCTCTTTATTTGTGAAAATCTCATGAGCAACTAAGGAAGTATAGCTTTAATTATCACACCTGCTTTAATGATTTATTGGCTATCCAATTCTAATGGGGGAGCAACGTGTTGCCACTGATATGCAAAATATGTAACTTGTGTTCTCAGTAACCAGGAGCAGGAAGAAATATCAAGAGGCGATATTAATATGGAAAGGGAAGATAAAGTACATCCAGCACTCACTAAAGTTGAAGGAAGAAGAGCCACAGCGACAATAAATATTACAACAAAAAACATGATATTTTGGACTTTCCCTTACTCATGAAAACAGTAACAACCGGCTAAGCATACAAAGGCACTCATGCTTAAAACCAGCAACATGAATGGTGGTTTTGATTGATGAACAGTAGAAAGTAAATATTAAATCAAATGTAGGCAAAACTATTACACACAATATTTACCTGTAACTTCTGAGGAATATTTTGTCTTCAACAGCTGTAAACATTACAACATGTTCAAGCCCTTGAAGTCGAATTGCATCAACATGTTCTCTATGAAAGAAGTCAACCAAGAGATTTTTTTATACGTATGTAGTCATGATTGTGCTCAAACATTTCACCGGCAAACAGGATGCATGGTTTAATGCCTAACATTGGCTTCACAGATTTAAACTCCTGTAGGCTTTTGTAAGAATCAATACCAAATTCAACCATATCCAGCAGGTGATTATCATACATACGACCTGTAAAATATTACTGCATACAATCAAAGGAAACTAACAATTAAAAACGCTTTGAAAGAGGTAAGAATTAAATTGCATCTGATACCAACCCAAAATAAGATTATTAGGTCTCTTTTTGTTGTGTGAGCCAAAAAATGAATAAATTAGTATTATTCTTCTTCGTCAAATCTTCAACAGGAACAATGTTTTCAAAGGGTAGAATATCATTTTTCCTACTAAAAAGCTTTGCTTGAGGCTTCTTCAAAAGGTACTGAAAACAAGACATTTTATCAGCAACCATATATTAAACATAATATTTTTTTAATATTCCTCTCTTAACATATATGTAATTAAAAAAAAAAATAATAATAAGAAATACGCGCTCGCACACACCTACCTTTAAACGGATCACTTTTAAGCACTCAAAATTAATGAAAAAATCAGTTGCAGATTTAAGAGACAGATGGAAAAGATAATTTAACTGTATTTCACTTGTTTTAGTACATTACATTTCAAAGAATATAAAGACAAAGTTAGCTTCGGAACAAAAATGAGAAGTAAGTTTAATATCTTCTTGATGCAACTAAGGAAAATGGAAGCAGCTTCTAGGCGATATAAATAAGAAAGAAAGGGAAATTAACCCACCACATACCAAAGTGGACGGATGCGATGAGAGAACACTAATGCTGACAAACAACTACACAATATTTCGGCATCTGCCTTGCTCACAAATAGAAAAACGGGCCATTAGGCTCGGAACGTGTGTGCACAATGAACGTTACCTAATGACTAACCGTGTAGTGGTGGTGGTGGTGGTGGTAGTGGTGGGGGAGGGGGGGGGAACTGGATAAGGAGTAGACTATCGATATCGGTATACAATGTCTGAGATAATATATTTAATATTTTGGCAGGCGATGGTAAAATGAGCAAATGTAGTAATGATACGGTATAAACATGGCGAGGGGGGGGGGGGGAAAGGTAGTGATGGGTTAATTGGAATTTAACGGTGGTTAAGTCCAGGTGGGTGTCTCGTATCCAGGATATTCTGGTACGCTAGTTCCCATCTCCGGAGTTCTGCTGCAGTGGTGCTGTCAGGGAAAACTCTGACTGCTCTCACAGTAAAACAGTCGTTGAGGTTGTTGGAATCATGGCTATTGGCATGTTCTGGTACTGGAAGGTACAGGTTACGAGTATGGACTGTTTGTCTGTGGCCATTCATTCTAACAGAGAAGCCTATGTAAGAACTGGTGCAAAAGCGGCAAGTTAGTTGGTATATAAGATGAGTGGTTGAACAGGTGGCATGTCCAATAATGGGGAAAGTTTCTCCTGTGGTGGGGTTGGAATATGTAGTGGTGGGTGGAAGCATGCTGCAGGTTTTACAGCGGGGTCTATTACAAGGATAAGATCCATATGGTGCTTTAGGAGAGTCTAACGGAGGGTATTTGTGGACTAAGATGTTCTTAAGATTGGGTGGTCTGCTAAAACATGCACGAGGGACATTGGGTAGAATTTTGGGTAGGAGAGTATGCATTTCCAGAAATGAGCGAAGGAAGTCATACCCCTGTCACAAGATATGGTTGATGGACTCGAGGCCAGGAGAGAACTGAGTGACAAAGGCAGAGCTATGGTTGGTTTTTGTAGAAGACAAGTGAGAGTGGTTACGTGGAGGGTGGTTGATCGCGCGGGAGATCTGTTTATGTACAAGATCCCTGGGGTAACAACGGGAAATAAGGGCTTGGGATAGGTTTTGTGAGTATTGATGGAGAGAATGAGCGTCAGAGCAAATGCGACTTCCACGGATGGAGAGAATGCACCTCCCATACAGCCTTGCCATCCGTGGAAGTCGCATTTGCTCTGACGTTCATTCTCTCCATCAATACTCACAAAACCTATCCCAAGCCCTTATTTCCCGTTGTTATCCCAGGGATCTTATACATAAACAGACCTCCCGTGCGATCAACCACCCTCCACGTAACCACTCTCACTTGTCTCCTACAAAAATCAACCATAGCCCTGCCTTTGTCACTCAGTTCTCTCCTGGCCTCGAGTCCATCAACCATATCTTGCGACAGGGGTATGACTTCCTTCGCTCATTTCCGGAAATGCGTACTCTCCTACCCAAAATTCTACCCAATGTCCCTCGTGCATGTTTTAGCAGACCACCCAATCTTAAGAACATCTTAGTCCACAAATACCCTCCGTTAGACTCTCCAAAAGCACCATATGGATCTTACCCTTGTAATAGACCCCGCTATAAAACCTGCAGCATGCTTCCACCCACCACTACATATTCCAATCCCACCACAGGAGAAACTTTCCCCATTATTGGACATGCCACCTGTTCAACCACTCATCTTATATACCAACTAACTTGCCGCTTTTGCACCAGTTCTTACATAGGCCTCTCTGTTAGAATGAATGGCCACAGACAAACAGTCCATACTCGTAACCTGTACCTTCCAGTACCAGAACATGCCAATAGCCATGATTCCAACAACCTCAACGACTGTTTTACTGTGAGAGCAGTCAGAGTTTTCCCTGACAGCACCACTGCAGCAGAACTCCAGAGATGGGAACTAGCGTACCAGAATATCCTGGATACGAGACACTCACCTGGACTTAACCACCGTTAAATTCTAATTAACCCATCACTACCTCTTCCCCCCCCCCCCCCCCCCCCCTTGCATGTTTATCCGTACCATTACTACATTTGCTCATTTTACCATCGCCTGCCAAAATATTAAATATATTATCTCAGACATTGTATACCGATATCGATAGTCTACTCTTTATCCGTCCCCCCCCCCCACCACCACCACTAAACGGTTAGTCATTAGTTCGTTGTGCACACACGTTCCGAGCCTAATGGCCCGTTTTTCTATTTGTGAGCAAGGCAGATGCCGAAATATTGTGTAGTTGTTTGTCAGCATTAGTGTTCTCTCATCGCATCCGTCCACTTTGGTATGTGGTGGGTTAATTTCCCTTTCTTTTCTTATTAATATCTTCTTGCTGAGAGATAAATTGTATTCTACTCTCTTTTATGCTGCAGATCAAAATTCAATTTTTATTCTTTGGTACAATCATTAGACCATTCATTCAATAAATTTCAACTACAATGAGTTAAAGATACAAGGTTTACTCCAAATTAAAATCATAAAATCGACTTTCAAAATTGAAAAATAATGTTAGCAGACTTTGCCAATTTCACGTCTTCGGCAACTTTGATGTACTAACTGTGAACCACAAAAAATTACACATAGGATTCTACTCTATTCTTTACTATATAGATTTTATGATATCCTATAAACAGAGATTAAGGCATTACTGACATTCACAGAAACATATGTCTTTGTTACTTATCTCAACCACAATTAACACACATTGCAACTAATAACAGTATAATAACCAGGTATGCTCTGAAGTGGAGCCTGCATTGCATTTACAAGATAATGGAATATTTGCCTTTTGTTTTTCTTCTAGCAGCGAATCCTAAACGTTCGTAGCACAGTATTTTTGCAACCTTCATTACAAACGTTATACTTATTGGAGTGTTATTCCATAACATAGTAGTTGATTAATGTTTTACATATATTATAAAGTTCTAAATTACCGAAGAAAGTTACATAATAATAATAAAAAAATGTTAACACAATACAAAGGGAGATGTAGTGCAATCAGTGGCACCTACCTGTTCTCGCTACGAACAAGTCGTCATTTCTTGGTCATATAATCTAAGCTATGCCACAGATTTTGAGCTAGGACATACATTTTCTAACTGTGAAAATCCCATGACAAAGGGACTGACATTCACAGTCTGCTTAGATATTTATAATAGGACTAGTGTAAGCCTATGACTAAGTTAGTGTATATGGTCATGGGTCTAGAATAATTCCCATTTTAAGAGTCAAAGTTAACTTGATCTTGCTTCTTTGTGCTTGTTCTTTAAGTCATCATTTACAATAATCAGAGGAAATATTTATATTCCAAAAATATAACAAAAAGTAAAATAAATCAGTTATTTAAAGTATCTAAGGCAGCCCCTGTAAAAAAGGCATTGCAGACAAAGATGTTATTTAGGTTAGGTGGTCTGCTTAAGCAAGTGCTTGGGGCAGTGGGTAGAATTTTGGGAAGGAGGACAATATTTCAGGGAAGGATCATAGCAAGTCATACCCATGGTGGAGGATCTGGTAGATGTATTCCAGGCCAGGAGAGAACTGGGTGATAAATATTGGTCTGCAGTCAGTTTAGGAGATGCAGAACGGCAGGGTGAGATTGAGTCCAGCCCAAAGCAGTTCAAACCACCATCGCAACTAGATCCTCCTACCCTTTCTCAAAACCACACCTTCCTTCTTTTTCAAAAGTTTCTCACTTCCACACTGTACTCACAATATTTCCTCAACTCTATTCCAAACTCCAATAATCTCAGCTCTTCCGAAACCAGGTCCACGAGAGAACTATTTAACAACCAAAATATCATCATCCTTCCAGCAGATATGGGATCCACTACTGTGATCATGGACCACAGTGACTATGATGCAGAAGCTTTTAGACAGTATTCTGACACCAATACCTATCGTTCACACTCCACACATCCCACCTCTGTCTGTAATGAAATTTGTTCCTTCCTTAATATCCAGAGACCTTTACAAGGCCTCTCCTCACAATCCTTATCCTTTCTTACTACTAAAAATTACTGCACAACCACCTTATACCTTCTCCCCAAGATCCACAAGGCTAGCAATCCGGAGTGACCTATAGTTCCAGCATATGGTTCACCCACTGAATGGATTTCAGCCGTTGTGGATCACCATCTCCAACCTTTTGTCCAAAACATTTCTTCTTATATAAAAGATACACTACCATTATTGGAGCGTCTGTCCAAAATCCTCACTCCTGTACCTCTAGAATCCTTCCTTGGTTCCATTGCTTAACTTCCTAGCACACTACCATTCCCCACTGTCTTGGCATCAGCTCCCTTCAACACTTCCTTGTCATTCACCCCCCCCCCCCCCCCCACACACAGTCTCCCAGCACACATCCCTAGCCAACTTCATCCTCTCTAAAAATAACTTCCCATTTAATTCCCAAGTTAATCATTATATACGTGGTACTGCCATGGGTACCTACTAGGGATGATCGATATTAGAAAAACATCGCTGTTGACATTGATGTTAACATCGATTCAAAAGTATCGATGTGCGCTAAACATCGATAGAAAAAAAAACGATATGTCTAAAACGTCGATGTTTTCTGTAGGAAATAAAACTGTCTATTATATTTATTAAATGTGTTTATTGTTATTGAAAATACAATACAAGGAAAAATTTAAAATTCCCAGTATTTTTTGGGCACACTATGTAAAAAAATTAACTTTGTCAGATGTTTTCCCTTTAGTCTGTTCTGTTGCTGGTTGGCCAGCTTTGGAAAAATGCCTTTCTGAAGCTGTAGATGTCGCTGGGCAACACAAATATTTAACAGCTATTTTCTTTAAATTTGGGTAGGTGGATTCTAGCACTTTCCATAAAAGTAATGGGTCTTGTAAATCAGCTACCGCGCTTTTTAAATAAAATTGAAATTCCGTAGGCATATTCGTGTCACGTTGACCAGCCAAAATATTATTATTTTCGTTAACAAGTTTATAATGATCTTTCCATATATCTATAGCTTGATCTTCTTCTACTTGTGTTGTGGAATTCTCCGCCAATTGATCATTTTTAATTCGTTCACTCATCTCAATATCTGAAATCAATTCCTTGATACTCCTAATGGCTCTAGAACAGGCTAAAGCATCTTGGAAATGTATACTTTTGAAACGAGGATCCATAAGAGTGGCAACTGCAAGGATATTAACATTTTCTGTTTGTAGCAATCGTTTCTTAATTTCTTCAATTATGTTATTTCTTATATTCTCTCCGATTGTCTGTTTTGGTTGGAAGCCAATCACTTTATAGTAAGTGTTCTCTAATATCGTCATATTTAGTTTCTAACATTCTTTTCAAAGTGAATCGTGAAGGCACCTTGTACAATGGACATGCGACTTTAATTAAATTCAGAAAACCTTCATTTTATACAATTTGAAAAGGTTGTGAGTCTTTACAAATCATGTGCAAAATGCTATTCGTCAACTGAATTGCCTTTGAGCCCACATCAGCATATTGAGATATTTTACAAAAGCTAGAGCTTAGAGTTGGTTGGGAGAATGATTTTTTTGACATTATCCGTATAACTTTTTTCGGAATCACAATCACTCCCTTATTTAGACATTTCCAACGCAACATTAGCAGTACTAGTTGAAGGCACAACACTTGGTTCTTTAAAAGTTGTTGGAGTTGACGATGGTGTAGTTCTCATAGGTTCATGCTTGGGCTTTAAATTTGGACGTTTTTTTATCCAAATGACATTTCAAATTAGTAATATTACCAGACGTTTTTAAAATTTTTCTATGGGAATGACATTTGGCGCTAGAATCATTTATTTTTTCAAAATATTTCCAGTATTGACTCTGGTGGCATTTTAAAGTACCTGTAAATTAAAAAAATAGTTTCACTATTGTATGCTTCCTCGTTATTTTTGTTTACTACCTAAAATGCTTTGGATGCACTGCAAGGAAACACTACTGATAAAGGAAATGCAAGATTTTAGATTTCTTTAAATTAGCATAAAGTATAAGCTTAAAGCGCACTCTTTAATCAATTGTTTAGGCACAAAACAATTAATCAACAACAAGCTATTCTTTGAACTTTTTCGAAATTATAATTTGTGACTATCAATATTTAAAAATAAATATTTTTGACTTTATTATCGATATTTCGCCAATATCGATTAATATCGCTCATTCCTAACCCTACGCAATCCCTCCCTCACTGGCCCACCATGCAATACAAAAAGCGTTAAGCATTTAGTAATTCACTCACCTGCATGCAAAGGCAACAGACGCCAAAAAAAGAATCTTTAATACCCCTTCAATGTAAAACAAAAGCAGAAAGCAGGAAATATTTAATCTCGGGCAATTTATCCACTTTTTACACAAATAACCTAAAAAATAGGAAGTAATACAGTGAACAAATTCATGGTACCTACATTGTTGGGTTGCATTACTGAAAAAGTTGCTGGTCAAAGAAATAATAATACAATACAGAATAAAGATTTACCATACCCGTTATTTCGTTTCCGAAGTTTCATTATTAACAATATCAATAGCAAATTAAATTCGCTTCGCAAGTTCACTCACAACACACACGCACTTATAAGAATCACGCGAGCGTTGAAGTTGACAGTATTTTTTTAAAATCCCTTTGGAAATGCAAAGATAACTATTCGTACGGCTTACTCCGGTTACGTTGATCAGTGTCATCTAGTTCAAAATAGTTGAACTTGATTGTCATCTAACTAGTACATCCAATGCACGCTAGATGGCCCTAGAATATATTGACGTTTCGATATTTTATTCTCATAACATCGATGTTTTCCAGATAAACATCGATGTTTATTCACCATCGATGAATATCGATCATCCCTAGTACCTACATAACTCCTCCTTATACAAACCTCTTCTTGAGCCTTCTGGAGTAACATTTTCTTAAGAACTGCCCTCATGTGTGGTTCATATACATAGATGATGTATTTATGACCTGGTCCCACAAGGAAAATGACCTCCTAGATTTTCTCAATTCTCTCAACAACAGTCATTCCATTAATTTCATTTGGTCATATTCCCAAACCTGTATTACCTTCATTGATGTGGATATCACCCTATGATGAGGTGCCTTACACACCTCTGTGCACATCAAGTTAACAGCAGTACTTACTTTTCAGTTGCCATACATTCCATACCAAATGTTCCGATCATGAATCACTTTCCAGGTATTCCCAAACACTACCCTCTTGATCTTGTGAAAAAGCAAATCTCCCATGCTAACACCCACAACTCCCATTCTGCACCTCCTAAGACTTACCACAGACCAATATTATCACCCACTTCTCTCCTGGCCTTTGATCCATTAATCAGATCCTCTACCATGGGCATGACTTCCTATGAGTCTTCCCCAAAATGTGTGTCTTCCCCCCCCCCCTTCCCCGCGCTTGCTTTAACAGACCACCTAATCTGAACATCAAGATTCACAAGCACTCACCTTCTAACTCCCCCAGACTTCCATATGGATCTTTCCCCTGCAATAGACCCCACTCACTGCAAAACATGCAGCATGCATTCAGCCACCACTACCCATACTAATCCCATCACAGGAGAATACTTTCCCATTACTGGACACACCACCCGCATTACAACTCACCTAATTTACCAACTTACCTGTCTTCACTGCATAGCTCCCTACATTGATCTAACCCAGGGATCTCCAAAGTGGTTGAAACCAACTCCTTTGGGTCAATTAATACTAAAGAGGATCGATTAAACTGTCTAGGGAAAAACAGGAATGTTCCAATAAAAATCAAGTCAACAAATAAAATTAAAGCTTATACTCTAGAATCACATCTGTTTGCGAAGTTATGTGAAGTAAATGATGAAACTTTTAACCAAATACTTTCACACACTGTGATAAGATGGTTGTCAAGAGGTGATAGTTTGTGGAGGCTCATCTGAAGAGTTTCTTAGGAAGGTGGATCCATCACTATTTGACAAGTTAAAACAGTGCGAGAACCATCTTTTCTACTTGGCATACCTTTACTCGAAATTTATTCCGCTATCCATTATTTTGTTATTATAGTTTGGGATTATAACAACAGTGGAAAATATCTTCTTTTTCCTTTAATGTTATTGGGTGGATTTTGTAATATTTTAGAACTGTAAATTATTTCCTTGATTGCTATGCAGGTCTCCTTATCACTAAACATTAGAAATGCCAAAAATAATTTAATGTTTTTATTGAACACCCAATATGGGGGTCGATAAGAAAGCACTTAACCTATGAAGGGGTCGACAGGATAAAAAGTTTGTGGACTCACTGATCTAACCAGTCAACAACTGTCCTACAGGATTAACGGCCAGAGGCAAACAGTTTATACTGCGAAACCCTGACCATCCAGTGGCAATCCATATCAGCTCACAACATTCCAATAACCTCAAAACCTGCTTTTCCCGCACACCACTATCTCTTCAGAACTTTGTAGATGGGAACTGGCCTATCAACACATCCTAGGCACCAGACAAACTCCTGGCCTTAACCTACACTAAGATTTCTCCTGTAAACCTGTAACTTCGAATTTTACATATGCATTTCATATTTTTCTTATTTACTCTTGCTAAAGTTCATTACTTTATTAAGTTATTTTACCTTGACCGATCATTAACATAATATTCTGTCCCATAATTAATGATGGTCTACTTCCCCCTGCACAAGTTCAATTCCCTCCTGTTTCATCATTGGTTCATTCATATGGTAAGTCCCAAAATGTACACATGTCCCTCCTACCATATGCCTCACCCCAAACATGATTAAGGTTGCAAACTGCAATATTCTGTTTTCTTTGTGTGTGTTTTCTGGTGTTCATCTGGCCCTCCTGCCTTCATCTGCGGCAAGTGATGGGTTAAAGATTTTAAGCTATAAACTGCTTTTAATCTTCATACAGAATGTGGGGTACAAAACTTGTTACATTTAAATCTAGCCTTTTGAATTATTCATAATTTATCATTACGAAACCACAGCCCTATCCATTTCCAAACCCTGGGCATTTATTTCTTTTTTTTGCCTCGTCGACGTTGATGTCATTAGAGGCGGGATGGGGTTGGGGACAAGGAACTGGAAGGAATTCGACCATGGCCTTTTGAAGGAAGCATCCCAGAATTTGCCTGGAGTGATTTGTGGAAACCATGGAAAACCCAAATCTGGATGCCTGAACGGGGATTCGAACCAATGTTTTCCCGAATGCAAGGCCGGAGTGTTAACCACTCACCCACCATGCTTGGTCATTCTTTTAGCAGGGTAGTGCTCATATTTATTTTCACAGAATTGTAAACATTATAATTTTTGTATTATTCAGTTGTATACGGGGAGTTAATTAAAAACAAGCTTTAGTTTTAATTTTTTTCATCCCACATTTATATTTGACAGGTGATTTACAACAGTGCTTTCTATTTATGGAATTAATTTCAAAATTTTAAAATATGCACTTTTGATAAATTTAAAATCAAAATTTTTTAAACTAACAAAAATGTTTTTTTTTTTTAAATATATATATTAGCATAAAACCACGAAAATGCCACCAGCAACTGGTGGCGTTTTCGTTTTCGTGTTATATCAAAGGAAAGGGCATGAAAAATGCTGTAAAACGACATTTCTCTCAGTTCTCTGGCTAAATTAGAAGAATCAATTAGAAATCAAAAAACATTCGTTTGCAGTTTTTTGAGCAAATTTTTGAAATCTTTACATAGCTGTAATGTGAAAGTGAGTACATATATCTCAATTTAATTTCATATTATTCCAAGCCTATATGAATAGTACATCATCATCATCATCTTCTTCCGTCTGCAGTTTCCCGGGTGTGGTGTAAGAGCGCTCTCCACTTTTGCCTGTCCAAGTACGTTTCCTCTTCTTGGAATTTGGACCATTGTACACCTTTATCCTGTAGGTCCAATTTCACAAGATCAGTCCATCTCCTTCTGGGCCGGCCTCTTGGTCTTTTACCCTCCAATTCTTTTTCCAGCCATATCCTCGGTGATCTTGTAGAGTCCATCCGCTTGACGAGTCCTAGCCATCGCAATCTTGCATTGGCGATTTTTTCTTGGAGATTTTCACTGTCTGGGATCTGTTTGCAGATCACTTCATTCCTGATCTTGTCTCTTCTGGTTTTCTGGACCATTGATCTCAGGTACATATTTGCCAAATTTCATGGAAATCAGAGATGGTGAGGTTTAGAAAGTGTGTCGACTTGACATGGAATGACTCAGTACCAGCTAGCAACTAATACCATAATACAATAGTAATACAAGTGCTAGAACCATGAGAAAGTTATGATCCTATGGACACTGAGAGGCTCTTTGGAAACCAGATGCTGCAACAAGAGATATGGGCTGCTCATGCATAAGTTTTTCACTATTTATTTTTACTGTTATTCTGTCCTAAGCTGAAGATCTGATGCCTAGGTCAGGTAAGCGGACCCTTATATCTTTCAGTTCCAATCATCTCTGTCTCACCAGAAAGCCCAGGCCTCAGCCCCGTTCTGATACTATGTCCCATAAATGCGTACAATGATTGTATGTGCAACTAGCATATAAGTAATGCAATACACCATTCTCGCTGTTGGTTCATCAGGTTACATTTACTTCACTTGATGGATAATTGGCAATCAGACAAATCTTTGGCTGAACTCCATACAGCTTCACAAACAAGATTAGTGCCAGAAAATATCTTTGGCTAACTTCAGGACTAACGATTGAAGTTTGCTCTGTACATTCTACCAGAATGGTACCGGAATGTTAATCATGGCTGCCTGTTGGCCTCCCTTCCTCCTCTTGCATTGTCTTCTTTTGTTCAATCACTTTAACTCTAAATGTTTTTGGGTTTTTGCAATTGGTTGGCTAAATTTCAGGGTGGCGACTGAACTACTTTTCTGAGGTTGGACTCGAGGTCATTGCCCCATCTCTAAGTACTGGTGACAAGGCACCATTAAGGTGGCCAACATGGGTTGAGTATGCTACTGCTTCTTACTGCTTTTTTTTCCCCAGCAGGCCGGCTCTCTCATGGAGTTAACCGAGGAAAAATTCAGAATATCCCTTTTCTATTTCAATCATCCGTCAATTATGCATTTTCATAATAATGTTAAAAGAAGATAGCTGGCACTAAAAATGGCAATTATAACCTCCTACAATAATTTGTTAGTAGGCCTATTGATTTTGTAATGTAGTTCAAGCAACATAATTATACACTTTTAACAAGAATGATAAAATAACTAGTTAGGGAGCGTGCATAAATCATGTAGCTCCATTTTAGCCTCCAGTGAAACCCCCCTCCCCCCACGTAGCTTTTTTCCCTTTTGGTTCCAGAAGACATTTTGTACTGTTTTCTCCAGTCAGACTATTGTAAATTACATACGGAGATAATTAACTGACGTAAATAAATATTCACATGCTGTTGTGTGTTTTGTTTCTCATTTTACCTGTGAAAAATGTTATGAAAAGAAAGCTATGTGGCTTGGCTTGGAAACCCCCCTCCCTCCACGTAGCCCAGCATAGCCTTCCAGCCAACCCCCAACACCCCTGGACCAAGCCACATAGTTTGTGCACGCTCCCTTACTAATAAACTAAAGTACAGTGTTGAAATACTGCTATTGATGATTCTAATTTGCTTGTTATCATTGAAACAGAAATAGAGGCTAGCTGCCTGAATATTCTACATCTACATCCATACTCTGCAAATCACAAACATTGTGGGTGGCAGAGGGTGGTAAGCACCAATCCTAAACCCGCGCATTCCAATCCCGAATAGTGTGAGGAAAGAAGGAATACATAAAAGCATCAGTACAGCATCTTATTTCTCTTATCTTATTCCTCCGGTCATTGCGACCTAAATCTGTAGGCGGAAGAAGTATTCCATTGAACTCGATTTTTTTTTTTTTCTCGCATATTCTCCAATAAATTAGAACGCAAGCTATGTCGTCTGTCTTCCAAACTGTCCCAGCCCAATCTATGTATCAATTCTGTGACGCTTTCATAAGGGCTGTAACAACAAGTCACGAATCAAGTGGCTCTCCTCTGCACCCTCTCCACTGAGTCAATCAGAACCTTGCGATACGGATCCCAAACTCCACAACAGTAAACCAGATGCAGATATTTGTCTAAGCAGGTAGTGGTCCCAGGTAAACCCTTCTATACAAGCCCCTGACACTGACAAACAATGTGGGGAATGGTAGGGGACGATAAGATCTATGTGATAGGAACAGGCTTCATAAAGTAATTGCAGATTGGCGTAATAAACCGTGTTCAAAATTTTTTTTCCCCAAAGAGGCTCACTAAATTTACGTGCAGCCCATTCATAACTGCAGTGACAAAAATTATCTAGTTCTATGAAACTGACAGGTGGATGACTGATTGGAAAATCAAAAGAATATTGTTGGAGAGCATGTGGGTAAATGTTTGTATCAGCCAATAGATAGCTTCTATTACTAGAAATCTTGTAATGTTCATACTAATGCGATCTATATATTTCCAATCTGAATGTTAATAATCGTTCAAGAGAGTTATCATTAATTTAACAACTCCTTCTTTAATGCTGATATGGTCTACAGGAGGGGTTGAATTTTTCTAGCTGCTTCAGAATGCTGCATATGAATGAGCTCTCTTCATCTGGACACACCTACAAGAGATTCTCCATTTCAAATGAATGCTTCAAGATTGCATTTCTTGTGCATAGTTCAGATAGTTGAAGAGATGTTTATCGTTGAGCTGATGTTCTGGTCTTAACAAATCATGCATTCTGTTTAATCAGTCTTTCTGAAAGATCATTTCACAAGTTTATCAAAGCTTTGTGCAGTTAGATATTCAAGAAACTGATGCTAGTGCAACAAAAACTGCCGTGAGCACATCCACACATGATGATAAATATTGACACAAATGCAGCAACATCATCATGAAAGGTAATATTATCATTATAATTCACATCAAGAATCCCTGTAATTTAATGTTATTTCTCATGATTTCATAACTGAACTGAAGATGTCTTGTAATTTAACATGATGGCATCCAACTTTAATTACAATCAATGTGGTTTTGATTATTCAATATATTTGTTTCAATGTCATTTATATCAATTCAATAATATTTAATTTTTTGACCCCAAATCAAATCTCAATATGCCATACATGATTAACAAGTATTCAAAAGGGACTCAGTAGTGTTATCAGGGATGTTTTTAGGCTTTGGGGGCTCCTAGGCTATACATGTGGTGAGGGCCCCTATCGGCAATTTATGGACGACCTTTTTTTTAGTTCTACTACTGGCCTACGCCCGTCTGACTGGTCAACGGGGACTCCTCCGGCTTTGGTGTGAGTCCGTTATGTGGTGTGGGCCCCCCTTTGTGGTGCGGGCCCCCATGCTACAGCCTAGATAGCCTATGCTTAAATGCAGCCCTGAGTGTTATTGCAATTTGTGGCATCCACAATTAAGAATCCAACTTAGAGATGAAAAATATTCAAACTTTTAGTTTTTTTCTTCCTTTCTTTTTTCCTTTTCGGGGGCTACTGGACAATTCTGCAAGGAATAGGCATCACGATTCTACAATAATCAAAGACAAGACACCGTTAAAAATACTTTCCGAAGTACATTTAACCGTACCATGCTGCTCCAGGATGAATTACAACCTAATTTCTGCTTGACAATAATGATCCAGGCTGTATTACAATGGAATTACTGCATGAAAATAATACATCTTGTGACTGATTACTGCAGTATTATGATGTCAGTAGTGAATGTTCTTATAACGGAATCACAACTTCCAGTGGACCCCCCTTTTCAAATATCTCTTCAAACATTAAGTTACTAACAACAACTCATTTAAAGCCTTAGGTTACAATCATGTAAACTTTCAAGGAGGAAACAAGTAAATATTTTTACTTACCAAATCCTTCATGCATGATTGTACTATCTGACTACTCTTCCTGCCTTGGAGAATTAGTGTTCCTTTGGGTCTTCTACAAGCTTCGGTTCTCGGCTTTGTAGTATTTTCTTCCCCTTATGAGTCTTTGCTTTCCTGAAGTGAGAAACTAATGTATAAAGCAAGAACAAAATTCAAAGTGTTAAAAAACATGGAAAAGCTCATATAAAATCCCAAAAAGGAAATGAAATGCAAACCAGTTGAAATCAGAAAGGGCACAACCAAAATAAAGTTTCAGTTAAACTTGAATCTAAATCACATGTGATGGACCACACACTCCAGTGACACCTAGTTTCTCATTTCATACATAGAAGACAACCAGTTTGTCTTGGATTATTCAAATTACACAAAACCAAAGAAGTTATACCTCACAAAAAACTGCAACACAAAATGGAACAAAACATGGGGTAATCTGATCTCTGTAGAAACCAGAATCTGTGTTTTTGCAATAAATGATTGTTTCATGTCTTTTTGTATTTACACCACACAGATGATACAAAACAATATCATCTTGTATGTTTCTGACCAAGTGGTTCAGCACTCCATAATAAGAAATAAATGGACAGTTATAAAGTGCCATGAAAAATGAAATGGCTCTAGCGTAATCACTGGGGCTCACAAAGAAATTTTCGTTTTGGTCTGAAAGTTGTTACACATGTTTGATAGATTATATCGTTTAATATGTGTTGCTCTTAGAGCTGCAAAATATATAAGTAACTCACAAACTTTACTCAAAAAGTTCCATAATGTTATACTGCGACTGACTGCGATGAGCCTCACAGCGAAGTATAATAATCATGCACACTTTCTATGAATGATATTTAATAGGTATAGGTTGCCATCACAGCCATAAAAAAAATTATAAATACAGAATAAATTACACACACAAACTGCACCACTCTGAACCTTAAACGAACATTAGACGCCTATCTTACAAACCCATATGCGAAGTACAATGATAATAGGTAGGCTATTGTCAAGAAACATATCTGCACGTCATGTGCGAGATGATATTATTCTATAGCATTTAACAAAGTAGGTTGTGTCAATATTAACATTGATTATGTTTCGGTTGAAAGAGAGGCAATATCTTTGTTTCAGCATTAGATAGAAGGAATTTAGTTTTTATAGTTGAAACACAGCCTATACCAAAATGGCATTTGGTTCTTTTTGTTAAAGAATAATTCGCTAGAAATTTAGATTTATTAAAAAGTTAAGTTGCCATGACTTTCGAGCAGAATCATTAAAGGCGCCTGCGAATAAGTTGGAATGTAGCCTGGACCAGAATGGACATAGATGCTTCCTGTTGTAGCTTAATGGACTTGAAATTTTGTTTTATCATAAAGTTAAGTTGGATTGATTTTCACCGTTGTTGGTTATTGATACATTATGTTGCATGTAATGTTAATATCACTGTAGGATGCATATGATAACAAAGGGTCCACTCATCGCTTGGTGTGTAACGTTACGGCATTTTTGTTTTCTCCGTGAAGTTTGTACATTATACACAATCTTGAAGGGTGTAATAGAAATGCATTTCTAAATAATATAGTCAAAGGAACATTTGCGTTATCATACATAACCATATGCCTTCTCCCAATTGCTCGCTGCTTAACATTACATCACTTTTTGAGTGAAGTTTGTGAGGATGCATATATTTTACAACTCTAAGGGCAACATATATTAAACAGTATCACCCTCCAACGAACGTGTGCAACTGTTTTCAGGCCAAAACAACAATTCGTTGATGAGTCCCAGTGATTGCGCAGCAACTAATGAAGCGTATTGGTCAAATTTACATTGCGATGCAGTGACTGTGTTATTGCAAATGCTTTAGTCCAATTGCATTTCATACTGAAGATGTATAATGAAATTAATTGTGATAATTTATGTTACACTAATTATGAATCCCAATAGAGAAAATGTTGCAGTTACTGTCCAAAGTAGAAAAATCTGTTAATTCAGGTTGAAAATATGGCTAGTTGCTTCCTTGGCACTTAATCTTTAAGTGTACCTGAAAGCCATAAAATATGTGGCATAGGTGTCATCTGTGCCGAAATACACGGTTACGCACATTACTAACTTTGTGTTAATAGAAGTCTTGAGCTGTCTGTGATGTAACTATAGTCAGAATTTCGTGAGGCCATTGCCTTCTTTACTCAAAATCCACTAAGCACTATGGAATATTAGTAGTCATTCTGGTCCAGACTGCCATTTAACACAAACACAATATAGCTATGCATACTACTGAAATAGCAGCAATAGACGTCACAAGCCGTCTGTGACATTATTATAGTCAGAAATCAGTATGGCAGCAACTTTATTCACTCAAAATCCACTATACTCCATGGACTAGTGGTAATATTCTGGTCAAGGCTACATTTCAACCTAACACACTCTGCCAATACAGCTCCTTGAAAATTAAAATGATACCGCAAGAGGAAGAGCACTTTCACGGTAATGATGGCTGCTACACATCGGCTAATGCTGCACATAACTTGACCATTTGCATCATTTTTCTTGAATAGTAATACCTAAGGAATGCGTTAATCACATTTTCATCCCGAAATATCAGTTTATTTTCCCTACAGGCCGTACTTTGCACAGCAACTGCGCCAACATTAGAGGAGATAGTAGTTAGGTTGAAATGCAGTCTGGACCAGAATGTTTTGTTGTAACATAAGGGAGGATGAATTTAGTTAGTATTAGTGATATATAAGCTGCTTTCATAAGCGCCGTGCTAGCAACGACATGTATCACGATGTAAACTCCTCCCAAACTTAGTTCTTTCTCACCAGAAAAAAAATAGGTTCAAAAACAGATGGCGATTCAAAGAATGTATTCATGAAGATGCGGCACAAGTTTTAATTTCAAACAGCAAAATAAAAGGATGTTGTGATTCAATTTCAATTCCAGAGCGCACTAAAGCGTCAAATCAATGTATGTACACGGAAAGTAAGTAATGCACAGTGAACCAGAATGACTACTAACATAAAGAAAGATTATGAGATTTATTTCTAATCTATTATTTTTACACTCATCATGATCCTAAAATCATCAATTCATGCTGATGAACAAGATTCAACCGTATCGTTTCCTGTGACTAAACCAATAATCTAACAAGAGAACATTGCGAAGGTTTTCCAATAATTTACATTGCGTATTAGGATTTCATAAAAATGTCTTAAATCCAAAAAGATAATCAGTAATTTGAATCTACTCACTTTATTCGCTGCAGGAAAGGCATATTTGAAACTAAAACACACTATACCTTATACCACGTGCTTTGTTTACTAAATTATCTTTGATTTTCTTGAAAGATGTTACAAATCAGAGATAATAAACACAACGAGATATGTTTTTGTGTTTAATTTGTTAATACAATTGGTGATATTCCATTTATTTTATTAAAAACAGTAGCATATTTATTTTATGAAAAAATTACTTGGAAAATTAAGATTTACATAAACAAAACTATCCCGAGAAAGTTTGCTTTATGAAAATTGTTATTCATTTATCTTTTCGAGTATCCCTGGTGACTTTTAATACGCGTTTTGGTTAAATTTCTCGTGGTTATAGAGTAACAAGTTTCGCAACAACAGCTGAAATGGAAATCTAACACAAATCTGGTTCTTTGTTTACTGGTGCCGATAGAGTAGTGATAGTGGGAGGGGCGGGGAATAATATTGACAGAAACGCGAGTTATAGTATAGAGAGTGACATGAGGAAGGTGGTGAAGGAGGCACAGCATACCAGGGTGGAGCTCATGCAGGTCCTAAGACGCCATGACCGGCCACAATTGAACTCCTCTGTGAGGCGTGTAAATGTGGAAACGGAAGTGCTACTTGGGAAAGGCATTAGTTCTGTGTTGGGGGTTGTGCCTGTAAACACCATAGGTAGGTGGGGTTTCACTAGGCATGGCCTACACCTAAATAGAAGTGGGAAGGGAGTACTTTCTGAGTTGTTAGCTAAAGCAGTGAGGGAGCCCATTTCCAGTGATGATGGGGTCAGGACTGTGCCTTTTTTAGGTTAGGGGCTGCTGGTGAAGGGATGGAAATAGATTATCAAAGTGATACTGATTGTAGATCCACGACGAGAAAGATCATAGATGTTAAAGAAATAAATGAAGTTGCTGAAACAATAACTGGCTGGGTAAATCTGGGAAAGAGGAGATAAATGCTGAAAATATAAAGCCGGTAATAAGGGTGTTAATGGTAAACTGTAGAAGTATAATGAACAAAGTAATCGAATTTGCAAACTTAATAGAGATACACGAACCACAAATAATAATTGGGGTAGAGAGTTGGTTAAAAGAAGAAGTACTAGACAGTGAGGTTTTTCCTGATGGTTACAGAGTGTACCGCAGAGATAGAGGAGCAATTGGTGGAGGAGTCTTCATACTAGTTAGCAAAAACTACCACAGTTCACTGGCATTCATAGATCAAGACCATGAGTTACTTGGGGTAGATTTCTGGGGTAATAAAAAAGAAAAAATCAGGGTGTTGGCTGCTTACCGCAGTGGAAGAATGACAGATGAAGATGAGGCTCTTGGGGAGAAATTAAATTCATACTCAGATTTCAGAGGTGAGAATAGAATGGTCATTATTGGTGGGGATTTAAATTTACCAGGTGTAAACTGGGAAGGAAATAAGATTAATAACACACGGGAACAAAGATTTGCAAATACCTTAATAAGGGAAGGAGGATTTACACAAGTGGTAGAGCAAAACACTAGGGGGCAAAATATTTTGGATATATTCCTAATAAAGCCCGATGATAACCTCGTGGGGTGTCAAGTAACGGAAGGAATAAGTGATCATGACGCAGTTCTGATGGATATTAGAGGATTCAGTGAACCAGCAGCCAAAACTGAAGGGGGAAATAGGTACAATTATAAAAAGGCACAGATTTCAAATTTGAAGAGATATTTCAGAGAACGTTTCAGCAAATGGAAGGAAGGCACAAGTACAGTAGAGTCAAGGTGGGAAGAGTTCAAGGAGATAATAAGAAAGGGGGAAGAAAAATTCATTCCAAAGCAGAATATAAAGAGAAGTAGAGAACCTGTGTACTATAATAGGGAAGTGAGGAGGTTAAAGAGGTTGGTACGAAGAGAACATAACAGAGTTAAGAGACAGCAGGGTAGTAGGGAATATTTGAAACAACTAAACAAGGACTTAATAACAGCAAAGAAAGTGGCTAAAGATGGGTTTATGAAGAGTATTGTCAGTGCAGGAGGACCACTGACTGATGCATCTAGAAATTTCTATGGCTATATCAGGAAACTGAGGGGAAGGGAGGGTGTAGAGATGCTCATAGATAAGGATGGAGAAGTAGTTACTGAGGATTTGAAAAAGGCAGAGATTTTAAGTAACTGGTTTAGTGAGAGCATTAGGGACAATGAATCAGAAACGGGAAGGTCTAATTCGGAGAACGAGCTTAACAATACGATTAGAAATGAAGATACTAAAAAATTTGAAATTCATCCTGAAGAAATCATGAAGGAAATAAGAAAGCTGAAAAAACATAAGGGGGCTGGTGCAGATAATATTACTACAGATATCTTAAAGATAGTCGGATGTGACATTGTACCTTATCTTGAAATATTATTTAAATTGAGTCTGGATACTTGCTGCTTACCACAAGACTGGAAAAGTGCGATAGTAGTACCGGTACATAAAGGAGGGGTGAGAAATAGAGTCGAAAATTACAGGCCAATCAGTTTGACTTCAGTGGTAGGTAAATTAATGGAAAGATTGATATGCAACCACATCAGAAATGTATGTGAGGAACGTAAGTGGTTTTCAAGTAGGCAACATGGGTTCAGGCAAGGATATTCATGCGAATCTCAGTTGGTGGGATATATGCAAGATATTTCAGATGAAATGGACAAGGGAGGCCAAATTGATAGTGTAGCACTAGATCTTTCAAAGGCGTTTGACAGAGTAAGCCATAAAATGGTAGTAAATAAGGTAAAAACTATTGGAGTGGATGAGAAAGTGATTTGCTGGGTAGAAGAATTTTTAAAAGGTAGAAAACAGAAAGTTAGGGTAGGAAATGCGGTATCAAAGGAAGTGGAAGTAAAAATGGGAGTGCCGCAGGGTAGCGTATTGGGACCATTGCTATTCATTATTCTAATGAATAATTGTGTTGATTGTTTACTATCTGAAATTAGATTGTTTGCAGATGACATAATGCTGTATAAAAGGATCAAAACGATAGAGGACTGTAAACAGTTGCAGGGTGATCTGGACAGGATATCTAGTTGGGTTGGTAAACATGGGATGAAGATAAATGCAAAGAAGAGTCAGCTAATTAGATACACAAATAAAAAACAAAAGGTTAATTATGAATATAAGGTGGGGAAAGAATTGCTTGCTGAAGACTTGAAATGTAAATATCTTGGCATTACATTTGATAACAAGCTTAACTGGGCAGGACACATTGGACAGGTGGTAGGAAAAGGTTTCAAAATTCTGCACTTGTTGGAGAGAGTGATGAGGGGATGCACGAGAGAAGTAAAGGAATTGGGTTACAAAACTTTGGTCAGACCATTGCTCGAATATGGTAGTGTAGTATGGGACCCACATTTTGAGTATCAAATACAGGAGTTGGAGAAGGTGCAAAGAAGGGCTGCTAGATTTGTTTCTGGAAATTATCGCAGAATGCAATCAGTGACAGATATGATAAAGGAGCTGGAATGGGATTCATTGCAAGACAGGAGGAGGATGAGGAGGGTCATGGGAGTGTACAGGGCGTATACTGGCGATGAGGCATGGAAAGATATTGCAGTAGGTATGAAAAGTAGTTCATGGAAGGGAAAAGATGACCATGACCACAAGCTGGCACTCGATTTCAGGCACAAGGGTGTGGGAAGATTTTCTTTTTTAGGTAAGGGTGTCAGGGATTGGAATGAGTTACCAAGGGGAATGATGAATAACCTACCGAAAACGTTAAAAGAATTTAAAGTTAAAATTTGTAGAGGGCAAATGTAGGTGAGTGTAGGATAGGGGGAAGTTGGGTGTGTAGGGAAATTGCCACCGGAGCGTGTGCTCCATTGCAATTAAATTAAATTAAATTAATTTGAACGGTTTAAATGCCATTAGATTTCTAGATGAACACGTTACATTTCCAAGAGACGTAGGTAATTGTCATAGTTTCCATGCTCCCGCCATGGTACCATCGAGGAAGGAAGGTAGAGGAGACAGAATAACGCTAATTCTGTGTAACCTCATATAAAAACTCGTCTTCCACTGCGCATGCGTGGTGGCCATAGGAATCAACCCAAAACATTGGGCTGTTTGCACTGTATTAGCTGCTGTGAACATTTCATTTTCTAATATTTCAAAGATTTTTATAATGTGAAGTTGTGTTGCATACGGTTGCAAAAACAGACAAGATAGGAAACAACCTGGAATAAGGTTTCGTAACTAAATCACATTTAAATTATTGTTCTTGAAGTGTTTGATAGATAACTGCAAGATTAGAGCCTATCGCTATAAATTTATTCATGGCTCTCAATAGGATGATATCATTCTCAAATGTTTGTTGGTGTGTAGACAATCAGCATATGTTACCACTTTGCACCTTAAAGGCTGAAAGTCTAATTTAAGCGGGTCAAGTTTACATCGCAATACAGTGAATGTTCATGCGTTAGTCCAGTTTCAGTTTACACTGAAAGTGTACGATGAAATTAATTGTCATAACTTGTGCTGTGTGAACTACTAAACTTGATGAAGCAAACGTTGTTGTTGCCCGAAATGTAGTTCGCGATGCATTTCATTTGTTTAGATCTGTCCACATAGTTTGATTTTGTTACGGCAATGTTAATGGAAATGTGGGTAGGTTGAAATGCTGGCGTGTACCCGAAAGGTATAAACAATTTATTTATTATTACTTTTTAGTAATTTCATGAGCACCATGTTAGTGACACAACGTGTATCGCGATGTAAACTACTCCCATGTAAGCTTCTGACTTTTGATGTATGGTACAGTAAGAAGATAAATGCACTGATGTTGCTAGCAAAGTTATGTAGGCCACTAACAGTACAACATCTTCTAAGTAAGCTTTAAATCTAGGAGGTCTTTTGAAGGGTTCGTTTTTTATTTATTTTTTTAAAATTCTTAACATTGACTTAACCTAGCCTAACCACCACAATTCGTAGACAGAATATCTCTAAAACTAAGCGAGATATCGAAAAAAAATTATTCTTCACTTTAGATTTGTCTCGTCGTTTACATAAGAATTTATCATCAATTTTGACCTTAGGGAAATTTTTCTTTTGAATTTCAACTCGAAACCTCCTCACTTTTGAGACAGTATATCTCGAGAACTATGCAGGATATATATAAAAAAATTCTTTATTTTTGATCTGTAACGTCGAGTTAGATAATAAGTCATCATCAAATTGCGGTGCCACGGTTGTATGATTCCCTTGAGGTTTTTGTCCCTATTCCCCGACCAATATGGCGACCTCCCCATCCCACTTCTCTCTACCCGGCTTCACTCCAGTACTTGGTGAAGGTCCCTTGCGTCGTCTCCATATCTTCCTTCCGGCATGGATGGTACCGTTTCCTGGTATTAAATACCTAAGTGACACCCGACCTCTTAGTCCTTTTTCATGCGCAAGAAAACTATTTATTCGGATTGTGGTAGCATTTGGTTGCCTAAGTAAATATGGGTTTCTCTCTTTCTTTGATTCGCAGCATACTTGAAAGATCAGAACAAAATCGAATGATAGTAACAAAATCAAGTCTTGTGTTACGAACCCTGCATTCAAGTAGATGCCAAAAGAAACGTTAAAGATCAGATACAACATAAGATTACTGTTGACCACTGGTATTCATAGACCATGACCATGAGATACTATGGGTAGACTTCTGGCGTGTGTTTGTTTGTTTTTTTTTTTTAAATAAAAAAATCAGGATGCTGTTTGCTGACCGTAATGGAAGGATGAATGATGAAGGTAAGGAAATTGAGGGGAAACAAATTGATTTTCAGAGTTCAGAAGTGATGTAGACTGAGAAATTTTGGTGGGGATTTAAGTTTACCAGGTGTCAAATGGGTAGGAAGCAAGATTAATAACACAAGGGAACAGTAATTTTCAAACACCTTAGTAAGGGAAAGAGGCTTTACACAGGTGGTAGATCAGAACTCAAGGGGACCGAACTTGTTGGATATAGATCACGATCAGTGTGAAACTTCTTTAGTTATAACGAAGTAATGATTTAAGTAACAGAACACTAATGAAAACAATTTAAATTATTTAAAAAATTCTTATGCCCTCTGCTGTAACGTCTTGTGCCAGTTCTAATAACAATCTATCAAAATTGCCGCTAACATTACTAATCGAAACTTAATGCTTTCATGTTAAATATCTATAGCCAAAGATTTTAAAGAATACTTTTGCATCAAATGAATATTAATCAAAGCTGGTAAAAATGATGGTATTAACGGAGTGTTCTGACAATTAATTTCTTTGTGGTTGCCTAAATAAATAGAATTGTTGTTATATAATGATCATAATACATATTTCGGTTGTAGTTTACACAGTGATATATATGGGAGTTCTACAGAATGAATGACGTCAGAATTAGGGAACAAATTAAATTAAAAATAAATTAGGAATTATAAAATCTTATGCTATAGCGCAGGGGTGGCCAACCTATGGCTCGCGAGCCACATGCGGCTCTTTGAAGGATTATTTGTGGCTCTCGAAAAATGCATTCATTGTATTGCGATCTAAATTTGACCTGGAAATATTTACATGTATCTGATATAGTTATATAAGTAATAAAAAAACTAATAATGAATATATTAATTTAAACGCAGTACATACCTTTATTTCAGTGTTTAGGCAAATCATTCCTGCCAGTATAGTATAACAGTGACTTAAAATATCTACACTGAATATAAATATCTCGTAAACCCGTAAAAAATGATGTACTGATCGCAGTAGTGAAGCAATTCATTTCTTCGCTGACTTAAGTACAATTTTCATCAAATAACGTTCATTATTTTGAAAATGATGTAATGTAGATATTTGTCAGCTTACTGTAACAGCAGTATCGTATCGCTGTCCCGAGTGTATAAGAAAAAAATCTACATCGAACGAATTTTAAGTAACAAAAAGCAACCAATAATTAATATGTCGATTTCAACGGAATTCATACATGCATAGCTAAATAGAACTGTTATTAAATAACGCTCCTAACCTCGAACATTTCCATTCGTTATTTGTTGTGCAGCGGAGGCGGGTAGCGTGACGTCATAGTCCCAAGACATAATGTGACGTCATAGCGTGACAGATGACCAAAACTTGCGTTCATTGTAAAAGTTGTTTAAAATTTTTAAATCCTTACAAACCCAATTAAATGAATATTTTTGACTCTGGTTATTTACATTATTATTGTTATTATTATTATTTGCGATGGTTGCCTTACCTAGGTAACAGTTTACCTACGCACCTAACTATGATTGGTACATAGTTTTACCTAAAAATCCTCCACTGTCTGCTCATTATCTTCAATCCTTCATTCCCCTAATTTATGCCTGAAATGAATTAATATTATTAATCGCAATGGAGCTAATGCTCTACTGGCAATACCCCTACATAAAAAATTATGATTCTTACATATTTCTGTTATAAAATACTTGACAGTCTGAGATATTTTCTTCATTAACTCCTTAGGTAATTAATTCCAGTCGCTCACTTCCATAATTACAAGTGAAACATTTCTTTATGTCTGGAATAATTGATAATTTATTATCTTGATCCGTATTCCCTTCAAAAATGCTGTTTCTAAATCTTCCACCAATATTTAATAAGGGCTCACAGCCTTGTATGAGTAAGAGTCAAATAAAAACCTTATTATATATATATATACATATATTGTGCGGACATACAAGTCACCTGTATAATTTTTCGACATAGTCTCCTCCACGCTCAATGCATGTCAGCCAATGTTTCCGAAGTGCCTGAATTCCCGTATAAAAAAAATCTTTTGCGAGACGATACAACCACTCGTGCGCCGCCTGGCGCACCTCGTCATCGGATTGAAATTCCTTCCCAGAAAGTACTTCTTTTAGGGCTTCAAACACATGGAAATCACTTGGGACAAGGTCGGGCGACCATTGTGGATGAGGCAAACATTCAAACTGCATGTCTGCGGTTGTCGCAACCGTTGCACGAGCCGTATGGGTCCTTGCATTGTCATGTTGCAGAAGAACACCTGTCAATAGCAATCCACGTCGTTTTGTTCTAAAGACAGACCGAAGATGATTTTTTTAGGAGGTCTGTTTATGAGTTACTATTAACATTGGTCCCTCGCAGCGTGTAATGCACCAAGAGAATTCCTTTTTCGTCCCAAAACAGAGTCAGAATAACCTTCCCTGCGGACGGCTGTGATTGAAACTTTTCTGGTTTTGGTGATGTCAAATGGTGCCATTCTGAGCTACCAATTTAACATTACAGTCTTTCCCACGCATCGTCTGCCTGTCACCATTCGATTAATTATCAAAAATTTATGACTAAAACTATTTTTCATACAGGAAAAATGTATCCTGTGTCCTTCCTAAAGATACAAAGTATTTCCTTGTCAAATTCCGTCAATATTGGTAAAGCCATTTAGTCGTATAAACGTAATAAAAAGGCATAGACTTACTTTCGCATTTATAACATCACACATTTATAGATCACAAACCAATTACCTGCGAGAGAAATGAAGACTGAAGAACCAGTATTGCGTAAATAAAGTAAACGCATACGGTACTTTACGACCGCCTACGATTTTCCACGCATTCCACCCCTCAATTCATGGGACCTACATTTTAACATGGAACTCTTACGACAGAACTTCCATTCTTGGCTCATAAGATGAAAAACAATTCTTAAAATTTTTTGTTCTCAGCGGAATTTGAACTGGAGATCACACCTAATCCAAGGCGCTACCCACCCACTTTGTTAGTAGGCATTACAGAGACATAAACATGCTATGCGTTTGTCTTTCACAGTTCAGTTAGTTTTCATAATTCCATGACAATATGTATTGTCTACACAGAAAATAGTATCCTACGTCCTTCATAAAGGCAAATAGCATCACTTTGTCAAAGTTCAACATGATCGGATTAGCTGATTAGCCCTGAAAACGTAACAAACAGACAGACAGAGTTACCTTCGCATTTATAATATTAGTATAGATTAAATTTACAAAGATGCTATACTACATCAAATATAAAATCCCAAGCAAATTTTGTGCGTTCCATTGCCATGGAAAATTTTACACGCGGTATTGTTACGTTGCGTGTTAGATATGTAACAGAATGACCACATATGGGTCATTCGGTACATTTTTATATATAATATTTTGTATATCTTTATATATAAAAATAATAAGAAAGGAATTATCGGAGAGGGTTGTCAGTGTTTGTGGGACCTCCCAGGTAGCCGCGCCAGTCCGTCCTGCCAGACAGGCGGCGAGAGAACTATGCAGCCACCCTTTCTAACGGATTTGGTCAAGCATATGATCCCTTAATTCCGGGAAACTGCACACTGGGGTGAATGCTCGTATTCCATCCCAGGTCCCCGAGCGGGCAGTTTTGGAGGTCACAGTTGACGAATAAGTCCGTGGCTATGCCGAGTTCGCACGAATCTCGAAAGACAATGTTCGCCTATCGTCACAGCCAGTAGGAGGAGCAAACAAAAGAACAGAACCAATCATCGATAGACTATCCTCTGCATTTTGTTATGCCAGGGAATTTTTGCTTTATGTGAACCACGAGCGACGGGGGGAGGCTTTTCCTGCGGACGCTGGAGGGGACTTGACGCCGAGTCTTGAGACTGGAAGGAGCGGATCTTCCGAGGTTGGAGATCGCTCCGTCTTGGCATCGAACCTGAGGGTCGATACGAGCGTCCTGTACAGTGAGGTCACTGTGCACTCATTCAGTACGCTGACTGAAGGACGTGGTGCGCTGTCCGCTATAGCCAAGGGGCTATAGTAATTCCGCCGTCGACGGAAGCATATCGCCGTCACGGTAATCTTTCTACAGTGCAGTGTGGTACTTTCATTTGGTCATTGGGTACAGCCCTGTAACGACCTCTGCATGATTAGGAGTTCTCGCACCTGGGACAGACTTTCTTAAAGCCACACTTTGTGGATAATTTAAATTATCCTGGCGCCCGGCATTTGAGATCGGATACAGTCAATGTTAATACTGTATTTGATTTATGATTCCCGATTGTTATGAAGGGAACTTTCATTTAAAAACCAAGTGTGAAGCTTTCTTGTTTGCCAATTAATATTGGGAATTTTCTTCAAGATCAATTTTAAATGTGGTGGTGTTTTAATGTTTTTTTGTTTGTTAATATGTTGGCAATTGTAAGAAGAGGCTTTGCTTAGTTCTTTTTTTTTAATGTTTCAATATATTAATGTTAAAAATAAATAAGTCTCACCTGTACGCCAGTATGAGTACCCAATAAATTAGCAGCCTAGGGTTTTCTTTGAATTATAAAAAGAAGTAAAAGGTTTTCACCCTTACCTCCCTCCCGGCACCTACCGCTACAGATAAAAAAACGGGTTCATTATGCAGTATCGGCTATAACTTCTAAAGCTAAGATATTTCGACTCCATTTCTTAAACGAGAATCAATCACACCGAGTTCATTTGGAGTCTCAAAGAGAACGCGAAGTAGTAGCAAGAGTGAAAATTTGGATTTTCTTGATAAAGTATTTTCACTTTTGTTCTGTCTTTGGTTTTTACGCCACGTCAACGCCGGATGAACTGGGGACAAGGAACAGGGAGGAAATTAGTCATCGCCCTGCTGTATCTATTTCTTTAGCATCTGTGATTTTGCCTGTAGTGGATCTGCAATCAGTATCACTTTGATAATCTATTTCCGTCCCTTCACCAGCAGCCCCTAACATAAAAAAGGCACAGTCCTTACCTCATCATCACTGGAAATGGGCTCCCTTACTGCTTTAGCTAACAACTCAGAAATTACCCCCTTGCGCCCTTGCCCCTACTATTTTGGTGTTTACAGGCATAACCCCAAAAACAGAACTAATGCATTTCCCAAGTAGCACTCCCGTTTCCACATTTACCCGCCTCACAGCATAGTTCAATTGTGGCCGGTCATGGCGACTCAGGATCTGCATGAGCTCCACCCTGGTATGCTGTGCCTCCTTCACCACCTTCCTCAGGTCACTTTCTATACTACAACTCGCGTTTCTATCAATACTATTCGCCGCACCTCCCACTATCACTATTCTATCGATCTTAGTAAAACTACTACAAAGTGAACCTACAGTACATCTTCTAATACCTGACCTAATGTTATGCTAGGTTTGAAAAAAAACTTGTGACCTGGTAACCTGTACCTAACTGATCCTACAGAAGAGGGCCTACACCTCTCCCATGTCTACTACTTAGCAGCAGAATCCTTTTTTTTCCCTCTTCTTGCCTTACACGCCCTTATTCCTAAAGGCCTGCTGCATCTTACTTACTCCTACAGCTACATGTTGCTCTTCTCCTCCTGACTAACAAGTCAAATCTATTTTTTCCCACAATTTCTGAAGTGCCTGGCTTCTTCATCCTATTAACTATATTTCTCATACGACCTGTTATCAGCTCCCACCCATCCTTCTCAACTTCCTCCAACCCACTATCTCTACTCTCTGCCTCAATAACATGCTCCTTGACAAGGTCAGCCTCAACAGGCTGTGCCTCCACCGGCTTCGCCTCCACTGGCTGAGCCTCCACAGGACGAGCCTCAAGAACCCTGATCCTTTCACGCAACTCCCTGATCGTTTCGCTCATCTCCCTCATTCTGTCATACTTAAGGCAAAGTGAACAAAACCATGGGAGAGCCTCATTTATTTCCCACGTTTCCTTTTCCCTACATGCCGAATGAAACCACTTCTTACACCAATTACAACCCAACCCCTTCGCAACGTACCTATGACAGGCGCCACACTTTTCAGTCATGATTTTTCCCAAATGCTTCAGGCACCTTCTAAACAAACCTTATATTTATTTGATAAAGTAGTCTAATAAAGTTTATACTATATTTTTAACTTTTTTGTTAAATATGATACGCGCTTTACTCCTCAATCAAGTTATTGTAATTAATAGCTTGATGAAAATACTTAAATTGTTTTTGCCAAGAAATTGTTATTTGAAGCTCTATTACGGAATGTAAAATGCTTTTATTTTGCCACACTAACAATAATACTAATTATTTACTTTATAATCGAAAGCTCTAAACTAATTTAGATGGTAAAACTTAGCTGATGACGAAGTTATTTCAGGTTTCGTGCACAGCAGTGCACACCCACAAACCAGTGCTCAATTCACCAAAAATTAACTTATGCTTTTAGATTTCTTAACTTAACTGACTGTTAAGTTTTTTTATAAGTAAATATTTAGGTTGAAGCTTAATAATTAACAACTAAATAAAAAGAAGGTACTTAAGAACCAATGAATAAAACTTACTTTAATAAATTTCAAAATAAACTTGATACTATTTAGTGTTAGTATGTATAAGAACTAACTAGTTACTTACGAATTATTATTTTTAAAGTTAGGAAGCTTTTATTTTAATGTATTAGATAGCAGTTAAAGACAATTGTATTTACAGGCAGAGCAGGTTAATTACTTTAACGTACGCTTTTGTTTTTCTGTGAAATTTTAAATATCGATAGTGGAATTTAGAATAACGATACTGTAGATCTACTGTGAACAAATCGATGCTATTTAGGAATAATTATTTGTTATTATTATTTACTATTACCAAGTTGTTATATTTCTGATCCAGAACTAATTAAATAACAAATCGTATTTTAATCCGAACAGTCTAAATATGGGACGATAATATAACCTTAACAATTAAAGTTCTAACAACTGATTTGAAATAGTTACGACAAATAAGAAATTAAAACTGTTAAATAACCTACGCTACAAAGTTTACCTATGCTATAGTATTCTATTTAAACTACCAAAGAAACTTGCAATAACTAGTGTTTTAACAACAATGACGCGAACTTAAAACTGTTTTTATGTACGAAATTTTAAATAATTCTTCACGCTAACAATAACCCTAAGAATTTAGATAATAATTTAAAGATTTTAAAGTAATTTAGACTACAAAAATTTAGCTGATGAATAAAAATCGCTGTTTTGTGAGCTGCTTTCGTAGCACACGTATAACGATCGTGCAACCGGAGATAAGGAATGATGTTCCTGAAAGCAACTAAAATTATTATTAAAAATCAAATTCTTCGTGCCTTACGCGATGATATGTTCTGTCAGTTGTCATTCTCTTCCAGGTATATTGCTCCTCGAAAATTCAAAGATCTATAGCACGCGAATTATTGCATTCCAGGCATTTACAACTATAACTGGACTTTGTTTGTTCCTGCATCACGCATGATATACTGAAGTGGGGTTTTCAGGATCGGAACGTTTGTGGACCTAATTTAAAATCTGAAGTGTCTTAAGACGCTACATAACATGACTCAGTAAATTAAAATCTGCTGTAAACGTAAATATTTTTCAACAAATAATCTGATATAATTTGAAAACTGCTGAATCGATTTTGACCGCGTTTTATACTAGAAATGTTATATTCTGATTTAAAATCTGAGGAATCTCTCACTACCTTGCGTCACAAGGAAATGGAGTTAAAAATTAAAATATATTCCGCTTAATAAAGCTTTTTACCTGCAATCTTGCATAACTTAATACCTACTTAATGTATTTTGAAAGAGTTTTTAAAGTTTAACATGTTATGGCTGGGTTTAAAGTAAAAAGCCAGCCTTGGTTCTCATCCCCAAGGTTGGCTGGACTCTCCCGAAGGAGTTTTAATTAGACCGGTATCAGAGATAGGGCGGCCAGTTCCTTAACTAGCATAACTATAATCCTAACATAACGATAATCCATAACGATAATCCTACGGGGTTCTATAGTCTAACTTGGAATACGGACCACGGAAGTGATCTGCTTATTTTACTTCACGCAGCAGATTGTTCCGGAGGTGAAGGTCGGGTTAAGGGTGTTTGAAAATCCTCACCAAGACATGGATTCGAACCAGGAATCTTTCGATCTCCAGTCAGACCACTCTGAGTTTAAGGTACTTTATTTATATTACCACATTACGTCAGGTGGTGAAGGGGAAAAAAATTAAAATCTGATAGAACTTTAAAAACGAAATACAGTGAAGATTTCGGTTCTTATTATACATACGGATAATTCAATTTTTATACCACAAAGATAGCAGTATTAAATGATAATGGCATACGAGGAAACTACGTAAATGATTGACGATAATTCTTTGATCAGGAAGATATTGTCTCAAGCTGCATTTCTACAGTCTCAGGCGTTTTAAAGGGAAATTACATTTCTGAACACTATTTATATTATATTACTGATGTGTTCAGTAAACAGTGTATGTCAGATGTGAATTTATTATGAAGTGAACTGCTTACTAAGCCTTTAGTGCGGGAATGTAACTTCCAGCATTATACAGAGACTAAAAGACAAATTGCTATGAGGTTTTGACAGTTTAGTAGTTGAGGATCTAACGTAGACTCTGCCGTATGTCTTATGATTCTACGTGACCTGCCACTGAAGCAGGTATTGGAAATCTTTCACTCAATTTCTTAAGATCACCAGGAGACGTCTTCAGTGTAGACATGGATATAGGTTCGACGACTTCTGGTTTCTCTTCCTAGTGCAAAATTCCCAAGGCAAAATTTCGTTCATGAAAAAACGAGGGTTAAAATTGTAAAATCTTCTCTAATTTTACCCTCAGAATAATAACTATCCCTCCCCTCCCGGCGGGTTAGAATTTCCATCGAACGTTTCTAAAAAGTTATGTAATTTTCTGGAAAGACTGGCATAAATTATCCTCAACCATAGCTGGCAACGCCGGGCACTCTGCTTGCCTTTTAGTTAAAAAAAACCCAACAACAACAACAACAACGACGACGACGATGACAACGACAACACAACGACAACGACAACACAACGACAACATTTTGCTTTTATTTTTTTAAAATATTATAATTTCCATATATATTTACGATTGTTAAAATTAATGAAGGAAGCTGCATATTTCTGTGAATTCAGATTTCCCTGTTTTCTTATTTATGTGAACTCCTACTTTTTTCAGGAAATTGGAGGAATCGTTTCTGATGGATGACGTTTAGACATACCATGCAACACAAACCGTAAATCGGATTGTGTACCTAAACCCAACGATATCGCCTCCAGTCACACACAAAACACACACAGGCTATTGGTCATGAATCATGTGGCGAGCGGGGCTTTCGAATCAAATGCCGGAAATGACGTATGGACAATGGGGAGCGATATGGACGTAGCAATTTGTCACCGTGGGGGAAGAACCAACTCTTCGGAAAAAAAGCTTACTGTTGATAAGTTCCGTTACATATTGTTCCTTTAGGAATACACTGAATTACATGCAAGCGCGAAATATTCACGAATCGGGATCGAAGTGTTTTCGTCACTTCTTACAGTTCAGAAATGCGATCACTGTAAGGTTTGTTATTTGCGACATTACAAATTTGCCTATCAGACCTCCATTTTTACAATATAATCCAAAAACTAAAATAAGAGAGATAATGTCTCTATGATGAAAAGGAATATGAATAATGATTCCTTATAACGATGTTAGGGGACACATTTTCTCGACGGTTGATTTGCATAACATCCAAATTTTAAACTCGTGTTACAACTTTATTTTAACCTAATGATGATGATAATGATAACTTTAATTGTATAAGAATTATGAAGTGCAATTATACATTTAAATGTAATTAGGAATTACATGAAAAATAAACTTATATTATTTCATAATTATTCAAATTACTCTTTCTTTAAGACAGTTGGTTACTTTGTATTTTAGTAATTACTTTGAGACAAAGATTAATTTCAAAGATCCTTTTTGTGGACAAAAAAGATCCCTGGTTTTTCTAATTCTGTTTCGCATTAATTCTTTTTTACTTAGCAAAGTTTGCGTAAATTTGTATTTAAAACAGAATCGTATTGTAATCTGTTCGCATAGTAGCAATTTTTATCTCTAAGTCCTATAAACTGATGTACCCGTAATTGTAACAGATTCATTTTCAACATAGGTGAAACTCTAAAAAAATTTACAGACAGAGACGAATATTGGTTAGCATATCATATTCTTGCGGTGCTATCAAAATTCCGAAATGCATGAAGGAAAAGACTATCCGACAGAGATAGCTACGTTAAATGTGATTAAAATCTATCACATTACAGCAGCTGACTTTTTACGAATATTACGAAACACAGCTATGAAAGGTTGAAACAAGAAGTGGGTGACAACCGATCTAAATTAAGGTTAACCAGTAAACAGGTGCGAAATTTTCGTACATTAAACTTTCAATTTTCCCCTAAAGAAAAATGAATCAGTCTTTAATTGGGTTGTTGAAATTAAGTGCTAAACAAAATATATACACAAAACAGCAGTGAGATTTCATTAATTTTGACTATTGGTATGCAATATTTGATGTCAATAGGCAGTCATCTTGAATTTTTTGTTTGTACTTTTCAGTAGCTGATACAAAGATAGCGTTTGAAAAGACTATATAGAACATTTCATCAGAAAGTCCATTTGTCTAATACAACCAAAGTCTTTGAATTTGACATGTTTGTCCCTGAAACTTATTGATAGTGGTTGTGAAGCCAACTGTGGTACCCTCTGAAGTTGCTGCAACCAACGCGACTGTTTTGCCCGACGGGTTGCGTCTTGTCTAGGCAGGCGCTGTGTAAATAGCGTAGCACCCGCCATTGGACAACATTTAATTTTTTTTTTTTTTAAATATTGTTATTCCAGGGTTTCAGGTCTCCACATAAGATTATTCTAGAGCATAATCCCGCTCGATATGATTTCTGTAGGTTGAACGGCATCCAGATTAACTACCCCTCCATCCGCGTTAATCTCCCTGCCGGCAGCTGGATATACTCCCTGGGTGGCAATCTGTTGCAACTGTGGAGGATCCCACGGGACTTGTGACGGTAGCTACCCAGCGAGGAAGAAACTCCAAGCAAATGAAGGAAAAGGACTTATCCACCCAAATCAGCCGACAGTAGCCAAACGAGACAGACAATCAAAGACAGTTGACCATGAGGCCGGCACTCAACAACCAGCTGCCGTCGCAGAGGAATATCAGCGTGAGATGATAATGACCGCCACAGACAGGCCACTAATACCACAAACTGGGGTGTGACGAGCGGATAAAACATTAGAAACCGGGCAGAACAGTTTGGAAGCAGCAGTGGACGCAAATCCAGCCACCTCCCTCATCACGTGGATTTCATCTCATGTAGATCAGACTTCCCTGCCGTCGGGTCAAGTTGTACAATACGAGAGCAGATTCGCTCAACCCATCACGAAAACAACATCGGTAACCACGTCCGTGGCCATGGGTTGTGCTCTACGCACAGCCAGAAGTACCAACTCACTTCGGGGACGATCAGCTAGCAAAAGTTGTCCAACTGCTCATGCAGTTGCTCTCAACACTAATTCCAATATGGGAAATCTCTTTAGGTTTAATTGAAATACGTCCACAATCCCGTCACTGTTATAAATTCCCCTTCAAAAAATCTGTTTTTTGTTTTTGTTTTTTATATATGTATTAAGTAGATAAATTTGTAAAACACCTTTAGGCTGAAAAGAGTTCAAACTCTACAACGCCCAACCGTTGGGAGAATAGGATTGTGTTTTGAAAACACGATATTTCCACTACTTGCTCCGTCGTCTTCTTCAGGTGTGAAAACATCTGTACTGGTCGGATGACCGACATATACTGAGACAGCGGCAGCAGTGGCAGTATCATCTCGATAGCATTTACGCTATAATATTGTTACAGTACCAAGACGACACCCGTCACTGCTGCCATAATTATGGTTTTTTGGAAATGTATTTTTTCTATGTCGTGAGTAGGTTTCAGTGTCTGTTCAGTTGTATTTTGCGGGCCTTGGATTCAGGGTGGTGATCAGCTGCATTAATAGCTGCGCCACTACGGTTAGTTGGTCGTTGGGACAGGCATTACCGTGATCCATGCTCGGCGTCTTTTTCGGCCGTCTGGCAACTAGCTGATCCCAGGTACATCTGCTTCTTTTATTTCCCCCCTTCATATCAGTTCTATTCTGGCTGATATATGATGCTTAGTGGCACTTTATAAGTGTGCCAATGCCTTGGTATTGTTGCACGAAGGGTATGGAGCCTTTCGTCAGTTCCCCTTAATTTTCTAATATTTCGTAGAATTTTTCAGTTTGCTTGTATATTTCTACATATATCGGGCTTACATTCGCCTGTTCATTTATGAGGTCAGTCAGTGTATACCTTGGTGCCCACAGTATTACCCATTGGCATCGGTTCTGCAATCTTTGAAAATGGTCAATATTAGTTTTGATGCATTTCCCCAAGTCCCTGTCTTCTCCTGTCCAGTGTGTGCTTCCGGAACAGCAGTTTTTTATCTATTGCAACTCCGACGTATTTAATGTCTTCTGACCATTCTAATTCCTGTCCCATAATTCTTAGCTCCCTGTTTAATACTGGCCTTTTCCGGGTAAATTAAATACTTTGTCGGATTTATCTTCACACACACACACAGCCACCAATCTCTGCCATTTCTTCAATTGGCAGTGTTTTTGGGAGTTATTATCCTAGGATATTTTCTCCAATTAATACGGTAGGTCAATTCTTCTGAGTTGGTTGGTCTTTATTTTGGTGCATTAATTAATTAAACTCAATGGTCTTTTATGTCGGTCAGCTGAAATGTCGTACTGGCCGATGTTTTTGACCATTAGATTTTTTGACTTCTGGGAGCTTATGTAGAAAGAATTTGCCAGCAGCCTGAATCTATCCAAGAGCTTAGGCAGTGCAGTAGCCTCGTGTAGGTCATCGGTCGGGAAATGACGTGGCAAGTGTAGGGCTCTCTTTAATGCCCGATTTTTAATGACTTGTAGCTTTTGTATTTGATGATTTGCGGCGTATGCCCATACAGGGCATGCATATTCCATAATTTGACGGATAAGGGTTGTGGAGATTTTAATTCCAATAGTTGGAGGTAGTCGGCTATTAAAGTTGATGAGTGGGTAGAGTTGCTGTAATCTCGCACACGCTCGGCATCTGACTTCCTCTATGTGCGCGTGCCACGTTAATCTCCTATCCAGTGTGACCCCTAGATAGTGAACAGTTGTAGACCAGGGGATGTCCTTGCCATTGAGGTGTAGTAGAGGATGTGGTATCACCGGTAGCGCTGGGTCGCATCTACGCGTAAGCATAATGGCTTGCGTTTTAGCAGGATTTATTTCTATTCTCCACCTCCTAGCCCAAGCAAGAGTTTTCTGTAGGACTTCCTGGAGACGTCGTGTTGCAATAGCTCTGCTTCGGCTGAGAGAGAAATATGCGGTGTCATCTGCGTAGGTCGCAATCTCCACACCAGGGTTATTAGGCACGTCAGCTGTGTCCAATGTATAGAGTACTGGTCCGAGAACCGATCCCTGAGGGACACCGGCCCGGATCCGTCTTCTAGTGGAGAAAGCATTGTTGCCGCGGACACTGAATATGCGGCCGGCGAGGTAGCTCCTAATAAGTTTCACATACGGTCCTGGGAACCCCTGCTCATAGAGCTTGAGCAGGAGTGATGCAGGTTTGGAGCAGTGGAGCGCAGCGGACCGCGGATGCGTCTCGCGCGCCGTCTTGGCAGCCGGTCTGTGGTGGAGGGGCAGCCGGGTCGCGCCGTCACTGTGGTCGGCTCACTGGGCAGCAACTGTAGGTTTTGGCTCGGATCTGCTTTGTCTCCAAAGTTACTTTTGGATCTGGCAACCAAAGAAGCAGACTGCTTGGCTTCTGCCGCAGTTGCAGCACATCACTTCCTCTAGTTGTGTGACGCACTCTGCAAGTAAGTGGTCGCCCCCACATCTGACGCATCTCCGTTCGTTGGTGCAGTCACTCCTGGTGTCCATGGGTTTGACAGTTGTAGCACAGTTGATATTTGGCGAGAAAGGGTTTCTTCTTGGCCATCTTCTTCGCCCGTTGGCTTGGCAGCATATCCTCTGTTTCCGGCGGCGAATGGCTAGGTTCGCAGGGGTGCTGGTCGGAGTCGCAGCCGCTTAGTGGCCCTTCCCAGGTCAGTCGATCAGTCCTCCATCCGCTAGCTAGTGGAACAAGGGCAGCTCTGTTACCAATAGAAGCTGTACATACAGGCTCACCCTATGCCTGTGAAAGTCACCATCATTGGCAGGACAGGCCCCCCTTCAGTGGCTGTTGCAGACTCTGTCACCTCCTGGGTGATCGGCTCCGGGGCTACGTGATTGTCAGCTGTCTTCTCATTGCCAGTGATCATCTCCTCCTGGATAGGGTTGGATGGAGTGGGCAGCCAGGTGCTTCTGAAGAAAGTACCAGTTTCTCCACTAGTGTGGTGGAGTCCTTGTTTCCAGAAACATGCCAGTCCTCGGTTGTTGCGGACTAGTGCTTCCTTCGCTGGTTCTTGGCCCTTCATTTGAGCCTGAGGAAGAATTTCTTGGAGCTGAACTCTTTCTTGAAGACCATCAGAACCTTGATAAAATCTTCATGATGCATGTGACCATTTGTAGCAGCATCTTCGTGTATCAGCGTTGCTTCGCCTTCGTTCCAGGAAGAACAGCGTCGAGAAGCATTCTTCGTATCTAGATGGAAGCGACCAGCAGTACTTTAGGCCACCATTGATGACCGATAGTGAAAACGGAACAAGACGGTGCTTGCATAGTATCTCAAGAAACTGGCTTAGTGAGAACTTCGTGCGCTTGAAATCCAGGATGTGTACGAAACCGTCGCGTTCTCCACGTCATTGAACGTACAAGGCGTCGTTCTTCTGTTCCTGAAAATTCTGTGTCACTAGTGACTGCGACGGCCATACTGAACTCAGCGCGATATGCAAGCTCACCGTCTCAGTGAGTTTCTTATATACCCAACAGCTCTGTGCGCGGCTTGAGCCACTGGTAGCACAAGTTAGCTTATCAGATTCACCGCGTGTCAAACTCAGGAACAACGGTGGCTGTGTTCCTAGACATAGAGAAGGCCTACGATAAGGTATGGCACGCAAATTTTATCACGATACGCCATTGTTACATCCAATTAATCGGAAGTTTCATGGAATACAGAATATTTTGTGTCAGTTAAAGGCAATAATTCCTCAGTTCATCATATCCCGCCCGGAATCCCTCAAGAACCAGTCCTGGCACCGGTATTATTCAAAATCAAGATCAGTGACATACAAATGCCACCATACGTTAAAATAGACAAATTGCAGACGACACAGCTTTATATGCATCTGGCAGGAGACACAACATCAGCCACCTTCAACGCGGCCTCCATCAGCTATAGAAATGGTGCCGAATCAACAGAGTAAAAATGAACCCATCAAAGTGCTCAGCGATTTAGTTTACAAGGAAAAGACCAATCATAGACAAAAAATTGACAATCATGAGTCAAGAAATAGAATGGTCAACAGATAAAAAATACCTTGGAGTTACTATGGACAAAAAACTTCTTTTTAGGAAACACATATTAGTCAGAAGAAAACAGGGCACCGCCATACTGTACAGTGTTGAACTAGCTATAGCATTAAAATTTAGGATCATCCTTTCCTTCGCCTTTTGGGGATGCCAGGTGTTGGGAGCAGCATCCAAAACTAACATAGACCACTTCCAGTGACTACAGCACCGACACCTACGAGCAATACTAAGAGCATCAGGATTCACACCAACTAACCTCTTTCATGACACAGTGGGCGTCAACTCAATAAAAGTAGAAATATTCAAACAAACGGAATTTTTTTATGACAGAATAGAAAAATTCAGAAAAACCGACGAAAGGCTCCATGCCCTTGGCATTGTTGTGCCAATGCACTGGCACGCCTATAAAATGCCATTAAGTGCTATATATCAGCCAAACGAACTGATATGATTATAAGAAAACTATAAGTGTTTTTCACATAAGGCCGTCTTTGTTTTTCCGTCAAAGAGTATAAAAAGAGTGCCATAACTATCTCATCCAAAACATATTGACAATTAAAGTAGGACTACTACACAAACACGCCGTTTGAGGGGGGGGGGGGGGACAGCCAGCCGCTGGGCGCGGACCGCGGTTAGAGCCATTGAGTATATAAGCTGAGCTGAATCCCTCAAGGGTCGGTCCTGGCACCAGTATTATTCAAAATCAACAGAATAGTAGGTTTATAGTAATGTCTTTTGTTCCATTAAACAGTTTAGCGCTCTTAAGAGAAGTATGGAAAAAATGTTCCAAAAAATGGAACCTGAAGAGACTGGAGATTCTTAGAATTTCTTAAGAATGTCGCAAGCTGACTTTGAATTTCCTTTGAGAAAAACTAAACCTTTAACATCAAAAGAAATGACTAGATTCAGGAGACTAAGACCTGGGAAATTTCGATTAGCCATAACTGTACGGTTTTTAGCTACTGGAGACAGTTTCAGAAGTATTCTATATTTGCTCAATGTTTCAAAGACAGGTTTGTCGATTATTGTATATGGAGTTTGTAAAACTATTCATAGTGATGGAATAAAGAAAGGAAATAAAAATGTGCTGTCTTTAAGTGAACTATTTTTTTTGTTGGTATTATTATATTTTGGTTTACTAAAATTATTTAGTCTTCAAATAAAATACGATCTTCGGCACAAGAATAATTCGACAAGTGGTCTACAGGAAAAAAAGTTTGAGGACCTCTGTTCCAGTTCCAAGACGTATGACGACATAGATAACAAAACTCAGATTCAATCGTGGGCAGTTCTAGAGCCACTAATACAAAATTAACGTGGTCGTTTACCTCTTCCGTGGGGCTGACGGAAGGGGGGTGGCGATGAAGACCACCTAATCTTCTTCAGAAAACTACATTTGGGTATACCCTCGAAAATTTAATTGCAAAGGCATAGCTTGGAACTTCCAACTAAGGTTCAACATCTTCTTCATAGACAAAAATTCAAATCAACTTCATGCTCTTAGTTTCGAAGAAAATGATATTTAATATTTTGACATCTGGTAAGAGATACAATCCGATATTCGTTGCAGACTGGAGATTTATGTGCAATGACAGAGGATTTGGTCCAGGAGCCTACGTAACGTCAGAACAGTTACAATCACTGGACAGTTAAATTCTGCTGAAGCAGCAATATATTGCTCTAGCCCAGAGTTTCTCAAACGTTTAAGGGTACGTACTCCTATAAAATGTCCCAGACGCTGGCTATTGTTATTGCAAGTCCAAAACTGATAGGCAGCAACTTCACATCAAATCTCCCAAAAATAAAGCTTCAGGGAACAGAGTTAAACTACAGTGACTCTGTAAAAGATCTTGGAGTCCTAGTAGATAGTAATTTAAACTGGTCTGAAAATACTGTTTCAGTATGTCGCAAAGCCTTCTCTTCTCTTCATGCTCTGTATAAATGTAAGAAATTCTTCCCCACTCATTTGAAAAAGCAATTGGTGCAGACTCTGGTGCTACCCCATCTCGATTACTGTGACGTTGCTCAGCAAAATTTGAGTTCGGCAGACATAAGGAAACTTGAACTTGTTATGAACTCCTGTGTAAGGTTCATCTGTGACCTACGACTGTACGACCACGTCTCACCTTCATACGACCGCTTACAGTGGTTGCGCGTTTGGGATCGACGACGATTCCACACTCTATGTCTTCTTCACCGCCTCATACATCTGAAAACTCCCGCCTACCTTTGTTCCAATATCTCATATCTAGGACTTTCTCATAATATTAATACCAGATCCCTGAACTCAAACATACTAACCATCCACTCCCACAGCTCGGAAACCCTAGCCAATTCCTTCTTCATTTCAGCGGCTAGACTGTGGAATGATCTTCCCCTGAAAATTAGAACTACCACAAAAATCGGCCCATTTAAAACTCATTAGAAAAACCATTACTTATTGGAGCACTAGCTATAAGACCTATCCTTCTATTTATAACTTAAATTTTTGATCTGAATAATATTGATGTTTACAGTGTCCACCTCTTATTCTGCCTTTCCTATTATTAGTTTGTCTTGTTTCTTCATTCTACTAGTATTAAGTTTGTACCATTTATTTCTTTAACTTCCACTAGCATTAGTTTATACCATTAAATTATTAACTAGTTAAGAACGAATACTATTAAGATTTTAGTTAGTATTTTACTCATAAATATTATTAAGATGATTTTTTGTTAGTATTGCTCTTAAACCTAAATTATGCCAAATGTTATATAAGTGTTGTATATTGTTAGTTTGTGTAAGGTGTATATTATTTATTGTAAACACCTGGTATGATGTAAGAGAGGGCTTGACAGCCCTAATCCTGCCAGGCTAAATAAACCTTTAAATAAATAAATAAAATAAATAAACCCCCTTGAGAAAAAAACTGTGACCTACTTTTTTTTTTAGTTCCACAATATAGATAATTATAATATCACTTCCACACGACCGCTAATAAATAAATTTAAAATTTCGTGAAATTATTAATGATTTTGGATTGTGGTAACCTTACAATCGATTACTATCGTTCCCTTCCACATCGATATCTCCCTTAGCGCTAATCGAAACAGGGAGGCTAATTCCGCTGACTGTCGGGTGATATCTTCTGGAGTCTAAAGGGATCTCCAATGATGTGCGTGGTTTAATTGAATAGCTCGGAGAGAATATTGGTACCGTGTCGTATCGCTGCGATATCGAGGCTCGACAAAGGCTCCCCACCACTGCGAACGTCTCATTTAACGGCCGGCCGACTGCAGTAATAAATAACTGATCTGCCATTACGGACGTTGAGCGGAATTATCAGCTAAATGAGTCTGGCCGTTGGTAACCGCAGATGGCTGTCCCGCCGATAACAAGCTCTCTGGAGTTAATACTCCAGCCAGAGGTAGAGGGGGACTGAGCATTTGGAGTCTCCAGGCGATATATTGGAGCCGGCAGGAGTAACGGGAATTGCATCTCTCCCGCCCTCCAGGGTGTAGCGACTCGATAAATACGACGTGACGTCAGTAGACCTGCCACAATTTGTGCTAGTACTACGTCGAACGAAGTGAGGTTGAATAACAGATTCAGTGGTTTTATGGCTTTGACGTTACAGCTTCAAAATTATTCTCCGATTTAGAGCTGTTTTTTTGACGACGTTGGGTAGAAGAATATTAGTACCTCCTAACTTCTATCTGACTTGTTCACACTGTCATGGCCGGCGTTAGGAGGGAGGGGCGGGGGGTAAGCGGGTCAAATGTACCCCGGGCCGGCCGGCCGTGGGAAAAGGGGGGGGGGCGGTAACAGGCCGCTGGCCCCAAAAATCCGACCGGGCAGTGGTAGAACTAAAAAAAAAAGAAAAAAGTCACCCACCTGGCTTGAGGAAGGACACCAATCCGAAGAATTTACCAGGGGCCCCAACAGATTACCAGGTTACGTCATTGTTAAGAATACTTACCCGGGGCCCGTGAATCCTAGCACCGGCCCTGCACACTGCCGGACATATATATTTGCGACGATGTGTCTCGCTGCATTCTGAACTAACATGGTCACCCGCATTATTAAAAAAAATTTAATCTCTCTTTCAAACTGTACATGCCAATCGAAACACTTTCCAAGGAGAAGAATGTGAAGTGGATCTCAGAGCTTATTTGAGCACTGTGGAAATCTTTAAAATTGTGATTGTATTCGGGTGAACGTCGGGTTCAACAATAAGTCCGGCTATCATTATTTTGGCATTTTTATTATTTCCTGGAATCACTAGAGGTGAATGCCGGAACCGTTAATTCATAAAGCCTACAAACGATTTCCTTCCTCTCCATTTTCTCCGGGTCCTCTGAGCCTGACCTTGACCAGACGTAAACCCCAACGAAAAAAGAATTGGAACTCTATTATGCATTTTATACTAACAAACAGTTCCGTAGTTTGGTATCCATGTAAAAATGAGCGGCCGGTCCCCGGTAGAATGCGTTAGATTTTGAACTCTGTCACCACACGAATTTATTTCACGTTTAGTTTTTCCGATTTTTTGTGTTCGATATGGATTTACCGTAGTACTTATAACTCTTTATTGGCAGTAGCTTCAAATTCCATCGAAAGCACAAAAATCATTAATTTCTCCCAATAGTCCCCGTAGTTTCCAGAATCAAATACCTTTGAAATATTTTTTCAAGTGTATGTGTGAAACTGCCTTCAATCTCATGAACGCTAATCATATTAAATGTGTTTAAAAAGATACCGCAGTGGACTTGAGAAATTTCTGCAGACTCAAAATTAAAATGATATAAAATACATAACACAGAGCTTACGCGGACTGCAATACTAATTTTCCTTCCTTAGCATAGACTTTAAAACGACCACTACCACCGGCAGAAGAATAAACGCCTAAAACATTATTTCTTTTTTTTCAGATAGTCTAATGTAATTTAATTGCGACTGAGCAAATATTCCAATGGCAATTTCCCTATTCACCTATTTTCTCATTAATTGATTTTTTTTTATCTTAAATCCATTGAGCGCACTTTCCCCACCTACCTACTTTTACCCATAACGAATTTTCATTTTAAATTCTTTCAATGTTTTTGGTAAACTGATCAGTACCTCTCAAGGTAATTTATTTCAACCTTTGCCTAACTGTGCTACAAAAGAAAATTTCCACACTCCCTTCTCCCTGAAATCTAGTGCCAGCTTGGGGTCATGGTCATCTTTTCCCTTCCAAGCGCTAATCTTAATTCTCCCACCAATATCCTTCCACGCCTCATCACCAATATACGCCTTGTACTCTCCCAGCACCCTCTTCACCTTCCTTCTATATTTCAAAGGCTCCCAATCCAGCCCTTTTATCTTGTCACTTACCGCTTTTAATCTGCAATAATTACCACATTACTAATTTAGCTGCCCTCCTTTGTATTCCCTCTAACTGCTGTATTTAATGTCCGATACTCGAGTCTTTCATTATACTACCACAATCAAATAACGGTCTGACCAAAGTTTTGTAATGATATTCCGTGACTGGTCTGGAACATCCCTTCATCACCGCCTCTAATAAATGAATAATTTTGAAACCATCTAACCACCTGAATTTACTACCGAATGTTATGCCACGATATTTAAATTTCAGATACTAAAAGTGCAATTCACCACCCTATAATTATAAACAATCTTCAGTTTTGTTTACTTAATAAGCGGAACCTTTTTGGATTTTGCCTTCATTCCATTTCATGCTAGAGATGCTGTCCATGTCACCCCGCAGTTGTTCATAGTGCTCCCGCATTTTGATAATACTACATACCCTAATGTCATCGCAAACAACCTAACTTCTGACTGGAAACAATTGTATCGATAGTTAACATTATTTTTCACGTATTTCTTTACTGACATTTTTCCGAGTATTTTCGACAGTCTGTGTCGAGATACGATAAAAGGACTTAAAAAATTACTCAATAAACTTCTTAAACTAAACAAAAAAATCATTAATTTAATCAGATACTTAGTTACTAAGAATAAAATAAATGTGATCGTTATGGCTCCACTTACTGTGTTAAGAGAAACCCACGTACAGAGGCAAGCACTCGATTTCAGGCACAAGGGTGTGGGAAGATTCTCTTTTTTAGGTAAGGGTGTCAGAGATTGGAATGAGTTACCAAGAGAAATGATGAATAATTTACTGAAAACTTTGAAGGAATTTAAAGATAAAATTTGTAGAGGGCAAATGTAGGTGGGTGCAGGATAGGGGGAAGATGGGTGTGTAGGGATATTGCCACCGGAGCCTGTGCTCCATTGCAATTAAATTAAATTAAATTAAAAAAATTAAAAAAAAACACCACTAACAAACCTAAACTAGATATGTTAATATATGCAATTTAAAATTTGACTCCTTTGTTTCAACGATCGTGTAAGGAGAAAGAGTAGGACATTTTGGTTTTTCCAACTCATTAGTTGACTCATTTATTTCAGTTTGTCGACAGCACACAATTTGGAGTATCGATACTGATTGCCTGCCGACAGTCGACGTGTTTGCCGCTGTTGATTGTTCATTTTCGAGAGCAAACTATTCTCGCAGCCAGCTCTTTACAGAGAGCTTAATTAGAGAAAAGTGGCGCAGCGGATGCAATCATCGACACGTCACGTAGAGAGAGGGCATTGTGCTCGCGACACAACAATTTCCCCAGGGGCACACCAGCGAAGTCTCTTTGTGATTAAACGTTTTGTTTTTTCTGCTGTGTAGCCACACTGTGTTTGATCATCGCAAAAAAATGAGAAAAAAAATCGACATTTACAATAGAGACCACGGAAACTACGAAACATTGGCTATAACTGTTGTGATGAGTCTAAAAATCAAGTATTTCAGTTGATTAGGTTCTATTTTCCCTTCTCATGTACTGATCTCATGCTTCTCCCGCATTTCTCTTAAACCAAAGCTATTGATACACAAAGCAATAACCAACGCCAAAATAGATTTAAGCATCGCTGGTTTCAATATCAAGAGATAATCTATTTAATCTAAAATTATGAATGATGTTTACCTATAGAAATACTGGAGTTGGTCATCAATATCGACCAGCTTCAGTTTTTGGTAATGCTTCAGTTCTGTTTTCTTTCATCATCTCTTTTTTACAGTGTTCCGTCATTGTGTACCACGAAGCAATAATGGAAAACCACAGGGAATAAAAAATGTAAATATGTCTGTGGCTATTGAAGTAATTTGGAAGAAAAACATTAATGAATTAAGTCTTTTGTTACCATTTTACGAGCCATGTAGTGCAACGCTCAAATATATATGGTAGTCTATTAATAAGGCGATTTCCTTTCCTCTTGGACCTACGGTTTGAAGTGGAATCAGAGTTACGGAAGCTTCCTGGCTTATCTCTTAAGACCAACTACAATTCTTAAAAATTCCTGGCCCAACCCGGACGTGAACCCGGACTGCGAACTTTTACTGGGTCACTTCGTGCATGTTTTAGCCATTTTTTCCTCATATCTTCCTTATGTGGAACGTAAATAAACAATTTGTTTGCTTTTTACATTATGTGTTTACGCACTTAGGCACTATACACCACTTGTAGACTACAGAACTCATTTTACCAACAAAACAATCAAATCTGGCTTTTCTTACCAGAGAAGTGACGTCACAAGAGACGCCATGACAACTGCTGGGGTTTTGGCGCTAAATTCAGATCAGCGCATAAAAATTCAAAATTTTGTATTTTTCAGTTTTTTTTTTCAAGAAATAATATATATATATAGCATACGCACAGCTATAACATTGACTACTTTCCCAAAATTAGTCAAGTATCCGATAAAGCTCGAAATATTGAACAACTTCTAAAATTGTCTTCGGTAGCTAAAAACCACACAGTTATGGCTAATCGAAGTTTTGCTGGTATTGGTATCCTGACTCTTGTCTTTTGTTTTGATATTAATGGTTCAATTTTTCTCAAATGAAGTTAAAAGTCAGCTTTTGAAACTGTACATAATTTCTCTCTCCAGAGTCTTTGCACACCATTTTTGGAACATTTGTTCCATACTTCCCTTGAAAGTGTAAACTACTCTGTAACGGATATTTTATTAAGAAAAAAAATACAACTTCCGAATATATATAATTCTGATTTCCATGTGATCCATGTTTTTTTACATGTTCGAACACTGACTGAATTCTAGCGAGAGTACAAACAGCAGTTCGTGCACGAATATAGATTTAAAGGAGGCTCGAGGCGAGTGTAAGTGCGGTATCAGCTAAAAATTTTATATTAAACCAGCTGATCTAGCCAGCTTTGTTCGGGGACTGGATACGAAAGTTCTGATTTATCGCATTAGATTACATTCTTCGTAGCATAATAAAAAATAATCCCCCACTCGTGGCAACCCACTAAACACAGGAAATGATATGGCTGTTCACTATTACTCTCCACTTTGACCGAATTCCCTCCCTATTGTTTTCGAGATATTTGCAAAAATCTGAACCGTTGCACATAAATTTAAGGGGCGGTGGTGATAGGGTAAATGGAGTTGATTTTTGTAAACCAAATGTCGACAGTATATTTCCTCTTGTTTTAAAGTGTGCGTGTGCAAAGTTTCATCAAGATTGGATAAAAACTGTGGATTTCAGTAAATAACATACAAATACTCACATCCATTTTTATATATTGAGAGACTATCTGCTTGAACGGAAACACAGTATAATGATAGGATTTAAATAGTGCCAATATCCAGAAAGTCTCATGGTGAATATTGGTTGTACATAAAAATAAATACCTGCTTCATCTGTCTAGAATCTGTATCCACGACCATTTTTCTGGGAGCTGTAATGTACTTCAAGAAGAGAGGAAGTGGTGTTGTTTGATGTGCACAACTTGGAATTGTTTTATCAGATGCTCCTGTTGACCTGGTTTCTCGTATACACGCCTGTTGACCGACAGCTATTGAAGCAGCTGACTCTACATCTGCCGGTCGCGAGACCGGTTTTTTTTGCTTATGGATTTACGCCTTGTTGACGTGGAGGTAATTAAAGACGGGAAGAGATGGGCAAGGAACTGGAAGGAATTCGGCCACGGCCTTTCAAAGGAACCATCCCGGCATTTGCCTGGAGTAATTTAGGGAAACCATGAAAAACCCAAATCTGGATGGCCGGACGGGTATTCGAACCCGCGTCCTCCCGAATGCGAGGCCAGAGTGTTACCGCTAACCCACCACGCTCCGTAAGACCGGTGCAAAAGGATTCACATCTGAAGAAGGCGACGATCTAGCTTTTTTTTTTTTTTTTTTTTTTTTTTTTTTTTTTTTTTTTTTTTTGTAACAGTTTAACGTCCCTTTTTAACAACGTGGTTTTTAGAGACGGGAAAGGATGGGGACAAGGAATGGGAAGGAATTCGGCAATGGCCTTTTTGAAGGAAGCATCCCGGCATTCACCTGGAGTGATTTGGGGAAACCATGGAAAACCCAAATCTGGATGCCCGGACGGGGATTCGAACCGCCGTCCTCCCGAATGCGAGGCCAGAACGCTATCCGTTACACCACCACGCTCGGTACGGATCTAGCCTTGGAAATATCGTGTTCTTACAACGCAATCCGTGAAGATTTCAATACAAAAGTCTCTGTTTTTGCAATAACCGTCTGGTTTTCTTGATTTTTTTTTATGTTACATCTGCATACCGAGTTTTAGATTATATTTTAGTTCACTTTGCTAAATGACAGAGTACTTCAGATGTAGAACCAGTACTGGATGTTTATTAGTTTCTTTTAATACTTCTGTTTCTTGTCGAATGTAATTCTCCTGACTTCAAATGTTCCTATCGAAACTTTCATGGTAGTCTGACAGTGTCCTTTTGAGAACCTAGCACCTACCTGAAATTTCTTCAGTTAAAAATTACAGTTATATTGTTTTAGAAAAGTTTATGAGTATTTTAGTTCTTTTTTTTTTTCAAGAAAGAAAAAATTATGGAGCCATGTGAGATAACTACTGCGATTGTATAACAACGGAATGAGTTTTTGTACATGACGAGTCTATTTTATTATTATTATTATTATTTTTTGTATTTATACAGTCGATATTTTATTTTAGATAAAGTTAGATAATCAGGCGGATTGGAAAACGTGTGTAGCGTTGTAGGAATCTTGTTTTCGGAATGTTCATAAAGAGAAAGTCTTGCAATTCTTACATTATGGTCCATTTCTTTCTAGGTATAGAGATCTCTAATGAAACTACTTTACACAATAGAATGGTCCAACTGGGAGATTTCATACAGCCAAATGTTTCGTCAATGTAAGCAGCACTTTTAATCTATGAGTACGATACTTGCCCTAGCTGTATTTTGAAGGAATGACAACAGTAACAACGATTATTTAACCGAAATTTCGCATTTGTCATTAATTAATTGTTATAGTATGAATTGAGTTCAGTTATATGAATACTTACAGTTCTTTTAAGTACACTGATTCGTTTGAAACCTCTTATGATGTGATCTAACCTTTTAATTGTGGTATCCCGGCTAAGACACAAACGAAGTTCAAGTGTTCATCAATAGATGGCGCAAGTGGCACCAACTGCTTTCCGTTTAGCTATACTGGCAGCACTACAAAATATTTGCTGTTGTACCAAATTCACGGAAAACGTTGATTGATATTGCTGAATTTGTTGAGGTATACTGCGAAATATATCAGTAAACTGAAATTTGGAGAAAGATTTTTACCTCAACTGCGTTTTATTAGAGCTCCGTCAACATAATTTTCTGCAATCCAAAGAAGAATACATACGAAGAGCCCACGGGAGAAATGTGTAAAGTCCACTTTAAATAATCGTTTTAAATTCAGGACTGTTGGTATACTTCCCATTTATGTGAAATTTCCTAGTGAAATAGGCTTTTGGACTAGCACATAGTATTCATTAATTGCCACTAGAATGCATCTCGTTGTTGAAATGTTTTTACTGTTGGCTTTTCATATGGATTTAACAACTTAAAAAATAAATGAATTCTTTACCTACTAAACGTTTTCACATCCGTGTACTTTCTTATTTGATAACGTTAATTTCAATACATAAGTATAAACAGCACTATTTTCTCTCATATGTTTGTTTTTATGTTTATACATACAGAAACTACCCTAATCGTTTAGAATTCAGAAAAAAATCTCTTTTCGAAATTTCAGCGAATTTTCTGTTTTATGGCATTTGCGACTGTGTAACCTTTTCATCAGTTTATCGATTTGATTGAAGCAATTTTCCTCTCTTCCTATAATCTGATATTTCCTCAACAGTTTTTATTTTAAGTCATTTTTCTGCTTACAGGTTAAACAAAAATGTTATCCTAGACTATTTTTTCTTTCAAAAAATTTACTTCCTTCTTCACTAAGCATTTCCATAGTGTATTAATTTTGTTCTCTGTCTATTTTTTAACACGTTTATTGAACACCACTTTTCAAAGGACTTACTTTCCTTATTTCTGGCATTTCTTAAGAGCAAACCTATCCTTTCATAAAGCGCTTCCGCTCCGCACATACAGCTAAAGAAGATTTTACTTAAAATAAATCCATATTTCATTCTAAATCTTTAAAACTTTTCAGAACAGTTCCTTTTGCTTGGACACTTCTTATTCAAAAGCCCGTTCTTCGTCCATTGCTTGTAATTTCATTTCCTAAGAGGCAAATTTCAGTTCTTATATTTCATTTGTTTCTGCAGCTGCGCGCGTTAAGGTGCAGTGAATCGGGGGAGGGGGGGGAGGGACTGGTTCCTGCTGCGGCATGAATTATACATTAAAAAAAAATCACCAGAAGATGTTGACAGTGAATGTGATCGCCGAATATCGTGTGATAACGCTTCCTTAACTCGGCTAATTACCCGGAGCATTTTATAAATTCCTAACGCAGACAGAAACTTCGTTCTTATATAAAATACTCTTATCAAAAGAATACAAGTTACACATTTCGTAGACATATGACAACACATATGATCCATTGTTAGAATAAGTTCCCCCTACCGAGCAGTTGATGCGGGTATAGAACTCCGTCAATTTAATTGATTCACATTAAATCCAAGTTTCTTTTTCAGCATTTCGTTCGTGCTATTCAAAATCTATATTCCGATTCATTTTGTGAGAATATAATAACATAATCATTAAACTGGAGTATAGAAATTCTTTATCTTTGGATATTTATGCTACAGGTAGTCTATATTTCATTTAGCTATGCCTCGCACTCTGGATAATGCAGGTTCGAATCCCGTCCGTGCAATCAGATTTCGGGTTTCCATGGTTCTCGAAACCTCCCACGTGAATGCCGGCATGATTCTTTCAGAAGGCCATCGCCGAATTCCTTCCCGATCTTAGCCTTTTGTCCTTTCTTGCTTCTACTTACCCCGACTTCGACGAGGCGTAAAGCCATAAGCAATATACTTATTTTTTATTTTATTTGACTATGCCTACTTCTCTTGTGGCCCTGTTTTACTAAAAATAACTAGTTTTCCTTCAATATCATTTCCACTTTCCTTTCTGTCCACTTGCACAGTACATTATCTTAGTTCATTTTGTTTAATCAAAGTTATAATTCCGAATATCTCCATTTTTCAACCTTATAGAAATAGATCGGTATCTTCCATTATTTATAAACTTTCAATAACAATTTGAATAATGTTTCAGTTTATTTTTATCCAGGTGGTTTTAGCAGTTCTGAGGAAATTTTGATGCCTACCCTTTCTGGCTTATTTGAGTTCAAATCTTTCAAAACGACGTCAAATTGCTCTTACATTTATATCTTTTATGTTATCAGTATATCCAGATTTCCTGATAACAAGCTGATTATTACCCATTTTGTTACTTCCATGGAGTCTTTGTGTCTTTTCCAGCGTCTGATCTACCACATTCATATTTGCTAAGGTCATCAGAATACGGAATCCTAATTTCGTGAGGCTCGCTTTGCACTAGGTTTTTTTCGTCCATCAGATGTCTTTAAGTCGTTATCCACATAACTGCAACGCGTATTTTTCCATTAAAGAACAAACCAAGGAAGAACACAAAACTTCATCCAAACCACACATTACGCGGTCGAACTGGAACTAGTGATCCTTAAATCGTGGAGCCAGCGTATTGACCCGAACACTGTTGAGGTTCGCTGTTAAATTTAATTGCTGGTTGCTGATGTTGTTATTAGGGCTTTATAGTGCGTCGACATGAAGGTTATTAGCGCCCTGAATTTAATTGGGATGGAGCATACGACTCGATGGAAGTTTCGCTACACTTCTATTTTCAAATTTCTTGTCTAATTACCTTCAATTCTTTTAGTGAAATTGCCCTGCTCACTTACTTTTGCAATTTTAAAATTTTAATTTTAATTTCTTTTTTTGATAGATTGTTTATCGTTTCCCTTGGTAATTTATCCTGTTCCCTCACTTCCTTACCTCTTTGTCAAGTTTATGATTCATGTATCCTGCCTCATTGGCATATTTGTGGTTATAATTGGTTTATCAGCAAAAAATCATGTATAAAGGTAAAGAAGGTAAAAACAAGTTGACATTGTTTATAATTATCTAGTCCTGTTCCTGATGGCGTTTCGGAAAATGTTTTCTGTACAGTGTAGAAGAAAGACAACATCCCTTTACAAGTAGTAATCCTTTGGTAATTAATAACAAATGCTTCAAAAAGTACATGTCCCAGTATTACTGAGAATCTTATGTCTGTATGTAGGGGTTTGTTTTGGAGAGTTAAATTTATTCCAGCTAGTTCTAAAACTTCTACCATTATTGCTTTTAGCACTGTATAATCACACATTTTTTAAATAAAAATGCCGGATCAAGGCCATGTTTTAAAATTGTTTCTTCTTTTAGTGAGCGTATTACAGCTTTAACAATCACACGCATCTATACACCAGGCTCCGGAATGTGTAATCAGATTTACATCTAGTGATTGAGGATGTATTGTTTCTCTTATTTCTTACAAACAAAATCCAAGTTTTTGTTTTGTTTATGGTTTTACGCCTCGTCGATGTCGAGGTGATTAGAGGTGGGAAATGACTGGGAACAAGGAACGGGAAGGAATTCGGCTATGGACTTTTGAAGGAAGCATCCTGGCATTCGCCTGGAGTGATATGGGGAAACCATGGAAACTCCAAATCTGCATTCCCGGACGGGGATTCGAACCGGCGTCCTCCCGAATGCGTTAACAGCTCACCCACCTCAGTGTCCGACTTGTAGTATTCGATAAAATGAATAACAAATAACTGATAGCAAGAACAGTTGCTACTGATTCATACGGTTCATCGAAGAGCAATTAAAATCATGAATCTTAGGCCCAGCATACTGGGAATCCTGAATACGGTTTTCGTTGTCTTCTCGACAAATGCTAAGGTGGACCCTTCTTTATATCTAAAAAATTACTGGTTACGCAAAAAAAAAAAAAAAAAAAAAAAAAAAAAAATAAAAAAATTACAAAGCTTTTATGGTACGCCAACAGATGGTAACATACAGTTCCATTACCTAGATCGTGCATAGTACTATCTTTCATGTTACTGAAACTTCCGGCTCCTAAAACAAAGCAAAAGTTGCATAGGTTGCATTAACATTCGACATAAGACACATATGAATCAATAATAATGCTCGTCCAACTTATTACGTACTTCGGTGGTTTAATTACTATATTGATTAATTACAAAAGTCCACCAAAAAGGTTATGTTGATGTTTGTTTATTTGATCAAAACGAAGTCAGCGATATTCACATGCATAGATACAATACAGAGATGCACTTCTGAACAGTCGCAAAGATAATCTCTGTGAAAACTAACTGGATGAATGAAACTCTCTGTAACACTGAATGATGTCTGAATACTCAACTAACTAACTGCTCTGTCCAGCCGATCTGTTTATATAGTCTCTATCGAAATTACGAGAATTCTTCAAAGGCATCCGCCCGATATTTCTCGATCATTAACAATCATTCAAACAATCAAACATATTAAAAACAATCGGAATTGATACAAAGTTACTTAACAACATTACAAAATGATCAGAAATGGTAATTAGAGATACTTAAATACAAAATTATTTACACAAATCCTTTCAAACTGTAGAAAATTGTCCTGTAGACATCGTAACTTACATTAATACATGGAATTACAAACATTTAAGAAATTCTCTTGCACCATTCGGTTCTTAAACATATTAAATGGACTTTAAATAATTTTCTTACATAAAACAAAGTCTATATATACTGATTTACAAGAAATTACAAAACAAACATACCAGATCATATTCAAGCAAACTTTAGCTCACTACAAATACTTCATACAGTACAGTACCTATTCAAAATTCAGGTATGAGGGCTGTTACAAACTGCATCTAGATAACCGTAAGAACGTAGATATTTATGCATGTATGTTCGACTGTTCTATCTATCGTCAACCTGTTCCTGCATTCCATCCCCTCCACTGTTCTGTTCCTCCTGACAGGCAATAGCTGTTTACTAATGAGTACAAAATATTGATCAGGCCTCCCATTTCTCTGTAACACAGACCGAAACCCGTTTCATACAAAGCGTGCCGTAATATTTAAAGCAAGGAAGGAGCCGAGCTGTTGTTAGCAGGGGTGGCAGCATTTGTTCGACAGTGGTCCCCTTTTAAATGGCTCAATAAATCAACCGACAACCGACCGTTGCATCAGGACACAAGTTTCTAACGGGCGCTGTTACAAATTAACGCGGACTACCTGGAGGCAATTAACGATCAGAAATCGGAGCATCCTTTAATCCAATACAACGAAATAATTGAAGACAGCTCGATTCAATGGGATTAAATTATTCAATAACGTACGTTGGCTGTTCACATCGAGAGTACGGGCGATTGAAGAGTTGCACGGCTTGGGAAAACGTTCGAGATGAAGACCGTATTAAAGATGTAGGACAGTATTAGGACAAAGATTAAAAATAACTGAAACTTTGAATGGACAGAGGAATATAGAGAGGACAAGTTAGTACTCATGATCAGTGAAATGAAGTGGGAACTGGTATGTACTTTAGTTAATTTGCGGTAAATAATATGCCCCGGTGGCAAGTTTCTTACACTCCTAACTTTCGTTCAAGATTTTTTTAAAGTTAACTTTTTTGAGGCAAATCTCATCACCCACTTACCTTTTTTGCCTTTAAGGAATTTAAATGTTAAATTATTTCAGTGCTTAAGGTAAACTGTTCATTTTCGTTGGTAATTTATTCCAGTCCCTCATTACCTTACTTCCAAAAGAAATTTTTTTCCACTTTCTAACGTCTGAAATCAAGTACAGTCTGGTGGATATAGTCATCTCTTCTTATTCAGATTACGTATTCACTAATGTTTGCAAGATATAAGACTAATATAAATATTTCTAAAATGTAATCCAGTTTTTAAAGTTTTTTTAATCATATCATTCAAATGAAATAAAATTCTGACTTTTTTTTTGTAAAAAAAGGAGTTATTTCACTAACTTTTTGTGCTCACTGACAGTTTTATAATAGCTTTTTATTTAGCCTTCGACATAGCTCAATCTAAACAGTAATCCTTCTTGGAAAAGAAGGGTTGCAGTATATTGTGAAATCCAAATTATAAAGCATTTATGGCTCATTTCACTTATAAAATAAAGCTTTACTAGAGATGAAGTTTTACTATTATGTCCTGGTTGAAAATTACTATAAGTTACTGTTGTAACTAGCAAGTCCAGCTGTTAGTGAACAATTCCTCGATGAGACCAAAAAAGTAGGTCTGTTTGTTAAGTCTCATGGAGAATATACCAGATGCAAACAGGCAACAAGTGATTTAGGTTGATTATTAGTCCAAACGATAGCGTGAAGATTTAGGAATCTAACTAGAGTTTGCATATTCTATCTAAAAACGAGGACGTGGACGGAGAAACATTTTGTTATGACTTATGACCCACGCAAACTGTTAATAGTATGTGTGGAAGAGGATCAAGGAGAGCATGGAGAAATATGATAAGATGTATACTTTTATCGTGGGCAAGTAAATAGCTGATTACTATAGTTAGACACAGTTACAGATTCATCTGTCGAAGAATACAGGGCAAGATTAATTGTAAAATTATAATAAGTTCATTAATTGAAAATCATTTAAATCTTGAGAGTTTCATTATGTTTGTCTACTGTATTCGTAACGTGCAGAAAACACGATGAGAATCAAAGAGATCATGCTGGTGACAGCAAAGAATAAATTGCTGTCGTATGTTGAGACCGGCACGAAAAATCTGTATTACGTTAAAAGAGACTTATGAGAATACTTGGACCAACTAGACAAAATGTTTATTTCATTTAGCGATCGTTTTGAAATGCATTAAAGTAGGTGAGCTCTTTGCTGGAAAGATAGAAGTATGCAAACAGCTTCAAGTGTTCCTTCATTACTAAGCAATTCTGCAGTCGACAGCTGCTGAAAATCGTTTTTTCATAAACAAAATTGACGTGCGGCTGACTATGTGATAGTAATGGGTTTCTTGAAAACCGAGCTTGGTGGGTGAGGGATAACACTCTGGTCTCGCGTTCGGGTGGACATGGTTTCGAATCCCCATTCCCTCATCCAGATTTGGGTTTTCCTTGATCTCCCCAAATCACTCCAGGCTATGCAGGGATGGTTTCTCTAAAAGGCCCTGGCCTTATTCCTTCCTGTCCTTTGTTCCCAGCCCTTTCATCCATCTAACGACCTCAACGAGGCATAAAGCCATAAGAAAAAAAAAAACTAGATGGTTATCAGAGTGGGACATCCTTTTCCTTTTTAGTAATTTAGCAAAAACAAACTTTGAATTATTTGACGTACTTAGACTACCCAAACAGATAATCAAATAGACAAGTACCAACAATGTTTTTATACATTACAATTTTCACTTTTATAATTATAAGATTACATTTCCATGCTACGATCTTTCTTTTATGCAAAAAAGAACAAGAATATGATCTCACTTCAAGTGTTACGCACTGGTCAGTAAAATTAAGTAACATTATGTTAATAAAAGGAAATGCCTCAATAGTTGGGTGGCAATTGAATTGGTTATGGATATAATTACTGCTCCTTTTCTAATTTCCTCGCAGTAAATTGCGATTGCTATAAACTAATTTTCATGTTAATTTCAGTACCACTGAATGTGAATGATAATATGGTTAAATAAATAGTGCAAAGCAATTGACTGTTTGTTCGTTTATTTACTTTCCGAACGCGTTTCATTTCTTTTGCAGAAGCATTTCTTGGTGAAATTGTTTTTCTGTGATATTTTTCTCTGTTTTATTTCGAAATTTTTTGTTATTTTTCATGTTTCTCTCTTTTAATTGCTCATTTTTTTGATGCATGTGTGTTGTAATTTGCAGATTGATTGTGTTGGGAAATGTTCAATTTTCTCAATCGTGATTTTGAATATAGCTGGATTATTAATGGTGTTAGGTAGTGCAATGTGTGTTATGTATAGATCTCTATTCAGTTGATCTTTCTTGCTATAAACGGATCTAATTTCATTTTGTAATCATTGTTTTTCGACGGTTTGTATTACTTTTAAAAGCTGATGCTCAGATGGGCTTTATTTTAATATTAATGTGTTTTGGTATTATATTATTGAATTTGCAACTTTTGTTGAACGTAATGTTCTGGATAGTCTTGTATAGCTTAAAATGTGTCCTCTCGAACCGGTTGCATAGATCCACCGGGAATTCCTGACTAGGCCGGTTTAATATCTGGAAATTGTAGATCATTTTCCTCAATTGCTGATTATACTAATAAATAAATACTGCCAAAGCAATTGTTAACTTTCCGAATGTAAAAGAAATAAGATGTGTCGGGAAAGTAAATAACGAACAAACAGTCAATTGCTTTGGCAGTATTTCTTTATCAGTAAAAGCTGCGCCTCGCTAACATATAAGGACTAAAACGTACACACAATTCTGCACACACCCACAGCTTCAAATACACATCGAGTTCACAGTATCGAAAATTATGTACTAAAGACACTGCAAAAGTGCAGGTAGCATTAAACACATTCACCTTCTGAAGACACAAAAAGGTTCCATCTGTGCCGCCTATCTATAGTCCGTTCAGTTAACAGTGAAAGCTCAAGGTCAGCCTGTTATATCCGCTCTCCGCTTCCCTTACCCCCAGGCCCGCCGCTAGCTGTCTGAACGCCCGCGTGCAATACCGATTACGCCGCCCCCTGTATAACTACACGAAATGGTGCATCTAGGAACTTGCCGCCCCTTCGAACATTATTTTGCCGTCCATTGTTGCCGCATCCACTGTCGCCCCCTGAAGCAGCAGGTGAGCTACATAAAAAAAGGTCGCCGCTCCATTAATTGGCCGCCCCCTATATCCGTCGATTACTCGGTTTGCCGCCCCCCTGGACGTGCCGCCCGCGTGCGGTGCACGCATTGCACTCCCGCTTACGGCGGGCCTGCTTACCCCTACATGCGAAGAGGAAATTATACCTGGACACAGCGTTCAGCTGTAAAGGTGGTAACTGGTGGGTTGCTGAGGTGGGGTAAGGAGCCAGGAGAGGGAATCATGACCTTGAGCCGCCATTCTAGGGTGAACAGAGTATAGCTTTACAATTTGAAATCCGGTAAAAGTGTTAAAATATAATTAGACGACATATCTGGAGCTAACCACTTTGCACTCGAACAATGCTTCCTGTATACCGTGCCTGCATGGCTGTTCGGGAGGTCGGGGGATCGAATCTTGGTCAGGCCATACAGGTTTCGGTTTTATATGATTTCCTGCAAACATTTCAGATGAATGCTGGAATAGTTCCCTCAAAAGATCAACGATGAATTCCTCTCCTTGTCTCTAAAACTTTCCCGGCCGTAATGACCTGGACGTCGACGAGCAATAACAAAAAAGGAAGTGTCTCATATACCTTCCCCACATGATTCCACTTGGACGTTATATTTGCAGGCAGTACACAAGTTTATACGGCAACGAGAGTTGATAATATTTTTTTGTTACTTATGGCTTTACGCCTCGTTAACGTCGAGGTCATTAGAGGCGGGAAAGGACGGGACAAGGAACGGGAAGGAATTCGGCCATGGCCTTTTGAAGGACGTATCCCGGCATTCTGCTGGAGTGATTTGGGGAAACCATGGAAATCTCAAATTTGGATGCCCGAATGAGGATTCGAAACGATGTCCTGCCGAATGCGAAGCCAGAGCGTTAACCGCTCACCCACCATGCTTGTGGCATTGAGACACCATTCCAAAAATACAGAAGCTCGTCATAACTGCTTCATGTTGCACCAGTTTCCGTATTTAATGACGTGTGATTAGAAATCACCATATTTTCTGGCAGCTGCGGGATAGTGATGCAGCACAGAGTGTCTTTATACTTGTCCAACACCCTGGACTCGTTTTACGGCGACATCTATATCACTTTCGCCCTCCTAATGCACTGACGGAAATTTGTTACGAGCAGCTATCCATAAATATAGCCGTTTACCGATACGTTATTATTAACACAAGAAGCGAACAGAAAAAAAGAATGAAGCACTCTGAGGAGGCGATAAATAACCGGAACGAGACTTTGTAATGAGCCCGCAGGGTGAGGGAAAATAAACACAGCCGGTCCGAGCTCGTCCCTGCTGTAATGACGGACAGCAGAACGACGCCGTCACAATTTATGGCAACGGTTTTGTTTTTTCCGTTACGTTGGCAGACGTGCCGCTATTTATGAGCTCCGCCGCCAGGCGGCGCAGTGATCGTTTTTTGCGACAATTAGAAGTCAGTGTGCTGTCCCTTGCCGCCCATATCTTAGCTTAATGGGTCCTTCTCAACATGTTTAGTTCCTCGCTTTTTGTGACGGAGAGTAAACAAAACGACGCCATGTGCTGTCGCTCGTATGTCTTAACTCAGACTTCCCGTCCAGATCTGGAAACTTCACCCACCACAATAGGCGTCACACCAGAGTTGACCAGCCACTATCAGGCAGACCTGTAAACGCAATGCAGTTACTTTTTCGAGTCCTGTAATGACGTGGGCTATCTTAATTAAGCATTGTGCGCGTAATTCCGAGTTCCACTGTAACATACACTGGTGTGCAAATCTTAAGGACGAGATAGGTAAAGTAATATAACATATTAACTACTCGATGGAAATGTGGAAGCATGTTGCTAGAGATCTCCCACACGTGCATAGTTAGCTGGTCATTACATGGCGTGAAGTCAGCGCGACAATAGCCGTAAATGTGTTTGGCCCGTAAAGGGGCGTCCATTGATTACGTGAGGGACCGACGAGTTCAAATCCCGTCCGGCCATTCTGATTGCGGTTTTCCGTGGGTTTCCGCAGTCCTTTGAGGCGAATGCTGGGGTGGTTCCCTTTAAGGCCACGGCCGACTTCCATCCTCCCATAAAATAATAATAATAATAATAAAAAATTACGGAGGGTGTTTATCCGCAATTCCCCCCCCCCGTCTGATGAGACTTCGTGAGATTTGGTCAAACCCCCCTCTCCCCCTCTGGTGAGATTTGGTCGGACCCTCCTGTAAAAATGCGTGAGATTTTTCAAAACCTCACGTGAGATTTCCGTTGACCCCACTCCCCATTAGTGAGGTTTCGTGTGCCCCCCTCTTTCTTTCACCTCACGTGATTAATGGACGCCCCCTAACAGGAGGCAGATGAAGCAACAGGACAAGATGGTGTGTGTCAATTAGCGAGCTGTTATAGTGCACTATGATGGTGTTCTTCATTACAACTTGTTCAGGAGACAACATTGGGATGACTTCACACGGGAAATAATCATCGGGAAACTGGTAGGATGAAGTCTGGCGAGTGTTAGTTAGGAGTTTGGTATTGCTCACAGCATTGTTTCACTTGCATGCGAAGTGTTTCGAACGACAGATAAAGTTGCCCCAAGTAGAGGAGGTGACCAACGACGGTTAACTACAGCAGCAGACTGCCACTACATTGTGCAACATGCAATAAGGGATCCACGTCCAACAGCGGGTGAAGTTGTAACTACACCTAAAAGTCACGCAATCTAACGTTCCACAGTGGGAGGAGCGGGGTACGGGGTGGTCTCTTTGCCAGATGACGATTACGTTGTGTTCCGTTGGCACCCGCACATCGGCGGCACCTTTAAGGTTCGTTCCCACTGCGCGTGCTAGTCAGGTCGCGCCTTTCATCTTCTACCGCCTGGCGGTGGGTTGAGGCGCGCCGTTCCTGTTAACATATGCGGGAAAGATGACAGCTGATGACGCGGCGTGGGAACGAGGTTTTAGAGCACCAGAACTGAACAGAATAAGAGTGGAGTCGTGGGCAGATTCAGTCTGAGTATTGATTCTGGAAGTACCCTCACTGGCATGAGATGGGAACACGTAATGCACCCAGAAACATTGTCGAACATGATCCTTTGGTGGCTCATGTGTTATCTGTGGGGAGTCGTAATGTTGCATGAGCGTACCTACTTCAAAATCTTTTAACTCGGTACATCCACCAGTCAGCGTTATCGTACCATTGTACTCCTTCCCAATGTGCATCTTTTCAGGGATGCATTCAGACATGACTCCATTTTTTGTGGATGACAACCCACGACCGTACAGAACAGCGTAGGTGGAGGAGGTCTTGGAACGAAAGGAAATTCAGCTAATGGATTGGCCTGCCCATTTCCCCGACTAAAATCCCATTGAGTACGTGTGGGATGCGTCCACATGTGCTAACGACCATCCACCAGTGGTCAACCAAATTGGTGGAGGAATGGAATGTCATACTACAAGAATTCCTTACCAACTTTGTGGCCAGCTTGGGAGGTCGTTGCAGATCATGCATCGCTGTCCATTGTAATCCCACACCTTTTTAAGAACCATGTCCTTCCTTTTAGCAACGTCCATGGGCCCATAATGAGTCGCAGTGATTGCAGTGTGTCTTATTGTCTTTGTATAAAAGTGTCGTTTCTGTTCGTCTAATCATGTACCATACTGTAGCAGTTTTTTTACATATTATATGGTTCAAGTTTCATCGAGCTATGTTACTTGGCAGTGATACAGCATGCGAAAGTTGCTTTAGTCCTTAAGTTTTGCACACCAGTGTATTTGTTATAACGAACATTGTATGCTGAGTATAGCGATTATTAAGAAACATTGTGCTAGATATTATTTACCTAAGCTTTAAAAATATACTAATTAACAGTGGATAATTTCATATCAAGTTTCTTAATTTTAAAAGTTGTTTGCAATCCTTCAGAGGGAGAATGCTTTTTTAGCAATTCTGAGAGCTCACAGTTTCAGAAGCCTCAACATGGTCCAAAAATCAAGGATGATAACCACCTGCATCCTAGGCAAAATGAGCAACCTAGCCCAGGTGTTACCAGCGCTTGACCCCATTGCGGAAAATCTTCAAAAAGCCTTATGTTGGTTCGTATGTTAAAACGACATATTCAAGGTAAAATTCGAAACGCTAACTCGAACAAAAATAAAGGGAGGCCTGGACGTCATCAATGTAAAGGCCAGGTGCAAAGCTTTACTGATACACGCAACAGACAAGCTGAAAGACAGCAACGACTCCAGTTTCACAACTTCAGTCATGAGACACTACAAACCACAATGAACGAAAGCCCCAGTCTACATAGGAAACATAGGGAAGAACTTAAACCAATTCAGAATCAATTTTTTAGAAAAAGTTATTTCGAAATGAGCTTAGATCCACCTCCACCCAAAACAACAAAGGACATTTATATTAGACTTTCACCAATGGCCGAAAGAAACAACATTGAATTAAAGTATCCGGACACTAACTGTACCCAAGTTTGGCGAACCATTTTTAACAAAAGCCTTCCGTCTGCGGTAATGTCCGCATGGTATAAAACAACTAACGAACTAATACCGACAAACGAAAAACTTTTCCGGATTCATCTCTCGGCAACCGACAGATGCCACAAATGCGGCAACACATACACCCTTTTGCACCGCTTCTCGTGTGGCGAAACACAGCGCATTTGGATATGACTGAAATCCAAGATAGCACAGCTGGACGGAACCACAGCTTCATTACAAGAAATCCTCAGACCGGATAAGACCCGAAAACCAGCATGGAAACAAAATGCCGCAACATGGTTCCTAGGTCACACAGTACTATATGTTTGTTACCTTCACGATAAAGAATACAACAACTACATTTCCTTCATGGAGAGAGAATTCACTAAGGCGACCACTTCTCCCCGTTGTCAACTCATACGGCAACGCGCTGCAGTCACTCGCAATGGGCGGACATCCAAGCATCCAGAAACAAAACACACACAGGGGCGCCAATCCGGAAGACTTCTCTCACTGCAGCTGCCGAAGAAAACACAACTCACCGAACGACCACGCTGCAAGCCCACAAGAAGCGTACATTGTGAATGATCATTTAAACAGACTATAAAAAGCATGTATCTCGTATCTTGCATCTTAAATCTTTCTATCTTGTACCACACTTTGATTTGTGTCTTGTATCTTGTACTTCGCATTGATACTCATACAATTTGTATTTTGCACCTAGTATCTTAGAATTTTGTAATCAATGCCTAGCAAAGTAATAAAAAAAAAAAAAGTTATATAGAAGCTCAGTGGTCAAGAAGTTTGCTCGCTACATTCAGGTACCCGGGTTCAAATCCCGGTAGGGCCAGGAATTTTCAAGCGCTCTATTTGATCTATGAATTACGCCTCCACGTTAAACCGCAAATCTAGCCACAATGGCGGGTACAGATTAATATGAGTGACTGGAAAACTGGATAGCCTTCATGGCCGTGCATCCTGCAGTATAAACAACTATTCTCCGTAAATCCTTGGTGTCTCCTCGGAGGGCAAAGTCTTTCGCCTAGCGGTTATTTGTTCCTAGATTCAGGTGGTCACGTTAAATGGTTGGAATAGTCAGACGTTCTGCAGTCCAGTAGTGCTACATTAAATAACTATTTACAAGAACAATTGCTAATCGAACTCAGATATTAATAATAATAAAATATGTAATTGCGTTGGAGCGCACGCTCCGGTGGTAATTTCCCTACACATCCATTTTCGTCCTTTTCTCTACCCACCTACTTTTCCCCTCTACTAATTTAAGCTTCAAATTCTGTCAGTTTTTTTGGTAAATTATTCATCATTTCTCTTGGTAATTTATTCCCATCCTTGGCACCCTTCCTTCGTAAGTAACTTTTACCACACCGTTTTACCTGAAATCAAGAGCCAGGGGTCATCTTTACCGTTCCACGCACCTTTTTTAATTCTCCTATCGATATCTTTCCATCATCCATGCATCATCACCAATATACGTCTTGTACATTCCCATGACTTTCGTCACCATCCTTTTGTCTTCCAATTAATCCCATTACAGCTCCCTTATCATATTAATTGATTGTGTTCTGAGATAATATTCAAATACAAATATAGCCGCCCTTTTTTGCACCCTCTCCAGCTCCTGTATTTGATACCCAAAATGTGGGCCCCATACTACACTACCATAA